>JAVJIX010000016.1:4405000-5005000 GCA_036785185.1 Paratrypauchen microcephalus | reverse complement strand
AATATGAATTTCCTTTGTTTAAGTCTAAGTCTAACACTATGGAGTGGTGGCAGATGCATCCATCACACTCAGTGATCCTTTTTGGCTCAAGTCGGTGTCATAGGCTAATCATTACAAAGATTCTATATGTGATTGTTAATTCAGTTATACTTTTTGGGTAGATAATTACACAAAACAGCCTATATAAGCAATAAGTATCAACATTAAATAAACTATGATTATGAAGGTCTATATATTTTTTGCTGAATTTTAGACTTTTGTCAAAATTTTATAGTTGGACATTTTATTGACTAATTTTAAGAGAGTTTACATGATCTTTGACCCTGACGCTTTTGTGGTACACTGGAAACCAATACTGCCTATGTAGAGAAATAGAATGGTATGGAATTTGATCAAGTATAAATCCAAAATCCAAAAATACATTGAATATTCACATTAACAAAATGTAGCTTAAATAGTCAGAGCTCAGTTTACCATAAGAACAACAAATTTGTGTCCATTTCTGAGCTCCCTATTTGACAAATCCTTAAAGTATCACTTGCTAATGGTCGTACAACCCTTAGATGAGGCTAGCGGCTTCACTGTGTACCACAGGCAGCTGATATGCCCTGAAACAAACTATAAAAATAATGTAAGATGATAACATTTTATATGGATGAACATAGACTCATTCCTTTCTTGAAAAAATATGATCAAATTAAAGCGCGACAATAGGACTATCGACAAAATACTTACATCCGTGGAGCAACCTTAAAGACATCTTAAAGTTAAAGGGACAAAGGAATAAAAAATCCAACTTTTTATCTATGGCTAAAGTGTTTGTCTTATGTGCTGCCTCACCCAGAGAGGTTGTAAAGCGTTTATGTGCACAGCCAGTTTTATTACACAATCTCACTCTTATTGTGACCTGCTGTGAGTGCTTAGATATGTTACCATTGCCAACCACATGATCACCCAATACCGTAGCCGTTATGTTAGCACAAAGCAACTCCGGCAACATCCCTTTCATACTAACGAACAATGCAAATCGGACTGGATTGGCCTCAACTTGGATTTGTACCTCAAGGAAAAAAGAGAAAACAGAAATGGTGAAAAACAAGCACCTTAAGTGAAATTACAATCTGACATCACCAGAACTTGCATCCAAAAGTGATTTGATTCAATCTCGTGCCCAGGGCTTTCCCTCCTGTGCAATTACTCGTTTCTTCCATTTGCGATTGCCTTTGTTGATGTGATTGTGTTACCGCGTCTCACAGGTAAACACAATAGAAGGAATACAAAAAGACAGTTTCTTGCTTGAAAGCACAAGTATCTTTGACTTGAACAAAAGAGGTGGTAGAAAAGCACCAGTGGTTGAGTTAAAGTATGAATATGAGGCATGTAGATTAAGATTATAATCATACTGCCGAATTGCCAATACAACTAGACTCAAAAAATACTTATTGCACTATTGTACTTATAATGCATATCATGCTGCTACAATCGCTAAACTTCTTTAACTACTATTTACCAGAATAACCATGACTATGATTACTTTATTTGTCCACTTAAGGTCGCCACACACTATGGGAGACTTTGCCCGATTTTGGCAGCGTTTTCTTCTCCCCAAGTTTGGGGAGGTGTGAGCTGACTTTTTGTCTTCATGTGCTATTTTGAAGCCGCTGCACTCCTCATGTGTGGTGCCAGTGTCAGAGCTTAACCACCACACATCAGCAACACTACAGGAACAGCCAATAAAACAGAGCATCAGGGGCAGAGGTACAGAGACGCAAGATACAAACTCAGAATATAGCGAAAATAAAGACTTTATGACTCACCTCTTGTAAAGTAGTAAATTTAAAGTGCAGCATCTCATCCACATTATCCATAGAAATTGTCCTCCACAAATAATCACATCTAGACCTCAAAATCACACTATTAACCCAGTTTGAAGTGTTCTTTGAAAGTAAAAAGGCGAGAGTAGTTCCTCCTTGAATTGC
Source organism: Paratrypauchen microcephalus (assembly GCA_036785185.1). Taxonomy (NCBI): domain Eukaryota; kingdom Metazoa; phylum Chordata; class Actinopteri; order Gobiiformes; family Gobiidae; genus Paratrypauchen; species Paratrypauchen microcephalus. The sequence goes on along the minus strand of JAVJIX010000016.1, from coordinate 5,003,021 downwards.
GTGAGAAATTCCGTGTGAATTGCGTGTTGAGAGCCCTGTTTGTGTAAAGAGCAAACTTAAACTACAAAGCAACTAATGAGAGTTATATAAATGAAGTTATTACCTGATGGTTCTCAGTTTGTTTTATCATCACTGCACTTTGTCAGTGCACGCTGAGAGGGGCGGGGAGGAGGGACCGGGGCAGGGCAGTGTTGCCAACTTAGCGACTTTGTCGCTATTTTTAGCTACTTTCTGGACCCCCCTAGCGAGAAAATTAGACAAAAGCGACTAGCGACAAATCTAGCGACTTTTTTGGTGATCAGAGGCTCCAAGATCGCGGGAGGGGGAAAAAATTATTGCACCGTTTTCTCTCTTTCCCCGTTCAGAGAAAGAGACAGAGAGGGGCAGTGGAAGAGAGACACAGGCAGAGAGGGGCGGGGGCGGAGTTGAGAACAGCGTGGACTGTCAGACAGACACGGCGCACACACTCACACACTCACACACTCACTAGTCTCTCCTCTGCTCCCTCCCATCTCGTCAGATCGCCTCGGAGTCTGGTCATTCCTCTCTGTTTCTGTCATTCAGGTTCTCTCGTCACATGCATATCCCTCTCATTCTTTAGAGCATTTCTTTTTTCTCCTCTTGTATTCTAAGGCTAGTTCTACAGCCCCCCCCCAAAAAAGTAGGGGGGGGGGGTCACATCTTTGTGTAAAGTGAGCAGTGAGAACTTTTTTTTCTGCACAAATGCAATGTAAAACGTGTACAATGCCGCGCGTAAGCCGTCGGGGGGGACACGTTACGCACAGACGGAGACACCGGGACCGGAGTCGGTGCGTCTCAGAGGAGACGTGGCACCGGGACTGAGGCTCAGGACGTGCCCGGGGGACGGCGCGTCTGCTCCGGCCTCCGCTCGGACCGTGCGCCCGGAGCAGGGGGAGTTTTTTTCGCTGAAGCCTGCATAAACTAAGCCACACAGACCGATTTTCTGGGCACAAAAAAAAAAGAAAGAAATCAGCGTGAGAAATGCCATGTGTGGCGTGTGTGCGTGTGAACACGTCAAATTGCGTGTGTCACACTCTCAATGCGTGAGATTTGAGAGCCCTGCATAACATTATAGTCACAACCTACAACTAGCATTAGCCAACAGTTTTTCAATTAGGCACTCTGACCTTTAAAGAGGACCATGGACACTCATATTTATCACCTGAAAATGTGTTGTTTAAATCCCTTTTGTATTACAGTGGTCCCTCGCTCTATCGCGGTTCACTGTTCGCGGCCTCGCTGTTTCGCAGATTTATTTATTTTTTTTAATATATTTTTTTATAGTGTAACATTGTGTTCTGCATCCTGATTGGCTAAGAGACTAGACCAGGACTAAATGTGGACTAAACCAGGTCAGGACCAGAACTAAACCAAGTCTAGACCAGGCCTAAACCAGGTCAAAACCTGGACTGGTCCTGGACTAAACCAGGACTGAACCAGATCTAAAACAGGATTAAATCACTCCATGCGGCTCTTTGCTGGTTTCGTGCGGTTCTTGCGTTCATTTGTGCGTGTTCGGTTTGTGGCTCGGGCTGCGAGGATGCGGTCCTGAGGGGAAGGCATGGCCCGGGCGCCGCAGTTCGATCTCGTGCTCGCAGCCCCGTTGTACGCGTGGCCTCGCGTCAGTCACGCTGCTCTGTCACGGATTTGTCCATGATAAGGGGTGCACGTGTCGCGCATTTCTCCAAGGGGTTGGTGCTCCTCGCGTCCCGGGACGTGGCAGTGCTCCTCGCGCGTCCGGCGGGGCTTCCAGGGCCGTGTCTCCCCCCACGCGTCACTATTAATACATTTTGTTGAAAATCTATGAAAGTTTGAGTGTTTAAACGAGAGATAAATCTGAGAAAAGGTTAATTCCAGTCTGGGAAAAGCGTATAATGCACTGTAAAAATGACAACTTGAATTTGTTCAGATTACTAGGATTTTAGCGTTCATAGACAATGCATCGTACACTGTCTCAAATGAGTAATTTCAACTCACTATTGTAAGTTTCTGTTAAAAAGTTGGTCTTAATTCATATTTTGAGTTGAAATTATATACAAATTCAAGTGGACGGTAGTTTGGGCCAGGCCAACTAATCTGCGCATGCTCATTTGGAATAATCTGCCGTTGGGATCTGCTGCAACGGGGTAACCGGAGGAGTTTATCAGGGGTTTTCCTCGGGTTTGGCTTTGGAAAAGAAATTTTACCCCTCAGAAGCGCCGGCTGTCTCTACAGAAAACTTTGTCATAAAGAGACTAACGAGTCCTTTTGTCAACATTGATGTTGACGAAAACGAAATGAGACGTTATTTTATCTCCTCTTCGCGCATTATTTGCAGTTTTAAGTTGGTAAAATAGAAACTTGAACATAAAATGATTAGTGTGGTGTGGGTGGCTCAGTTGGTAGAGCGCTTGTCTAGTGATCCAGGAGTTGGCGGTTCGAATCCTGCTCTTGACGGCTTGACCGTGTGTGATCCCAGCTCCCACAGATGAGTGCTGCTGTTGTGTCCTTGGGCAAGACACTTAACTCCACCTTGCCCCCAGTGTCTGTGGACACTGGTAGCCCCCATGGCAGAAGACACAAATAAAATATAAAGTTGTCCTACTTTGCAGATTTCTCTTATTGCGGGTTATTTCTTGAACCTAGCCCCCGCGATAAATGAGGGATTACTGTATTTCTTGAGCTTTCAGACAATGCTTTTTGGCAGCATTTATTATTGTGTGCAATGTGTCTCCTTGGTAATTGATACACAACCATGTAGAAGACCTCCAAGTGTGATGTCACCGCAAAGTATCAGTTATGGTTATGTACAAGAAGCCAGATCTGTTTGTGTACAGTGCAGAATATAGGCATGTTCACTGTATTGATTCACAGTATGTTTGCACATTATTCAGAGCATTTTAAATATCTAAACATTTCTTCACAACCCCCCACTATAGCTGTAGTCTGTTAACCCTCTTTAGCAGTGCCCTTGTCTGCCATTACTGTTAATCGCTGACACTTTGCTCTCTCCTCCTCTCCATCACCAGCCCTCCTCTGAATATCTTTCAATTTCCCCAGCACATTATTTTTTCATGTCTTCAGAGAAAAAAAGGCTTTTCTCCTTCATCTTTGTGACGTGGGTCGGCTGGTGCGACCTCCAGGGGGCAACAGACTGTGAGGGCTGTTTGTTAAGATGTTATTTATCTCTTTCATAAAGTCCTCCTCATCTCCCATTGAAGTACTGAACTGTCGCCCTTGACACTGACACAACTCCAGTGCGCTTTGGTATGATGATTTAGGGTTTCATTTAACTGCAGCCAAACAGAGGCAGCCATTTTGTGTCAGATTACAGTAGCTGTGTTTACACGCAACAAAATATGATTATTATCTGATTTCTGGACATTTAAGCGTTTTTAACTGACAAGTAAAAGGAAATTAGATTAGGCATTTTAATACTAGACATTTAGATTAAGATTCAGATCTGTGGAAAGGTGACCCCATTCACAATGAGAATGGATCTTTTTCAAGGGATGTTAGACCAATATAAATACCTGTATGAATGCTAGATACAGATGTTTACTATGATTCAAAGTGTTTCTCAATAATACACGTTAGGCCACACAGTGTGCCTTGATTGTTTTTATGCACCATTATTTATTAGGCCAAATATATTCAAAAGCAGGTAAATAAGATCAACTTTTTATATTTTTTATATAACTCTTGATATTTTTAAGATGTCTTGTTCACCTGCATCAGAAACGCTACAGAAATAGGTGAGTAATGGAAGAGAGAGAAAAAAAAGAAAAAGCTTTTTACTTTTGGGAAATAAAAGGCCCTGGTGAATTACAAGGACTTGAAAAACATTATTACATTTTTCATGGTCATTTTTTGTCAGAGCAGGATTAGTCAGAGGTGAAAGTCTCAAAACCTGTCTGGTGTATAACCATTGTTTTAGAGAAGTACAAGTATGCATAAGATGAAAATAAATGCATACAATTTATATATATATATAAATTGGATACATTAAAATGCTCTACCCATTGAGCAACTGTAGCTCAGTGGGTAGAGCGTTTGTCCAACAGTTGGTGGTACGATTCCAGCTCCCACAGATGAATGCTTTTGTTATGTCTTGAGCAAGACTCTTGCGCCTCACCATGTCTGCGTAGACTGGTGTATGAATGTGTATGTGTGTGAATGGGTGAGTAGCTCCTTGATATAAAGTGCTTGGAGTACCTCGAAGGTGGAAAAGTGCTATATAAAAATGTGACCATTTACAATACAAGTGATCAATTCAAATTGAAAGATATCTGTAGTTGTTTTTTTTGTTTGTTTTTGTTAACAGCATCTAGAGATATTAGCAATGACAATAATGTATAGTGGATTTTATCAAGAAGGGATGGAATTAAAACAGCTTTTGAAAATATTAGTATACAAAGAGTAAACTATAAGCTTCCAATAACTTTCAAATGGCACTAATCCATTTAAATAAATAAATAAATAAATAAATAAAACATAAATTTTTCATATTTTAAAGGTATTCTGTGTAACTTTTCTCGTGGAGAGTCCGTCACATGCTTGTTTCTATGGATATGTCACTGCTTTGCCTGGAATGTTCCACAGTATGACATAAACAGCTCTGCCTTACATTTATAAAATTATAGGTAGTTTTATAGCTCAAACATACTTAGAAAAACACATTCTGACTGTGAGCGGTGTTGCCTCTCCACAGATCTGACCTGTTATTTGGTCTGGTTTGGTTTCCAAAGTTTATTACCATACTGGGAAACATTCCAGATGTAGCAAAAACATCTCCATGAAGAAAAGCATCTGGCATGCCCTCAACCAGAAAAGTTACACAATGCACCTTTAATTACATTTTTGTCTGTTTATCCTTCACAAACTCAATCACTCAGCATCTCTATTCATGTCTTTTTAAAAATTCAATACGAAACTGTATTATGTTACGAAACTCAATGACGTCTACAGCTAATAAGAAATGTGCGCGTGGGTGGCTGATGCAAGAGCTCTTTTGTTTTTATTTGCCTTTCAATAAATCCATAGTAGCTGTGGGCTCAGGGCGTCACACTTCAATCCAGAGCCGATTTGCCTTGAAGAACATGTTTACCCCCAACTTCACGCTGCTAATTTCAAAATAATGAGATATTAACACTGGAAATTACATTGCAGTCTCACTTCCCTGAGCACACAAATGCACAGACTTAATGCTGACAAATAGCAAACACGGTAACAATTTGTGGTCTCTTGCCCTCCATCGATTAAAGGAGATTGTATGAGACTTCCATTTCCTCCAACTGATAGATATAATTACACTGATCCGGACAAATTGTATTACCAAGGAAGAAACAAATCTAGTGAGGTATATTCAGCCAAGCCAGCCATCTATCTGTTTTTATACTAACTTTGTATTTGCTGCTATGGCCTATCAATCATCTAACATCATTACAAAGAGTTCATCAGTAAAAGTTACAGGAATCCTCAATATTATTGTAATACTAGCCTTAAATGCGCATCACTTTTCTGGTAGTGAGTGTATCAAATGTTTTTCTCCATGGAAATGTTATTGCTTTGTGTGGAATGTTTCATAGTATGGTAGTAAACATTTCTATCTTCATGGAGGCCAAAGCAGACCAAGTTACAGGCCAGATCTGTGGAGAGCCAACCCCACCCTGAGCCAGAATGTTTGGGCATTTTTGAGCTATAAAACCAACTGTAATTAAACATTTGGTAGAGCTGTTTAAAGTCATACTGTGGAACATTCCAGTCAGATCAGTGATATATTCCATAGAAACAAGCAGGTGATGGACCCCCAACCAAAAAGTTACACCTTTAAGGTATTTGCAGTGACATCACACTGGGGGTGTTCTACATACTGTATGTATTTCCATTGGTGGAATGTACAGCAGTTATCATGGTGACACAATTCTTGAAAACTGAAGGAAAGAACAAAACAAACAAAAGGAGTTAAACAGCACATTTTCAGGAGCCTGTAATCAATATGAGCATCCGTGGTCTTATTTAGGTGTTGGATGTTCAACAAAAAAGGTGAGAGTGACTGACAAAACGTTGGCTAGCTTGGCTAACTTGTGACTGTAATTTTATGTGTGAGAGACTTATTGAACAGCACAAACCATCTCACCTGTTGTAGTTCCAACCAAATTGCGTTAAACCAAAGCTCAGATTAAGTCTAACTTGAGTAACAGAGCTTCTAACAGAGTAGTGCTGGGAGTTAGCATCACACCACCAGGAAGTGTTTATGACATCAGCTGTAAAGTATCAGTTATTTATTTTGCAAAGTGATTTAATGGAAACTGTAGAAATAAATACCGGTAATAAACATACACTTTACGGGTTTAGGATTTTTAATGTTTAATTGTGTGCAACGAATCTGTTTTTTGAGTGGCAGAGGTGTGGACTCATAGCAGGGGCCCTGTTGGAGCTGGTGTGGATGTCTCCAAGGTCTGGTCTGGTCGGAGTGCTCGTAAATCACCATTCCAACCTGATAAGACGAAGCAACTAATTCTTCGGACTCTGTAGTGGAAATTTCCACTGAAACTTACTCCAGGAGGAAGAGTGAACAAAGGACATAAAAGATGTAGGGAGAGGCACATTTACCCTTTTCTGTGATTTTCAGGGACAGAAGGGCTCTGTATTTTAAACTCCTCTGATAGAATAATAATAAACCTTTTTTTGGAATCTATTTCTTTTGGTTTCTGAGTCGTCGCCTTCACCACAAAACAACCTGGGAGGCATAGGATTCTGGGTTTAGGTCACAAGAGGTAAAGCACTGGTATCAAATAAGTAATAAGTTGAATTGGAAGGATCTTAAATGCCAACAAAACCCAAAAGAAAAAGATTAAATATCAATCAATCAATCAATCAATCAAACAAACATTATTCATAAAGCGCTTTTCATACAAAATTGTAACACAATGCTCCTTACAGTGATTAAGGATTAGAAGATTAGAAGATTGACTTGATTGATCTCACACAGGAGAAATTGGTTTCTGCATTTGACCCAGGGACCATCCCCATGATTTTGTTGTTTAGGCTTGGTCAGGACCCAAGCTGGAGGATTTTACCTATGGTGCATGTTTTGGGTTGATGGGGGAAACCGGAGTGCTCGGAGGAAACCCACCCAGACACGGGGAGAACATGCAAACTCCACACAGAAAGGCCCGGGCGACCTGAACCTTCTTGCTGTGAAGCGTGAGTGCTAGCCACTCAGCCACCGTACCGCCAACAGGGAGGGAAAAAAAAAATCATTTTTGTCCTTAAAAAGAGGGCTATTGTCCAAGGTTGACAAAAGCTTTTAAAACTTTTGCTGAATGAAGACCACAAGTAGTTAAAATATGCCATTAGCTCCTGCCTCATTTGACAAGAAAATAACAGTTCACGTCAGGTTTATATTGTTTTATTTTGTTGATCTGATCCAAACCCAGGACATGTCATGACAGATTTTGGCCCTGAACCACTTTTGTGCAGCCAGTAACTCAGAAAAATCTAAAGTATATTTGTTTCATAATGCTGTTTTAATGAAGCATTGTTTTCAAGGCAGAATTGTATTGTGTCACATTTAATTGAATTGTCGGAATATGCTGAATATGAGTTTAGCTATTTATTTGTACCCACTATAGATGTGTACAATGCATTTTCATATTTATTCATTTTTTAAATAATTTAGATTCATAGGTAAACAATTCAACAGTAGGATGTAATTTTGGTTTTGTAGTCGTTTCTACAAAGGCCTTTAATGAACATGAGAATTATCAGTGTTTTCTTTTCTGTTTATTCAAAACATAGTCTGCAAGTTACAGTTGTGTAGGATCTGTAGAAAAAAAGGGGACAGAGCATTTAGTATAGAAGAAAAACAATAGACAGTTATATACATTAAAATACCTGAACAAGAGCCACTGGTTTGGTGTGGGTCAGATGTTAGTGGACTCTTCATGTTTGGACACTAATACTTTGTCCACTGCATTTTTGTAATTATTAGCTTTTGATACTTTGCAGTGTCATCATGCTGGGGGTGTTCTACATTCATCTCTATGGGCAGAATGTTCAGCAGTTACCATGGTAACACAATGCACACATTAGAAAATGCAGATTAAAAGGTTTACGTAAAATAAAATATGGATTTGAACACATTTTCAGGTGCCTCAGTACAAGTGTTCATGGTTTACAGTACGTGTTTGATTTTTAACAAAAAGGTGAGAGTGATTATTTAATTGAAAAACTATTGCTTGCTAGCTTGTTTAACAGCACAAATCATCTCATCTAGGGATGGGGCCGATCCGATCCAGTATCGGTATCGGGTTCCGATAGCAATGTAATTCACGGAACGGAAATTCTGATCCAACCTGCGAAAATTTCTGATCCATGTGCGCCCGCCCCCCCGACCGGCACCTCTCTTCCTCTCTCCCTCTCGCGCAGTGCCTCCGGTGCAAACCTTTCGCTGCTACTGCAGGAGTGCTTACAAACTGTTTCCCTGCTATCTGGACTCTGTTCCCCTCATGCTCTCCTGACCTTCTCCTCCTCCTGCTCTCTGGTTCAGGGGCCAAACTGGGGCACTTCCTGGTCTTGCGAGAAACAGCGCATAGTGGTGCGCTAAAGGGGACCACATTAAAGGGGGAATCACTAATGTTAATTTGTGGGTTTATTTTGTTTTCTTAAGTCTCTTAGTTAATTAAGTCATACCATATGGGGGTTATTTAAGTATGTTCTTTATTATGTTGAATTGCAGGTGTTTTATCATTATGGGGACCGTTATTTGTAGTTAAACATTAATGATGATAAGATTGAAAACAAACAGTTTTGGTATCGGAAGAGTATCGTATCGGCCGATACACAAATTCAGGTATCGGTATCGGATCGGAAGTGAAAAAATGTGGATCGGTGCATCCTTAATCTCATCTGTTATAGTTCCAACCAAGTCAGCTCTTTCTGGTCAGATTATGTTGAGTAACAGAGCTTCTAAGTGAGTAGTGTTTCCAGTTAGCTTCACACACACAGGGAATGAAGAAGACATCAGCTGCAAAGTATGAATAGAACCTCTACTGGCAAAAATGTCAACAAGTAGACCTACTATGAGCCAACCCTGCTACCCTCTTCCCATAACAGTTAAGGTCAGTTTTTGTCCATGGAGGGAAAGCTTACAGGAAATTGAAGGATTTACACAAATTGTTTGGGGTTGTTTGCGCTGGAGGAAAACTCAGCTGGAGGTTGGGAAGTACCTTAGGAGGAAAATAATCTATTCAAAAACACCTCCAGGGAGTTTAAATCCAGCCAAGATGTTTTTAGAGCAAAGACAAGGAGCAAATGAAACGCTGACACGACAACTGTACTGTACTGCAACCCATATGGACACCAGTCTCTTCTGATGCACAGCAGGAGGTCCAGCCCACTCCTCAAGGCTCCCATTGTGCCTGTGTTAGTGTAATAAAGTTTTTTTGAAGTGAATTTGTGTTTGCACCAGACCGCAAGAGAACAAGACTAAACACTGGAGTACGCTGGGGCATGTCTGGTGCATGGCTTAGCGTAGCACCACACTTCAATGTTTTCACAGCTTGAACCCATTTCGCCTGCAGAACTTCTCATAAATGCATAACATATGGGCAATGACATGGATTTGTTTTTGACTGACATGGAGATAGCCTTGTGATCCATAAAAAACACATTTTCAACTACTATCCCCAAGGAAAATGTTCCAATCAAACACGTCTTTTTTCTTTCCACATTGTTCGGAGATAAAAGAAAAAACGTGCCCAGACAAAGCTTCCCAAACAATGAGGATGTACAAAAGAAAAACAGACAGCATATGTGTCTGAGTTTGAAGTCTATTCAGAGTGTCTGTCGCAAGAATGGAGTGGTTTGTGCTGGAGCTAGTAATCCTGAAGGACAGCAGAGATGTGCAGTGAAGTTGCCCAGGGTAAACTAACCAAGATGAGACCAAAACTAAGCCAATGTTTGAATCCAGGAAGATTCTGTCTTTTGCATCTAATGTAACAGACAGTGGAAATGCAATTTCAAATTCAAATGGGTACAAATTGCTACCCATCAAGAGCATAGACTTCCGCCAAGAGACCCTGTCTGTCTCATGCAAGGAGCCAAAATATTCATTTGGGGGGGGAAAAAACAGTGTTAAATTGGTGTTGTATTCTTGATGAGAAAACTAACCAACCAAACAACCAAACAACCAACCAAACAACCAAATAGGGACCAAGTTCTCATATTACATAATGATTTGACCAAAACCTTATTGCAAACTACCCACTTTGCTACTCTTAAAACTATTTTCCATCCATATTAGGGCTGTCAGTTTAACACGTTAATTAGATTGATTACACTGCAAATTAACGTGTTATAAAAATTAACACAATTAATTCTGAGTGGCAATTCAATGCCTATTTTAAATTTGTCCCATTGAAGGAACTGTAGGCGACTTGGCAGTGGCACGTCACTTCCACCTGCATAGCTAATCAAACAAATAAAGCAGGGGGGCGAGGTGAACGAATCACTGCCAGAGCCTTTGAACGGCAAGTTTATTTATAAAAAGAATGAAGACGGGACTGTCAACAAGAACGCTGTGTTTTCCTGTCACCGCAGCTGCTCCAGTCTGACGGATCATTTGAACGCTAAACACGTCCGGACAAGTTCCATTGTTACCAGTGATAGTGCGAGTGTGAGGTCACTTCGCCAAACCACGCTTGCAGAATTTGGGTTGGGTTCTCTCTCTCTCTCTCAAAATGCGATTAATTTGATTAATTAATAACAAATTCTATACTTAGATTAAAAAAAATATATATATATCGCCTGACAGCACTAGTCCATATTATCCTATTTTTTGTTATAGTGTTGTTCAAAAAAATATACCTGGAGTTGTGTTTTGTTTCATTCACACATGTTTAAAACATAAATTCCGCATATTTATGTTGAGTTCTTTGTGATTTCATGTGGTAATACAGGAAATGCTCCACTGTGTTTTTAAACTCCATACACTTTCACTCTAATCAGGTGGATAATTTCAGCTCTAGAATTGCTAATCTCTACTAAACAAAAGATAAAAGGTGGCAGTTAACTTGAAAATGACCTCTATAAGGTGAAACAGAGCATTTTAAGCTTTGGAGATAAAGGATTATTCAAGCATGTGTGAATGAAACAAAACACAACTCCAGTTTTTGATGAGATAACAAAATTATAACATGACTTTAAGCTCACAAGAGTCAGTTTTGCGTAATATAGGAACTTTAAGTTTGAACTCTTAATTGCCTATGCTATCTTGGCTATACGTATTAGCAGTAAAATGTTTATTACTTTTCAAAATGCAGCTGTTATTCCAAATAATGAACAATTTCTTTTACTGTACTATGGATCTTGGCTACTGTGACCACCTCTGTTCATTTCATTTATGTTTTACATCCATTCACACTTCTTTTTCCCAAACTCCAGTAGACTTGAACAAAAACACAGATGTACCCATAAACCCAGTCAAAACATACCTCCCTCTCCCCTCCTTTCTTTCTTTTTTTCTTTCTTCTCTTATTTTCTCTTTCAGATTCACCTAAGCACAGTCGCTCAGCTCTATTCTTCCCATTCCTCTCCTCTCACACTGTGTCTGTCTGTCTATCGGGTGTCTTTGTTGTTGCCGCGGTTACCGGTGAAGCGGAGAAGTCATTAATCACTCATAAACGTACACGGAGGAGCGAGCCGGCGCGCACCTCGAGGGGTCCCTCTCACAAAACGCTTTTCTCTGACGTGCTCCGGAGAGACAGGGGGAAGAAAAGTAGAGCACAGGTGCCTCGGTGAAAACGGAACACAAAAAACACTGGCACTCACAATGCATACAAATCACATACAAGAGGAGATGTGCTGTTCCATTGTTCAAGAGCGAAATGGATTTAATAGGTGGAAACCAAGGAGTCAATCAAGTACGAACAAAAAATAGCCAGCTACACAATTATACATATTGTATATAATATGTATAATTATACATATTATATATAATTATGTATATTATACAAAAATGTATCTATTACTTTGAATCAGAATGAATGAATGAATCAAAAGTTGCATGTACAAATATCGTTTCTGAGAATAAAATGAAGGTAGGTGACCAACTGTTTCTCTTTTGTTTGTCCTGTACAGACATTCAGCCCTCTGCGTCACCCCACTTATTTTATACAATGTCTGACGCTTTCACTGATGAATTATATAAAAAGAGTTGTTTTGTTTTTTTCTCGTAAAAATGTTTTTAGGTGGCATTCAGGATTGTAATGTGTTGGTACTACTGTAATTGCTAGGGTTCAGATGATGTCAAAACATTCTATAGGTCAATAATATTTAATACAAATGGGGGCAGCTAAAATTCATATTGTTTTTTTTTTTTTTTGTACAGTAGTAAGATCTTAAGTCTAGAGTAAATAATACAAATGATCAGGTGCAACATTTGTGGATTTATCTTTTGAATATTTCATGGCAAAGCACAATGTATTCAAATGAGAAAATGGACTGAGTTTAGTTTCATTCACACATGTTTAACACACAAATCCTGCATATTTAGGCTGAGTTCTCCTTTCAACATGATAATATTACACGACTGTATTTTCTGGTATTGTAGAAAGATTTTGGTTGAAGCACATCCGGTCTGGTGAACAAGAGGGGGTGCTCTGGTTCGGTCTTGGGTCATTAAAACCACTGACTTGAGACCTGAATGACTACAGTTTTATTTACTCAAGTTTTATCCCCCGTTTTCAGGTAACTATGTGTTTTTGATGTACCAAGTTTGTACAAAAGGTATATTATAATTACTATTCGTCATTACTCAAGTTTTATTCCCCTTTTTCAGTGGCTGTGCTTGTAACAAACAGACTAAAAAAATAGGATTACTCAAATGTGTGAATGAAACAAAGCACAACTCCAAGTATGTTTTTGAGGAGGTAACAACATAACATGGGTTAAACCTCACAAGAGTCAATTTTATGTAATATAGGACCATTAAGAGTTATGTTTTATTATTTGTCTTTTAAAAGTCAAACAAAGGAAATACATTTCAACAAATCTCCCATATAAGCCCAGGTTTATTGGGTTCATAGCTTGAGCAGCATTATCTCCGTATATGTCAGCTATAGTCAATATGATGCTTGTGCTTAGTGAAGAATGCTGCGGTCGTTTTTTTCATTCACTGCTCTTTTTCTCAAGGACAGCTGGCAGACACAAACATCTTCATGCACGTAAAATATCCAATAAAAACATTTAGCTGAAATTGCAGGCTGTTGTGCGTCTCCTATTATAGCTCTCACTATAAAATGTTTATATCATATGTCTATACTTTAGGTTTTAGAACAGAGCCAATTGTAAAATCATGTACAAACACTCATCCATAATACAGAGCGCAGCGGAGGAGATTTAGTAAAGGATTAAAAGAAAAGTCGATATGACTAGAGGATAATTAAAACTTACTCTAATTATTGGAGTTCCAGTATCGCAAATGTTTTATTCTTCAATTGGGGAACTCACAGTGATAAAAGTACTACGTATCAAAGGCCCTGTATGATATTTTCCCCCTTGTGTTTCACCAATTTATCTTGCCCCAGTACATATTTTGTATGAGTACTGTCTACACTGTCTACATCTAATTGTAAAGCGCTTTCTTCATTGGAAAATCAGTGTGCGCATAACATGCTAGTTGTTGTTAGTATTACTATGACAGAAAAACTCCACTGTGGTTTCTGAAGGTTGTGAAAAGCATGCATGTGAGAAATAACTTTGGACCACTGCAAACTGTTTAAAATAAACTAGATTAAAAAGTTTTTGAAGACGTTTGTGAGTGAAGACTTTTTGTTACTGAACACCGGCTATCAATTGATACTTTGCAGTAACATCACGCTGGGGGTGTTCTATATGCAGGCCTGGACTGGTAATTGGGCATACCGGGCATTTTCCCGGTGGGCCGACAGTCCTAGGGGCTGATGCCCTTCTTTTTTTTTTTTTTTTTACTTAGAGACCGGCCCACAATTTAGGACTGAACCAGGACTAAACCAGGACTACATCATGTTTGAACCAGGACTAATCAGGTCTAAATCAGGACTAAAACAGGTCTGAACCAGGACTAAACCAGGACTAAATCAGGATTGAACCAGGACTAAACCAGGACTAATCAGGTCTAAATCAGGACTAAAACAGGTCTGAACCAGGACTAAACCAGGACTAATCAGGTCTAAATCAGGACTAAAACAGGTCTGAACCAGGACTAAACCAGGACTAAATCAGGATTGAACCAGGACTAATCAAGTCTAAATCAGGACTAAAACAGGTCTGAACCAGGACTAAACCAGGACTAATCAGGTCTAAATCAGGACTAAAACAGGTCTGAACCAGGACTAAACCAGGACTAAATCAGGATTGAACCAGGACTAAACCAGGACTAATCAGGTCTAAATCAGGACTAAAACAGGTCTGAACCAGGACTAAACCAGGACTAATCAGGTCTAAATCAGGACTAAAACAGGTCTGAACCAGGACTAAACCAGGACTAAATCAGGATTGAACCAGGACTAATCAAGTCTAAATCAGGACTAAAACAGGTCTGAACCAGGACTAAACCAGGACTAATCAGGTCTAAATCAGGACTAAAACAGGTCTGAACCAGGACTAAACCAGGACTAAATCAGGATTGAGCCATGACTAATCAAGTCTAAATCAGGACTAAAACAGGTCTGAACCAGGACTAAATCAGGATTGAACCAGGACTAAACCAGGACTAATCAGGTCTAAATCAGGACTAAAACAGGTCTGAACCAGGACTAAACCAGGGCTAATCAGGACTAAACCAGGACTAATTATGAGGGGCCGGTCTAAGCCAAAAATGCCAGGGCCATTTTTTTGTCCCAGTCCAGACCTGTCTATATGTAACTCTATTAGCGGAATGTTCAACATGCTGTCTGTTTTAATGTTTTTTAATGTTGTAATGTTGTTTTATTATAGTCAAGAAAAAAAAATCAAGAAGACAGATTGACAGATTGTGTTAAAATAAAGATCAGATTAAGTCTAACTTGAGTAAACGAGCTGTAACAGAGCAGTGCTTTCAGTTAGCTTCACCTTCCCAGGGAATGTTGATGACATCAGCTGCAAAGTATCAATACACTTAAGCCTAAACTGTGCGAAAATGTGAAATGTTGAAAATATTGAACTTTCTTATGATAGTGGAAATTCAATACCATCTCATCTTTTTACAGACAAGCAAACTAATCAACCACTGCATTGACAACTATACTTACATCTTGATCTCCTATTTTCGCTGAATGATGATTAGATGAAGGTTCTAACATTAGTGTTAAGACATTTGCAATCTGTTTTCCACATGTAAAAATAAATATATATTGTAGAAATGCGTCAAAATCGTGTTAAAAGCTTCAGATCAGAGTCCAAACTGAAACTGAAAACTTTTTACTGAACTGATGGTTGATCCTGTTCTTGGTTTGAACTTTGAGTTGGTGGAGTGTCATGACCCAACTTGCGGCGGTGCCTTCCTCTACCTTTTTTCAGTCAGTTATTCCCTCACACAACAGTCAGCGAACTGCTCCAAAATCAATATGACTTCTCACATGTATTCAAAAATCCAGCCTTCCTCTTTGGTTTGTTCATGTTTTAGATTCTGCTGACGCCTGTTCTAATAGTGAGGAGTTAGTTGTATGGGGGATTTAGGTGGCTGCTTATGTTGGCTTTTTATTTACCCAGGCGAAAGGAATCAATGCTCATACGCTGTTGGAGGACTGTGTGGATCAATGAAAGGTTTCGAAAGCTTCTGTGAAAAATCAAAGTTTCTTACATTGTATTGATGGCTGTTTGGCCTCAGAAGAAAGATCATGACAAAAACCACATGTTTACTGTATAAAAAAAACTGTGCCATGTTTTTACGAAAGACATCCTTTTTGAGTCTTGACTTTATTCTTGTCTTCGTTCAAAGTCTTGCACCACTGATTTGTATCTGAGATAACAAAAGCGCATTGATGCCTGCCACAGGGGAAAGTGTCTTGGAGGCAAACCATTTTTTAGAAGATACAGACTTGTAGTTCTGTTGCTGAGGAGCAGAAATATTGGAGTCTACTGCCCAATTACTGACCGAAGAAATTCACAAAAATCTATGGGTTTCATGTCTTGTTAGTTTTTGTTTTTATTATTATTATTATTATTATTATTATTATTATTATTATTTATTTAGCATATTTTGTTAAAAAGTTGAAGGGGTTTGCATTTTGCTTGTTGCTTATGTTTTCAATTTTGAAACAAAATGCATATTTAAGGGGCTATATCAATTTTTTCATGTAATAAAGTAAAATGATTGCACTGTTGCTGATATTTTGTAAAAGCAGTTCTAAGAGTTTAAATGAGACCTAGTGTGTGTTGTCTGCATCTAATTATAAAGGATAAAGCACAGATTAAAGTCTAACAAAGCCTCAGACAGAGCAGAGCCTACAATTAACGTCACACCCCAGGGAATGTTGATGTCAGGAGCAACCCAGCAATAGATTGTTGGTCATAAAGTTCTGGTCGATCCTTGTTTCATGACTGTGTAAAACCAGAAGCTGATGCAGTGCAGAGAAACCAGCACGCACCGATTCAGTGTGAGTGTTGAAACCATTATTTTGGGCCTTGCTATTAATAAGCCCCAGTCGATAGTGTGTATGTGCTGCCACTGTCACAGCTGTGGGCCACACTACTGTTGCCTTTACCTAAACCTCTCCGCAATCCCCTTGAGCCGTGTCATTCGGGCCCCAGCTTCTCTGTCCTGTGTCCTGACACCTGTCCAGCCCCATGGCGTTCCTTCAAAGTGACAGAGCAACGGGTGACAGGTGAGGGCTTCTGTCACCCCCCCCGTCCTGCTGATGGGTTACACACTCAGGCCAATACAGAAAGAGAGGGGTGAGAGGAAGTGTGAGAGTGGAAGAGATGGCGGGATGGGGTGGTAGACTGCATGACAGAATCGGCCATTAGGATACAGACCGACTTCACAGGTCATTAGGGAAGGAGCCATACAAACACCAAGCAGGTAGAGAAACTGGGAGTAATGGTGTGGACGGGGAAGAGGAAGCAGGAGTCAAACCTAGGAGCAAACAGGAAGTGGTTTTCACACTTGAGATGTGATTAAGGTTAAATACACAGACAGGGAAGCTTCTGGGATTTCCTGTTTGTCGACTAACAGTGACCCAGGGCTTGTATTCATAATGAGGAGGATGTGGAAGTCAGGGCACAGCTGTCATTCAAATTCACCTTTAGCAATAGGTGTGCTGTTATTTGTTTGTTTAGTATTATAGTATACTAGCAATTTATTCCATAATGATCAATGTAATCAATTAAAAAGTGAGCCCCTGACCAACACACGATAGACCTACTTCACATTGCTCAAGACATTACGGCTAGAATTTAGAATGAGACTTAGAATTGTCAGATGCAGATGTTGTGTCCATTGAGATGCAGCTTATGTAGCATCTTCATATTTTGGTTATATTTAATCTGTGTATCTTGTCTATTTCACAGTGTCAACATGTCGTCTGTAATGATTGCACTTTGAGCTTTTTACGCATGTTTTTCCAGTGCGGTTTTTAACCACAAATGGCAAATAAATGAATAAACTGTAATATAAATCATTTAATTCTGTATCTTCTGTATCTTGCACCACTTGACAAGACTTTTTTCACTTGAGTTGGCCCAGGGGTGGCACCAGGCCGGCCCAAGTCTTTAAAGTGATAATCTTGAGAATTTAACACTTATTTATTTATTTCAAAAGAAAAATACTATTCTGTCAGCTGAATTTAATACAGAATATAACCAGGAGCAAATATGATTTATTTTTAATAGCTGAACTTTCTAGCCCAATAAGAGAAGAAAGAAAACTCAAAACTAGGAGGAATGCATGATAAAAAATTTTTTGCTTGGTTTGCCCACTCTAACCTCTAACTACTTGTGGTTTGATAGACTGCCAAGATGATTCCCTCACTTGAAAAACCCCTTGTTAAATAATATTCCTGCTCGACTGTGCCTTGTGTTACACTGGGGCCTGCTTGTTAACATTTATCTAAGGAAGAGATGAAACACCGTGGTGTGGTCTCTCAATGGAAGACACAAGAGGTTATAAAGTGAACTAAATGCATAAACAGAAAGTGTAGCAGAGCACCCCCACGCATCTGTGCCCCTCCCCGTGCTGTCTGCTTGTTAAAACTCAGCCCTTCTCTGGACAGCCAGGCCTGCCCTACAGTCATCATTAAAGAGAAAGACAAGAGTTTCGGAGGGCACTGAAGGCACCAGCACGCATCGCCTCTCCGTCAGCCCAGCAGAGCCTACGTGTACTACGCACTCAGGAGGGAGTTAGCCTGCACAATACATCTGCAAATATTATTTTATTATCATAGCAGTGGTTGTAATCCATCAAAATGTGCATGTAAAAATTCAAGTTTGGGCATGCTCAAAGAGTTGATGAACCGTGTAACTTTTCTGGTGAAAGGTCTGTCAAATGCTGTTCTTTGAGACCAAGCCAGACCAAGTTACAGGTCAGATCTTTGAAGAGTCAACCCCGCTCACAGTCAGAATGTAGTAAACGTAAAAGTAGTAAAGTATTCACTGTCCAAGCAACTTCCTATTCATAGGTTTAAGCTATGATATCCTGCCCATTCAAAAGATATAATATTATTTTTTGAATTGTTGATTTTCATAAAACAAGTGTTCATAATACAATATTTTAGGGCATAGTGAAACATCTACGTAAGTACATCAAACCCGTTAAACAGACTTTTCTAAATAAGTTGAGAATTGCTGATAGAGTACTGATAGAAGAACTATCTAAGTAGCATCCCTGGTGACAAAAGTTGAAGCAGCAACACAATAGTACTAGTACTTACACTAGTGATGCCATAAAATAAAATCAGCACGCACTACTTCACAAAGCATCAGAGCTTCAAAGTCCTGTTTGCTACACACTAGATTGAGTTTGGCTGCACAATACATCTCCAATTGACACTCCCCGTTCGCTATCTATTGTGCCTCTTTGGCTTTGGAGTGGACACAGTGGAAGTAGCTGAGGCGGTAAAGTGTGACAAGCTGATGGGACTTTCTCCAAAAAAAACAAAACAAAGAAAGTCTTGATGTTGTGGTTTTAAAAGTTTTCCTTGAGGCAACTCCGTGGGGTATTCTTCGGGGAGTGGAAAAAAGTCCACTCGGAAAACAAAATAAAATGCATTTATTTTGCACAATTTACAAGCCAAAATATCCTGACTGTGAGCGTTTTGTAAATCGTGCAAGATGATGGCTGAATAGTCATGATGAAAGAGAATTGAGGCAGTTTGGTTTAGGGTAGATGTTTTTTGATGAATTGCAGCTCACATAGAAAGATTCGACAGCAGGGCAATGAGGGACAAACTGTGCACCACTGTGACAGAAGTGTAGAATTTTTAGCAGCCGGATGGCGCAACTCGTTTAAACACTTTATTTTTTATTCATGCTTTTTATGATTTCCCGGAAAAGCATGTATAAAGCTGACCTCCAGACCTCATAATATGCTGTTTTTATTGCTCGCCTCTTCAAAACAGGCCGCTTTATAATATCACAGTTTGTGGTGATTGTTGTTTCATTTTGGCTGTTAATACTTAATGAGAATAGAAGAATGCTTTACACACACATATTACACAGTGTTTTTTTGTTTTGACTACGGGTACTTGCTGGGGCTTTTGTTGGCAGTGAAGAAGCGGAAGTTGCTTTTTAATATTTTATTTGATTTTGTAATTTTAACCTCCTATAAATATATATTAAAACACATTGTAGAAGTAGGTGTAGCAATGATATTAGTATAAAAAAAGAAGTAGTAGGCAATAGGTTGTGTGAGTTGTGAGCGTGATACACTTAACTTAATGAGTAGAGCTGAAAAGGGGGTCTTATGGGCTCAGAATTTGACAATTTTCCTATCATTTAAAAGGGGGGCTTGTGAGCCTTCTTGCCTTGGGCCCCCATATTTTTGTTGCCGGCCCTGGCTATACAGACAACATCAGTATAAATTGAATTCGTATACAGCTCTGGAAAAAAATAAGAGACAAAATGATCAGTTTTTCTAATTTTACTACTTTTCGGTATATGTTTGGGCAAAAGGAACATTTTTGTTTGAGTCTATAAACTACTAACAATATTTCCCCCAAATTCCAAATAAAATATTATCGTTTAGAGCAGGGGTGCCCAACCAGTCGATCGCGGTTTACCAGTCAATCGCAGGCAGAGTGTCAGTCGATCGCCAGAAATGTGTGTCTATGGCTACGGTCAGACCCTAGGGTTTAATGCTTAATTCAGATTTTTTTGTGAAATCCGATTTTTTTGTGAGGTCGTTCACATTTACAATTAAATGCAATTTGTATGTGATCTCCAGTGTGAACTTTAAACACCCCAAAAGTGTCCCGCATGCGCCTTGGAGGACACGACGAGGTCACGTGCAGTGAGCGTGCTCAATGTTTACGGAAGTAGCTAAAGTTGCTATCGTACCAGAGCCAAAACATGTACAGCTTATTTGTTTTAAGGAGGAGACGGAGAAGGAGAAGGTTTTTGGCCACGGCGTTTTGTGGGGCAGTGGCAGCAATGTCCGTAGAAATGAATGTGTTGGTGCGGAGTCGGAGCCAAGAGTGGTGAGATTGCTACGTGCTTCGCCGCTTCACTGATACGGAGTTCATACACTATTTTTGCATGACGAGAAGAACGTTTGTGAGCGCCTACTTGTACCACCCTCGCTGGAGGAAACACGCCCAGGTCGGATGAATGTGACCTGGCCATTCAGACTGAA
This sequence comes from Paratrypauchen microcephalus, assembly GCA_036785185.1. Taxonomy (NCBI): domain Eukaryota; kingdom Metazoa; phylum Chordata; class Actinopteri; order Gobiiformes; family Gobiidae; genus Paratrypauchen; species Paratrypauchen microcephalus. The sequence continues at coordinate 4,982,209 of JAVJIX010000016.1, read as the reverse complement.
GTCGCATGCCAAAAGATCGGATATGTATCGGTTTTAGGACCACATATCTTGGGCTACGTTTACACTGCAGCCTGAAGTGACCCAAATCCGATTTTTAAGCCCCTATGCGACTTTAAAAATAATCTCACTCCAAAAGCCCATTTTGCCATGTCTAACAGACCCCCCCCCCCCCCCCCCCCCGCCCCCCCCCTCTTGCTAGATCTCGGCACACCATCAACCTCAAAAGTAGATCTCGGTTAAGAAAAGGTTGAGCACCCCTGGTTTAGAGCATGTATTTGCAGAACATGACAAATGGTCAAAATAACAAGATACATGTTTTTGGACTTCAAACAATGCAAATAAACAAGATCAAATTCATTTTAAAATAACATAATACTAATGTTTACACTTAATAAGAGTTCAGAAATCAATATTTGGTGCAATAACCGTTATTTCTAATCACGGCTTTCATGCATCTTGGCATGCTCTCCACAAGTCTTTCACATTGTTCTGAGTGACTTTATTCCACTCCTGGTGCAAGAACTGAAGTAGCTCAGCTTTGTGTTTGTGTTGGAATTCAACAGACGCTGGAATGGAATGGCTGTAATACATGTAGAGGTGCTGATTTCAGAAAAAAAATGCCTTTTTTTCCAGAGCTGTATCTGTATTTGATAAACCCTTCCTTCTACCAGTATAATGCAGAGTACACATTTATATATAACATTTCTTCCACCTTTTCCCCATGTCCCTGAGGAATCGCAGTGTTATTACTTCAGTGAAGATTATCTGACAAATATTATAAAAAAAAATACGTCTACAAAAATCATAGAGAACATCGCGCAACCTCTACCAAAAACTGCAGCAATAATCACTCTTTTTACCAGGATGTGAATGTGAGAGAAAAATGTCTCCAGGCCTGTTTGAATACCTTCAGACTTGTATGAATAAAATTACATTGGGGGACTGTATTATAATAATCAAACCAGATTTTCTAATGCTAGCAGAAGATGCTATTGAACATTCTTTTATCAACAACTACAGAAATCTTTTCATCAGCATTCCAAGTGGCTTTGAAGAATTCCCAGATGGAATTCCTCAATGAACAGGAGGGGTACTTACGCTGACGAGCATCTGCGGGAATGGTCCTCGGGAGTTCTCGGCCACGTTGATGGGGGGGATCACCCAGTCCCTCTTGTGTCTGCGCAGGGACCCTGAGGTGCTGCGTCCAGACGCTGGGAACAGGATGACAGGAGGGGGCTCTGCGCTGGGGTCCCATGTGATCTACCAGACAGAAAGAAGAGATTAGTGGATTCAGACAGAAGACTGGGTAAAAGTAGATTGTAAAAGACTGCACAAAGGTATGGGGATACAAGTCATTAAGACGTGAATTTAAACGAAAAAGTGAAAGGCAGACTGTAGTTAGCAGACTTTTGAAAATTTAGTTTAACAAAAGTTGGATCAAGAAGGAAATTAAAGCAGAATGCAACCATATGCACATATCTCTGTAAGATTGTTTAACATCTGGAGTGAGATTTTGCCAATGAATCTTTCACTAAAGACACAGTAAAGTTGAAATATTATAATGGGATTCATAGAGGCATATTTGCAAAGTGGTTAGTGGAATTGCCTCGAAGCAAGAAAGCCCCAATGGAGTTCAACAGTACGGCATTTTGAAGCCTGCTGAGATTGCAGGTGTAAATTTGCCATTCATTTTCCCATAAGAGTTTTCAAAACACACAATGGAATGTGGTTGTTTTAGTCCAAAACACAAAATTAATACTTAAAAGGTGATTTGCCATTAGTTACCATACCTGATTAGCCTCTCTTACTTATTTGGAAAGTCTAGGGAAAAAAACATCATAGTGGGCGGTCACTGCTGACCTCCATGGAGTTAGCTCAACCAATCCTCCGTTAGGTATTCCAAACCATCATCGCTCATGTTATCCATGTAGTGGCATTGTTTGTCAAATGTAGTTAACAAATTTAGTTTAAATATATTAAACTTTTTACAGTTACATTTGGGGATTGTATTATCATAAAACCAATTGATCATCCTTTCATCAACTTTCCAAGTGGTTTTAACGAATTCCCAGTGTAAGGCTGCATTCACACTTCCACAAACACCACAGAAAAACTTGGGGTAAACCTCAACCAAACCCCAACTCAACCAGGAAAAGGTGGGATTAAACCAAATCTACATAAAGACTAAACCAGGGTCAAAGGAGGACTCAGAACACACACGAGATTAAAATGTCATCTTGTTTATAGACTTATCACCTACCATACAGCCATTAGAGTTATAGGCCTACAGTTTGACACATAAAGCACATTTATGGATATATCCAGTTTATTGTTTTTCTCTATGTGTCATCTATGGTTGTCATGATCACTGAACCTTAAGCACACTGCGCGACCTCTTCCACGTATCTAAGCTAATTATCCAACAATAGAAACATCACTAAAGGCGAGGAGCAGCTACCTTCAGTAAATGTGACCCTTTTTTCACACAAATTACTTACATTTTACTGCAGCCAACAGGGACAATAGTTAAAGCTGACATAACAGTGTAAATGCAGTAGCCGTATTCTCTATAGAAAGTCTAGGAAACAGAATACCTTTAAAAGCTCTTTGAAACTTTACTGAACTACAAAGTACTTTCATCAGGCAATACTTTGTTAAAGGCAATGGTGAGCTTCTTCCCCTACACCAAATGCCTATACTTATTAGTTACTTCATTCATCTCCCACCATTAGCTTTCTCACATGAGGTGGTCTGTAGCAAATTCAATGGAGAGAACTAAATACATTTTAAGAGTGAAAACAAAGTGTTCAAGTTCCAAATGATTTTGATTTAGTTTCAAATTAGTAACAAATAACATAACTGTGAGAGCTGCTTCTTTGTTTTAGATTTGGAAGTGGTGCAACTGTGGTCCAGTGGTTAGTATGTTTGCTAAATGGAGCTCAACAATGACTGCCCATCCCTTAGTTCTGAAAGTAAATTTTCCAATCATTTTTCCCATAGACTTTCTAAAAAAAAAAAAAAAAAAAAAAGTTTGAAAGCTTGTTTAGGGCCAATCATCTGTGGTAATGACCTCAAGAACTATATTATTTAAAGGGACAGTGTGTAGGATTCGTGGCGCATAGGTGGTTACTAGCTATTCCACTTCCTCTTTTGGCTACGGCAGACCTCGAGGGTCACCCGGACGCGACGTACCGCCGACATCGCGCGTGCCCGCGCACGAACCGCGCACCGCTGTATACATAAAACGGTCCCCCGTTCACTTTTTTTTTTTCTTTTCGCATGAAAACACACAATCCCGATCATGATTCATGACAATCTACACATCAAATGAAACCTTACAGTCTCCTCTTTTTGACTATGCAATTCATTTCCCTGCAAAACAATCACTCCCTGAGCACATGGGGCTTTTATACAGAAAAGCACAAAACTTAGCTTACTTAGCTTACCTTTGAAGGCTTTGCACAGGTCAAACTCTGTATTTCATCATAAACTTGGTCTCAATCTGTCCATAAGGATCCAGCGAATAAAATCCAGTAAAACAATTTAGTCCAAAATACGTGTTATATCCATTACGATGTGTGATCCGGCAGCATGCTCCCCCTCCCCCCCTCCCCTTCCCCTTCTCTCCTTCGCTCCTGGCTGCATATGGGAGCAGAGGAACGAAGGAGAGAAGGGGAAGGGGAGGGGGGAAGGGGGGAGCCATCTGCAGCGCGGCTAAGCAGCTGTTAGCCGGAGCCGAGGCAAAGGATGAGCCCAAATGTCCTTCTGCGGCTCTCGTATTCAAAATGGCTGCCTCTATATGGGGAAGATCCCCCTTTTATGTGACTATATCTAAGTCCAAAAGAATACTTTGATTTCATGATGGAAGTGAAAAGGCTTGGAAAACAATGTATTTTTGAATGGGTATCTTCAATTTCAGTAATTAACAGGTAAAAATCTTACACACTGTCCCTTTAAAGGGATAGTGCGGGTTGTTTTTTTTAATGTTAATCTGTATGGGTTCCCTTCTAACAGTGTCGTGCATTAACACTGTCGTACCGTTGACAGTCTCGTCTCAGTCTGGTTCTGCTCGGGTTCTGGAGCTCACGTAAGTAGGTCCGGTAAGTTCGCGGGGACAGGAAATAAAGCTTGTTTTTCTTTGCAAAACAACATTTGTCCAAAAAGTGATATATATTTCCGTCACACAGTTGTCTGCCAGCTGCCTATTTTCCCTAATTTGCATGGTTCCCTTTTCTCTTTCTTGTATCACTGCGCGCGTAGCCTAGCCTACCTAGCCTGTTCACTTGTAAACATCCGCCGTCGCCAAGGCTAACAGAGCTAACGTGGGCAGAGTGATAAAACCACCTTTGGTGGGAAACACAGAGCACCATATTGAGAACACAGCTGAATTTGTAAACAAAGTTAAGTTCCTCCAGTTTGACCAGGATGAGACAATGGTTTCCTTTGACGTAACCTCTCTTTTCACTTGTATCCCCACAGCGGTAGCGGTTGAAGAAGCGAGAAAGAGACTACTGCAGGATACCAAGCTAGAGGAGAGAACCAAACTTTCACCTGACCAAATCTGCCAACTGCTGGAAATTTGTTTGAATACCACCTATTTCCAGTTCAGAGGGAACTTCTACAGGCAAATCCATGGCTGTGCGATGGGCTCACCAGTCTCCTCTCTCATGACGAACTTGTACATGGAACAATTTGAACAGAGTGCTTTGGCTTCATATCCAGGCACTCCACCCACACTTTGGTATCATTATGTTGATGATAATTTTTCAAGTCAAAATTCAAGATTTGGAACCTTTTACTGCACATATCATTTCTGTAGATCCGAACATCAAATTAACTCGTAACGATTGACTTTCTTAGATTGTGCAGTAACGATAGGAGAAGACCGGCAACTCCAAGCAGAGGTCTTCAGGAAGCCCACACATACTAACCAATACCTGCTGTTTGATTCACACCACCCACTGTTAATGGAAGAACCTTAGACAGACAAATACAATTTTTTTTTACAATATAATTTTAAAATAGTATTCAGATGAACCACAATGTAATCAAATATGTATGAAAAGTTTTAAAATACAAATTCACTTTCATAAACACAAACATTTCCATGGCAACAAATGATAGATGTATTTGAGGCAGTAGCAGCAGCAGCAGCAGCAGCAGCATGTTACATATTGTGTACCTGTAAATAACAAATCTTCCAGCATTTTGACTTTACAGTGTACATCTTGTTAAGTTCCTGTGACTGAATAGAAAGAACCCAGCGTCATAAATCAAATGCACCTATTAAAAGCCTGTATTCCTGACACCCCCTCCTCCCCTCGACCCCCCCCGACCCTGTCTGTGAGCCTCTGCTGCAGGTGTATCTGAGTGCTCATGTGTGCTACGACAGGGCCATAACTGTCACACTGTGTCTGCTACAGAGGAATAAAAAGCCTATTAACACAGCCCATGTCTGTGTGTGGATTTACAGCCTGCTGCCGACTGTGACAGGCCCAGCGCACCCATACCTCCATCATGCCCTTCCCTCCTGACCCTCTCCTCTCTCCCTTCCTCTCCTCTCCTCTCTCTTCTCTCTATCCTCTCTCCCCTCTCCTCCCTCTTTTCTTTCCTCTCCTCCCTTCTCTCCCTACCCTCTCCTCCTTCCTCTCCCCTCTCCTCTCGTCTCCCTCTCCCTCTCCTCTCTCCTCTGTCGGCTGCACACTCAGAGAAATGACCATCACAAACCTGTCTCTCTGAAAGATGCCCTGAAAATAATGGTGAAAGGCAGCCATTTTTAATCTGAAAAATTATGTCCAGATCAGGGAAGCTACTTGGTGTTGAAATAATTATGGCATTAGTTAGACTTGGTGTGTAGGTGTAATGGGACATTTTTATTTCATCTGTTGAAGATATGCAAGTCTGAGTTTTTAAAGGACCTAAACTAATATTAAAAAGGTCTGTATTTCATCTACTCCTGGTTCCATGTATTATATTGTAAAGCTTTTGTGAAAATATTGAGACTGACTGTTTTTTTAAAGCTGTCATAATGGACGAGAACCATACAAAATCAGCTGTGAGGGATAGATCATTTTATCCAATAAGAGACAGTGTTGGATATTAAGAACCATGTGAAAGTAGTCTATGCCATGGTTCACCTGCACAGTGAAAGAAAGGTCAAACTGGGCAGGCCAACAATTCATTCAGACCATAGACTGTATATATAAGTGGACATAGCTAATCAACCAAATAGGAAGTTCGCTTGCAGGCTCTGCCGGCTCCTACTGACCTTGGCTCCCATTGACTTAGACTGGAATATTGTCATCTCTCTCTCTCTCTCTGTGACTACTGCTGTGAGCCTCGTCATTTTGGTCTTAAAATGTTCACATAAACCCACTCTACATGATCCTGGTGGGGGGTTTTTTTTCGCGATTTTGTCAGTCAAAAAAAAATCCTATTCATAATATAGAGCCTGGCTCCAAATTCGTCCCTGTAACCACAAGCATTGCTTCAGCAAGCTTCATTTGAGCAGCGCTGAACGCTATGGGTGACACTTAGTCTGGTTAACACCTGACCATATCACAAGTGAGATATGGGTCTGGAAACTCGCTTCGAAAAATCCCATAGCGGAGGTGTGGTTAGCGATTGCCAAGGGCCGTTTATTGGGCGTTATGAATGTCTATCATTGAGCGTATACGTAAGTCCATAGCCAATCATGTCAGTTGTCAGTTCAAACTACAAGCTTCCGTTTGTCATGTAGTACGCGTCACCGTCTTGCCACACCCCCGCTCTCTGATTGGGGCCCTAAATCTGGGACTCTCGCTTGGACGAGTTTCCAGGCCGCCTTCCAGTTCGAAACGAACGGAAGCGGCCTGGGAATTCCCAGGCTAGGTGACACTATACTCACTAGGTCCACTTTTTTTATACAGCCTATAATTCTGACACATGTTCTTTGCTGAAGAGTCCATGTCCCTTTAAAACACAAAATGACATCCACTTTTCTTACGTATGATATATTGAACTTTATACCATTTTTCAGTAACAACATGATGATGCCCCTCCTTGAGCCGCCACCTTAACGTGGTGGAGGGGTTTGAGTGCCCGAATGATCCCGGGAGCTATGTTGTCGGGGGCTTTATGCCCCTGGTAGGGTCACCCAAGGCAAACAGGTCCTGGGGGACGGGTCAGACTAAGAGCGGTTCAGAAGCCCACTATGATGAATACAAGAGCAAGGCCAGTTACGTCGCCCAGATCGGCGTCACCGGGGCCCCACCCTGGAGCCAGGCCTGGGGTGGGTGCTCGCGAACGAGCGCCTGGTGGCCGGGCCTTTCCCCATGGGGCCCGGCCGGGCTTAGCCCGAAGGAGCGACGTGGGGCCGTCCTCCCGTGGACCCACCACCCGCAGGAGGATCCATAGGGGGCCGGTGCAGAGAGATCTGAGCGGCAGCCGAAGGCAGGGGCCTCGGCGACCAGATCTCCGGACATGGAGACTAGCTCTGGGGACATGGAATGTCACCTTGCTGGGGGGGAAGGAGCCTGAGCTCGTGCGGGAGGTTGAGCGCTATCGACTAGATATAGTCGGCCTCACCTCCACGCACAGCCTGGGCTCTGGAACCCAACTCCTTGAAGGGGGTTGGACTCTCCAGTTCTCTGGCGTTGCCCGCGGGGAATGGCGGCGGGCCAGTGTGGGCCTGCTCATTGCCCCACGGCTCAGCCGCTGTGTGTTGGAGTTCACCCCGGTGAACGAGAGGGACGCGTCCCTGCGCCTTCGGGTCAGGGACAGGTCTCTCACTGTTGTGTCGGCCTACGGGCCGAGCAGCAGTGCAGAGTACCCGGCCTTCTTGGAGTGCCTGGGAGGGGTACTGGACAGTGCACCGACCGGGGACTCCATTGTTCTCCTGGGGGACTTCAACGCCCATGTGGGCAGCGACAGTGACACCCTGAACCTTTTTGTTATTTGGATTGTTTATTGTGTTTTTCTTTTACTATAGCTATATTTTAGGTATTATTATTATTTAGTGTTTTATGTTTGCACCTTATCACCGAGACAAGTTCCTAGTTTTGTGAACTCTGTTCACTTGACAATGGCAATAAAAATCTTTCTGATTCTGATTCTGATTCTGACCTGGAGAGGGGTGATTGGGAGGAGCGGCCTCCCTGATCTGAACCCGAGTGGTGTTCTGTTATTGGACTTCTGTGCTAGCCACAGTTTGTCCATAACGAACACCATGTTCAAGCACAAGGGTGTCCATCAGTGCACGTGGCACCAGGACACCCTAGGATGGAGGTCGATGATCGACTTTGTTGTCGTGTCATCTGACCTCCGGCCGCGTGTCTTGGACACTCGGGTAAAGAGAGGGGCAGAGATGTCAACTGATCACCACCTGGTGGTGAGTTGGGTCCGCTGGCAGGGGAGGAAGCTGGAAAGACCTGGCAGGCCCAAGCGCGTAGTGAAGGTCTGTTGGGAACGTCTGGCAGAGCCCTCTGTCAGGGGCACCTTCAACTCACACCTCTCCCGGATTCCGAGGGAGGCTGGGGACATAGAGTCCGAATGGGCTCTGTTCTCTGCCTCTATTGTCGATGCGGCCGCCCGTAGCTGTGGTCGTAAGGTCTGTGGTGCCTGTCGCGGCGGCAATCCCCGAACCCGGTGGTGGACACCGGAAGTAAGGGATTCCGTCAGGCTGAAGGAGGAGTCCGATCGGGCCTTGTTGGCTCGTGGGTCTCCGGAGGCAGCCGACGGGTACCGGCGGGCCAAGCGTGCTGCAGCCCGGGTGGTGGCAGAGGCAAAAACTCGGAGATGGGAGGAGTTCGGAGAGGCCATGGAGGAGGACTATCGGACGGCCTCAAAGAAATTCTGGAAAACCGTCCGGCGCCTCAGGAGGGGAAAGCAGTGCTTCACAAACACTGTTTACAGTGCGGGTGGGGAGCTGTTGACCTCGACTGGGGATGTTGTCGGACGGTGGAAGGAATACTTTGAGGATCTCCTCAATCCCTCCGTCACGTCTTCCGAGGAGGAAGCAGAGGCTGGGGACTCGGGGTCGGACTCACTCATCACCCTGGCTGAAGTCACTGAGGTGGTTGGAAAGCTCCTCGGTGGCAAGGCCCCGGGGGTGGATGAGATCCGCCCTGAATATCTCAAGTCGCTGGATCTCCCGGCCGGGGAACACTGGACCAGCTCTATAGTCTCCATCTGGTGCTCGAGGGTGCATGGGAGTTTGCCCTACCAGTCCACATGTGCTTTGTGGATCTGGAGAAGGCATTCGACCGTGTCCCTCGTGGGGTCCTGTGGAGAGTGCTCTGGGAGTACGGGGTTCGGGGCCCTTTGATAAGGGTTGTTCGGTCCCTGTATGACCGGAGCAGGAGCTGTGTTCGCATTGCCGGTAGTAAGTCTGACCTGTTTCCGGTGCATGTTGGACTCCGCCAGGGCTGCCCTTTGTCACCGGTTCTGTTCATTATATTTATGGACAGAATTTCTAGGCGCAGTCAGGGGCCGGAGGGGATCCGGTTTGGGAACCACAGGATCTCATCTCTGCTGTTTGCAGATGATGTTGTCCTGATGGCTTCATCGAACCGGGACCTCCAATGTGCACTGGGGCGGTTTGCAGCCGAGTGTGAAGCGGCTGGGATGAGGATCAGCTCCTCCAAATCCGAGGCCATGGTTCTCGACCGGAAAAAGGTGGCTTGCCCTCTCCGGGTGGGTGGGGAGTCCTTGCCTCAAGTGGAGGAGTTCAAGTATCTCGGGGTCTTGTTCACGAGTGAGGGGAGGATGGAGCGTGAGATTGACAGGCGGATCGGTGCAGCGTCGGCAGTGATGCGGTCGTTGTACCGGACCGTTGTGGTGAAGAGGGAGCTGAGCCAAAAGGCGAAGCTCTCAATTTACCGGTCAATCTACGTTCCTACTCTCACCTATGGTCATGAGCTCTGGGTAATGACCGAAAGGACAAGATCGCATATACAAGCGGCCGAAATGAGTTTCCTCCGCAGAGTGGCTGGGCGCACCCTCAGAGATAGGGTGAGGAGCTCAGTCACACGGGAGGAGCTCGGAGTAGAGCCGCTGCTTCTCCACGTGGAGAGGAGCCAGCTGAGGTGGCTCGAGCATCTGTTCCGGATGCCTCCTGGTCGCCTCCCTCGGGAGGTGTTCCGGGCATGTCCCACCGGAAGGAGGCCCCGGGGAAGACCCAGGACCCGCTGGAGGGACTATGTCTCCCGGCTGGCCTGGGAACGCCTTGGGGTCCCCCCGGAGGAGCTGGAGGAAGTGTCCGGGGTGAAGGAAGTCTGGGCGTCCCTGCTTAGACTGTTGCCCCCGCGACCCGGCCCCGGATAAGCGGAAGAAAATGGATGGATGGATGGAACATGATGATGTTTGAAAGAATGTCATTATAAGCTTTTCGTGAAATAATTAGCACTCTAAAATGAATTATTATAGGGCTGCATTGTATTTTTGTTGCAGAAATTAGCATTATCATAATCGCTAGTTTGCTTTAAGATATGTAAATGCAGTATGAAAAAAAAAACTGAGGTCAAGAGTTCACAGATTGATTGGTTACTTTGCTACAAGCTAATGAATGCAGCATATTTACCTACTTTACATCACAAAACTAGAGCAATAAAACCCACAACCTGTCAGAACCGAAGAAAATTAAAAATATTCTCTGCTACACGTCAAAGTGCACCTCTCCATCATGTCTCTATATGATTTTCCATGAAGCTCACGTTTGCCTGGAGTCCCTCGAGCTGATGCAAGCTACACCTCACCAGCCAAAGGTTACACAAAATTGTCAATTTGCAGAGCGAATTTACCGACACGTCAGGGTTACCAAGCAGCATGGGCACGTCACAATCCAGTCAGGAAGCAGTCAGGAGGAAATGAGGAGGAAGTGAGGAGTGTGATGATGGCAGCAGACATACAGCTCTTGCTCTACTCCGTCCAACTGTTATTGTTTTGCCCCTCTCCCTCTCTTCCCCCTGGCATCAGTGCTTCCTGACAGCTCGTCTTAATAACAGCATTGCTCCAGCTCAGGCCTGCGTTAAACCAGAGAGCATCTACAAGCTTTAAAGTGGAGATACACTGGCCAGTATTTGCAGTAAAATACAGTTTACTTACACCTTCTTCAACATGCAGTACAAGACTCATGTAAACTAATAGCTAAACTAATACCTTTTAATTATTATAATTTACTTTTTTTTTTTAAACCTTTTTTCTATTTGCACTGTTCTACCTTAAAAAATAATGTGCTTATTTTATAGTAATTGGTGTGAGGTCAACAGAATATCAATCAACTATCAATACTTGTGTGTATTGACAAAACAACCATAGTGTAATTCTGCACAGAATGTAGAACAACAACATATTTTTAGGGTGAATATTTATTTCCAAAACAACACATAGAGTTCCCTGCATTATAAGGGCCCATTTACACAAGAACGCTTACGGGTAAAAACAACAAAATATTTTATCGGAAGTGCCTTTCGTTTAGATGGTGATGGCGTTTTGGGGGCTTAAAAACACAAAAAACTGAAACCGCCCTCCAAAGTGGAAAACTTGAATACGCTCCACCTACACTGCCTAAGATGCAAAACTCTGGTCAAATCTGCTGACGTCGCGTACGCATTTACATCACATTGGTCCATATATCTGTGTACTTTGTTTGGCAGGACTCCCAGTCCACACCTTGTTGCACCTTCACTGCTTTGTAGTCTAACGTGGTCTGAAGCAATAGTTGAACTTCTTTGTCTTTTTTTTTTTGCTACCGGTAGCCATGTTTTGCTTTTTGCAGCGCAGATGAGAAGAAGGAAGATTTTGGAAAGAAGGAAGATTCTACGCATGCACGTGGACATAGTGATAATGTATCACAGCACCACCTAGCCGCCTGGCATGCATACCCAATCGAATTCCACACACTTTTACTTCACCACATACACGCAGATTTCCTCCCAAAAACGCTCGTCTAAACGCGGAAAAAAAAGTGAAGACGAGACGCCACTTTTGCGTCTTCTGTTCAGACCGTCATCATATAAACGTAGCCTAAGAATCACACAATATAATATTATAGCCTAGATTATAATTTAAACCTTTTAATCATCAAACTGTAGGCCCCGTTTTAACATTTCAGTATTTTCTTGTGATTCTCATGTGTTACACTGCTGTTGCCCACTGCTTCTGACCCCAGTGAATTCTCTTGGCAAATATAATGGGCGTTATCTAAGCGTTTGGAATTCAATGTCCACAGAGCAATGACTTGAGACAACTCTAGCGTTTGTGCACCAATTGTTGTTAATAAAAATACACACACACCCTCCCTGAGCTTTACTGGTGCTGGCGTGGTCCCGGTCCGCCCGAAATGTTGTTAGTCCATCCATCTTGATAGCGCTGTCCGGAACAGCGTGGTTGAGCCACGTCTTGGTGAGAATGATGGCGTTGCAGTCTCTCACCTTTTTTTGTGTAGTTAAATCCAGTTTGAGGTAGTCCCCTTCAGCATGCGCCCTCCTGGGGTGTGCCAGTAATGGCCTTGTTTACAAAACCAAAGCAGCTGCTCGCAGCTGAAGACAGGATGTTAGCTAAAATCCTTCCGGTCAATCGACCCATCTCTGGGATGTAAAGGTAGAAAGATCAAATGACCCTTCTCTGGGATTTCTAGTGTTGTTAATGGATGGGTCAAATGCAGATATAGTGCAACAATAAAGTGTACCTCAATGTGCTGGCCTGATTTGCACATAGCTGCAACTCTGGTGCTGTTTACTATGTTAAATCAGTGACGTTTTAGTATTATAAATTGCTATAAACTCTCAGGGAATGTTGGTGCTAAAATTGTCACTCCAAATATAAGCTTTTATTCATTAACACTACATTATTGTTGAACAGTATTGATGAAAGGTTGTCCAACTCATTCTTTGTGCCCGTCTGTTTTGAAAAGTACATACCCTGCCTCCACTCCCACACAGACATCTGTTTTACTGTAATAATACATCACTGTAGGACACTGTCATTGACTCCAAACAAGTACAAACGAAAATTAATAAGAGGGATGAAAACATACTATAATGAGATACTGCTACTGCCAACAGGAAAACTTTGGTTGTTTTTATTTCTATTACTCACTGGGATGTCAGAGATTACCTCTTATTATCTGTTCACATTGGTTCAAGATCAATTTGGTGGTTTTCTTCCTCTCATCAGCAACCTTCTTTTTAAATCTAACCTGAAATAGTTTGGAGTTAGGTGGTTATGACAGGTTTATATGTGTTTGTAATTGTTATTTGTTTGACAGTAGAAAATATTTATCAAATCAAATCAAATCAAATCAAACAATATTTATAAAGCGCTTTTCATACAAAATTGTAGCACAAAGCGCCTTACAGTGGTCAAGGATTAGAAGATTGACCTTTATTGATCTCGCATGTTTGGGAAGGTTTTCTGAAGAAAACCTGGAAACAAGTGGAAAATTACAAGAATTCACACACAAGGAAGACCATTTTTCTGACAAATTAAACAGTGTAAACATGAATTTGATCCAATCAAGGTTTTGTCATATATTTTATTTGTCACATAAAAGTAGTTGCACCTGTGGAATTACTTCTACATATACAGATCTACCAGTCTCCAAACAGGAAGTACAATAATAAACACCTAATTTGTCAAACTTGGGAAAACAAGCTATGATTTTTATAATTATGCACTACTTATGGTTTAATGAAATGAGTAGCCTACACTGTCATATACTCTATAACTTTCCACAAGGTAAAATATATATTTGTGATCAGATTAGAGGGAAAAAATCATTTACTTATTAAATCTAATCTGTTTTATAATGTCATAATCTCATCACAAACTTATCTGGAGTTGTGTTTTGTTTCATTCACACATTTAACACACAAACCCTGCATATTTAGGGAGAGGTTTTCTCTCGGAAAACACTTCTGCTTCAAGACATCACAAGAGCAGAGCATTATGAACTTTGGAGATTGAGAGAGGCAACCCACTTCGCAATTGAGTTTGCCAGTTTTTCTGTGGTTGCTTTGCTCATTCGTTTCCCAAATTCTGTAAGCGTGGTTTGTTGACGTTCGCTCACGCTCGCACTATCACCGGTAACAGTGGAACTTGTCCGGACGTATTGATCGTTCAAATGATCCGTCAGGCTGGAGCAGCATCAGTGATCGGAAAATTCTTTTTGACAACAGCTACAAATCACCGCGATCTTGTTGATAGTCCCGTCTTCATTCTTTTTATAAATAAACTTGCCGTTCAAAGGCCCTGGCAGCGATTTGCTCGCCACATGCCAAATTTAAAATGCACGCACATTGAATTGCCACTCATAATTAATTGCGTTAATTTTTATATAACGCGTTATTTTGCAGTTTAATTAATTAATCTAATTAATACGTTAAACTGACAGCCCTAATATATATATATATGACCTTTAAATAACAGCATGATCCTGGTTATTTGAAGTTGAATTCATTCAATTACGATAACAACCAAAAAGGCCTATTAAGAACCACTACAGTAAAGTGAAACTACAGATTACATCTTTAGGCTCTCCTCCTGCGAAAAACCTATGGGGCATTCAGTGAATCCTGTTTTCTTTGTTACTATGCAACACGCTCTTTTGCTGTTTCTGCTGGGTGCTTGACATTTACGAGTAAAAATAAAACAGGAGTAAAAAAAACACGGGAGCAGGCTGCGGTGTTGGCGGCGGCTGTGGCTCTTGGCGTGTATTGAAAGTGAAGGGTCCGGACCGCTGCGTACTATGAAAAAAAAACAAAAAACTGTTTTCTCTTTGTCTCCACGTTTGTTCTGATCTGGTCAAGGTCCCTGCGCGGCTGCCTTGTATCTGTGTGTATCTGCGGAGCCCAAACAATGCTTTCAAGGCTGACTTCATTAGATGGACGCCCAGGAGGAAAGCTTTTAAGGAGGCTTTGAAGGAAATGTGTCAAGCAAGCTGCCATGTGGGGTGTATGTGCTTGTGTAGGAGGGAGGGAGAGAGGGAGGGAAAGGAGGGTGGGAGAGTGAGGGAGAGTTAGGAGAGAGTGAGGAAGGAAATAAAGAGGAAGAGAGAGGGGAAGGAAAAGAGAGATAGGGGGGGGGGGGGGGAGGGACGATGGAGGAAGGAGAGGGGGTGCCATGTTCAGTTTCATCAAGCAAGCGTTGCGTTTTACACAAACTGTTGACGGTGCAATTCACTGTACCTAATGGAGTGGAAAAACATGCCTACTGTAAGAATATGGACCCTATAGGAAAAGTGTAAAGAAGTTAAGTATGCTGCAATGGCTCTGTGCGTGTATCAAAGCACAAGTGGAGTAAATATTAGATCAGTCATGTCTAGTTTAGAGCTTAAATAGTGCGCTATAGTAAAGAAAGTCCCTTTGGTTTATGGGTTGGATCACTTTCTACAGAACAGCCATTGTATGATTAAAAGCTACTATGACAATGCCTAATCTTGCCAGATTTCTGAAGCTAAGCAGGTTGGGCCTGGTTAGTACTTGGATGGGAGACCGCTGGGAATAGGAATACCAGGTGCCACAGTGGCACAACAGTGGCTCTATTCACCCACACACCCTGTATGAATGTACTGTATGTGTGAGTGGTAAGAAAGGCCCATGGCACAGAATGACAGCCTCACATCCATTAGTCCCAGGGCAGTTGTAGCTACAAAATGTGGAGTGAATTAACAGTGTGAAGTGTTTTGGGTGTCTTGAAAAGTGCTATATAAATCCATTACATTATTATTATTTAATTTTGATACATGAGAGAAGAGATACAGAGAATATAATAGCAATGGGGAACTGCAGAAATGTTGGATCTCATCTGGTGATAACTGTATCTCAAAAAAACAAAAGAATTTCCATTTTAACAAAGTAAGATGATCTGCAGGGGGAGGGCTTAGCTTAGTCATGCAAATGAGCCCAGAAGGCCTGGAGTTAGAGAAACTTCAAGAGCTTTTTCCTCAGCTTTCCAAAATCCCATGTGCATGCTTTTAAATGCCCACAAATTCTTCAAATGTTCTCAGATTTCCATGTGTAAGGCATCGTTGGGAAGCTTAGAATCTACACTTTCAGAATCTGTGAATAACTCAAAATGGCTCTGGGACGAATTGTGATTGGTTTTCCTGTGGCCGAGCACAAATGCATCTGCAAATCAGCAGACTATGCATTTCTATGCTTAACAGTGACGTAAGTAAATTTAATGAAGGAAAAAAAATAAAAAAATAATAATAATTATATATTATATACATTTTACTAAATCTGTAAATAGGTATTTATTCTTTGCACTACTTTTTAGATTATGTCTTAGACAGTTTTTGTATTGTCTTTATATTGTATTTTTTTTGCACTGCTGGCCAGAGAGAAACGGAATTTCGGTTCACTGTATGTCGAACACATATGGCAGAATTGAAAATAAAGTTGACTTTGAACTTTTGAACTTTGAACTAAGCATGCACATTTCTAAACCAATATTCTGTGACACCCAGACCTGCTCTTGACCCCTCTGCCCTGTGTCCATATTCAGCAGGCTACTCTGTGCCAAGGCCAACATGGCTGTTTGCACAAACAGGCCAGTCAGCAGCAGCACAAAGCCAGACCAGACAAATATATTCCTTCTCTTCACTGGGGGCTATGCCAGATGAGCTTAAACCGGTACAATGACAATACAGCGGTGGAGTCAGACTTGGATAGAGAGTGGAGAGGAGGGGGTGTGGGAGGAACAGAAGGGACCCCCCCAAACAACAGCCAACCCACCAACCCCAGCTCTGAATAAGTCATGCTTCAGATCCTTTTATATACACATGCTAACAGGGGCTAGCGAGCTCCCTCTGGACACACGAGTAAGGGAAGAAAGATGGGGAAAAATATACAAATAAAATCTTACTAGGAAAAACTCTGGTCAAGGTACTACTTATTTGTAAAAAACAAACAAAAAAAAAACTTGGCAACTGGTTGAAGTCTTTGTGTTGTCAAAGTTGAAGTGTTAAAAGTAAGAGAGAATGGACAACTATATGGATTAAAACTACCATTCGGAGGGATTGTGTGTGGGGCCCTTGGCTGGCACGGTGGCTGAGTGGCTAGCACTCAGAAGGTTCTGGCTTCGATCCCCGCGTGGCACGTTGGTATGGTCGTAAGCTTCGGGTTGCCCGGGCCTTTCTGTGTGGAGTTTGCATGTTCTCCTCGTGTCTGGGTGGGTTTCCCCCGGGCACTCCGGTTTCTCCCACCAACCCAAAATATGCACCATAGGTAAAAATCCTCCAGCTTAGGTCCTGACCAAACCGAAGCAAGAAGATCATGGAGATGGTCCCTGGGTGCAGTAATGTGCTGCCCACTGCTCCTAATAATAAGGATGGGTTAAATGCAGAGAACAATTTCTCCTGGGTGAGATCAATAAAGTCAATCAATGAATCAATCTTGTACTTTTTCTTCATTCATTTCAGTTTGTCCACCTTCTGATAAAATGGAACTATCAATCTCATGGACTTTAACCCACTATATTCAGTCAAATCAATCTGAGAAGAATCTGGACTAATTTGGACTTCAAACCCCCAAATAAATAAATAAATAAATAAATAAATAAATAAATAAATAAATAAATAAATAAATAAATAAATAAATAAATAAATAAAAATAAAAAATTAATAGGACTTTTATATTAATTCCGCCTGGACTTTATTTTGCCCAATTACAAGTCTGTATATCTCATTATTTGTGAGATATTCTTCAGCTTTGACATGGGAGTTATCAAGACCCAACAGGCTTAATGTGCTGTCAGATCATCCTCAGGGACACCTATATTTAAATTTACCCAAAATAATTCAGACGCAGTTTGAAATCTGACTTTCCTCTGTGTAGAGCTTGTTTCCTCTTAAAATTAGAGTAGTGTCTAATTGACTGATGGATAAATACCTTGAAACTGTAGCTTTGTTTGAGTATATTGCTTCATAAAGTATAGCCAATATGTATTATTATGCACTGATGAACAATGAGAGTGATCTAAGCGACTGACAAAAAGTGTTGCAGAATTTGATACAAATTGCAGATTTTGGTGGAAAGTTGCCATAACAAATCATGTATAACAATCTGAGGCAAATGTGACTATATAAGGTAGGAAGACTTCTTCTCATGCTTCAAAGGTGTATACAAGTACTCAAGCTTTAAGGAAGAGAAAATTGTGATAGAGATTTTCCTGTTTTACACCTCCACCCTTCTATATACAACCACATATTTTCGATACACAAATAAGCCCAAAAATTGATTCCCGTTTGATCCATGCTAATCTCTCACATGAAAATTGAAATATAATTGACTGCATATGTAATGGAAAAGCCTGCTTATGTACACTGTTATGTGAACTAAAATCAGTGAGTGTGAAATGGATGTCCCCCCTGTGTGCTCCAGTCTCCGCCCCAGCCTTAGTGCCATCACTCTGGGCCAGCTGGCGGTGGTCCTGGCCCTACCCCTTCACCCCCCATACACCAATGCCTCCCGAAAACCCTGCACACTTTGATATGAGCCCGCCCCTGGCTACCCAGACATCTGGAAGTTATTATTCACCAGAGCACGCCGCAAAGCACTATTTCCATAATGAAACATCGCATTTGCTTTGCAGCTCCCTGCTTTTCCGATGGCGTACGAATAAGTAGCACATTCCCAGCTCACACCCCCCCATCTACCAGCTCTCTCTGACTGTCATCTAAACATCTTAACACTGGTTGCTTCATGTAAAGAAAGTATCCAGGAAGAAACTACCCAAACCAGCTGCATAATTATCCTAAATATTAGATAATAATGAATTAGTCTAAATAATTTGTTGTGAATTTTTTTATTATTATTATCTTATTATCTTTATGCCATTTTTGTCTGCATGCACTTGTCTTGTTCAAACTGTCCCTACCTGGAGCTACTGTGACAAGTAAATTTCTCCTGTGTGAGATCAATAAAGTCTTATCTTATCTTATTTTATCTTATCTTACTTTCAGTTTAAAGGTCCTATATTACACAAAATTGATTCTTGTGAGCTTTAAACCATGTTCTAATGCCGTTACCTTCTCAAAAACATACCTCAAAACACTGTTGCACCTTGTGATGTCATGTAATGGTAGTTTTCAAGTTAAGAGCTAC
Organism: Paratrypauchen microcephalus; assembly: GCA_036785185.1. Lineage (NCBI taxonomy): Eukaryota > Metazoa > Chordata > Actinopteri > Gobiiformes > Gobiidae > Paratrypauchen > Paratrypauchen microcephalus. The sequence continues at coordinate 4,963,124 of JAVJIX010000016.1, read as the reverse complement.
CTTTTACCTTTAGTTCAGTAGAAACAGGCAATTCCAGGGCTGAAATGATCCAAATGATTCTAGTGAAGGTATATGGGGTTTAAAGGTCCCATGGCATGAAATTTTCACTTTCTGAGGTTTTTGAACGTGAGCTTTAATGTGAGCTCCCCTGCCCTGTTTAGCCCCCCCCCATGGTTAAAAGTTGTGAAATGTCTAAACTGAGCATTTGCGATCCTTTTCTGCGTTACAAAAAATCGGAGCTCAAACGGGCGAGTTTGAACAAGGCACCTTATTATTGATCGAAAAAAGAAATGCAAATGCAGTTCCACCCCCGTCTGTCTGTACTCAGCGTCTCTGTAAATCACGCCCAGAGAGTTTGGACCGCGAATGCGCTAGGCAATGCGAAATGCGTTTTTTTATTTGTCTGGAGGCACGTCCGAGTGTTTCTAGGCTTGGAAGTCCTTTATCTGAGCCTCTGGACCTTTGAACAGCAGTGGTTTAATTTTATTTTATGTGGAAATGTGTTTATTTTTCAATGGAACGCTTCAAATCTCTCCCCCGTGCAAAAACAAGGAAATGGATCAGCTGTGGGCTCTGAGCTCTGAGCGGAGAGTTTGGCCACGCCCCCACCCTCTACTATTGGCCATCTCTTTTGTCCTCATTTGCATTCAAGAAACAACGCCCAGAATAAAGAATTTGAGAGAGATATTTATGACTCTTTCTCATCTTATCTCTGTTTCTCATGCACTGAGTGTTGATTTTGAAGAAGGATTCATTTACAGTATTAGGGAACCATTAAGGAGCCATTTATTTATTTACCTTTATTTAACCAGGAAAAAAAAAAAAAAAAAAAGTCCCATTGAGATTCAAAGATCTCTTTTTCAAGGGAGTCCTGGCCAAGAGGCCCACACAGTACAACTCACAAGACGACAATTAAATATAAGGTCAACACAGATAAAATGTTAAAAACAATTAGAAACACAATACGACTCACCAGACAACAAATAAATATAAAATCAACACAAATAAAATTATGAAAAACAGTTTAAAAACATTGGCATATCATCGATTGCGTTTCCAGGTCCTTTAAAAGAGTATTAAAAGAAGCCATATAAAAGCATCAAGAAGTATCATGTCATGGGATCTTTAAAAATGGAGCACTTCCTGTATTTTGCCATTTTGCCTGATGAAGGCCTAGGGCCGAAACGTTGCATGTCTTAAAGGTCCCATGGCATGAAATTTTCACTTTCTGAGGTTTTTGAACGTTAATGTGAGCTCCCCTACCCTGTTTAGCCCCCCCCCCCCATGGCAAAAAGTTGCGAAATGTCTAAACTGAGCATTTGCGATCCTTTTCTGCGTTACACAAAACCAGTGTTGAAACGGGCGAGTTCGGACAAGGCACCTGATTGACATCAGATCGGCAAATGCCGCTCCAGCCCCTCCCTCTGTCTCCGCTCAGCGTCCCTGTATATCCCGCCCATAGAGTTTGGACTGCGAATGCGCTAGGCAATGCGAAATGCGTTTTTTTATTTGCCTGGAGGCACGTCCGAGTGTTTCTAGGCTCGGAAGTCCTTTATCTGAGCCTCTGGACCTTTGAACAGCAGTGGTTTAATTTTATTTTATGTGGAAATGTGTTTATTTTTCAATGGAACTCTTCAACTCTCTCCCCCTGTGCAAAAACAAGGAAATGGATCAGAGAGCGCTCAGAGCAGACAGCGGAGCATTTAGCCACGCCCCCACCTTCTACTATTGGCCAGCTTTTTTCTCCTCATTTGCATTCAAGCAACAACGCCCATTATAGAGTGTTCAGAGTGAGAAAAATTACTCTTTCTCAGCTTATCTCTGTTTCTCATGCACTGAGTGTTGATTTTGAAGAAGGATTCATTTACAGTATTAGGGAACCATTAAGGAGCCATATAAAAGCATCAAGAAGTACCATGTCATGGGATCTTTAATAAATTTCTCATTTTGCAAGTAAGACGGAGTGCGGGATTGTTTTCTCCTCATGTGTTCTGGGTCTGCTCCCTCGCCTCCAACGCACTCGTCTGAAGAGATTGAAGTGCGAAGTTCTCATTTTTGGATAGCACTTCCTGTATTACCAGATGACATCATAAGGTGGAGAAGAACACATCCTAAATATGCAGGATTTGTAGGTTAAACATGTGTGAATGAGACAAAACAAAGCTCCATGTATGCTTTTGATGAGGAAACACAACATAACAAAAAATTGATAAAAGGAGAAATTCAATTTGTCCTGGACGACTGAGGGACTCTTCACAAATAACAAAAAATTCTTACCATGCTTAAGTTATTGTTGAACTTTCTTAGAGCCATCCACTCACTCCATTACCAAGTGAAAAAAACTCATAAGATTAACAATAATGGAGATGAATGCCTTGAGACATGTTTTATAGCTAAACCATAAATCACATTCTGACCTTTTGAGTAATATGCAGCTCAATATACACAGTCCATTATGATGCATTGTTATTTCTGTACCTTTCTATCAATCAGTATTAACATCAGGAGCTTTGTGAACCACAGGCGCTCATCGGCGACCTTCTTCACACCTGAATCCCCCATCGTCCGTCAGGTCACCACTGCTCTTCAATGAGCCTATATATATTTGCATACTGACTGCTGGAAATGGAGAGCTGGAGATCTCCTCATCTCAATTTGCGAATCTCACGCTAATCCTTGGTGATTGTTTCAGCTTCTGTCATAACAACATTACCCTATCCAGGGTTCTTCCATATTTTATTACCCTATCCAGGTAATAAAATATGTTTTTTGTTTGTACAGTATACTGTAAATAGCATAGCTGGTAGTGCGCTGTTAACATGATTGATCTGGCCTTTGAAAATGGTAAAATCATCCCTATGAAGGACCCAAATGTTATGAATGTGTTAGGAAAGTGAGGGGATTAGTTTGGGCTGGAAAAGCTTAAATTTAACTTTGTCTTTTACAGTTTGAAAAAATGGGTACAGTACACTTTCCCCTGCTGCCTCTGTCCCGCCATCCTTCCCCTAACAGGAATGACAATAAACAGACCCTCCAGGAATTCGCGATGTTCCGATTTGCAACTTCAACGCAACTTCAGATAATCCCCGTGAATTCAGGGCGGTGTTGCAATTTTGACCAAACACCGCAACTTTTCCGCAATTTTTACTAATTTTGACCAATCATCAGCGACGTATTGAACGCCGACCAACTTCCTTCTGTCTTACTTCCGTGTGACAAAACTAAACTGCGGCCGTGTTGTGGGTGCCAGAGCGCACAGCTCGGAGCGCGGCCCGAAGGGGGCTCAGACTGCAGTCAAGGCGGTGCACACTTGCTCAGCCCCGACTGCAGTCCGCGGACCGCTTAACGACTGCGGTCTTCGGACTGCGTGTTAACTGCGCAGGGGACAAAAAAGAAGTGGGACAGCAGTCGTCGCGCCGGTGTACTGTCGAAATGTGTGACGCACATGCCCTTCGGGCCACGCTCCGAGCCGCGCGCTCTGGGAATTGAGACACGGCTTCTAATGGCAAAGAAACATGTCTGCGGCGCCATTTGCCCACTAAAATAACAGCAAAAGACCGGGCGAAACAGTTCCCCTCCTAGTAGTAATTTATTTTCGATATTAGTAAGGTTGTTTTAGGACCATATATGTGATCTCTGTGTCTTTGTATTATTCTTTGTCAGTAATAACTCAGTATTCAAAATATTACTCAATTTTAATTACAAAAAGCGAAAATCGCAACTATTTATCGCAACTTTCACTTCCTCCCGCAACAAAAACCTTAAAAGCACCGCAACTTTCATCGCAACTTTTTGGAAAAGCTCCCGCAAATTCAGGCATTTTAGCCCGCAACAATCACAAAAAATGCCCGCAAAATCCTGGGGGGTCTGAATAAAGACGATCTGTTCTTTGTGGTCATACCTACATGTTAATGCCTGTTCATATCTGAGGTCGGGCCTGGTTAGCGCTTGGATGTGAGACTGGAAGTCAAATGCCGCAGTGGCTTTAGTGGAAACTTGATGGTTATATCCTTGGTTATTGCCAGTTTGCATAATGCCAGTGTGTGTGTGTGTGTGTGTGTGTGTATGTGTGTGTGCGTGTGTGTGTGTGTGTGAGTGCTGTGAGTGTGGTGGTTGGAGAAGCTGATGTTGCAGATGGATAGTCTTGCTTCTGTCAGTCTACCCGTCAGTTGTGGCTACAGTCTTGCGCTATATAAATCCAATGCATGATTGTTCTTCAAGTAATTTATCAGTTATAAAGGAATGACTGATCAGAACATTAGAAGTAGACAGACTTAAAGGGATATGCCACCCCCAGGTCAAACTTGGGCATCTCCCCACAGTCCAGAGACTAAAATAAGTAGTGGAAAGCGTTTTCCTGGTCACCCAGCCATTGTCCGAGTCTGTCAGCACTGACCGCCGCGGTATCTGAAGCTCCTCCGCCTTAGACTGGAGTCTAACGGCGCCAGAGAAAGATTTCGGCCAAAAGGAATTAATTTGCTCGATGCGTTTCCCAATTACTTTATGTGTAGTGCGCATTCATATCGAGTGCAAATAAATGTACAAATCAACACGGAGAGCTTGACTTGGTCATTTTGGGTGGGAACTATTTTTCAGTGTGGAAAAACATAGCCGAAGCACAGAGCACGCTGCCAGGGGAATCCCTGTTACGCACCAAGAAGGGAGTTCCCCTGTTGCGCAGCGTGCTGTGCGCTTTCCACCACTTATTTTAGTCTCTGGACTGTGGGGAGATGCCCAAGTTTGACCTGGGGGTGGCATATCCCTTTAACATATTGCTATCTTACCCCAAAAATAACATTTTTTGACAGAGAAGATGATCCAGGTCTTGCCGATCCCCAGTAGCAGCTGCAATCCTCAGCTCACCTCTGACTACTCTTAAATAGAGGTAGTCCAGGACCCCCAGGTCTCCAGGGCTCAGGATGTTTTCCAATAACAGCTTACAAGTGAGGGGAATGGGACTTGCCCCCTGTGGCACCATGATTCCATCACTTTTAACCATGTGCGACTACTACTTTTTCTCCCCCACTCTACAATCTCTCCTCTTCTGTGAAAAACCCCAAGGAGTTTTGACCTGATTCTCGCCTGTCACTATCACCAAACCGCTGGAGAACATTTGATAGCTGGGACAAGCGATGGAATGATAATTGAATTTCTGTGCCGAGTGGTAAGTGTCAAACTCACCTTATTTCCATTTGGTTTAAGTGCAGGAGAAGAGTCTGCTGATAGTTGCACGACAGTCTCCCACACCTGTGAGTTTGGACCATGAGCGCTGACTGTGAACTGGATTGGTATGTCCAGCAGTACCTCTTCTCGGACATAAATGGCGCCATCTAGTAGAATGGTGAATCGGGGGTCACTGCTCTGGAAGGTCACAGACTTGTTTCCCATGCAGTCATAAAATTTTACTGTGGACAAAACAAGAGGGGAAGAAAAAACATCAGTTTTTAGAGTTGAAACACAATTTTATAGATTCAAATATTAATCAACATTCATCACAATACCTCAGACATACTGTATTTTGTTTGAATTACTGTGAACATGCAATCATTTACATCTCTTCTAGACAATGGTTGATTGGAGAAAATGCAGATATTAAAAGAAATACAACTATCTATCTAGGGGTCAGAGTTTATTTTTTGTGTGTGTCTATTTTCATTTTTTGTTGTGTTAAATAAAAAAAATGTCTATTAAAAAATCTCTTCTGGGATGGAATATCTGGATATTTTGTTCTTTGAGGGGTCATCTTATTGTCTGAATAACTGCAGTCTTAGCAATTTAAAGAATGCACAAACTGAAATTGCAGTTTTGATTTGATAGCGACATATTGTGCTGGCTACTTCTTAAATAATTCAGAGTGGCACACTGAAAATTATATTTATAATGTAGTGGCTAATCAGAACATGAGAAGTAGATAGACTTAAACATTTCTATCTTATCCCCCCAAAAACTTTTCTTTTTACTATGAGGACAGAATGTTTTATACAGTATATACTGTATACATAAAAAAAAAAATAGGGGCAGTAAACAGACCATACCATGCCCAATGAAAGAAGAAAAACTTAAATTGAAGTAAAACTCAAATTGTAGAAGCAAGCATCACCAAAATACCATGAATTTGTCATAAATATCCCAAAAGTATCAAACTTGGCCTGCGCGACTATGCCCTCCCTTTGGACCTTTTTCCAAATTGAATGGATTTGAAGCGTGGACAAGTTTCATAAAAACACATTGAGAGTATTGCTGACAAACAGGAACAAAACACAACAGTGGCAGAATTGGCCTTTAGGAGAAAGTGACACTTTAAATGACCAACTTTGCAAAACTGTTTACATTTCACGCCCCTGTCAGATTCTTTTGATTTCAAGCGTTCTATGACAGTTAATAGTGTTATGATTTCCCTCCAAGTGACAAACTGAATGCTTTTAGCTTTTAATCTGACGAGAATGGCTTCACAATCTGTTCTTTTATGGTGGACTCTTGCAGTTAAAGTCACAAGGTCATTGGACTGAACAGGACCAAATGGTGAGCAGGGACTATTGATTTTTTAACCTTCCAAAAAGAACAAAGCACCATGAAAACAAAATAAATTTGCAGAAAAAATAAATAACTAAATGTGTGTATAGAATTTTAATCATGGATGTGCTTAAAATGAGATTGGATTTTGTACATCATTTTTTTTTAAATGTAAAATTGTGTCTGAAAAATCGATAAAATCAAAATAAGGTAGAACTTTAAAATAAGGCCATTACTTAAAGGTGCACTGTGTAATTTTTCTTGTGGAAGGTCTGCTAACTGCTTGCCTGGAATGTCCCTGTGTGTAAGATTTCCATCACAGTCCCACAGTAAAGCATTAACATCATCTACTTGTACGTCCATAATAATATGCAGAAACAAAAGTAGGGCAAGATACAAATTATATCTTTTTCATGGTAATTTAAGCAATAAAAACACCTCTAACATGCCGTTGGACATTTTGTGCCAAACAATCACATCCCCATGGAGACAAGTAGGTGGTGGACCCTCTATCAGAAATGTTACACAGTGCATCTTTAACAGTAGACAGCTGGGTAAGGTACAAAACTAGAAGTTAAGGAGAAGGCATTATGCAACATTTTGGAGCTTTCTATTATGTTATATGTGGGAATTCAGAGCATCAAAAACAAAACTGAAACTAAATATGCTGTTTTTGGCAAATATAGCATTTTGAAAACAATAAAAGGTAACTTTGTGAGCTAAATATGCTACACATTCACAATGAATACCCCACAGAAGTGTAATACCCCCTCTTTAATACACAGTTAACAAATGGCTCATGATATACTTTGTAAGTAATTTATAGGCAACCCATTTCAAGGCAGTGAGCTACAGCACCTTGTAACATAAAAGGCATCTTTAAAATTTGAGCAGCTTTACCAGAATGTATGCATGTATACAGAGAGCTCCTTTCTGCCTGCTGAACCCTGACAAGCTGAACCAAATAGCCACAACCAAACACAGTGACAAACAAATAAATACATGATGAAAATATATACTGGGAGACTCTATAACTTTTAACTATTAAAATTACTTTTTAAAGATATTGCAAATCACTTCAACCTTCAGACATGCATCTTCAATAAAAACAAATTACACTTTTACAATATAATGTTGCACCTATAAAATCCTGTATGTTACACATACAGCGAACACACTGGATGGGGTTGCTAATGATAACACTACTGCAAAATCAAGCATACCTTAATGGACAGTGAGTACTTCATATATGATTTACAGCATCGCACTCACAACTTCACTGGAAACAAATAAAAATGGTTCAAAGACACTTGCATCAGACATAAGGTGCAAGCAGATATTCATCTCGACCTCAGAGTTATTAAATACTATTTCTTCTGCCACATTCACGTTGAGCTACCAGGCCCTCTCCAGTCTGATCTCTCTTAAGCCTTGATGAGAACAAAGCAATAAACGCCACAGCAATCTTGGGCCATTTTGACCCTATCTCGTGACCTCCTTCTTGTTCTACCACTCCCATGGGCCTCTTAGCTGGGGGATTACACTGTCTAGACATCATATCGTAAGAACCATCAAGTGGAGGGCTTTAAGATTCCTCTTCACTTTCTGTATTTTTCTACCACTTGACCAGAGTAAACAGAAGAGTAAATGTGTCTTCTTCTGTCAAAATAGCTCTGTAAAGGCGGCACTGACAGGTGAGGTGAGGTCACGTTTCAGACGTTGTGGGCTGCTCTTCACTTGTGCTCTCTTGTTTCAGACTCCAGTTAAGGGTTTATTGATAGCTGATACAGCTGATCTCATCAACATTCCCTGGGAGTGTGAAGCTAACTGAGGGCACTACTCTGTTAGAAGCTCTGTTACTCAAGTTGGACTTCTAGGCTTTATTTTAACACAATCTGACCAGAAAGAGTGAGATCATTTGTTTGCTTAAACAAATCTCTGACATGTAAGTTTTGTTAGTCGAGTCAAGTCGAGTTTGGTTGAAAATCAAACAACTAAATAAGACAGTGAACAGTTGATCACAGGCTTGTGAAAATGTATTGTTTAAATCCATTTTGCATTTTTTTTTTCAGTTTCTTAAGACCACCAACAGAGATACATGTAGAACACCCCCTGCATGATGTCACTGCAAAGTAATAGAAGTATGGTCTAGGCACAAGGAGACAGGAACTAATCCTCACAAGTTAAAGTGTAGCCTACTCTTAACCCGGAGTAGCCATAAGATTATCATACTGTACATGGAAATAGGAGAAGACAAAGAGAGCACATGCATACTCAACACAAAAAGCCCAAACTGTTAAAAAAAACCAAACACATTGGATGGGGTTGCTAATGGTAACGCTACTACAACATCAAGCATATCCTAATGGACAGTGAGTTCTTCATACATGATTCATAACTGTTATTAATCTGCAAAAGAATGTTGTGTTGTATGAAAAGTAAACTTTTTTTTTAAGGAAATCCTCAAAATGTAATGAAGAACTAAAACATACTGGACCAGATTTTTTTCTGAAATGACTTTATTGATCTCACACAGGAGAAATTGTTCTCTGCATTTGGCCCATCTTTATTATTAGGATCAGTGGGCAGCACATTACAGTACTGCGCCCAGGGACCCATCTCCATGATCTTGTTGCTTAGGCTTGGTCAGGACCTAAGATGGAGGATTTTACCTATGGTGCATGTTTTGGGTTGATGGGGGAAACCGGAGTGCCCAGAGGAAACCCACCCAGACCCACACAGAAAGGCCCAGGCGACCCAGGGATCGAACCCGGACCATGAATTTTCCCTACATATACTAAGCATACTTTATATATCTAATATATATGTGCTTGCAAAGCCAAGTAACACAACTACGAATATGTTTCTAACCAATTGTTGGAATGGTACCTTATCTTACCATAAATTTTCAAACAACTCCTTGAACATTTATTGGCCTTAATGGAATAAACATATAACTGTGTATACCAGGATTAGAGGTAAGATCTTAAGCCCGAGCCCGAGCCCGACACGACCCGACCCGAAATTTGGGTCGGGCTCGGGCCTAAAATGTCAATCATTGCTTCGGGTCGGTTCGGGCTCGGGCTTCTCTCTCGCTGACTTTTTTAAAAATAAATATCTGTTTATAAAAATGTATACTAAAACGATGTGTGGATACTAAACTAAGGAATACTTGTTTTAAAATAAATAATTTGGATAAAACAGAGAAGGCGCTGTAATGTAATTGCTATTTAACTACTAAACAGGAGCCGCAGAGCCAGAGCTCTGCGCACGTGACAGCTCCCCTCTTAATAATCTTCCCCTCCGCTCCGCGCTCTCTGATTCTCTCTCTTAAAGTGCCGCGCCGCACTAGATTCTTAAGGACGTACTGCTGCTGTGGTTTATGGCCCAACTTTCAACCCGTCAAAATGACGGACGGCCTTAAATTTTTCCCGTCAACTCTTTAAAAAATCCGTCAATGATGGAAAATTGTGGGTAAATGTACCCTCTGCAGAAACAAATATAAAAGATGTAAATGTTTATACAGTCTTGTTTAACTTAGATTTCGTTACAAAAGACAGGCTTTAATTTGTTATCATAAATCACCCCTCCTCCTCCCTCCTCATCACAAATAAAATATGAAATTTCGGGTTTGCTTCGGGCTCGGGCCTGCAAATCAAGTTAATTGGTCGGGTTCGGGCCGGGTCGGGCTTTAATACCCGCGGGCCGGTTCGGGTCGGGCTGGATTTTTTAGGCCCGATCTTACCTCTAACCAGGATATTCAATTTAAACAAAGATTCTTTCAATCAAACCACACCAAATGTGTTATTCACAGAATAGATAGAAGAGAATAGATGTCGATAGAAAAATCCCAGACAGATACAGATGACAACATCTGTGACTGTGAAACTTGCTCACATTCTGTTCCGTTCTACCACTATTTCTGTGGATTGCATTAAAATGTATGAGCACCACACACCAGTTGGCAAACATGTGTCTCTTTGTTTGGAACTAGATTTTTTGTAGAAGCTACTCAATTATATAAGACAGTGAGAGTATAAAGTGGGGCGTATTGTGCCTCTAATGTGCGACTTTGAAAGAGAGTCAAAAACACGCAGCAGGTGGTCCCATTCCCATTTTCCCCGTGCCCTCCAATTAGAGCCTCGTCTGTGCATCTCCGAGTGGGACAGGAGCCAACAGCGCACACATACAGGCGACTGGAGTTCAGGCCTAGCTTCAGGCTAACACTTAATAGGCTTTCTATACTCCAGAGCTGCGCCCCTGTCACTACACATCAACTATGTAGCAGCAGCGTGAGCTAGGCACATGTACTGTTTAACATGGAGGCTTTTAGTATCAAACACAAAGATGATCAGAGGAACTCATCTGCATTTAATAATTATCTTTATAGTATCAAGACATTTTAGACACAAAACTGTTCCAAACGTCATATATTTGAACATACCTATCTGGACTCTACATAAACATGGCACACACTCTTACACTGTCACTGAAAATAGAAATAATTGCAGAAATTCCCTGTCTTTAGAAAGGTCTGTCCTCTGCTCTCGGTTCAATCAATTTCATCGATTTCCAATCTGACCCCCCCCCACATCCTTCCTTATGTTACCAACAAAAAAGATCACCTTATGTTATATCTCCAACTGTTTTTCTGTCATTACATGTTGTTAAATTGTCACTGATTGTACTTGTATTGCATCTTTTCTGCTCTGCATCTCCCAGTCGGCGGCGCGCGCATGCGCAGCGGCCCCTCCCCTAGCCCACTCTATCACTGTCCTGCCTGGTTAGTGGGGAAACGAAATTTTGAATTCATTCTATGTACATGTACATGATTGTTTTTCGACAATAAAGCAAACTATGACTATGACTATGACTATGACTATACCTGATCACACGAGTACACTGTCATACTTGATTTGTAAAGTTTAGCTGTTCAGCTTGTTAAGTAGAACTTTTGTCAAAATGTATTACAGTAAATAAATTGAGTAATTGAGATTTTTTATCATCTTGCAAATGTGAACACTGACCAAAACTAGTTCTTCATTTGTCATACATATAAGTTGTAAAATAATGCTTTTGTTGTTGTTTAGCCACCACAAACACTGTAGTCTAACTGGATCAGCATGTTTTTCACGACAGGGGAAACCATATTCTGGAGGAACCCCATGCAGAACATGCAAACTCCATTCAGAAAAGACACACCCGGGAATCAATTTCAGGATTTTTTAATGAGGCCAGAGCACTAGCCCCTGTGCCATTTTTATACAGCAAATGTAATTCTTCTTTCACACTGAAACCATTGGATACAAAGTCTAATGATCCATTTGTGTTTTATACCAGCTTACAAAGTAGTAATGTACTTGATAGACAATACATAAGGTATAAAACTCTAGTAAATAGATGGTGAACACAGTGTCTGTGATATAGTCTGTAACGTCTTAGCAGCTCATTTTACACCGCTTCATAGCGCTCATGTTTTACAGCACCTTGTAACATAAAATGCTCCTTTAAAACCTGAGCAGCCTGTAGTAGAGCGTACATGTGAAGACAGCTCTCTCCTCTGTCCGCTGAACCCTGACAAGCTCAACTCACCACACAAATAGCCACATCCAAATACAGTGACAGGCCCTGCATCGCCGCGTCATACCCACGGGCTCCTCTTCTTGCACCAATTAAAGAGACTGACAATGCCAATTTTACCCCTCCATTGCTCTCTCTCTTTCCCATTCAAACACCCATATGCGCACACTGGAGCTGCCCTGGACCAGGCCGGTCGATACCTCTATATGAGTGATATTATAAAATGGGCCAACAACAGCAGTGAAGCCCAGAGGCGCACTGCACATTAACAAGTCATCTAAAGCATTTGCTGTGTGCAGGTTGGGCATTGATCTGACAAATATTACACCCAAACTGCTGTGCTCAGGCAAGGGGTGTGACAATATCAAAGTTTAGTGCTACAATTATTGTATAAGTACCCATGATTATTTATATCAGGACAAAACAAAAGGGAAATCCTTAAAGGTGCACTGTGTTGCTTTTCTAGTGGAGGGTCCGCCACCAATTTATCTCCATGAAGATGTTCTTGTTTTGTCTGGGATGTGTTGGTATGGCATTTTCACGTATCTATCTTGTATTTACTTCATAATATGTTTTTATTGACCTAAAAACTTAAATTCTTACTGTGAGGGTGCTCGCCTCCCCACAGATCTGATACTAAGCAAAATACGCAAAGCCAAAGCCAATTTTTTCATAAAATGTATTCATGAAGGAAATAACAATGTTATCTGGAAAAATATGAATAAACTAACTGGCAAACAACATAAAAATGAATAATATTGAAATTAAAATAAACAACATCCTCATCCAAAATCCACTTACTATTGCTACCGAGATGAACCATTATTTTATTAAATCTGTACATGAAATAACCCAGCAGTTTGCAGCAACAGATATTCCCAAGTATCCCTCTGTGAGTTCTAGTGACTCAATTTTTAAAATTAAAAAAATATCTGATGGAGATGTGCTCCGAATTATTAACTCTCTTAATTCCTCCAAAGCAAAAGATGCTAATGGACTGGACACATGCATTTTAAAACTGCACAAAGATGCATTAATTACACCAGTGAAACATCTGTTGAATCTGTCCTTCAGACAGTGTTCTTCAGCTTGGAAGATGGCGGTGGTTTCTCCCTTTTTTAAAAGTGGCAGTAAAACTGAGATGGGTAATTATCGCCCCATCAGTATCCTCCCTGCCATCTCCAAAATTGCTGAGAGACGAACAATTAAACCAACATCTCTCCACAAATACTACACCTTTGCATCCAATGCAGTTCAGTTTTCGCAGTCACCACTCCACAGAGTCTGCAAACTGTTTTTTGTTGAAAATGTCAAAAGCCTTCTTAATAAACATTCATTTGTAGGTGCAGTATTCATAGATTTTAAAAAGGCTTTTGACACGGTAAATCACCAGATTCTTTTAACTAAATTATCCCATTTTAATCTAACTAAAGAGGCTTTGCTCTGGTTTGAATCTTACTTATCCCACAGACAACAATGTGTCTCCCTGTCTGGTTTTAAATCGCCCTACCATCACTGTCCAACAGGGTCCCCCAAGGTAGTATTTTAGGACCAATTTTATTTAGTATTTATATGAATGATTTCCCAGAATTTTGTCCAAATGTCAATGTCCAGCTGTATGCTGATGATGCTGTAATTTATACACATGCCAGAACTGTACAGGAAGTTTCAGAAAGTGTCACTTGCCATGACTCCTGTCCAAAAGTGGGCCAAGAACTCATGCCTACAACTCAATACAAAGAAAACGGGCTGCATGATGTTCAGTAAAAAAGCAACTGAGCTACAGCGGTCCAATGTCTTTCTGGACGGGGTGGAACTCAGCCTCGTCAAAGAGTTTAAATACCTGGGATTAACATTGGACCTGACATTGACATTTAAGAAACACATTAAGCGCTTCACAAAAAACGTTAATTTTAACTTAGTGAATTTTAGACAAGTAAGATCTTTTATGACTCTATATGCGGCACGAATGTTTTTACACTCTACGATTCTGTCTCATATAGAGTACTGCATAACCACACGGTCACTTGCTGCTGGCACAACACTCAAACCAGTTGAATCACTTTTTTAAAAAGCTGTGAAAATATTAGACAAGAAACCATTCTCAGTTCACCACTGCTCAATTTTAGACAAGTATAACTTACTCAATTTTAATAATTTTGTTCATTTTAAATACGGTTGTTTTATATATAAAGTTTTACACGGACTTGCTCCTCCTCCGCTGCAGGATTTTATTAAAACAGAGACTGTCAGTGGGATGGGAACTAGGGCCCAGAGGAACTGTGAGGTCCTGCACAGACGCACCACATTTGGACAAACTGTGCTCTCAGTCAGAGGCTCTAAGTTCTGGAACTCTCTCCCATCATCAGTAAGAGAGACTCCAACACTGGCCACTTTCAAATCACACTTGAAACAGTGGCTAAAGGAAAACCAGACTTGTGGACATTTTTAATGTTTTAATGCTTAATGTTTTAATGTTTAATGTTTTAATGTTTTAATGTTGGTGTTATTGTCAGTTGTCATTGTTTTTATTGTTTTTGCTGCCTATGCAATGCTGCAGATGTTCATTAATATGCACTGTCCCTATTAAATAAAGAATAAATAAACTTGGCCCTGTGGAGTCACTTGCTGTCTCTGTAGAGATAAATAAGTGTAATGTCATACTGTGGAACATTCCAGGCAATATATCAATGGAGAAAAATAGGTGACGAACCCTTCACCAGAAAAGTCTTTCATATCCATTGTCTAATGGTCAGGTCTGACAAACTATTAAATCAAACTTCAAACAAATTCTTAAGTAAATTTAATGCGACACAAACAAACAGATACAAATGAATTTTACATTTGGGTTCATTTTTTAAGGACAGATTGAATTGAAAACACTTAAACCAAGTATAAATCTATGCATCTAGTTCCTTGCGCTTACAAAGATGGATTTGGTCGGATTTGTCACAAAGTTCTGCTTTTACAAATACACCTTAAAATGCAAAGTATAACATTTACAGAAGATACACGATCTGCTTGTGTACATGACTGTTATTTGAGAGACTTTTTTCCACTTAATGTCATTTAACCTAGCTGTCATGGAGACAATCAAGTGACGCTCGTAGACGGTATATTAAAATGGACATAGCTAACCTGCTAGCCACAGCGTTCCAAATAGGTGAGCATGGGGGCACTTCTGGCTTCATCAAAAATGGTCAATCCTCTCTCTGTAAGTGCTGCAGTGAGCCTTGTCACTTTGGTCTTAAACTGTTCGTATTAACCCACTTGGCATGATCCTGGTGTCTTTATTTCACTATTTTGTACCTAAATAAATTCTTATTCCTATTATGGACCTGGCTCCAAATTTGCTCCTATAACCACTAGCATCGTGACCTTCCGAATACAATGAGTGAAGTCACACTCCCTTAGTCCACTTCTTTATACGTACAGCCTATGGTGACGCTGCCAGGCTTAGGGTTTGGGGATCTACTTATACTTATGTAAGTACTTAGGTTTTACAAGGTATTTTTTCCAGACCCCACATCAGACAAGTTACCTGAATAATCACAATAAACAAAAAAACGAATTGCCTTGATATCCCTGGCCACACACTCCGTCACTACAGCTCATTGAAGTGAAGCACAAGCCATCTTCCACCTCTCCTCCTCTACTCTCTAGTGGCGTATGATTTCACTGTCATCCAGCCCTCCCCTTACTTTTCTAATTAAAGTTGCCGTCTACCTTTGGACAAGACAAGGACAAGGAGGGAGCGCTAGCGCTGAGGAGAGAGTTGTGACCTTCTCGTGCTCTTCCTCTGGACAGTCTGACAAGAAGTAGGTGACAAGTGTTGAACGCGATGTGCAAAAGAAAAGTGGAGCCCAAGAGAGAGAGAGAGAGAGAGAGAGAGAGAGAGAGAGAGAGAGAGAGAGAGAGAGAGAGAGAGAGAGGAAGTGACAGAGGAGAAGGTGAAGGGAGGGGGAGGCATGCGGAGGTGGCAATCAGCATAGACACTGAGAAGAGAACAAGGGAACATTAAAGGCAAAGTGGTAGAGTGTTGTTGTGAGGATCTCTTGAGGCATTGAAAGTTTGTAAGGAAAGTCATTTGAATTGTTAAATGGTGGTACAGTGCATTGATTTCCGATAAAAACAAAAGTATGTTGGTGTAGCATGGCACAACAGTGAGAAGGAGGAAAAAAATATTGTCAGAGCTTATCGGCCATTGGTTGCTCTGGATTATAAGCGATCCATATCGGCATTGGTTAATCTTAAATTTAATATACGATATGATGATATATGACATATGACCACTAGTTCAGAAATATTCTTTATCTATTTGATATAGGCCATAATAAGGCCATTCTAGTGAAGATAGTAAGTAAAAATCTGCAATCTGCGTCAGTCAGCCAGTGCAAAGTATAGGAATCCTTTTTCAAGTATGACATTCTGTAGCTGATACATGTGAAAATCATGTTAATAAGTTCATACTAATTAAAAAGAGTGTTTTGGATCCTGTTTTTTTTCTTCTTGCAGATCTTATCTCCCAGCCGCTAATGAGCATCTTCAAAGTAACTAACTAACTAAAAACTTGTATGTGCTGAAGTAAAATCCCTATTTCAATGTGTGTTACAATTCCTTGTCTTGAGGTGAAAATAGGAGTTAATTTATAGCTTGTAAGAAAAGTAGGTGATTTGAATACTTTGCCTTAAAGGTCACTGGCTGCTGGAGCCTACTGCAACAATTTCAGTCTCTGGACACACATAAAAAGGAGCGTGATGTTTCAAGAATGAGATGAAGATCCATTGTTGCTGCCAAGGCGACTCCGTGTAACCAGATTCTAGACTGCAATTGGTAAAATGAACATCTCTCTGGGCAAAAGTTTAAAACAAGTCATTTGAATTCTTAAATGGTCTTACGGTGCATTGACACACAAAAAGCTTGCCATCATAGAGAAATGCAAAGTGAGGAAGAGGGGGTGTGCGGGCTACGAAGGGCAGCGGACTGGCACTGGCATCCTGGCTGTGTCCACTGGCTCTTCCTCACTCTCAGCATTGGAATGGATGGGGTGCTCAGATGGCTGTTTAAACAGGTTAATTGGGCTGTCCTCCCGCGAGACTGGGACAGATGGATAGATGGGGAGAGTGTCGAAATAGAATGCGAAAGAGAGAGAGGAGAGGGAGGAAGAGGAGGAAGACTACAGTGGCTGGTGATCACAAGCATGGTGAGGAATCGTATTGTTTGATTGGAGTGGGCGGTACACTGTAGTGGGCCGGGCCTGCAGAGATGGACAAGGACGCAAAAGCAAGTCCAGTGTCCAGTACTACGGGAGAGTAAACTGGAGATAATGAAAAAGTGGTGCAAATCTGCAAGAAGGGGAATTCTATCAAAACTTATCAGTGAGAAAAAGATGCCACGTGTCCAAAATGTGTGTGAAAATGACAAATTAAAGCTGGGTTGCACAACTTTCAAAATGCAAAAGATAGAAGCAGGTTTCTAAAATGTTACTTGCAGCTTAAACAGATGTCTAGCACTCCCAATCTTTGCCACATTACTACTGTAGTATTCACATGCATGCATTTTTCTAGCACGTGTCCAACTTTAAAGATCCCATGACATGGTACTTCTTGATGCTTTTATATGGCTCCTTAATGGTTCCCTAATACTGTAAATGAATCCTTCTTCAAAATCAACACTCACTGCATGAGATATGACTCTGACAGTCTTCATGAGGCTAGATATGTGTCTAAAATGCTTTATTCTGGGTGTTGCTGCTTCAATGCAAATGAGAAGGACAGAGAGATTGGCTAAGGAGCGGGGGGTTTCCCCCGCTGGAAGCGCAGCTCTGCACCGCTGTCTGCTCGCTTCCGTGTTTAACTCAGGAAGACAGATGGGAGACTTTGCAATGAAAAAAAGCATATTTACACAGAAAATAAAATTAAACCACTGGTATTTCAGAGGTCCAGAGGGTCGGGTAAGGGACTTGCGAGCCTAGAAACACTCGGACGTGCCTCCAGGCAAATAAAAAAACGCATTTCGCATTGTAGCGCATTCACAGTCCAAACTCTATGGGCGGGATATACAGGGACGCTGAGCGGAGACAGAGGGAGGGGCTGGAGCTGCATTTGCCGATCTGACGTCAAAAAGGTGCCTTGTCCGAACTCGCCCGTTTCAACACTGGTTTTGTGTAACGCAGAAAAGGACCGCAAATGCTCAGTTTAGACATTTCGCAACTTTTAGCCATGGGGTAAACTTTTAGCCTAAACAGGGTAGGGGAGCTCACATTAACGTTCAAAAACCTCAGAAAGTGAAAATTTCATGCCATGGGACCTTTAAAGGAAAGGTTGAGAGCTTATATAATTATTTTCTCTTCTCATTTGCCCACTCAAAGTTGTACTGACTAACTAACCATTATACAATATGCTGGAGGCAAAAAAATAAAGTGTACTTATTTACAAGTAAAAGTTGGTTGGGCCAGTGTTAAGAGACTGTCTGCAAAGCTTCATTCTAATATTTATACTGTTGTAAAATACAATTATTTAGATCTCACTGAGTATATGAAATATAGGCCTACCACATGTCTTTGAATATCCAGAGTAAACTCCACACCAAAAGGCCTGCTCAGGGAATCAAACCCAGGACCTTTTTGCTGTGAGCTGAGAATCATGAAGGACCCATATTCTGCTATTTTCTGATCTATGTTATAATGTTGTTTCCTCAAAAACTTACCTGGAGTTGTGTTATGTTTCATTCACACATGCTTAACACACAAACCCTGCATTTTTAGGTTGAGGTCTTCTCTCCAACCAAAACCTTCTAATGTCATGTGATAATACAGGAAGTTCTCCAAGTGTTTTAAAACTTCATATGCCTTCACTATAATAATTTGGATAATTTTAGCCATCTCTTCTGAACAAAAGGTAAAAGAAGCTACTTGGCATCACAAGGTGGAACAGAGATGTAGGCTAATAATGCAGGATTACTCAATGTAAAAATGAAACAAAACACAACTCCAGATATGGTTTTGAGGAGGTAACAACATGACAACATGGGTTAAAGCTCACAAGAGTCAATTTTTGCATAATGTAGGCCCTTTAAATAGTTTAAAAGGTCACATAAAGAAGTTGAGTTCAAGAGCCAAGCCAAAAGACTGCACAGGCAATCCACAGTTAGAATTTTGAAGAAAGTAAACCATTAAATTAAGTTGTGAATGGAATGGTTTGAATGAGGAAATAACACGCTCTTGTAACACACTCTTGTGAAAGCATTTAATCCCACTTTCTAGTATTCATCTATGGACAGCTTTATATGACCAAGTTTAGAAGACAGTTATTTGTTTTTGAAGAATAGAGAGAACAAATATTTACAAAGTCAGACTGCAATAAGCTTGAACCACACAAAAGCTATTCGCCTGTCAAATGCAACACTGATCATACATTATCACAGTTCCTCAAACCTTCCTGCTTTCCATTATCTCCCTGTTTCATGTGCTTTGTGTCTACACAGAGTCGGAAAAACAAAACTACTGTGTCATGTCTGAAGACTACAAAGGAACAGCAGATTCCACAAGCACTTTTAACTCCTTTAACTTCCCCCGGGCTACATTTTAATGGGTAATGTTAATCGCAATTTCACAGTTTGCCGGTTCTACGCCAGTGATGAAAGAAGATTTGTTTGGTCAGAACGAAATAGACGCGTAATGAGAAAATTGCTGTTCCTATTCATCACAAGAGAACAAATCTGCGTGGTGCAAATGTGGGAATATGCTGAACTTTGTGTAACAGAAAGATAGAAAGAGATATTGATGTGAAACTTTTCTACCAAATTTCTGATTTTTTTTTCTTTTTTTTTCTTTTTTTAAAGAAATGAGTTGACTAGAAGTAATGAGTAGCCAATCCAGGATCAGGAAAAAAAATGCCCAAAAACATTTAAAGGTCTTACATTACACAAAATGTGATTTTTAAGCCATGTTAGAATATTGTTACCTCCTCAAAAAACTACCTGGAGTTGTGTTTTGTTTCATTCACATGTTTGAGTAACAGTATCTACAGTACATCTCCTCAAAATGCTCTGTTCCACCTTGTCATGCTATAAAGCGGATGAAGCAATAGTTTTCAACTTAACAACAATTTTTTACCTTTTGTAAAGCAGAGATTGGAAATTCTGGGGCAGAAATGATTCATATGATTCTAGTGAAGTAGTATGGAGTTTAAAAACATAGTGGAACACTTCCTGTATTACCACATGACATCACAAGGTGGAACAAAGTGTCTTCCATTTGAGACAGAACTAAAATTGAAAAAAAATGTGTGTTAAACATGTAAGAATGAAACAAAAAGCAACTCTAGGTATTTTTGTGACGAGGAAACTATAGGCTAGATCAGAAAATAGCGTAATATGGGTCCTTTAGGAATCAAGTGATCTAGCGTTTGTGAGGGAAGATGATTCTAATAAGATCTCATCTTCACTATAGTGCAATACTATTCCTATTTCAACTTCATGTATTTTGATGTCTGCAACACCTCTCCATTCTGGTGCTTACATCTCATAAAACATTGATTATAAATAGAAAAGCATCTGTTGGGGCTAATGTCTAAACTGTATCACTGAAATTCTTCCATGTAGTGATGGGCAATACCAGTGATTTTAATTTCAATCCAATACCAAGTAATACCTAACCTGGGAAATCCCAGACTATGGCAAGTGAGCTCTCCCGATTCTGGGAGCCAATCAGAGAGCGGGGAGGGGTGGAAAGACGGTGACGCGTACTACGTGACAAACGGAAGGTTGTAGTTTGAACTTACAACTGACATGATTGGCTATGGCAGGGCTCTCAAGTCTCACGCATTGAGAGTGTGACACACGCAATTCGACGTGTTCACACGCTCACACGCCACACATGGCATTTCGCACGCTGATTTCTTTTTTTTTTTTTTGGGCCCAGAAAATCGGTCTGTGTGGCTTAGTTTATGCAGGCTCCACGCGTTTTCAGCGAAAAAAACTCCCCCTGCTCCAGGTGCACGGTCCTCAGCCTCAGTCCCGGTGCCACGTCTCCTCTGAGACGCACCGACTCCGGTTCTGGTGTCTCCGTCTGTGCGTAACGTGTCCTCCCCGACGGCTTACGCGCGGAATACGCGTGGAATACGCGCGGCGCAGAGCCGAACTGCCCGCGGTGAGACGTGGTGAGACGCGCGCCCGGTGCATTAACCAGACTCTTACATGAATCCGTTAAAAATGTCCCACTCCCCCCCGCCCTCGGTCCCTCCTCCCCGCCCCTCTCAGCGCGCACTGACAAAGTGCGGTGATGATAAAACAAACTGAGAACCATCAGGTAATAACTTCATTTATATAACTCTCATTAGTTGCTTTGTAGTTTAAGTTTGCTCTTTAGACTAACAGGGCTCTCAACACGCTCACACGGCATTTCTCACGCAATTCAAGCCCCCCCACACACACACACACACACTTCTCGGGAAAAATTGTTCACCCTGGTGTTGTTTCTCCCTGGTGGAGACTAATAAAGAAAGCTAACCTACCCTAAGATAAAAACTTAGAATCCATATATTTTGGCAACAATCTGCCATGACTACTTCAATGCTTTCAAGTTCTCTATTTGCACATTACAAACATTAACTTAAGGTTAAGTTATGTACTACATGATACCAGACCAAAGTCTGGTATCATGGTACTGTGTAGTGAGTCCATACCAAACTCGGCGAAACACACAATGTTTGAACATGAAAAAAAATAAATAAATAAAAAATAAATGGTGGAGGGTCTGTCACCTACTTGTCTTCATAGAGTTTATTGCTTTGCCTTTATAGCATTTATTCATTACATTACAATAATCTCTGTGAATAAGGTTGCATCTCTACAGACCTGTAATATAGCCTATAGTTGTCTCCCTTGTTTAATCTCTACTGTGAAATATTATAAACACCCAATGACAACAAGCAGGTGATGGACCCTCCACGAGAAAAGCTACACAATGCACCTTTAACAACAGCCATTTTACGACACTAGTTTGTAACTGTGAATCCATACTACAGTGGGGCCCCTGCTGTGGTGCATAGGCGCATGTACAGACAAATCAATGGCTGGTGCTCATTGGTACAGTGACAGGGGGAGCACGTACACAGATATTGTTTGGACTAATCTGCATCTCCCTAACCGCTCATTAGTATTCGTCCAAACGAGCACAGAGACGCCTGATTGGTCCTCATCAATTTTGTCCCATTTGTGCGTGTGCGGAGTGAGGATCCAGCCCCGCTCTGGTACCAGGACGCCAACAACACACTGTGATTGTTGGCTGTATGTGTGACTAATGAACACACCGGTCAATATCAAACATGGCTACTGGAACCCGACGCAAGTTTGCCTCCAATTTTGTCTTAAAACTGTAGAGCTGTCTTGTATTAATATTGGTGAAAATGGTTGGGCCTTTTTAAACTTCTAACTAAACTTCTAAGTAAAGTGTTTTGTTATTAAAATATTGGGATTTTTATTGGCAAAAGGCGCATACATTTGTAATACAACTTAATATCTCAGTTGTTCTACCAAACCAAAACCAAAATACTAAGCATTAAAAATTCACAACTTTTGATTTAAACAAAATTTATATAAAGGTACAGTGTGTAGGATTCGTGGCGCATAGGTGGATAGTGGCTATTGCACTTCCTGTTTTAGCTACGGCAGACCTCGAGGGTCACCCGGGCGCGCCGTAACGCGGACAGCTCGTGTACCCGCGCACGAACAGCACACAAAAGCACACATTCCCGATCATGTACCATGACAATCTACACATCAAATGAAACCTTACAGTCTCCTCTTTTTGACTATGCAATTCATTTCCCGGCACAACAATAAGTCCCCGAGCACATGGGGCTTTTATACGGAAAAGCACAAAACGAGCTTAGCTACTTAGCTTACCTTTGAAGGCTCTGGACAGGTCAAACTCAGTATTTCACCATAAGCTTGGTCTCAATCTGTCCGTAAGGATCCAGCGAATAAAATCTAGTAAAACAATTTAGTCCAAAACACTTGTTAGATCCATTACGACGTGTGATCCGGCAACATGCTTGTCGTTGTTTACCCAAAACCACGAGCCTTGCCGAAGGCCAAATGTCCTTCTGCGGCTGTCGTAGTTAAAATGGCTGCCTCTACATGGGGTCAATCCCCCCTTTTATGTGACTATATCTAAGTCCAACAGAATACTTTGATTTCATGATGGAAGTGAAAAGGCTTGGAAAACAATGTATTTTTGAATGGGTATCTTCAATTTCGGTTACCTGGCCAGCCAAATGATATCTCTCTGTATTTCCTATACACCGCGATACCATTTGGACACTCTCCATCCACTCTCGCTCCTCCGGTTCCAAACCGACTCCGCGATTCTGATTCGTTCAAAGATGGTGACGTCAGTGCACCCGCCTTTGCCCGCAAAGTCACTCTTAGGCAGCGGAAGTTCCGCCTCAGTTTTGAATCAAGATGGCGCAATCTCTGATTGGTTCACTTAGCTGTCTGTCTACGCGCAACCGCAGCGCATTCTGTGGATCAAGCGTTACCAGACTCACTCGCTGGTACAGCGATGAGTCATGGATTCTTCCAGGCAACAATTTCGGTAATTAACGGGTAAAAATCTTACACACTGTCCCTTTAAAGATGCATTGTGTAACATTTCTGGTGGGAGGTCCGTTTGTCTCCATGGAGATGTTATTGCTTTGTCAGCAAAAATCCACGGTATGGCATTAAATGAATCTATCTCCATGAAGACAAGCAGGTCAAGTTGCAAGTCAGGTCAGCGAAGAGGTGAGTCCAGTACCATAAGAATGCATGTTTTTTAAGGTATTTACTGGAAATTAAAGCACATTTAATTGAATGCTTGCAAGATATAAGTTAGAGATAATATTAATGTCATACTGTGGAACATTCGTGACAAATCTATAACATCTCCATGGCGGGAAAAGTGGTAAGCTGGTGGCCCACAGAAAAGTTACATGGTGCACCTTTACAAAGTGGAGAACAGGCAAGAAAACTGAAAGTGGAAGAGTGAGAAAATCAAATCTGTTGGCAATTAAATCTGACTTTAGTGATGACTCGGACAAAAAAGGCAGTGCTTTAGAAGATCAGCATTAATATAGTCTGCTCCCCTGAAGAGAAAGACCATGTACAACTCTATGATCTTTACCTGGCCAGCCAAATGATATCTCTCTGTATTTGCTATACAGCGAGATACCATTTGGACACCCTCGCTCCACCCTTGCTCCCCCGGTTAACAACGGACTCCGCGATTCTGATTCGTTCAAAGATGGTGACGTCAGTGCACCCGCCTTTGCCCGCAACGTCACTCTTAGGCAGCGGAAGTTCCTCCTCAGTTTTGAATCAAGATGGCGCATCGGAGAACTGAACGTCCCTTCCATTCAGCTGTAAAATTGGTCTTAAATGACCTAAAACACATCGATTCCTTAAAACCACAGCAGCTGACAGCTCTAGAGGCCTTTCTTTTCTTTCTTTTCTTTTGTTTGATTGGTTCACATCGCTGTCCGTTAACTGTTCTCTGATTGGTTCACTTAGCTGTCTGTCTACGCACAACAGCAGCGCATTTTTATTTTATTTTATTTTTCTTTCCTGGCGGCACGGTGGCTGAGTGGCTAGCACTCATGCTTCACAGCAAGAAGGTTCGGGTTGCCCGGGCCTTTCTGTGCGGAGACTGCATGTTCTCCCTGTGTCCGGGTGGGTTTCCTCCGGGTACTCCGATTTCCCCCACCAACCTAAACATGCGCCATAGGTAAATTCCTCCAGCTTAGGGCCTGACCAAAGCCTAAATAACAAAACAAAATCATGGGGATGGTCCCTGGGTCAAATATAGAAACAACTTCTCCTGTGCGAGATCAAATAAGGTCAATCTTCTAATCCTTGACCACTGTAGGGCGCTTTGTGTTACAATTTTGTATGAAAAGCGCCTTATAAATATTGTTTGATTGATTGATTGATTGATTGATTGAAGTGTTACCAGACTCGCCGCTGGTACAGCGATGAGTCATGGATTCTTCCAGGCAACTATGATCTGGAAATACCCATACAATCATATAAGGACCAAATGAGAAAGCTAATTAACAATTTATCATTCTAAAACAGGGCTGACTATTATATCATGTTGATGGATTAAATCATTTATAGTACATTGTTTCTTCAGTGCACCTTGTTCAAGCATTAATCTACAGTATGCAATGCAAGAAGTAACTTTTTTAACACAAAAGTAGTTCATCTGGTACCACTTAATGCATGAACTAAGACTTAATTCATAATAAAACAAATTGTTTATTAAAGATCCCATGACATGGTACTTCTTGATGCTTTTATATGGCTCCTTAATGGTTTCCTAATACTGTAAATGAATCCTTCTTCAAAATCAGCACTGCATGAGAAACAGAGATAAGATGAGAAAGAGTATTTTTTCTCCCTCAGAATAGGTCATAATGGGCGTTGTTGCTTGAATGCAAATGAGGAGAAAAGAGCTGGCCAATAGTAGAGGGTGGGGGCGTGGCCAAACACTCCGCTCTCTGCTGTAGCCCTCGGCTGATCCATTTCCTTGTTTTTGCATGGGGGAGAGATTTGAATCGTTCCATTGAAAAATAAACACATTTCCACATAAAATAAAATTAAACCACTGCAGTTCAAAGGCCCAGAGGCTCAGATAAAGGACTTCCGAGCCTAGAAACACTCGGACGTGCCTCCAGGCAAATAAAAAAACGCATTTCGCATTGCCTAGCGCATTCGCAGTCCAAACTCTCTGGGCGTGATTTACAGAGACGCTGAGTACAGACAGACGGGGGTGGAACTGCATTTGCATTTCTTTTTTCGATCTGACGTCAATAAGGTGCCTTGTTCAAAATCGCCCGTTTGAGCTCCGATTTTTTGTAACGCAGAAAAGGATCGCAAATGCTCAGTTTAGACATTTCACAACTTTTAACCATTGGGGGGCCCTAAACAAGGTAGAGGAGCTCACATCAACGTTCAAAAACCTCAGAAAGTGAAAATTTCATGCCATGGGACCTTTAAGAATTACTCAGGCTTAGTTACTACTTAATTAAGGGGTTAGAAGTCATGGTATTAATTAAGTAATGTTAAGGTTCAGGTACACTTTATTATGTTCTCTGCATTTGACTCATGCTTCATTGCCGCTGGGGAATCTCCTCTGAAGCAATGGGAATGCAGTACCATGCTCAGGAAGCCATCTCAGTGATCTTGGTGTTAGTCAGGGTCAGGACTACCTTAGCTGGAGAATTTGACTGATGATGTTTTGGGTTGATGGGGAAAACTGGAACCAGCCTGGAACACCCACTCAGACACCATGTCACCAAAGTAGTGACTAAGTGTGAATTATTCTTAAGGTCCCATGGCATGAAATTTTCACTTTCTGAGGTTTTTGAACGTTGATGTGAGCTCCTCTACCCTGTTTAGAGCCCCCCCCCCCCCCCCCCCCCCCCCGTGGCTAAAAGTTGCGAAATGTGTAAACTGAGCATTTACTATCCTTTTCTGCGTTTGAAAAAAAGACAGCTCAAACGGGCGATTCTGAATAAGGAAACTGTTTCTTTTACCTGGCCAGCCAAATGATATCTCTCTGTATTTCCTATACAGCACGATACCATCTGGACACCCTCCATCCACCCTCGCTCCTCCGGTTAACAACGGACTCGCGATTCTGATTCGTTCAAAGATGATGACGTTAGTGCACCCGCCTTTGCCCGCAAAGTCACTCTTAGGCAGCGGAAGTTCCGCCTCAGTTTTGAATCAAGATGGCGCAATCTCTGATTGGTTCACTTAGCTGTCTGTCTACGCGCAACCGCAGCGCATTTTGGACCAAGCGTTACCAGACTCACTCGCTGGTACAGCGATGAGTCATGGATTCTTCCAGGCAAATGTTTCTTCACATTGAAGAAAAAATGCAAATGCAGTTCCACCTCCCGTCTGGATATCTACCCACCGTCACGGCCAGAGTTTGGACCGCGAACAAGCTACGCAATGCGAAATGCGTTTTTTTATTTGCCTGGAGGCACATGAGAATGTTTCTAGGCTCGGAAGTCCTTTATCCGAGCCTCTGGACCTCTGAAACAGCAGTGGTTTACTTTTATTTTCTGTGAAAATGTGTTTTTTTCATTGAAACGCCTCTCCTTTCTTCCTTCGCGCATAAAATGCGGAAGTGGAGCCAGCGCACCAGCGCACCGCTAAAACAAGGAAAGAGTGGAGAGTTTGGCCCCCCCACCCGCTGCTCTGGCCTGTCTCTGTCCTTCTCATTTGCATTCAAGTAACAATGCCCATAATGAGGTGTTCAGAGACATATTTTTTGACTCTGGCTGTGTTCATGGGTCTTTCTCATACACTGAGTGTTGATTTTGAAGAAGGATTCATTTACAGTATTAGGGAACCATTAAGGCGCCATATAAAAGCATCAAGAAGTACCATGTCATGGGATCTTTAATGAAGTATTTGTTCAGTGTGCATTAAGAATTATTTCATGCTTTATTACGGTTTACTATAGTGTTACCATTTCTCCTGAGGTTTTCTCTCCTGTATAATGCCTACTTTGTTTTGAATAACTATGTATTCACTGCTCTTCATAACTCCATCCCCCTCTTCCTCCACAATGTTGGGTCCTTTTCCCTGATTTACTGTGGTTACAGGGAGAAAAAAAATCTAAGAGTTAAGTGCTTTGTGGTTGTGGTTCAGTGCTTTTTATAGATCGATAGGCGACAGATCCAGTGATGAATTTGATAGGTACAGTAGAGGTCGGACCTCCCTGGAGCTACAGCCCACATTTGTTGTAGCAGCACAGTGGACATTCTGCTGTGCACTGCACAGTCTGAAGGCCTGAGGCAGACCAGCGGAAGACTCTGGGACTCTCTGACCACAGGGACACTGCACAGTGAAGTGCTCTAAATATATGTGTCCATGCAGTATGACCAGGAGAAAGAGGAGAAATGAGTGATTGTTTAAAGGTCAAAGCCTATATGCATGGATTTCAGAATGAAGAAAAGTTAGGGCCTTAGCCATAGCAATGAACTATTCAAAGGAATACTTTGAATATAAACATGAAACTGAAACCATGCATACCTAGGCAGGGGTTAGCAGTAATTATTCTTAATTTTAGACTGCTATGTTGACAGCTGAAAATACAACAGAAATAATTTGGGCATTTTATTTATTTTTGAATATTGTTTCCTTCTCAAAACATGCCAGGAGTTGTGTTTTGTTTCATTCACACATGTTCAGTAGAGATTCCAGGCCTGAAATAATTAAAATGATTCTATTGTATGTGTTGCGTAGCGTATGTAGTATAGAGTTTAAAAACACGGTGGAGAGCTTCCTGTATTACCACATGACATCAGAAGATGGAGCAGAATTTATTCTCTTTGAACTCAGAACTCAGCCTAAATATGCAGAGTTTGTGTTTTGCGTGACAGAAAAAAAACACAACTCAAGGTATGTTTGTGGTGAGGAAATGACATTATAAAAGAGATCAGAAAACTGTGTAATATGGTCCTTTTAAATAGCAGATTCAGTTTGTGGTAATATGTAATTCCATCTGACCTGTATGTAAAATGTATATATTTCCAAAAAAAAAAAAAACATCCGTGCATCAATTACAGTATGTAGCTATTCAAATGTACATGTGGTGTCTATAACAAACACCAGCAATATAAAAGTTCAAGAATCTCCCCTCAGTTAATGATGAATCCAAATACACTAACAGTATGGTGGGAGAGTTATGCTTCTGTCAAGGAATTTGCGAGTTTGAAAAATGGTTGTTTGTAAAGTTATCAAAAATGCGCCCTGTACAGTAGAAATTTGGATTGACTGTAATTTATTATGCTGTTTTGTAATGTAGATATATGGTGTTTACTTGTGTGTAAACAAATAGGTTTGATGAATGCTGTACCTTGACATATTTGGGCGTACAGCTGCTTCCTCTGCCAGAACCCAGAAAAATCATCTGATAAGTGAGTTCTGACTGTGGCAAGCAGCTGTATGCCTCGATATAAAGCTAGCATTTATCACAGCGCTATGTCTACACACAAGAAAATACTCATACATAAGAAAGATGTAATAGGCAGACAAAACTTAAAATTGATTACATTGTTTTAAAATCATAATATCAAATACATCACCAATCTATACTAACCATATTAGAATTATTGCTTTACTCAGTACCTCTTTCAGTCTAGACCAAGGAGCAGACGCATCCATAGTGGAGGCCATAAAACTAAAGACTTCAGCTTTGCGTTTATTCCACTGTTTGCCTGCAAGCGTCAAATATGCTTGTTGTAAAGAAAAAGAAAGAAATAATTTTCATATTGTTTTCTCAACTTTCCCCAAGGAAGCAAACAACACAAAATTGCTTTCCCCACACTGCTGCAGGAAATAGGGGCGCACTTCTCAAATCTAATCAACATCGCTCCATCAAAACTTTAAGGAACGGTTTGTTTTTCCAATTGTGTAGGTCAGAACGGGGACCACGCAGAAAGCACACAGCCTTCTAACTGTGGCAAAACATACAAATATAAAGCTTTATTACAGCAATATACAGGACTAAACAACAGCTTTCAGACATGAATGTGGACCACCTTATGTTTTATGAATGGCAGCATAAAATATACAACAAATACAATACATCTCCCATGATCTTGTTACTTTCTTATGAATTCATAAAATTCTGTGGGCGATGCGGGTATTGACCAATCTTTGTAATAGCCCCTGTAGCAACCATATAAGTAATACAAGTCAAAGGAGGTACATTTTATTTATTTTACCTTTATTTCACCATGAAAGATCCAGATAATCTAATTCCCATGAAGTCGTAACCCTTGTAGAAGATCTATTCTAACTAGTTTTAAGTCAGCTCAAGATTAAAACAGTAGGTCTACAAATCACAAAAGCTAAGACTTTAAGACATGTTACATAAACATTTGAATGAGTGAATATCTTTTTTAAATGGGCATTTGTATTTCTCCACAGAGACAAAAAGTTGGTGGGGTCTCTGCCAGAAAAGTTGCATAGTGTTGCTTTAAAGGTGCATTGTGTAACTTTTCTGGTGGAGGGTCCGTCAAATGCTTTTCTTCATGGAGATGTTAGAGATTTATCTGGAATATTTCAGAGTGGAGCTGTGTCAAAAAAGTCTAAAGGTTGATAGATCGTGATCTCAACTTTGGTCGATTTCGATGATAAGGCAAGTGCATTTTAGTCAACAGGTCTGCAGCCAGTCATGTGGCAGTAAGAGCGTGGTGCTGATGAGGATTTACGCTCTTGTTTAGGAAAAAGCAGCCTGAGCCACAACATGTCTCTTTGTCTCCTCACATGTCCTCGTCTTTTCACAAGTTTTGACTCAAATCAGCACAAATTGATTTAAGCCGCAGCTCTTCACCTTTTCTCCTTTCCTTTCTCTCCTCTGGTGCTTCTTATCATTGTAAACCAAGTTACGATAAGTAAACAATTTTCCACTGTTTATGAATGAGACGTAAAACCAAATTTAGCACACGGACATCGCACCTGTCTCTGCTGATGTGTACATGTGTTTCTGCGGCTTGCAGTAATGCACACATTCTTTTGGGATTAATGTATTGTACAAACTCTAATTCTTAAATGTGGAATTCTCCAGAATTATTGGTGTGATCAACACAAAATACTGTAGTAATCCTGACACCCTGCTCTCTACAGTATGCTTGAATTCAAATATGTCTATGTTTTCAATAAAATGGACGAAAATTGAGATTCTTCCCCCTCATTTTACCCAGCCTTATTTCACAGTATGGCATTCAACCTTCAATCTCCATAGAAACCAAACCAGACCAAGTTACATGTCAGATCTGTGGAGAGGCAACCGGGCTCAAAGTCAGAATACCTGTTTTTCTAGTTTTTGTTTTTATTTTTTTGGAACTATAAAACCATTTGCAATTTAATAAATATAAGGCAGAGCTGTTTAATGTCATACTGATGAACATTCCAGGCAGTGAAATTTCCCTAGAAACAAGCAGGTGATGGACCCTCAACCAAAAACTGTTGCCTTAAGTGAACTCATTAATTGTCGTTTCTGTCATGTTATTGCTACTGTGATCTTTGCCAATGTGACCTTTACCACATTTCAACACCGTGTATTTGTGCGAAAGCGTGATTAGAGTGCGCAGTTGCAAAACATGCGAATGAGTCTTTAACACGTTGTCCCATCCAAAAGAGCCAGTGCTGACAGATCGGTGTTTCTGTGGCATTTTCGACCTTTAAACCAAGCATCACAGTGCATAAATGAGACACATTACTCAGAGCTGACTGTAGACTGTGTGTCATTATGCCTGTTCAACTACATGGGGTTTAATGTACCAGCACAGAGCACAGAATGAGCAGCATGAGCCTAGGTTAGACAGAGAAGGATAACTCTTGAAACTGCGGCTCTAAATGCTTTGGTTTGCAGTCAATGTTACATCTCACGAATGAAAGACTGTATCCACTCTTATATATACTCTTATATCCACTATAATGGCATGACATGGGAAGTTAATAGCTTATTTGATCAGTGACTGTAAGAAAGTGAAAGATTTATGTTTAATGCTTAATTATGTCTACTCTAAAACCAAAAGTTTGAGAACAACTTTATCTTTCACAACATAGGACTTACTATAAAACAATATAGGACTTATATATAGAGCTATGATATAGATCAAGACTATTCAAAAACTATTCAGGATGTGTAAAATGTTGTACTATTTACGTTTTTCCGGTACTTGTTAAAATTAGAATCTAGTTTTGATACTAGTTTTCACATTTTTGATAACCCTAAATAGCAGTGGCTCTGAATAAAATACTCAAATTGCAGAGGGCCCTGCATATACTACTATAAAGCACATTAACTTTACTTCACATAAATGAGGCTACTCTGAGTGCACAATGTCACTATGATATTTGGTCTCCACAGATTTTTTCAGTCCTGTCACAGTGCACAATCTCAGCCAGTGGGAAAGAGGTGACTTTTAAAACTGCTGCTCTAAATGTGTCTCATGGTTTGCCGACAAAAACAGCTCAGAATGAGAGTGGTCCGAGAGTGCATCTTTGTGCTCAGACTGTCAGCTCTAAATGGAAGTCTCAGTGGTAAAAAGTGTGAAATACACACAAATGTGCTGATGGGGCCGCTACTACCACTATGTTAAACCTGTCAGGTAGAACACATAACTTGAAAGTCCCATATTATGCCATTTTCTGGTTTATGTTGTAATGTTTCCTCATCAAAACATGCCTGGAATTGTGTTTTGTTTCATTCACACTCCACCTTGTGATGTCATTTGGTAATACAGGAAGTGCTCCACTCCCTACACCTTCACTAGAATCATTTGGATAATTTCAGCCCTGGAATTGCCAGCCTCTACTGACCTAAAGGTAAAAGGGAGCTGTTATGACATCACAAGGTGTTATGGCATTTTGAGTTTTGGAAACATGGGCTAATGAAACAAAACACAACTCCAGGTATGTTTTTGATAAGGTAATGACATTCTAATATGGCCAAAAGGTCACAAGTCAATATTGAGTAATATAGAACCTTTAAAATCCTATACATATAGGCCTGTCACGATAATTACTATAGCGATTTATCACTGAATATATGAAAGCTAGAACAACATTTTTTGGGGGCCCAGTATTTATTGTGTGTACATTTTCTTTGCACTGCTGGGATATTTGTGGTAATGTTTTGGCTATGCGATCAAATTTAAGCTGTAAAAGTTTGCATGAATATGTTTTATGACTCATTTCAGATGCAAACAAAGTATTAAAGTGTTTCATGCTTCTCTTTTGTTTATTGCAGTTCATGTTTTATTTGATTTTATTTTATATTTTTGTTTCAATATTGTAGATTTAGAATAGATTTAAATCTGCTCTTGGGTTATGGTTCAATATTATCGTTTATATTCTTCAGAGATATATAGTACAGGCCTACTAACACACTAGACTCTGTGATACAAAAATATATTCGCACAAAGCAGGAGGATGGGAAAAGCTTGAGGCTGGAGGAGGCTAGAGGAGGAAGGCTGGCTGAGATGGTATCCCTGTGGAGCAAACAATACAACAAAAACGCCTTTAAAACAAATGGTCCAAACAAACACATATGGACCACCCTGAAACTCTCATACATCAGATGTCAAGGAGCCAGGCTAATTGTTGCGTAGAAATTCTCACTGCTTTTTTTCCTGGGAGCTAACAAGAAGACTTTAACCAGATGAGGCTAAAGAGGCGTGTGTGGTCAGCCGGTTTCTCTCACTGTGTACAGGGGAAATAAATTAGCAGTGCTAGCAGGTTGCACTGACAAGTCCTGTTAATGAGAACATCCTCTGGAGTCTCACAGGCTGGAGAGTAGAACCAGGGCCCAGCATCGTCTGTTCAGGCTGGAGTGCGGCATGGAGCGGGTCTGGACAATTAGACCACACCATCTGTAAGAGGAGGCCAATACTGAGGAGTAAGTGATATTAAAAAAGATGAAAATAGAATCCCTTGGAAATCTGTGAGGGAGTATCTAAGAGGTGGTGGTTGTGGAGTAAACTGCAATTAAGAGCAACGTTCAACATTTCTCAAGTTCACCGTACAAGTTAGAGTTAGAAAAAAAGAATATAGTACTGTAATTACTCAGACCGAGACTACTTTAGTAATTTAATAAAATTAATATGCAAATTCTTTAAATAAAACATAACACTGACACTTTATTTCTGGTGGGGGGATTTGCCTGGGATGTTCCACAGTATGTCATTAATCTGATCCATCTCATAGGTATTCGATTACATACTTTTTATTACTAATACAAAATACCTAGAACAAAAACATAACTTTAACTCATTATCCTTTCCCACTCTCCACCCCAATTTCATCAACTGAATCCCACATAGAAACATTTTATACAAGACAAACTAAACCTTGTGAAACCACAGAGGAAATGTAACCAGTTTAGCTTCTTTCATGCTTGCTTTTAATTCTTGAGGCTCATAGCCTTGGAAGTGGAATGGCCTGTGGGTAAACATGTTGGGCTGGTGTTCAGCCTTGTAGCAATGTCACACAGCGTAAAAAGCACTGTGTCCCAGCAGGCCTTGTGATGACTGCATCTGATGAATCGAAGTCTTTATTTGACAAGAGCGAGAGATTATGACCACAAGTGCACCTCAACAACTCAACACAAACTGAATGAAGATACTGCAGTATTTTTTAACAGCAAGGGGACATACTGTATTCTTACTTGTCTTTACAGAGAAATATGTTCACTGTATCTGACCATTCCCTCAATGCAATTTGGTTCATCGGTCAGAAACAGTGGGCCATCACAGTGCAGCATCCAGTGACCTTTGTTTAGAATTGAGCTAAAGGATTCTGGCAAAGGAGTATATAACTGAAGGACTGAACAACTCAATTTCAATACCACAAAAAACTTTCAATAGATTGTAATGTTGAGGACAAATGCACAGTAGTTCCATTATTATGTGGTCTTATAGCAGTTCTGATAAAGCAAGACCAACCAATTACTCCCAAAAAAAAGTATTATTATTTATGTGATTATTAAAATGTGCATTAATATGTGTTAAAATGAGGATCTTGCATTATTAATTAATAATAATTGATAGGTATCTGGGGTTTTGGACAAACAGAAGAAAGCACCCTGTGTTATGGTGAGAGCATGAAAACTCAACAAAAGGCCCTACACAGTTTGTGGACAGAAGCTGAGACCTTGTGGTTGAGAGACTAGTGCTTGATCCACTGTGCCACCATGAGCAACACTGGAGTTGTGGATATGTATTGCTGCTGGGTACTTGGGTTGTGATAGTTGCCAGTCTGGCAGCAGTTGACTCATTCGCACCTGGTTTGACAAAGCTGAGCCAACTGGCACCTCATGAGTTTTTAAAACCACAAACCACACAGAGGGGTTTAGTAATGCATAAGGTGTTGCTGTGTAGCAACGCCATGATTCATCCCCACAAAACTGCAAAAGCTGGTGATAATCTCTTTAACTAATCCACACACGCTTCGGGCTAGTGCGCATGCAGAGAGTGGTGGAGCTGTGGGCGGCAAGTGAACTTGACGGCAGAGCAGGTAGAGATCAGCACTCTAGAAACATTTAATGGACTTAGAATAAACAAACCTGTGTTGCCATTGAGCTACAAGCATTTTAAATGGTTTCAGAGTAATGAGAATGGTAGCTTACTGGATATAACCATCAACCAGGAAGACAGCAAGTCAACAAAATGAGAAATGATACAGAATCTTCATTGGTGGTGATAAAAACTAATAGCATGTAGAAATATTTTTACAGTATTTAGCCTGACAGAATATTATTTAAACCTTGAAGCCTTTTTACTCTCAAGTTGTGTCTGTGTACACTGGTGTATGAATGTGTATGAATGGGTGAGTGGTTCCTTGATGTACAGTACTTTGAGTGCCTTGAAGATTTTGGAAAAGACAGGGCTCTCAAGTCTCACGCATTGAGAGTGTGACACACGCAATTCGACGTGTTCACACGCTCACACGCCACACATGGCATTTCTCACGCTGATTTCTTTTTTTTTTTTGTGCCCAGAAAATCGGTCTGTGTGGCTTAGTTTATGCAGGCTCCGCGCGTTTTCAGCGAAAAAAACTCCCGGTGCCACGTCTCCTCTGAGACGCACCGACTCCGGTCCCAGTGTCTCCGTCTGTGCGTAACGTGTCCCCTCCGGCGGAATACGCGTGGAATACGCGCGGCCCAGAGCCGAACTGCCCGCGGTGAGACGCCCGGTGCATTCACCAGACTCTTACATGAATCTGTTAAAAATGTCCCGCTCCCCCCCGCCCCGGTCCCTCCTCCCCGCCCCTCTCGGCGCGCACTGACAAAGTGCGGTGATGATAAAACAAACTGAGAACCATCAGGTAATAACTTCATTTATATAACTCCCATTAGTTGCTTTGTAGTTTAAGTTTGCTCTTTAGACAAACAGGGCTCTCAACACGCAATTCGACGTGTTCACACGCTTACACGGCATTTCTCATGCAATTCAAGCGCCTCGGGAAAAGCACCCCACTCAAAACCTGAGAGCCCTGAAAAGAGCTGTATAAAAATGTGACCATTTCTCATTTACACATACAGTAGGTGTGTACTCCTGTTTTATGTTATGTTTTCATGTTTTATGGATATGTGTATTGCACTGAATAACTCACACAATGTGCATTCTTATTCTAAGAAAGTATGGACTATAATGTAATCTTCATGGAGAATGATTCAATGAATGGTTTTAATTTTTCAGGGAATCATGCAGGTGATGTGCCACCCCCAGTTACGCAGTGTTAGTGCTTTATAGAAGTAACTGTATAAAATAATTTCACAATCTTTTGGCCTGAAGCATTTCTACACAGACATACAGCAAACACAAACTTACTTGAGCCAAAACTCCATGCAGGGTATGAATACATTTATCCACAACTCTATACATATTTGAGTGAATATAAATTTGGATTTGCACATGAAACACAAAGCAGATTCTTATTGGCTGCAGTGTGTGTGGCGAGCAGCAGCAGTGGTTCTGACATCTCTCTCAGAATGGCTCCTTTAACCCAAACATGGCGCTGTGACTGTGTCTAAGCATCACCTGCACTGCTGCTGCTATTCCAGGCCCCTGCTGCCTGTAGCGGGGCCTCTGCACACAGTCTGACACCTCCTGGGTCTGGCCTCTGTGCGCGGCCATGGGATCAGCTCATTACCATCCCAACAGGCTGCGCTCCCTGACAACCCAGACCTCACGTCGCGATTCCGCGGAAATAATGAGCAAATATAAGTCCTAATGGATAAATATAGGTAAGAGCATTGTCAAGAGACTATGTGTACAGACTCTGGGGGGTTGGTTGTTCAAAATAAGGTTGCTATAGTTCCAAGTCAATACACAGGTTAAAGTCCTATGGAGAAAAAATGCATCTAGAAGGAGAAAATTTTGTATTTTGTTTTATAAATAGTGTTTAATAGTAATTTCAATGATTATGAATAGAGATTATACTTCAGATTACATTGTGTAATAAATGGTCCATTCAATCTGGTGAAGGGTTTGCCACCTGCTTGTCTCCATGAAGATGTCTTCTTTCACTAGCATGTTCCATAGTATGGCATTAAACTTACACAAGCTGGTGGTGCTACCAAGCCAAGTTATAAGTCAGATCTGTAGAGAAGGTAGGTTTTTAAAATTCACTCTCTCACTATTTTTTTTTAACAAATTAAATCTATACAACTTTAAAGGATCCATGTTACTGTATTTTCTGATCAATGCTATAATGCTGTTTCTTCATCAAAAAACATACATGATGTTGTGTTTTGTTTTATTTACACATGTTTGGAAAATTACACCTTCATGACATCACAAGATGGAAAAAGGCATTTTGAGCTTTGGAGATGTAGACAGATTAATAATACAGGATTACTCAAACATGTGTGAATGAAACAAAACACAAATGTTTTTGAGTCAAAAACAACATTCTTACATGGAGTAAAGTTTACAAGAATCAATTATGTGTAATGTATGACCTTTAATGCTATAGTGTGGAACATTCCAGGCAAATAACATCCCCATGAAGACAAGCAGGTAGACTCTCCACTGTAAAGTTGACCAGTGCACCTTGCAAATTAAAGAATGTTCAATTGATCAAAAATATTGCTTTTGAAACTACCCCTGTATTACAAATCTCCACTAAATCTGCTACTACAACCATAACTATAACTTCTAGTACTCTTTAGATCATGACAAATAAAGCAGAAACTTACAGTAATGGGACTTGACAATTAAGTAACTGTAAAAACTATTATTCTTACATCTAAATAAAATTCTCCCCCACTGTGTATGGGATATCAGGTGCTGTCGTCAGCTGGCTGTGATGTAGGTGTAGCTGGACCAGACAGCTGCCTTAAGAGGAAGAGGTCTGAAGAGGGTTGGAGCTCTTTGCCTGTAGCCATAGCACATTAGGCACAGCAGCCCGCTCCCACACTGTTAATGCACAACACATTACAAAGTGCACAATGACTTATGATCAGGGCTCTCAAGGCTCACGCATTGAGAGTGTGACACACGCAATTCGACGTATTCACACGCGCACACGCCACACATGGCATTTCTCACGCTGATTAGTGTTTTTTTTTTTTTTGTGCCCAGAAAATCGGTCTGTGTGGCTTAGTTTATGCAGGCTCCGCGCGTTTTCAGCGCCGCCCCCTCCCCCTGCTCCGGGGGAGCTCCGGGGGAGCAGGGGGAGGGGGGGCCGGCGCGTCTGCCGACCGTGCGGTCCGAGTGAGGCCGGAGCAGACGCGCCGGCCCCCGGGCACGTCCTGAGCCTCAGTCCCAGTGCCACGTCTCCTCTGAGACGCACCGACTCCGGTCCCGGTGTCTCCGTCTGTGCGTAACGTGTCCCCCCCGACGGCTTACGCGCGGAATACGCGCGGCCCAGAGCCGAACTGCCCGCGGTGAGCCGCGGTGAGACGCGGTGAGACGCGGGCCCGGTGCATTGACCAGACTCTTACATGAATCCATTAAAAATGTCCCGCTCCCCCCCGCCCCGGTCCCTCCTCCCCGCCCCTCTCAGCGCGCACTGAC
The DNA here is from genome assembly GCA_036785185.1 of Paratrypauchen microcephalus. Taxonomy (NCBI): domain Eukaryota; kingdom Metazoa; phylum Chordata; class Actinopteri; order Gobiiformes; family Gobiidae; genus Paratrypauchen; species Paratrypauchen microcephalus. The sequence continues at coordinate 4,924,437 of JAVJIX010000016.1, read as the reverse complement.
AAAGTGCAGTGATGATAAAACAAACTGAGAACCATCAGGTAATAACTTCATTTATATAACTCTCATTAGTTGCTTTGTAGTTTAAGTTTGCTCTTTAGACAAACAGGGCTCTCAAAACGCAATTCGACGTGTTCACACGCTCACACGGCATTTCTCACGCAATTCAAGCGCCAAAAATTGTTCACTCGCACCCCCCCCGGTCCTCGGAAATTACAGTCACACGCACGACCCCGCTCAAAACTTGAGAGCCCTGCTTATGATTGCCATTAAAGTGAAAATTATTCCAAGTGCACAGCTGGGTACGAAAAACTGGCGCTGCTCCTTGTCCTTTCTCATTGCATCCTACGCTAACTGCTCTAGCCTGCTTTTATTGAGTCGACCAATTGCCTGCAAACCTGTTTTTATTTAATGCTCCTGTCAGGAAATCAATTAGCATCTCTGCGTGAGCTACTTTACCTGTAAGAGTGGGATTAGAAGGAAATCATTCTGAAGAACAAAAGTAAGCACAAATAAAAATCACAAAAGGTCAAACCATTCAACAGTCACTCTTTTCAGCGTTAATTTCATTCAGCAAAGACGTGTTCAGCTTTGATGTAAGCAGCTACTGTGTTTGGGAACGTGTCCAGTTTAATTAGTTTAAGTTATATGACTTATTTTTAAACCAGGACAAGACCAGGACCAAACTAAGTCTACATCATTGCTCAACTGGGCCTAAAATTGGACTGCACAATTTTGGAAGGAAAAAAAGTAGCTGATTTGTCAACATATTTGAGGTCTTTGACTAAAGATGATTGCATTTAGGGGTTAACTGTCTATTATCCATATCATAAGAGCAACAGATCAGCACAAGAGTGACCCAGTTTTATTTAATGAATTACTAATGTAACGATAAATAAAGCAAACAAATAAAATTTTGTTTTGATAGCAATAAATCATACTTTTTAGCTCTGTTAAACTCTGTTAATGAAAAAAATCCTGACAGAGATAAAGAAAAAAAAAAAAAAAAAATTGTGTTTGTAGAGAACATTCAATTATCTAGATACAATAGCATTCTTTGTATCAATAAAATTTTGATTTCTTTGTGATTGTAACATTGCAGTTCTCGTGTGAATGAATTTTTAAACTGATGAAAATTTGCCACATTCTTCAGTGTCCAAGGAGATGGGGTCATTATGTCCTTTTCTGTTAATTTGTGCATAAAAATGCCTGATAAATGAACATATTTTCCATTCAATATGGAAGGCATACAGATGTGGTTTAAAAATAAGACATTTAAGACTGGGCCGTATAACTTTACCATTTTGCAACCAAAAATATGCAGTGCCTTATTAGTAATAATAGTTGCTTTGTTTGTACGTAAGTTTAGATATCATGACATGGCATCAGGTGACATTTGGGTTCTCCATCACAAAAGATCTACCTTCAAAAGAAAGCCTTCTCCCTCTCGCCCACACACTCCTCCTCCCTTTGAAATAAAATGAATGGGGGGCTGAAGCGTGGGCAGTGGCTAATGCTAAAATAATGACACCGTTTTGTCAGGTCTGGCCTAAAGCTGGCTCTCCTGGTACTTGAAAGACAACAGACACAGCAGGGAGAGTGTGATGGAGTACAGACCCAGTCCAGGGGAACGGCCTCCGGACATCACAAAGAAAGAAAAAAATCACTCAGCTATTTGATCACTGCAAACATGTATGACTGGCTAAAAGATCTTTCAAAGCGTATCAAGAGTGTCAGGAACTTCTCTCCATCTGCACCATGAACACCGCCAGCATTTGCATGGGACAAGGGAATTTTCAAAGAGTTCTTGTAATAAAAAGCAGGACATCGAGACCTTAGTAAGATAAGATACCAAGACACAGTAGATACAGTGCTAAAAGCCAGTCGCAAAGGTCCAGTATTACACAAAATGGATTCTTGTGCACTTTAAGTCATGTTACAATGTTGCTACCTCCTCAAAAACATATCCAAAGTTGTGTTTTCTTTCTTTCACTATGTTTGAGGAAACTCTTGCATACTCTTGGGCAGTGGTGGAAGCAAAGTACAAAAGTAAAAGTACAATACGTGAGCACAATTTTTACATATTTGTACTTTTTAAGTACATTTTGGCAGTGGATACTTTTTACTTTTACTTCAATACATTTTAACTGAAAAGTAAGTATTTGTCTTTATGGTTTGAGAACTGCTGATATTCCTTATTTTTAGCAAATTTAACTGACGTTCCAAATTTGAGCAAACCAAATACACAAAAACAGTTAGAAAATTTAAGAAATCAACTGAATCATCTAAAATAAATTCTTTATCAAAATCACTACATTTAATGCTTTAATTTTCTAAAAATCTCTGTAAAACTTGCCCCTGTATGAGTACTTTTTACTTAAGTAACACAATTGCATACTTCATCCACCACTGCTCTTGGGAATCCATCTTGTTAGGCTCCAGATAAGAAAAATAACAACTCTTTGCACTTAAAATAAGAAACTAAATCTTATTTAGCTTGAATGAAAAAAAATATATATATATTCCACTGATTCCTACTGAAATCAAGTTAAATGTTCTTAATTTGAGTAAACTTACCTAGATATTACTTTTGCAATGTAGAATATAGGTTAGCATCGAGGACCCCCCACCACAAAGTTACATACTGCCTCTTTAAACATTTGATTAACAGTCCATGTAATTATTTGTATACAGTGGTCCCTCGCTCTATCGCGGTTCACTTTCCGCTGCCTCGCTGTTTCGCAATTTTTTTATTTTTTTTTCAATTTTTTTTTTTCACATTTTTTTCTTTTTATAGTGTATCAGAGGAGACATGAGTCACTGGATCTGTAGGAAGTCCAGACCGGGACTAAGACATGAGGACCAGACTGGGACCAGACCGGAACTAGACCAGGACTAGACCAGGACTAAACGTGGACTAAACCAGGACTAAACCAGGACCAAACCATGTCTAAACCAGGACTAAACCAGGACTAGACCAGGTCTAAACCTGGGATGGTCACACAGGGTGGTAGGGACAGAGTCTATGATGTCCTTTACAAGAGCGCCTGGGTGACACGAGCTGTGGCCTTTGTTTACTTGCACGAGCCGGAAGCATGGAAGAGCCAAGAATCAACACGGACGGGCCTGGCCCGAGCCACAGCCGAGGGAGCCACAGTGAGGGGGGGGCACTCGCGCGCGGAGAGAGGACAGTGGGTCGTCCCCTGTCACACCTAGCGGACGAACCCGGCACGTGCAAGGCCAGATCTCCGGGCGGCACTGGGGCCGTAGTTGGGGAAGTCCTGGACAGCAGTGGAGTATTGGCAACGCATTGATAGCCATGCCCCGTACTCCGGGGTGGTCTGATTTTGGAGCCAGGGTGAAATGCAACCAACCCTTATGAGCGCGGGTTAGTGGGGGAAAATCCTCATGGTTCAAGATATTGAATTTATTTGACAAAGCTACATTTATAGTGGAAGAGGAGCGCTTACCCTGTCCGCAGCCATCATGGGAGGAGCAGGACAAGCGGTTTATTCGCTTACCTTGTCTGCAGTCATTACGGGCTACAACAATCTAGGGGTCTGCTCGGACTGGAGTAGAGCTGATCGGGGCTTTAGACCTAGCCCCTCGCTGAATCCAATAGTGTTCGTACCTGGTCGGGTGGTGAGGGCTGGTGCTCAGAGGCGTCTTCGGAGCAGTGAACCGTGTCAGCCAGTTCGGCACTGTTAGCGGTGGCCTGAGTCTTGCCCAAAATGATATCCAGGTCGCTTTCCACTCGGCTTTCGCACATGGATATGTTGTTCCAAAACAACGCATATTCATGTGTCCGCGAGAGAGAAATGTGAGAAAATATGAATACCAGTCTGAGAAAAGTGTATGTGTGTGGTGAGGCGTTTACAGCCTTAAAACATGTATAATAATTGTAAAATATAAAGTTGTCCTACTTTGCGGATTTCACGTATTGCGGGTTATTTCTGGAACCTAACCCCCGCGATAAACAAGGGACCACTGTATTTAAAAATGTACCTCGTGACAAGACTACAAAGTCAACTAAATGAAGCCATCAAAGAAATGAGAGAGCTAATTATCACAGCTGTTAAACAATGCAAGCAAAACTAACAAACAAACACAAATATGAAAGTGTCTTCTCTGTGGGTCGGAGCCAGTAATTTATTTGAAGTCATGATTTGTGGTTGCGTGCTAACATGCATGCTGTGCGTCACATACTCAGCAGATGCTTAGTTATGTCTCCTGCAGTAAAAAGGATTGAAATGGTAGATGCAGACACTGGCAGAGATGAGAGGAGCAATGATAAAGTGGGAGTAAAGTTGTAAAGAGCAAAATGGATAATTAGAACTATGACAACAGACAAACAGAATGTAATCTGCAGGGACAGAGAAGCTCAGTGTCTGTGTACTCCAGGAGATGCCTTCTGAAATCACTTCTGAGATGATCAAACATTAAAAATAATGAATAAAAACTCTCCTCGGCCTCACCTCTACCACTTACACTGTCCAGGAACCGGGCAGAAGACATCTCCTAAATGTCATCTAATCTGCCACGCCCTTCATCTCAATGTTCTATCATTCAATAAAGCTACTAATACTTTTCTCTGTAATAGTAGTCAATAGTAGTCTGCAGGTTGAATTACAATTGCCACAATTATTAGCTGCAGTATTATAAATGCTATTACAAACATAGTCAAATCCAAATGATTTGAGCCAGTACAAATATTGCACTAAAATGACCACAGACTGATGCCCACACTTAAAAGCAGAAGTGTCTTGTAACTTTTAACCACAATAACTTTATACCTCCATGAAAAACTTTACAGACAAATTCTTGGGTCTGAACAACATCTCTGTATTACTTGGTGAGTGTGTCTCATTAAGGCTCTCATTATGGACCTGTTTTAGCTGCTCGCTGTCTCTGCTGACCACTGGAGGAGAGGCGGAGGTCTGTGGGTCAGTCTGGTCTGTCATTGTTAGCTGCGTTACACTTTCTTTTGACCGGTTCACATTTAATCAGCTCATACAAAGGTCATGAAGTCTGGCCCTCTCCACACCTACTCTTGTCTCATTCACACTCTATGGTTTTGTTAGGTTACACAGCTCTCCAAACAACACAATGAAAGTGAATCAAGTTATAATTTAGCATGCTAGTTGTATTAATGAGCATTGTTTTTATATTAAAGGTCCCATATTACAGAAAATTGACTTATGACATTTTTGCCAAGTTATATTGTTGTTACCTCCTCCAAAATATACCCAGAGCTGTGCTTTGTTTCATCCACACTTGTTTGAGTAAATCTGATTTATTTGTTCGTCTACATCTCTAAAGCTCAGAATGTTCTGTTCCACCTTGTGATGTCATATAGTGGGAGTTTTTAAGTCAACAGCTACATTGTACTTTTAGTTCAGTACAGATCGGCAGTTCCAGGGCTGAAATCATCCATATGATTCTAGTAAAGGAGTGTGAAGTTTAAAAAGACAGTGGAGCACTTCCTGTATTATCACATATTACAAACATTATGACATAGATCAGAAAATAGTGTAATAAGGACCATTTAATCATAAATCATAAAAACACACACCAATTTCCCAGAGGTTCAACTATTAAATTAAACAAGTCAATTATCTCAGTCATCATCCTGACTTGAGATTCCATTGGATTGCTTTGTTGTTACATTTTTGGAGGAGGCAATTCCCAAGATAAGACAGATCATATAAAAACATCAAATAAAAACAGTGCTCCACTATACTTGATGTCAAAAAAGCCAGCTGTCCAAGAGATATTAAATGGTCAGTTTTGTGTACAATGTCGAGTGAGGACCAAGCAATTAAATGTGGTATTGTCACAGCTATCGCCACAAACACAGGGCTCTGTTTCCAGACATCAGATAGAAGGAAGCTTCAGAATCCACAACATGAAGCCTTTACCCTCTTGGAGTCTCCGCGGTGGACACTTTGTAAGGAAGTGTCTAGAAGGAGACGAAGGGGAAAAACAGCAGGAGGCACGAGGCAGGAGTGGGACAGGACATGGCAAAGCAATTAAGAGCTGGGGTCAAAGTTTACAGAGAACTGTTGGTGATTAATGCCCCGAAGACTACATCCTGACACCCCAAGCAGTGCCCGGCCACATGGGACCAGAGATAACTTCTTTGGGATTGTTTTGCTCTTGTTTTGTTCTGCTCCAGAGCCCTCTGTTCTTTGTGTGTGTTTTTTACAGAGCGAGTGGCAGTTTGTTGTGAGGACATTTTTCAGAAAGGAGCGGGGCCGAGGTGACTGTCTAAAATGGTTAAAGTAAATGGGGTCAAATTTTGGGGTACACTTTTAGACAAAGGTTGAAGTTGAGTGTTGTTCGCAAGAAAGAAACCACAGAAGTTCTCCCACAGTACTCTGGTCATCAAATTTAAGTGTTGAAACATGTACTAAAAGGAAATCTTGTTTCAGGGGTAAATACTATATCACATCTGTTTCAAGGCTCATATAGTTTTTACCCTGCACAGTCTGATTAAGATTGTGTGGCCATACCAGCTTGTCAAAGCCTGGTCCCGTCAGATCTTTGAAGCTAAGCAGGGCTGGGCCTGATTAGTTCTTGGATGGTTGATTAGTTCAGGTGTCACAGTGGGGCGCCAACAGTTGTGTCCTTAGGCAAGACATTTCACCCACATTGCCTGTTTTGAAAGTGGTGTATGAAAGTGTTGATTGCAGATTGGCAGCCTTGCTTCCGTCAGTGTGCCCCAGGGCAGCTGTGGATACAGTACTAGCTTGAATAATGAATAATGCATGTAAAGTGTCTTTGAGTGTCATAGAAAGCACTATATAAATCTGATCCATTATTATTAATCTCTTTAAGTAAAACAAACCAAAAACATTAAAAATAGGTAAAATCGTCCATCTTATCTGATCAAACCTAGCTCAACATCTAGAGACTGAAGTATGGGTCTTTAAGGGGACAAAAAGTGTAACCCAACCCTAAGTAGAGAAACTTCACATATTTTTAATAGCTGGGAACCAGGCCACCTAAAGGAAACATACTCAGGTAAGGGACTAACATTCAAACTCAATAGAAAAATGCTCCCTCCCATCCAGACCTGATGTGAAACCTCTAACCACTATACCACCACACTGCCCAAGTGGTGCTCTGCAAATAGTCCTGTTTCTGATTTGATTTAGCTATTTCTTGCTCTGTCACTCACTTAAATAGTAAAGCAGTTGTTCAAAATCAGCATTTACTACTCAGTGTTTTACTCAAACTTAATAACATTTGAATAGAAAAAAAAAATCATAAAAAAATCTTGGTAACTGTCCAGCAAACAAACCAAGATAAAACAAATCAGCTCCATGTTCGTATAACCATTGAGGAGCCATTATGGGCATTCTTCTTGGTCAGACTTGAGTGCTTTTAGAACCATAATGAGTGTATCTATTTGCTGTATTAACTGAGTGGGATTCAGTTTGCCAATATTTGAATAGGAGTGTAGATTTTGGGCGATAAAGATGAAGATAGTCTTGTGTGTGCATGTGTGTAGAGTATGGGATAAACACACTTCATATGGTCATTGATTTGCCCATTCCTCTAATGCACAGCCAGGCCAGAACTGACAGGAAAGAGCCAAAACCAGCCGGACCACTACATTTGGAGACCAGAGAGCAAACAGCAACAGACGCGACGTAAATGCTTCGACAAACGTTAGGCACTTCAACCTGTCATATGTTACAATACATTACTCAGACCCTCCAGGAATTCGCGATGTTGCGATTTGCAACTTCAACGCAACTTCAGCCAATCCCCGCGAATTCAGGGCGGTGTTGCAATTTTGACCAATCACCGCAACTTTCCCGCAATTTTTACTAATTTTGACCAATCATCGGCGACGTATTGAACGCCGACCAACTTCCTTCTGTGTAGGAGACATAACTGAGATGAGGTGCACGGTGCGTTTGTGTGTGTGTGTGCGGCAGAGGCGGTGGGTCACGTGAGTGTGGGTGTGTGTACGTACAGAAATGTATGCGTGTAAAAGCGCGCGCTCACCTGTCACACAGAGGAGAGAGTCAGGGTTGGGGTGTAGCCGTATTTTTTGTTGACCCAAACCATTCATTCATCTTTCACGTTAATCTGTTCATCCTGCTGGTTTTCATGAGTTCCATTTCATCCTGCTGCGCTGTCATAGCTGTGTGTGCTCTTTTTGTAATAAATGCACAAAACATATATCTGGATCTCAGCGTATCTGTCACCATAGCCTCCTCTTTGCGCTTCACAAATCTGCGAGCCATAGGACCCAACCTCATATTCTCGGCAGCTAAAGGTTTGAGTTCGGAAGCCGCAACATTCTGCCTTACTTCCGTGTGACAAAACAAAACTACGGCCGTGTCCCCAGTTCCCAGAGTGCACAGCTCGGAGCGCGGCCCGAAGGGGGTTCTGCAGTCCGCGGACCGCTTAACGACTGCGGTCTTGCCCACAAAAATAACAGCAAAAGACCGGGCGAAACAGTACTACAGTAGTAATTTATTTTCGATATTGGTAAGGTTGTTTTAGGACCATATCTGTGATCTCTGTGTCTTTGTATTATTCTTTGTCAGTAATAACTCAGTATTCAAAATATTATTCAATTTTAATTACAAAAAGTGAAAATCGCAACTATTTATCGCAACTTTCACTTCCTCCCGCAACAAAATCGCAACAAAAAACTTAAAAGCACCGCAACTTTCATCGCAACTTTTTGGAAAAGCTCCCGCAAATTCAGGCATTTTAGCCCGCAACAATCACAAAAAATGCCCGCGAAATCCTGGGGGGTCTGATTACTTTAGTGCATATCCTTTCTTAGTTATATTTGTTTTGTTTTTTTACTTGGTTGCTGCATAAAAAAAGCTGGTCTCTGATGTTATTGCTTTCCCTAAAACATCAGAGACCAGGTTATTAATCTTAATCTGGCCAAGATTTTAAAACTTATAACTCATCTTGTTTTCGGGTTTATTATCTACTTACTAGACCAGAGACTGCTTAATTCTAGTGGAGAGGTAGTTTATTTTAAGATAACTTTTCAAGTGAAATTGTTTTGCTGCATGGAATTACATTATTAATATAATTTCACTACTTTTAAGTAATTTTCTGATAGATTTAAATGTTTATATCTTAAATTTTGGCCAAGCTTTTGTGCAGTCTAGGGCAGTGTTTCCCAACCAGGTGTACAAGTACCCCTAGGGGTACGCAAGCACACTGCAGGGGGTACTCGGCAGTGTCGCTGCCAGGCGCAGGGGGAGACTTTTTGAATTTTTAAATTCTAATTTGAGTTAAAGAAAAAAGAGAAAATGCCTGAGAATTAAATTTTCAAATTAAGGAGATGAAATAAAGTGATTTTCATTTAACCCTCCTGTCGTGTTCGGGTCAAATCTGACCGTTTTGCAACTTATAATACTCATAAATATTATGTTTTTCATCTGATTACCCCAAGACCTTATGATATCCTCCACACTGTGGACTTGAACATATAAAAATGATGATCACCTATTTCATTCAATTTTGAGTGTTTTAATCAACCTTGTTACACCTGTGGTGTTCCCGGTCAAAAGTGACCGCCATAGGAAATGAAAGGGGAACCCAGAGTAAATTCATTCAACATACAGAAAACATCCCCATACACACTGCCCCAGCTCACTCACACACACACACGCGCACACACACACACACCACACACACACACACACACACACACACACACGCACACACACACACACACACACACACACACACACACACCAGCAGCTATGCAGCTATGCCTGGAATATGCAGGTGTACATGGGGAAACCCAGTACTGGAAGGGCCGAAAAAAAACAGGGCATGCGTGTTGTGCTGGACATGACAACCGGTCTCCATCCAAGGGCATAATATCACATGTAACAACTCCTTCACATCACATGCTCTTGGTCAGGAGCTACTGAAAAGAAAGCTCACCATGGTAGGGACAGTGAGGAAGAACAAGCCAGAACTTCTCCCTGTGCTGGTATTGACCAGAGGAAGACAGGCACTCTCATCACAATTTGCATTCACTGACACGCACACTCTTGTGTCATACGTTCCCAAGAAGAACAGAAATGTCATCCTGATGAGCACAGTACACAAAGACGCCGCTGTCAGCACCACAGAGGACAGGAAGCCCCTGATGATCCAGGACTACAACAAGAACAAGGGAGGCATTATCATGGATTCTACCTGGACGACTGAGGGACTTTTCACGCATAGCATTTTGTGTACGACAGATTGAATATTGTTCCTAATCTCTTATTATTTATTGTTCCTTTACTGAAGCTTACTGGTACGTACACCTGTAAGCGGATGACGGCTCGCTGGCCTGTGACACTGTTCCACAACATCCTAGATGTGTTAGCTTTCAACGCGTATGTGGTGTGGACAGCAATCGACCCAACCTGGAATCAGGGGAAAAGTTTCAAGAGGAGACTTTTCCTCGCAGAGCTGGGGAAAGCTTTGGTGACTCCTCTTATACAGCGACGCCAGCACATTCCCCGCACACCAGCCTCCACCAGTCTGGTTAGGAGCATGCAAACTCCAGCTCCAGCCGCTGCCCTGGCTGTTCTCCCCCAACAAGGACATGGGCAGAAAAGGAAGCGTTGTGGCCTCTGTGCCCGTAGAGACATCAAAACGAGCCTGACATGCTGCTAATGTCATGCTTATGTTTGCAAGGCTCACTCTGACCTGAGTGTCACATGCCACGAATATGCCATGAATACACACACACACACACACACACACACACACACACACACACACACACACACACACACACACACACACACACACACACACACACACACACACACACACACACACACACACACACACACACACACTGTTAAGTTTGGTGTTTGGTTTTCCATTTATTTTTTGTATTATATGTTCATTTTGTAGTTCATTTTCAGTGCCCAATTGTACTTTCACTGATGTTATTTAATGTTTACTTCTATAAATTGCTCTTAGACACTACTTTGAAACATTGCTCTCAACTAAAGAATGTTTAATAAAAAAAATGGTGGTGAAAAAAAAAAAATTGTGCTAATTTAAGAGCAGTTAAAACAGACCGGTCAATTTTGACCGGGAACACTAAAGTAGGGGGCTGGAGGCGAACACGACCGGAGGGTTAATAATCTGTTGTGTCACGTTCTACTTTCGGAGAGTTATCAACATGTATGAGTGAGGGGGTACTCGAGTATGACAAAAAGGCTCAGGGGGTACACAAGACAAAAAAGGTTGGGAAACACTGGTCTAGGGGATGCCACCAGGCAAGTTACAGACTCACAGTATGAATGTAAGAATGTCGATCTAGAAAATCATCTGTAATTGAAAGAAATTGAAGATTGACAAGTTATACTATACTGGTACAGTTAAAGCAATGACATCTCAAGCAAGAAGCCAACCCTCCCCCAACAAGTTTCACTGTGCACCTTTAGGGCTTTTTTATGGTCCATACAAGTCCAAAAATAAAATAAAAAATAAAAAAACAACGATAAGAAGTAGTCACAAGTAATGTTAAGGAGTTTTGGGATTAGCGGCAGTGGTGGCAAAAGTGAAAATATATCTACGTCATATTTATTAATTTATTTCACAATTGAATATAAAAAAAAACAAAACCTCTTCGTATTATTGTTGCATAATCGAAGATACTAGCCTTGTCCATAAGCATAACTCAGAATAAGCAAAGAATTTCTAGCCCCAACAGAACACTTATATAATATTGAAATATGATGAATTAGCATTTAGATAGTTTCATTGTGCTTTCACACTCTTCGCAAAATCGTCATTCTAAAAAATAAGGCATTAGAGCAGCCATCTTGTGCTTCTCACACCAGCTGGTCAAACATGGGTCGCATTAACTTTGCCGTACTGCTCTGTGAACAAAACTCCTATAGTTTTCTTTGCTACTACCCACACTACAAAGCATTGCAAGTTCATCACTTTGGAAGTTGAAACCTCCCATTGATCTTAAACGAGCGATAAGCAGATGGCGCTTACTGAGGCAATCTGTTCCTCCTCTATCTATATGATATGAATAGGGATAAATGGAGGAGATGGCTTGCCGTTCATTTGTCCTTGCTCTGGTGATATCACAGGCTAAAAAGAATTACAGGCAGAACAATTAGGTGTGCCCGGTGTCCAGATGCTATCGCGTCCCTCTCCGTAAATAAGAGCAGATAGGAGTAGTCCCAGGTACCAGCCTGCTTCACAGACACGTGATAGAGGCAGAGCTCAGGAACAACTGATAAAACTACTCAAGAGCTTAGTCAGGCCCTTCTACTGTGCTCTGTGCTACAAAGAAGGGAGATAGAAAATAGAATGATGCTATGAACAATACTGTCATTACACACTGTAGTTTAAAGTGTCCTTGTAGTCTAATTGGATTATGTTTGCTTTCCCTGTTTGTATTCAATGAAGCAAAACACAGGTCACACCCCAGTGTCCTGTAACTCACCACAATGTATGTAGTATGCATACTACTGATTTGTGTTGGATCCATTTTTACTCACACAGTTGTGGGTCTTACAACAGTTTTATGACAACTGGTGTACAGATTCTTATTTATGACTATATTTGTAAGCCCATTTTCGTGTGTAATAACATTTATATGTTTCTATTGTTGCTCTTGAGCGACTGTCTCCAAACAGATTCCCTTGTGGATCAATAAAAAGTTTATCTAAGTCTAAATTTAAAAAAAGATCTGCATAGATATGATATATTATTTGCACTTTTTTATTCTTTTAGATCAGCTCAAGCACAATTCTTAGTGTTTTAATTAGTGCTGTCAGGCGATTAAAAAATGCAATCTAATTAATTACAGGATTTGTAATTAATTAATCTAATTAATCTAATTTTTAAATACATTTTTAGGTGGTTTATTGTGCTCTCCCACAGTGCAAAAAAGGTGTCAAACGTGTGATTTATAGTGGTACAGTGAAAAGACTGCAGACTTCCCCTTCACGTTTTTCAGTCTTTGGCTCACTCTCTTTCTCTCCGTGCACGTTACCTCCACTGTAACCAAGACAAGACTGCTGAGAGCACCTATATACCCCCATTCCCCCTCCCACATTACGTAACATTCATTCCAAAGCTCATTTATATTCCACTATTACATAGCGAATATTTCTGGTGCCAAAATGTGAGCACGTACAGTAGTTTTCATGCAACGTCAATAAATAATATACAAGGCTTCAAATATACAGAGAATACAAATAATTGCCCGTGTAAATTACTCATGGCTCACATCACCCCCGGAACCCGCAAGGAGGATTTAAACTCCCGGCGTGGATGTGGCCGGACCATCGCACCACGGGAGTAGGGAGGAGGCGGGTGTGCGAGGGTGAGTAATGATCGGGTTAAGCGTGATTCGGATGGGCAAAACTGAGTCAAAACTTCTAAGTGTGCACCCTTAGTCGCGGCAGAACACGCTGGAGAGGTTATGGGAATTAGTTGATAATGAAAAGGGTTCGGTGCGCAGAGCACAACAGATACGGAAACGGGGACAAGACGGACCTGCTCCGTCACATTTTTATAAATAAACTCGCCGTTCAAAGGCCCCGCAAGCCAAATGTAAAATGCGCGTGCATTGAATTGCCGCTCATAATTATTGCGTTAATTTTTATAATGCGTTAATTAGCAGTGTAATTAATTAATCTAATTAACGCGTTAAACTGACAGCCCTAGTTTTAATGCATTTTATTACAACACTCACTGGTAAAGATATTGGTTGGATATTGGAATATTTGCCATGGTATTATTTGGTGTCAGATCTAATCAGAAATCCCTGGTATCGCTAATTGCTACCTTAATCCAATCTGAAGTTTCTTACTAAATTATATACCAACATACAAAACATAATAAAGTCTAATAGCGTATAATAAAAAAGGACAGAGTTTTGTCATGTCTGATCATTCTTGTACTCATAAATGCTACACGAGTGTTAGTGAGGGTTCAGAGTGTACTCTTGCTGAATGAGGACGAACAGAACACAGTGCTCCTGTAGATCTGTGAACTGCTGTCACTCTTTACTCAACCTGACATATTCTTTTAGCACACAGCGCTCCTGGGCCACATTTCCACTGCTCTCACACAACATAGTGCCTTCAAAAACAAGATTATTGTAATTATGAGATGGTATAACAGAAATAATGCTTCTGAAGATGGGGGATAAGAAAAGACTATTCTTATTAATGCTTAGTTGATCTTGTTTGATTAATAGAAGCAGATAATGAAATTGTGTGGATAGAATGGACAGTGTAATACAATTAGTAGGGTCCAATCCTTACAACACAACAATGTAATATAAGACAATACAATACAATACAATGTTATATGGTATACCTGAATAAAATATTTGAAATGCAATGAATGAAATCCAACGTTTGTCTAAGTCCTGTTCCAAAAAAAATACACATTGTACATTTTTAGGTTGGCTTTGCTGAAAAAAAACAATGCAAATGCAAAGCTCAATGTAAATTTTCTGAAGAGGGGTCCACGACCTGCTTGTCTCCATGGAGATGTTATTGCTTTGCCAAGAGCATGGCATTAAATGCATCTCCATGGATACAAGTAGTAGTAGTAGACAATCTGACTTTGATGTTTTTTTTTACCCCTTTTTATTTTAATCCATACTGTGGAACATTTCAGGCAAAGCAATAACTTCTCCATGGAAAGAAGCAAGTAGTGGAGGCTTCCAGCAGTAAATTTACAGCACATCTTTAACACTGTAAAATAACAATATAATATGAAAAGGATTGAGGGATTGAGAATGAAGAGTAAGTACTGTACTCTGGATATAAGATGGTGTGATGGATTGAAAGGTGATTGGCTGAGAGGCAGAGGTGTTTGATTGACAGGTGATTATAACAATATTACAACATTCACCATAGTTATCTCTCCCCCCCGCCACACACATACACACACACACACACACACACACACGCACACGCACACCCACACGCACACAGTCTATCCAGCAGGCCGTCATTTTCTGTGCAATAATCCTTGTTAGAGATGCAGAGGCGTTGTAATGGCACTCATAACCATTGTGAGGCAGTTCATCTTGCAGCTATCTGTGCCCCGCAGTCTTCTGGGCCGGCCACTTCACACTGTTTCACTGCCTTCATGACCATTAAGATCTCCATTTGGCTAACTAATGCCGCCTCAGCGGGATCTGTGCTCCGTGTCACGCCACACACACTTAGAATAATATATCCATCATGCTACTGTAGACGGGGTTTGGCGCAGTTCATGAGATAGAGTTACCATCATCTACTGCTAAGACATTATATTACTTAAAGGTTGTATATCATGTAAAATAGACTCATCTGCCTCAAGCATGAAATTAAAGCATCCATCCATCCATTTTCTTCCGCTTATCCGGGGCAAGGTCGCGGGGGCAACAGTCTAAGCAGGGACGCCCAGACTTCCTTCACTCCGGACACTTCCTCCAGCTCCTCCGGGGGGACCCCAAGGCGTTCCCAGGCCAGCCGGGACACATAGTCCCTCCAGCGCGTCCTGGGTCTTCTCCGGGGCCTCCTCCCGGTGGGACATGCCTGGAACACCTCCCGAGGGAGGTGTCCAGGAGGTATCCGAAACAGATGCTCGAGCCACCTCAGCTGGCTCCTCTCGACGTGGAGAAGCAGCGGCTCTACTCCGAGCTCCTCCCGTGTGACTGAGCTCCTCACCCTATCTCTAAGGGTGCGCCCAGCCACTCTGCGGAGGAAACTCATTTCGGCCGCTTGTATCCATGATCTTGTCCTTTTGGTCATTACCCAGAGATGAGATCCTGTGGTTCCCAGATCGGATCCCCTCCAGCCCCTGACTGCGCCTAGAATTTCTGACCATAAATATGATGAACAGAACCGGTGACAAAGGGCAGCCCTGATGGAGTCCAACATGCACCAGAAACAGGTCTGACTTACTACCGGCAATGCAAACACAGCTCCTGCTCCGGTCATACAGGGACCGAACAGCCCTTAGCAAAGGGCCCCGAACCCCATACTCCCAGAGCACTCTCCACAGGACCCCACGAGGGACATGGTCGAATGCCTTCTTCAGATCCACAAAGCACTGGACTTGTGGACTGGTCGGGCAAACTCCCATGCACCCTCGCGCACCCAATGGAGAGTATAGAGCTGGTCCATTGTTCTCCAGCCGGGACGAAAACCACACTGCTCCTCCTGAATCCGAGGTTCGACTATCGGTCGAATTCTCCTCTCCAGCACCCTGGAATAGACCTTACCGGAGAAGTATGATTCCCCGATAGTTGGAACACACCCTCCGGTCCCCCTTCTTAAACAGAGGGACCACCACCCCGGTCTGCCAGTCCAGAGGTACTGTCCCCGACCGCCACGCGATGTTGCAGAGACGTGTCAGCCAAGACAGCCCCACAACATCCTTAAGATACTCAGGACCGATCTCATCCACCCCCGGGGCCTTACCACCGAGGAGCTTTCCAACCACCTCAGTGACTTCAGCCAGGGTGATGAACGAGTCCACCTCCGAGTCTCCAGCCTCTGCTTCCTCCTCGGAAGACGTGACGGCAGGATTGAGGAGATCCTCAAAGTATTCCTTCCACTGTCCCACCCGCACCGTAAACAGTGTTGGTGAAGTACTGCTTTCTCCTCCTGAGGCGCAGAACGGTTTACCAGAATTTCTTTGAGGCCGTCCGATAGTCCTCCTCCATGGCCTCTCTGAACTCCTCCCAAACCAGAGTTTTTGCCTCTGCGACCGCCCGGGCTGCAGCACGCTTGGCCCGCCGGTAGACGTCAGCTGCCTCAGGAGTCCCATGAGCCAACAAGGCCTGATAGGACTCCTTCTTCAGCCTGACGGCATCCCTTACTTCCAGTGTCCACCACCGGGTTCGGGGATTGCTGCCACGACAGGCACCACAGACCTTACGACCACAGCTACGGGCGGCTGCATCGACAATAGAGGCCGAGAACAAAGCCCACTCGGACTCTATGTCCCCAGCCTCCCCCGGGAGAAGCTCTCCCGGAGGTGTGAGTTGAAGGTGCCCTTGACAGAGGGCTCTGCCAGACGTTCCCAACAGACCTTCACAATACGCTTGGGCCTGCCAGGTCTCTCCGGCTTCCTCCCCCGCCAGCGGACCCAACCCACAACCAGGTGGTGATCAGTTGACAGCTCTGCCCCTCTCTTCACCCGAGTGTCCAAGAGACGCGGCCGGAGATCAGATGACACGACTACAAAGTCCATCATCGACCTCCGTCCTAGGGTGTCCTGGTGCCACATGCACTGATGGACACCCTTGTGTTCGAACATGGTGTTCATTATGGAAAAACTGTGGCTAGCACAGAAGTCCAATAACAGAACACCACTCGGGTTCAGATCAGGGAGGCCATTCCTCCCAGTCACCCCCCTCCGGGCGTCACTGTCGTTGCCCACGTGGGCGTTGAAGTCCCCCAGTAGAACAACGGAGTCCCCGGTCGGTGCACTATCCAGTACCCCTCCCAGGCACTCCAAGAAGGCCGGGTACTATGCACTGCTGTTTGGCCCATAGGCCGACACAACAGTGAGAGACCTGTCCCCGACCCGAAGGCGCAGGGATGCGACCCTCTCGTTCACCGGGGTGAACTCCAACACTCGGCGGCTGAGCTGTGGGGCAATGAGCAGGCCCACACCAGCCCGCCGCCGTTCCCCATGGGCAACACCAGAGAAATGGAGGGTCCAGCCCCCCTCAAGGAGTTGGGTTCCAGAGCCCAAGCTGTGCATGGAGGTGAGGCCGACTATATCTAGTCGGTAACGCTCAACTTCCCACACAAGCTCAGGCTCCTTCCCCCCCAGCGAGGTGACATTCCATGTCCCCAGAGCTAGTCTCCATGCCCGGAGATCCGACCGCTGAGGCGACTGCCTTCGACTGCCGCCCAGACCTGGCCCCTATGGATCCTCCTGCGGGTGGTGGGTCTACAGGAGGACGGCCCCACGTCGCTCCTTCAGGCTTCGCCCGGCCGGGCCCCGTGGGGAAAGGCCCGGCCACCAGACGCTCGCTGGCGAGCACCCACCCCAGGTCTGGCTCCAGGGTGGGGCCCCGGTAACGCCAGTCCGGGCGACGTATCTGACCTTGATTGGTGAAATTAAAGCATGGTATGATTAATTAATTAATCATTGCATTTATTTATTTTCAAGACACCCAAAGCACTTTACATTTCATTGTTCATTCACTCCACACTCAGTGGTGGCAAGATACTATTGTAGCAGCTGCCCTGTTACTTCACCAAAATGTATCAATGTACCTGGAGTTGTGTTTTGTTTCATTCATGAGGAAATTATAACATAGATCAGAAAATAGCATCATAATGGGCCCTTTAAATGTGCACTATGTCACATTTCTGATGAAGGGTATGCTACCTGCTTGTCTCTATGGAAACATTGTTGCTTCACCGGGAACGTTCCACAGTATGGCTTTAAACATTTCAAAGTTCAAAGTCAGCTTTATTGTCAAAAACCATATGTACAGGTTGCACACACAGGATTTGGCCCACAGTGAAAACGTCTGATAAACAAGACAATAAACACCATGACTAAAACATCACATATACTCGTATTTCTGTTTAGCTTTCTTTTTATTGTTCAAAACATGCATTTTTACTGGGACTGGGATTACCAGTCCACTATCTTTAAAATAGACCAGATTAAAGCCATACTGTGGATCATTCTATGCAGTGCAGTATTATCTCCATGTAGACAACCAAGTGGTACACCCTCCACCAGAAAAGTTATGCAATACTCCTTTAATGAGTGGTACCAGTAAGTAGACCTGCGCGATTTATCAATTAAATCGATTAATTCGACAGTTCAGTACGATGTGTTTTTATGAAAATCAATTTTTTTAGTTATTTTTTTACACGTTTTACACGGGTAAGTTAGCGGGACGTACCCAAACATTATACGAGCTAGCGCGGCTAGCGAGTGAGGAAAAGCCGGAGCTTGTACCAAACAAAGGTGTTGCTACATCTGTTATATGGAACTGGTTCGGTTTTCTTGTGTCGGACTTAGAACAAACGAGTGCTCGCTGTAAGGTCTGTTCAAAAGCTGTTGCACCACGACAAATTTATGCTAGCGCCGAAAGCTGGTGCACGCAGTGGAATGGGAGAATTGCAGGTCCGAACGGAATGAAAATAACCACCATCCAGTACCTAAAACAATTTCGAACTGTAATAGTATGATAAGCACGGCCCACAACGGAAGGCAATCACACACGCTGTTGTATGTTTTAACAAAAACATGATGTATATTGTAAAAGACACGGTGCCCATATATACTGTGGAAAAGCCCGGATTCATTAGCATGGTGAAAGTTTTGGACCCGAAGTATGTGCTACTAAGCCCCAAATATTTTTCTGAAGTTGCCACAGCTGTATACAGACTGCACAAGCTAACATACATGAACACAGACAGTGGCTCCCTCTTTTCTGCATCACTCGAGGAAAAACTAAAACTAAAACACAACACTACCCACTCCAGTCCATCTTTCCCACAATCAGGGAATAATTTAGCTCCATAAAATGCTTCTTTATAAAACAAAGATATTTATATAACTGTGATATATATTTTTTTTTAAAAACAATAACAGCTTAATTGATGCTAGGTGTAATGTATTTGTTTTTTAAAAAGAATGTTGCATTGTTTTGAGCCGTTTGTCTGTCATCTGTTTTGTTTTTGAGTAGGGCAGAGAAAAATAGATTAAAATCGGAAATCTGATTTTTTTTAGGCCATATCGCCCAGCTCTACCAGTAAGTGTAAAAAATACTACTGTTTACAGATGACAGTTTGTGTGCACGGGCATGTTTGGGTGATTCAAACAGATGTTATGCCAGCTGTACCATTACGCTTTATTTCTACACACATGACTTTTGGTATTGAACATTCAACCATATTGGAGCCATTTTATTTTAATTTGTAACAATAAAACTATGTGTAAAGGCAAGGTTTAGCACATCATTTAGAACAGCAGTCCTCAACCTTTTCCTCGTAAGTATCGATGATAAACACACCATTTCTTCAGGGACTGGTGGACGGGAGCAGGGTTAATAAGAGTAAATATGGTGGTAGCAGATTTCTTTTTTCAGGACCCCTGAAATAAACCACAGCAAATAGACATACAAAAGTGCGCTTAGTAACTTTTCTGGTGGAGAGTCTGCCTCCTTGTCTCCACTGAAATGTTACTGATGTGCATGGAAAATTCCACGGTGTTGCTTTAAACATATGTATTGCTGTGAAGACAAGCAGTTGATGCCAAGTTGAAGCTGAAGGCCAAGTTAAAAGTCAGAGTGTGTCAATTGATTAAAATATTGAATCGCAATTAATCTCATGAATGCCAACATTTTGGTGGGTCCAGCGGCAGGGGGTGTCTATTGAGTGGTGGGACCGCTGTGGGTCCTGCTGCAGCGCTTCTGTTGTTGTTCGCAGTCCTTGTCAGGGGTGCGCGTGGATTGGCCGTATGTTTTGGAGCAGAATTTCTTTCGTGTTTTCTTAAACATAAAAGATAAAAGATTTTAAAAATCTTTTATTATTTAATTTAATAAAAGATTTTAAAATCTTTTATTATTTAAGTTACAAATTTTAAAACCACAATAACATTTGCAAAGTACTCAGAAGACACATTGGGGGATGTGGGCTAAGGGACTTGAAGGTGCTTTCCTCGTGTGGGTGGCATCGGCATGCGCGCAGGGCTTGTGTGGTGAAGTCGCGCATGTGCACGTGCATGTGCAGTGCTTGACCCACCTCCTCTAACCGGGACTTCTCAGTTTTGTACAAATTGTTTTCCTTCCTGTTTACAGCCAAATCCTGTCGTTTTTTCTAATGTTACTAGCAGTGGCCACAGCTTATGAAAAAAATAGTTCACTAGGTCACAAAGAGCGTTAATCTTGTGATAAAAAAATGAATGGCTTTAAAATAGTTTTCTGTTAACTCGTTAATAGCGCAATTTGTTTTTGCTGTTTGTTTAATACCATATTGTGGAACATTCCAGGCAAAACCATAAGAATTTCCATGGAGACAAGCAGGTGGCTGACCCCTCTCCAGAAAAGTTACAAAATGCACCTTTAACAACTAGCTATTCATGGTTTATTCATATTCATTTGACAGACATTTTTTCTATTACTTTAGTTTACCATAATCTCAGCCTCAGCACCAGATCTATCCTTCATAATTCTACTTTCCCAGAGATAGGTTACACCATTTATCTGACCCCTGTTGCACATTTATTCCTCCTCCTTTCTTTTGGTGGTCTACAGTGGTGTTTGGGTGATGCAGCGCCTGGATCGATGCTGCCTTGATCCTGCTTTGTTGACAGACTCCAGCGCACCTCTCCGTGGACCCTCCGGTCTGGCTTTTGGCCCGATAAATGCTGACATCCTCAAACATAGCACTGTTGTGATGGCCAGAAGACTATGTGTGTGTGAGTAAAGATGTATCTGGGGAATAGAATTGGTGTGGGTTTCAATGGCAGCAGCCCAGTCTGTGTGTAATGTCAAAGTCCAATCTTCCTCTTGATTGTGAGATGCTTGTTCGAGACAGCACGGGTGCCATAATCCTCAAAACACCACTGCTGCCTGGACACATTCCCTGCTGGGATTTAGTCTAATGCAGGTGCAATAACTTCTGTTGTGTTTGTGTGTATGGAAGCAAAAGGTAATTACAGAAAGATTAGCTACCAGATGTGGAGGCGCACATGTGGAATGGTTAGTTAAGAGACTGTGAGAAAATGAGATGCTTGCGATTTTTAATAAATAAATCAACGTTCATGATTTTTTTAAAAAGTGTATTCAAATTAATATCACAATAACTTTGTAAATGTAGTTAGTGCATTATGTAACATTTCTGGCAGAGGGTCCGTCACATGCATGGATATTATGTCAGTGCTCTGCCTGGAATGTTCCATAGTATGGCATTAAACAGCTATACCTTACATTTATTCATTTGCAGGTGGGTTTATAGCTCAAAAATACTTAGGAAAACAGGCATTCTGATTGTGAGTGGGGTTACCTCTCCACAGACCGGACCTGTAACTTGGTCTAGACAAAACAATAACATTTCCATACAGAAAAGTTACACAATTCATCCCTTGTGATGTGGAGGATTTTACTTATGGTGAACGTTTTTTTTTTTTTTTTTGGGGGGGGGTGATGAGGGAAACAAGAGAACCTGGAGGAAACCCACAGACACAGAGAGAACATGCAAACTCTGCATAACCTGGGAATCAAACTCAGAACTTGTTTGGCCTTCATCAGATGTAAACTAGGTCTTAAAGGTCCACTGCGTTCACTATTGGAGGGTCCGGCACTTGCTTGTCTCCATGGAAATAATATTCCTTTGTCTAGAATGTCCTGCAGTATAGATTAAACCTATCTATCGCAAGGGAGACAAGCAGGTTACCCAACATTACAAGTCAGATCTGTGGAGAGTTGCCCCTATTCATAGAAGGGATTACTGTATATAGAAACACCTGTGATGAATAAAATCTAGAGGGATATGTTTTATGTCATACCATGGAACATTCCAGGAAAACATCTCCAGGGAGACAAGTAGTTAGCAGACCCTCTACCAGAAAAGCGGAGTGCACCTTTAAGCAGAACTACTCTACATAGATAAATATAAAATTGCAACAAGTGCTTATTTAACACATTCAACACAGTCATTTGCTTTTCAAATCAATGTCAAAAGTTATGAAATAGATGTCCTCAATTCTGAAGGCAGTGATGTTATTTTGGAAGTTTTCTGAATCTGGATCGCTCTACTGTGGCACTTCTCAGTCCATTCTGAGGTCTAAAAAACAATGGTGTGGTAATAGCATGCGGCCTGTGGAGTAGTCAGAGTGTGTGGTGGGTGCTGGTATCAGAGCAGTGGGCACTTAAGTTAGTGAATTCTGGGGGTCAAAGGTGAATGTTCTGCCTCAGGCTCAGCTCAGCTCAGCTCTCTTACTGACAACAACTCCATTTGCCTTCATCAAGTTTTGCAAACTTCTGGCTGCCACTGAAATAAAACAAACCTGCTATATACATTTCTAATGGATTGATGCATGATGAGTAAATGGTAGTTTGTCAGTGGATTCGATCTGTGACTTAATATTAATATTGACCTTTTTCTGGAAGGCCACATTGTTTCTGGTTATACCAAATTGTAAGGGGCAAGAGGACCCCAAGAGCAGATGATTCAATGTTATATACAGACTGCTAAGCCATTTTTATGCCACAGAAAAATGATGAAATTTGGACATGAACATTTTACACAAATGTACGTATTTTACATGATATTTTAGTGTAAAATATCAAGTTTTCCATTTAAGAAGTTGGAATTGTTGCTTAAAATCGGAGTGCCAACCAGGTGTCACTTCTGTTGGTCACCTTCCACCATAACTGTGAATATTAATGTTTTTATTTTGGCACATTTTCACATTTTTACCAGCATATGAATCTTGTAATTTTCCTTATTCATAAGTCCAATTGATGGTTTAAAGGCCCCATATTTGACTATTTTCTGATCTTTGTTAAAAACATACCTGGACTTGTGTTTTGTTTCATTCACACATCTGTAACACACATACCCTGCAAATTTAGGCTGAGTTCTTCTCTCAAATCGAAAGCACTCTGTTCCACCTTATGATGTCAGGCGGTAATACAAGAAGTGCTCCACTGTGTTTTTAAACTCCATACACCTTCATTAGAATCATTTGCATAATTTCAACCCTAAAGTTGCCTATCTCTACTGAACTAAAGGTAAAAGGAAGCTGTTCACTTGAAAACCACTGCTTCATGGTGAATGATTTCGATGAAGTAACAATATTATACAATGGCTTAATGCTCACAAGAATCGATTTTGTGTAATATAGAACATTTAAAGAGATACAGTTTATTTCTATAAACTGACCTCTGTGCAGTCCTAAAGTTACACGCATCAACCTCTAAAAAGAATTGTTTGATACAAATCAGTGCACAAGATGGCAGGTGATTGAAGTGTCATTCAGAACATAAAAATCTCAAACTTTTGAAAAACAATCCCAGACAATTTTTAGTTTTCAACATACATGACCAAGCAGCAGAAGTCTCCCAGTAAAGTCAACAAGTGCTGACAAACACATTCTGAAGAGAATCATAACCTTCCGCTGAAATCCCTGACCACATAACTTCTAATTAGCCTCCCTAAAATGTCCAAGATCCTAGTTTACCTTTCCTATTCGCACTGTCAGCCCCGCAAAAAGACATCTATTATCGCGATTTTCAAAGACAGCTATGACAGCCCTTTGTCAGAGTAGAGACTTGTCCACTTCGTTACTTCCTGCTTTCTCCTGTTGCAGCCAATCAAATGGCTGTTCTTCTGGAGGATGGTGATAACTCATGGGTGCCGGGGAGCGAATAAAACCACCAGTGTTGGGATTTCTCGCTGGTGAAGTATATAGTGGTGAATGACAGATCTAGGCAGGTTTTGCATGAGAGTGTACAGATTGTGCGGCGAGATGGCGAGGGCGAGGGAGGAAGGCAACAGGAGATAGACAGGTCTTCAAATGCCCGGGATCTGAGGTTGATGTGGCTGGCGCTGGACTGACAGCTTTTGGCCCCAGACTGTGCCGACATGTCAGGCTGCTCTGTGCTTTGACACCTAATGCCATAGTCAGCATAAAGACAGAAAGAGGGGGGGGTTAGAGAAAGAGAGTGAAAGAGAGGGAGGAGGGTTGGGGAGAGAGAGGGGAAGAGAAAGAGAGAAGAGGGTTGGAGACGGGCGACAGAGGGGAATAGAGGGAGAGAGGATGTTGTAGAGAGGGGCAGAGAAAGGAGAATTGTGGAGTGGGGGTTGTGGAGAGAGGGAAAAAAAGAGAAAAAGAGGGAGAAGAGAGCTAGAAAGAGAGATTTTTGAGAAAGTGAGGGAGAATTGGAGGGAGAGAAATGGGGTGAGAAACAGATGAGGAGTGAGACAAAGCACAAAAAGAAAAGAGGCAGAGGATGGGGGGTGAAGGGAGAGGGAGAGAGAGGGGGGTTATGGATAGGGAAAGAGAGGGGAAGTTAAAGAGAAAGTGAGGGAGAGATGGAGAGTGGGAGAGAGATCAAATGAGACAGATGAGGAGTGAGATGGAGAACAAAGAGTCAGAGGGGGGTGAAGGGAGAGGGGGAGAGAGAGGGATGGAGTAAGAAGGGGAGATAGAGATAGATAGATAGAGAGGAAGCCCATTTGTTCCTCAGATGGACTGGAGCAGTAGCAAACAACAGAAACATGCACAGACACAATCACATTGATTATGGGCAGAAAACTGGAACAATATATTTTGATGTTCAATATTGATCATGTACATTATTGGAGCCAGGGCAGAGGGGTGGAGAGGGTCGTTAGACGTTGAATAGGGGGTCTAAACTAGCCGTCAGAGTAATTTGAAAAACAAAGAGACAGATTAGGGGGGATCGTTTTCAGAGCTTTGTCATTGTAGGACGCGCCTCCCGGCAGCTAGATATAAGCAGGGTCTAACCAGTACAATAACCAGAGCTGACGAATCCTCTCGGATGAGCGGCGAAACGTTTTCAACCAAACAAACTTTGTCCAGTTGACAAATTGAACTTCTCCTTTGATCATTATTGGAGTATACTTGTGGCTGGCTAATTATTGGTTCATTTTGCTGTTTATTTGTTGCAGCTCAGGTCTTTTGAATGATACTGTGAATGATACTTGAATGATACAAAAATGTGTCACTGGGATGATCTTACTTTACTGTTTTTGTATCAGTGATGGTGAAAGTAGTTTCAATATGATCATTTATCGGAGTGTATCTCTGTAGCAATATATGGCGCTTTGAAAATTTGCTATTGTGACAGACAGGCCTAGGAAGATGTGTTCAGTTTACAAAGCATGGGTTTTCTACTGTGATGCAATAGCCTTTAAAATAGTTACAAGTCCTCCAACATTGCTCTGAAATTAGTTTGTTTCCCATTTAGTCCTTAGTCTTGACACAATTTTGAAATAGTGCCTGTATACACTCTTACTAAAGGTCAATTCGAATACACTGAGTTTTGGTAGTGAAAAGAAATATCTTTGACATATTTCCATTTCCATCAACATGATAGAAATGAAACTGCCCGT
Source organism: Paratrypauchen microcephalus (assembly GCA_036785185.1). Classification (NCBI taxonomy): domain Eukaryota; kingdom Metazoa; phylum Chordata; class Actinopteri; order Gobiiformes; family Gobiidae; genus Paratrypauchen; species Paratrypauchen microcephalus. Next base: position 4,898,344 of record JAVJIX010000016.1, on the reverse strand, counting down.
TCTCTGTATGTCCTTTTATATTCGCAAATGTCTCAATCTATGTGTACTTGTTTCAGCTACTTGTTGAGAATGTGTAAAAAGTCCCTTGTTCAATTAAATGCACATTTCTACATCATTGTAATTAAATGACATACACGCAAATGGATTGACAGTCATTCTAAACATGCTACTGTACTGGCATACATAGTACATGTATTCCTGTAATAGAAGCTACTGTTGAAAAGCGTGAGGCCTGAAGCAGAGGAAGTAGAGGCAGACACAGTTGTATTACTGATAGTGGCTGAGCGCTGACTGAAGAGCACTGGAGACGACAGGGAACCATTTATGCCGCTCTTGTCCCAATAGAAGAGATAAGACTAGTGCAGCTCCACTAACTCTGTAATTACACTACACACAAGGCAGGGGCCCGTCCTCTCTCTGCCTCCCTGCTGCACACTGGGATGTACACACTTAATGGCATTCGAGCCCAAACTCTTATAACCTCTGCTGCCTGGGAGACTCATGTTGGGATCTGCCAGGAGAACATGAAATCTGCACTCATTTGAAAGTACTACTGCAGTAATGAGACAGGTATAATTGCTGGGTTTCAGATGATGTCACAGCATTCTGAGGGCCAATAATCTTTAAAGAACACATATTGTTCTTGAGCCCGCTGAGGCTTAGTCCTGGTTTAGTCCTGGTTTAGTCCTGGTTTAGTCCCGGGTTAGTCCCGGTTTAGTCCCAGGCCCCTGCTGTCAGCTAATATGTCCCTTTGATGCAGAAATAATATGATAATATATCTCACCCCATAAGAACACGGTCAGCTCCGTAGTTTGTGGTGTTGTCCGATAATTCACCTGTCCACGTGTATGTGTGTGGAAACCGACATAATTATCCCGAGTCCCGAGGCGAGAGTTCCTTCTTACGTAGCATTAACGTAGCGTACATATTAACGGGGCTCGCTCACAGCTGATCAGCGAACAGGTGCAAACACAACAACGCTAATCATCACGATTGGTGGGAGCACGATTGGTGGGTATGCTGCAACATGATTGGAAGCCGGAGTGCAGTTCGGCCTATGATTGGCTCTTGGAACTGGCCACGATTCATGTAGGTCACCTATTTTGACCTCAAAATGGCGAATTTCGCCAAAAGGTGAGGGATTTGCATGCCTGACTGATAAAATGCCACAAGAGATGGAAGAAGGGATGCCCGTTTTAGAAGAGGGATGATTTTGCCCCCCAAACTCAACTCGAGTACTGGTTATAATCAACGGCACCCGTGGATCATTATGTTATAATTTGCACATTTTAAATTGCAATATTCACCTAAAATGTCTTAATGAAAAAAACAAGTCTAGTTAAGTAAGTGCAGTGCAGTGTTGAAAATGAGAGTTGATTGGCAAAATGGCATCTTGAAAAAAATGGCTCAAAAATGCATGAATCAATCAAAATACATCTCCAAGAAGGTTAATGAGAAGAGGATACAGCTATACCATGGTTTAATACAGATAGCGGACATCTAAAATGAAGATTGCTGTTGTTATACAGTGAGATACAAGTTCCAGCATTTGGTCACAAGTACAAACGATCAGGTTCAACAATTTGCCTTTTAGGTATTTCTTACAATGTGGTGTTTTGTTTTGTTTTTTGGCTGCGAGTTGCTTCTCTTGCATAACCCGACTTTGTGTCTTTGTGCGCTATTTTGAAGCCCCTGCGCTCAATTATTCATAGAAACTGTCCTCCGCAAATAATGACATCCAGACCACAAAACTGCGCTATTAATCCTGTTTGAGGTGTTCTTTAAAGGTCCCATGGCATGAAATTTTCACTTTCTGAGGTTTTTGAACATTAATGTGAGCTCCCCTACCCTGTTTAGGCCCCCCCCATGGTTAAAAGTTGTGAAATGTCTAAACTGAGCATTTGCGATCCTTTTCTGCGTTACAAAAAATCGGAGCTCAAACGGGCGAGTTTGAACAAGGCACCTTATTGACGTCAGATCGAAAAAAGAAATGCAAATGCAGTTCCACCCCCGTCTGTCTGTACTCAGCGTCTCTGTAAATCACGCCCAAAGAGTTTGGACTGCGAATGCGCTAGGCAATGCGAAATGTGTTTTTTTATTTGCCTGGAGGCACGTCCGAGTGTTTCTAGGCTCGGAAGTCCTTTATCTGAGCCTCTGGACCTTTGAACAGCAGTGGTTTAATTTTATTTTATGTGGAAATGTGTTTATTTTTCAATGGAACGCTTCAAATCTCTCCCCCGTGCAAAAACAAGGAAATGGGTCAGAGCGCACAGGCACAGCTGAAAAGGAAAGAGCGGCGAGTTTGGCCACGCCCCCACCCTCTACTATTGGCCATCTTTTTTCTCCTCATTTGCATTCAAGCAACAACGCCCAGAATAAAGAGTTTGAGAGAGATATTTATGGCTCTTTCTCATCTTATCTCTGTTTCTCATGCACTGAGTGTTGATTTTGAAGAAGGATTCATTTACAGTATTGGGGAACCATTAAGGAGCCATATAAAAGCATCAAGAAGTACCATGTCATGGGATCTTTAAAAAAGGTCAGAGTAGCTCCTCACGTGTCTGTTTACATCCACATAGCGCACGGATCGAGGTGAAACTGCAGATTAGTGATAGTGACTCTACTTCCTGTGTACTTTATCCCCAATCTTTTATGCTTTAAAAATCATGTGTCTAAAGAATAGCACATTTCACAAATAATAGCACAGTTTTGACTTGCATCTAAACTAGATCTTTTGAATACTTAGGAGTCACAAAGCGAGTGGTTTTACTGTAGACAGGAAACAGCTTATAACAGGCTATATCATGTAATATGCGGCAGCCTTAAAGGGATATGCCACCCCCAGGGCAAATTTGGGCATCTCCCCACAGTCCAGAGACTAAAATAAGTGGTGGAAAGCGTTTTCCTGCTCACCCAGCCATTGTCCGAGTCTGTCGCCACTGACCGCCGCGGTATCTGCAGCTCCTCCGCCTTAGACTGGAGTCTAACGTCGCCAGAGAAAGATTTCGGCCAAAAGGAATTAATTTGCTCGATGCGTTTCCCAATTACTTTCTGTGTAGTGCGCATTCATATCGAGTGCAAATAAATGTGCAAATCAGCACGGAGAGTAACGGGAATCCCAGTTACGCACCGGGAAGGGAGTTCCCCTGTTGCACAACGTGGTGCGTGATTCGACTGTATTCCACCACTTATTTTAGTCTCTGGACTGTGGGGAGATGCCCAAATTTGACCTGGGGGTGGCATATCCCTTTAAGGAATAAACTCGATATCGAATAGACTGGATACTTGATATGCCACAATGATAATTAAAACTGTATATAATGTGATTTTCAACATGAAATCATTGTACTTTCTTTTATATTACCACGCAGTCTTATATTTGTGTGCATTATGTACGTTTTCTGGTTCCTGTTGAAGATGTTATTGGTTTGCCTGTATAGTATTAATCTTTCGTTCTCCATGAAGTTACATGTCAGGCAGAATTCTCACTAATAGTGCAGGCCTACAAAATATAAATTTCAATAAATTTCCTCAAAGCAGATTAATCTATCCAGTCAATCCCAGAATTGGTTGACTAAAACAATGCATTATAGTTATTATCTTGCAAAATTATCACTCACAAGATTGATCTGCTCCGGTAACAAAGACCCAGTGTTTCTACAAGTAACACAATTAGAATAAACATCCATATATGACTAATAAAATAATGTATTACCATACAATGTTTATTCAATGAAGCATGTACAGAGGAAAGGAGGCAGTTAAATATGTATGCACAAGGCCAGGGCCAGACGTTCATGAGGATGAGTGCAGAGCGGATCTTTCCTTATGGACAGTGTCTGCTCGGGTTCCCCTCACTGACAGCTTATTAAAGTTTCATGCTAAAATGAGTCAATATTAGAGATGACATTTTGAGGGTGAACAGAAGTCAGGGCCACATATTAGGGGCAGGAGAGGTTGCTGTGGTTGCCATGACACCCAAATGACCCACAGTGTGCAGCGTGAAGCCAAAGACGTATACTGTCCATGGTGTTTAGGGAAATGAACATTACTTACTGTTGTCATAGCAATTAACAATTCAAACCAAGATGTTATATTATTTGAAAGAGTAAGAGTTCTCACAATGTAAGGTTGTTTTCACACCTGCCTACCTGAGTTCATTTGCTCCTTTGATTCGGAACTTTTGGGCTGGTGTGAATAAAAACCAAAAATCTCGATCCGGAGCGAACAAGCGAACCGAGACCACCTAAAAAGCTCGGTCTTGGCACGGTACCATTCGAATCCTGGTGCGGTTTGTTTGAGGTGAGAATGCAGACCGGACTCGATCTGACACAAGTTGGCTTTTTGTTCTTAACGAGCTCCCGTTGTGTGTCAAGCATTATGGGGAACCGAGGCTGACGAAACGAAACTAAAGAAACTAAACTAAACTAAACAAGGCTTACTTACGTTTTGCGTGAAGAGCAAGAGTCACAACTTGATGCGCACACATGAGCGCTGTCCTCCGTAGTCGTCTTGCTCTGTGTCTTCGTCGTTTGGAAATTGATTGTACCATAGTGTAAACCTCACGATGCTGCTCAAACATTTGTGCGAACTATAAAAACTGTGCAAACCATATCGCTATGACTACATTGAAAACAGCACGCAACGCCATTATTCTCCATTCACGTGTTTGGACACGGCGTTTTGACACAGCTCATTTCTGTCCAATGGCTGAGCGACCTCAGCACACATGGTTTTGTTTATAGATGTTGGCCCACTTAAAAAAAAGTGCAGTGTGAAAGCGAACCGCACGAAAAAAATAAATAAATAATTTGGTCCGGACCAAAGCAAGTGAACTATCGGACTTTCCTGGTGTGAAAACGACCTCAGAAATGGGAATAAAACCAATATGTGCTGCTATTTAACAGTACCAAGATCTAGCTTAGCTTTATTTTTTTTTATTTATTTAAATTTCATTTTTTAATATTGGCATGGTGAACCGGTCATATTGCATCCCATATGTATGTATATATATAGGATGCAATACTATATATATATATATATATATATATATATATATATATATATATATATATATATATATATATATATATATATATAGCAAGCAACCCCCTGGTTTCTGGGCAAACCAAATAAAATGTTTACCCAAAATAAAATAGTTACACATTTTTTGCAGAATTGCTCAAGTAACATCCAAAACAATTTTTTGTTCAATTGTCAGCCCCATGGAAAAAATAAAAATAAAGCAGAGAAATGCTATTGATCTTTGTCTAAATAATGTTATTACTTTCAAATACGATATATGAAAAGAAAAGAAAGTAAGAAACAACTGACAAATATAAGCTTCAGCTGATATTTTCTGAGTGTACACCATAACTTACGATGCTAGCTCAGACATGTGGGTGCATCAGATCAATCAATTCTTGAAAGAACATTGCGATGCCAAAAAGAGCTGTTCTATTCTGTTTTTCTTTCTGTTATAAAACCAAAATAATATGTCTTTGAACCAAACATCATTATCCACTGCAGTCTCTCTACAAGGAGAATATATTGTTAAAAGGCACACCACGGCAACGTCAGGAAAACCACCATGAAAACATAATAAAAACTCGAGGAAATGACATAACTGCTCTGTCATCCATGTCTCTAGCTTTTCCTGTACAAGAGGTCATGCGCCAGCCCCAAATCAACTCACTCACCAGGCATAATGCAAAACCCACAGTCTCCAGCACTGACAGAAAGACAAAAAAAAAATCATAAAGTGTTGGGAAATGAAAAGGAAGAATTGTCAGAGGTGAAGGTTGATTGGCAGCAAAAAAAACTGTCACTTTTTATTTGAAGAAGCAGTTTTAAGCTACAAAGACAGAGATGCAGCAGGATGCGAGGAGAAAGCTTTGAACAGTTAGAGGAAGCAATATATACGCATTAACTGTCTGATGTAACTTTTTTACTTGTACACAGCGAAAACATGTTCAGTACAGGGAGAAGCTTTTTCAGTTCGGATATCGATGCTTTGATTTTAAGTATACCAGTGGTGTAGGGATGGAAAACAGCACTTTTTTCCCCTTAATACACAGTACATTTTTTTACACAAGTTGTTATTTATCCTTCAAATCACTACAAAACAGCTTTGTTTGTCTAAGTCTAAGGCTACGTTCACACTGCAGCGACCCAAATCCGATTTTTTCGCCTCTATGCAACCTGTATCTGATCTTCTAATGACAGTCTGAACGACACAGATCCGATTTTTTCAAATGCGATCCAGGCCACTTGGATATGTGGTCATAAATCCGATACATATCGGATCTTTTGACATGCGACTTCAGTCTGAACGCCCAGGTCGCATTCATCCGACCTGAGTGAGTTTCCTCCAATGAGAGTGGTACAAGTAGGCGTTCACAAATGTGCACAAACGTTCCACTGCCCAGAACACAATGCACCAGCCCTCAGGAATCCTCCCGCGGGTGGTGGGTCCACAGGAGGACGGCTCACGTCACAACGGGCCTTGATGTATCTTCTGCCATGGCGGCTACTAGTGTCCGCAGACACTGGGGGCGAGGCGGGGTTAAGTGTCTTGCACAAGGACACAACGGCGGTCCACCCGTCAAGAGCGGGATTCGAACCGCCAACCCCTGGATACTGCCGCCCAGACGTATATAAACGTATATAAACTCGTATCAGTGAAGCGGCAAAGCACGTAGCAATCCCACCCCTCCTGCCTGTGACTCCGCACCCACATGTTCCTTTCTGCAGACGTTGCTGCCACTGCCCCGCAAAATGCTGTGGCCAAAAACCTTGTCCTTCTCACAACACTATCTAACAAATATCCCTACTAGAATATACAACCTTAATAGACATAGGCACTGGCACTATAAAAAAGTCAAAATGTCAAAAGTCAGATTTATTGTCAAAACCATATGTACAGGTTGCACACACAGGATTTGAAATTGGAGCGCCCCCTAGGCCCACAGTGAACATAAAACATCTGATAAACAAGACAAACAGAATAACTAAAACATCACATATACCCGTAGCAGAAGTACAGTAAACTTGTATATAATACAAATAGGTAAAACGCACAGTGTGTAGAGTAATAAAGCGCAAATGGTGTCATTTAAGCAGCAGTGTCAGTGTCATTTACATGTCCTTTAAGCAGCAGTGTCATTGGGGGAGGGAGGGCAGGGCAGAGAGAGAGTTCAGCATCCTGACAGTTTGGTGGATGAAGCTCTTTCAGTCTGCTGGCCTTTGCCCGGAGGCTCCTCAGTCTCCTTCCTGATGGCAGCAGACTGAAGAGGCAGTTGGATGGATGGGTGGGATCACCTGCAATGCCAAAGGGCTTTGCGGGTGAGGCGGGTGCGGTAGATGTCCTGCAGGGAGGGGAGAGAGACACCCACGATTCTCTCAGCTGCTCTCACTACTCAGTGTAGCTTTTTCCGGCAGGACACGGTGCAGGTGCCATACCACACAGTGATGCAGCTGGTGAGGATGCTCTCTCTATGGATGCTCTCTCTATAGAAACACATGTTTGGCTTGCCGCCTTAAAAACCACTTTGTGACCAAATTGGACCTCTGAATTTTGACATCATGTAACTGTAAAACTTCTTCAATCACAGAACCAGCCAGAACGACCACGTTTGGACAAAATGTTATAAAGATGAGTGTAACTGGATCTATATCCTCTCCCGTCTCCCCGTTTCAAAAGGCATGATTGACAGGCAGATTAACCAATCAGAGAGAAAACAAACATGAATATTTACCGACTCAACAGCTGAACCTCCAAACTCCTATTTATTTCAGGTAAAAGAAGTTACATGTTTTGTTCTTAATATTACGAGAATTTTGGAGAGATGCCTTCTGCATTTAAGAGACACGTGATACAAATGAGTGGCTGTGGTTGGAGAGTCTCAAGTTAGGACAGAGGATTTTTAACCTTCTGTTATTCAGTTTCAGACCCTTCTAGACCGATCACGGCTGAGCACGCAATCACTGATCGAGTCAATATTGTAATCGCTTGAAGAAATCTCCTCTCAAAAATTCCCAAAAGGGCCCAAAAGAGCCTTATACCAATCAAATGCATTATTTCAAGCAATGGGCCTAAGGATTTGAGAGAGAAACAGTTACTTTGTACATTTACACATTTTGGCAGGTTTTATAATAATTTTATAATAATAGCAATGTACATGAAGTGTCTCATCTAGGGACAGAGCATGTTTTAATCTAACAAGCTCACTAACGCTCACATAGCAATCACAGTACAATCAATAGCACTGTGCATATATACATAACATTTATTTTCAGTGTATCTTTAGTGTACAGGCTCCAAAGTTAAACTGAATGTTAAAATGTATACCCCAAACCTGACCTATACTTTGTATTATCTATGGTCTTAAGTGCACGGTCACATATGCATCTCTTTTTTCCACGTCTTTCTACTCCACGCTTTCATCTGACATTATCAATCTGAGCGGCCCACAAGGACACGACTAAAGGCTAAATCACAGGAACATAACTTGCGTTTCATCTCCTCTTGTTAAATCCGTGTACATTTGAGGGGGAAGCCGCTGCTGAAAATAGCTGAAGATAATAGGACTCGTCAGTGCTTTACGCTCGCTACGCTACTGTCCTGGATTCGGGTTGGAAATGAAGGGAGGAGCGGGTGTTAGCTTGTAATTTCACACCTTAATCTGCCTTTACACTGCAGCCATGGAATGTACAAGGACAGAATAGTCTAATTTTGCCACCAGGAAACTGGCAAATGTGGACAAGTGAACAGGAAACTCGCAAAAGGTTAAGTCATCCAGAATGTGAAGTGAATTCTTACATGTATGTGTGCGTGTGTGTGTGTGTGTGTGCGTGCGTGTGTGTGTGTGTGTGTGCGTGCGTGTGTGAGAGAGGGTATGTCTTCTCTTTAATGAGTGTCTCTGGAGATGTCAGGTGCATGTTCAGCCATTCTTTTAGAAGCTCAGCAAAAACAGACCAGGCCCTCACTGTCTCCCACTGCTATTAGCACTTAGCGCATTAACAAAATGTCAGAATAAATATTAGCAAACCAAGAAAGGCTGTATATCTTGTCTTATTCTGCTATCTTGCCTATAATCATTCACCCACTATTCAATGCTTTTAAGTTCTTCAAGTAAAACTAAATGGGTAAATAAAAGCATGTTATTTTGTGATGTTTTAATTGCACTAAAAAGTGTAGGAAAACATGTGCTCTTAGAGTGCGCGAGCTTGCATCTCTACACACCTGACTTGAGGAGGGCCTTTACATGCTTGAACAGGAATGTTGTTCTTTTACCTAGAATATTCTACAGTGTGGCATTAACTTTCTATTTCCTTGTTACAATAGTTACACAGTACTTTAAGTTACAATGCATATCTGTCCCATTTTCACAGCAGTAGAACCATCACCCCCCTCAGCTGCTCCTTTCGCTCTTCTTCAGCATCAGTATTATTTTAATATCACCGTAATGCCTCAGAGCATCTCCCTTCACTGCTTCACCACAAAAGATCACAGCATATGTTAATCTCAGCTGGACAAAAACCTCTCACTCATAAAGTGGCATGAGCCCACATTTCATTATGATCCAAATGAAGATCAAATGAGATCGTACACAGAAAATGTTGTGTTGCATAATACAGTATTTGCCGTCATGGGGTGATGACCTGCCCGATGAGTCTGCTTAAGCCATTTACCTCACTTTAAAAATCAGGCTTATGTTATTTACTCTGTAGCCTGGAAACGTTGCATAAATATTGTTATTCATGTAACAAAATAAATCATATTCTCTTAATGTATTTGGGTTTAAAATGATTCAAAACGCACAGTTAATGTACAGTGTTGTTTTGTGCTTGCATAATTATACAATTATACATATATATTGTTACTACAGTTTTTACTTGATGTGGTTGCAGTTTGACTTGTGATGCACACACACACACACACACACACACACACACACACACACACACACACACACACACACACACACACACACACACACACACACATATAGATTCTGGCTCCAGTTCACTTTGTACTGAAAAAGTATCGCCCCTTTCTCTGTAACTGCTGCTGCCAGACTCAAAATTTTGGTTTTAAAAATGTTCGTTATAACCTGCTCTAAATGATCCTGGTGTTTTATATTTCACTATTTTGTCTGTAATTCAAGATATGAACATTAATACCCACCAGGTGCCTTCTTTCCCCCAAAGTCTCTCTCTCCAGCTAGTGTTAGCAAAAGGTTTGATTGACAGCACCCAGTGCCCACCCCCTGTCAATCCAGCGGCGCAGGCAGTAAGGGGCATTATCTCACTCCGGATTGGCTCTTTGGTTGGTATGGTACTCGCAGTGGAATTCCAAATATGGAACTAGGCTTCATTTATAACAGCCAGCCTGGATGAGCTTCATTTGACTGGTGCCGAATGCTATAGACCAGGGGTCGGCAACCTTTATCACTCACACAGTAAAGAAAACACTGGGAGCCACAAAACCCCTTTGAAATTTAAAATGAAACAACACTGCATATAACAGTTTTTTTTTATTTTTACCTTTGTGCCATAGAGTTTCATTTTGAAAATGAACGAACTAAAATAAAATACATTTTAATTAAATACAGTGGTCCCTCGCTGTTTATAGTGTATCAACACGCATTGTGTTCTACATCCTGATTGGCTAAGGGACTGTAGACCTTTGTCTTCGTCAGTCATTCTCCTCTGTGCCGTATCTACTGTGCAGTAAAGAATGCGTTCAGTTTGCCAAATGTATTTAAATGTTTGATCACGAGCAGTGTGACTCTGAGGCAATGACGGACTGAGCGGTCTGGCATTTGGGCACATGCCAGAAGCACTGCGGCCGTGCTCTATTACAGATTTGACCACGATGAGCAGGTGCACGTGTCTGCGCGCACACTTCTCCGTGTGGTCAATGCGCATCGGGAAGTAGCGGCAGTGTTTCCGCAGAACGAACTGGTGGAACCTGAAGTCCAGGCGGCAGAACCAGTCCTGAGAGCGCACGGAAGTGTTCTCACTACAGTTCTGTGTTTAAATGGGAAGCAGGCCTCTGGAGCATGAGGAAGGATGCGAAGACTAGGGACAGACTCAGCGCATGGTGCAGACCTGTAGAACCCCTCCCCCCCGTTCCACAGACTACGGGGCCGCTTGTAGGCGTAAAATGCCAGGGCCGATAATCCCAGTCCGTCACTGCTCTGAAGTGCTGTATCTTTGCAAGTTTTCTCCCCAACCCGCAGCAGTGCTGCCAGGCGCCTCGGTCAGAGGAACTGTGAAATACATGCATATTTATACACGCAATATAAAGCTGACTACTTCACAGATTTCGCCTATCGCGGGTTATTTCTACAACGTAACCCCCAAGATAAACGAGGGACCACTGTACTGAGCCGCATCAGAGGGTCAAAGAGCCGCATGCGGCTCTGGAGCCGCGGGTTGCCGACCCCTGCTATAGACAATGTCACACTCACTTAGTCCACTTTTTTTATGCAGTCTAAGGTTACACCCTGTATCCCCCAGTATCGTATAAGTATCCTACATGTACGGGATGCTGAATCATTATCGATTTGCATTTGACTTAATCGATATTACAGTTGACAAAATAATTGACTACGTAAAACAAGATATGCCAGCTGTATGGTTTGATCAATATGGGTCCTTTCCATATGGTTAGGCTTTTTTCTCTGGTTTGATATTACATTGATTTGTTGTTTGTGCATTTTTTTCCTGCAAGTTGTGTAATGTAATACTCTGAATACATATATTGAATCAACAAACGCCACACTAAAACAGAACACAACTTTACCAATCAACTCAAGTACAATTCTATTCATTAGGCCCAAGCTCTAAAGTGTAGGGCCTATTGTTTTTGTTCTGTTTTTTCTTATTATTATTTATTCTTATTATTATTATTTTCCCGACCACTTTTTTCAGGTTTCGGGTACTTCCCACCGACGAAAACTCATGAAATTTTGCACAAAATTCAAGAACGTCAAAAAATGAATTTACAAATAATCTGTATTAAAAAATCTTTTAAAAACGGCTCGACAGCGCCCCCTGGAAAATCAAAATACATTCCACCTATGGCTATACCCTTGTTGACATGGCAACAGGCCAAATATCTGTCCTCGCCAATGGGACGCCCGGCAAAAACTTTGTCATAGCCAAACCAAATTTGGTACACAGATGCATCATGGGAATAGGAACAAAAAAGTATATTACACTGTTGCTAGGCGACCAACAGGAAGTCAGCCATATTGGACCGAGCATGTGACCCGGCGCCGAAGGCAAATTTTCCTGTCCTCGTATTTTAACGAACTCCTCCTAGGGTTTTTGACCCAGACTCACCAGAATTGTGCTGGATCATCTAGACAAGTGGGACATTAAAAGTTATTAAAAGCGTTCTAAAAGACTGAACGGTGTTTCCGTGAAAACACCACAAATTTCAGGTTTGTTTTTGCAGCTCGCCATCAAATTTCGACAAGTGATAATCTGTGCATACTTTGGCCGATTTCACTCAAACTTTAATCGAAAATAAACTATAGTCGAAAATAACAGAACAGTGCAGGAAAGGCTTATGAGTGACCCTACTCTAAAAATAATTGAAATTAAAAGGCGAAACAAACAACCCCCTCCCCAGCTCACCCCCAAGCATTCAACACACATGCATGCAGATAACACACAAACTCACACATGCATCCAGCTAGAAAAGAAAGAAGAAAGCTATGCCTTTATTAGTCCCACAGTGGGGAAATTCCAGTTCTGCATTTAACCCATCCTGTTATCAGGAGCAGTGAGCAGCACATTACTGCACCCGGGGACCATCTCCATGATCTTCTTGCTTCGGCTTGGTCAGGACCAAAGCTGGAGGTACCTATGGTGCATGTTTTGGGTTGGTGAGGGAAACCGGAGTGCCCGGAGGAAACCCACCCAGACACGGGGAGAACATGCAAACTCCACACAGAAAGGCTCGGGTGACCCGGGGATCGAACCCGGAACCTTCTTGCTGTGAAGCATGAGTGCTACCCACTCAGCCACCGTGCCGCCAAAAAATGGGACCCCCACCCCCTCTGCGAGTGCAAGCGAGGGCCGATCATCGCCGCTTGCGGCTATATTTATTAATAGTTATGTTTCTGTACTTCCCAGCAATTTCGCTACAAACGCTATAAGCCTCTATAATAATATGGCTAAGCATGTATTTTTGGACCTGCATTCAAGGGAGTAGGTTGGAGGGGCTTTCAGCAAACCCTCTTGGTACCAATAGGTGTGCACTATTATTATGTTTACTTTTAAAAGCTGCAGCGGTGGCAGGGGAAATCATCCATTTTCTCCCTCTCTCTCTCCACGTTCTCTAACTTTGTCCCTTCCACTATGGATAATAACACGTAGGCCTATTTCAAGTGCTTAGTGAGGCATTTTAAAAACAAATAATGAGCACGTTGTGAACTTAAAGGAGGCAAAGTGGAGGCATCTGGAGGACTCTGATCAGCTCTGGTTTAATAAGTGTTATTTACATGAGAGTGTGTGTCTGGCCTGCCATTTTAAGGAAAAAGCCATCTGGAAAATTGATAAACAACTGAAGGATAAACAAGGCTACTGTTCGATTAATTTCAAAACAAATAATAGTGAAGTGCCTTTTTTATGAAACCAGAAAAATAAACCAACTTTGTAATTTGTGACCGGCAGCAGCTAAATCCGCCACAACTCGGACTGGGCTGGGCAAATCTCGTTAGCATTTTTTTTCCAAAATTGGTGATTTTCATTTTTTTTTGCAAAATGTGCTAGTTGAGATCATGAAGAAGCCACTCCATGTTTCAGATAACAGCACTGGTTGCTTTAAAAGCATACATTTTGTCTTTGAAATTGGCAAGTTTTTCAGAAAATCAGGGTGTGTGTAAATTACCATAATTACCATACTGGCGCTACTGGCCATTCACGTGAAGATTAGCACTCTTTTATTTTCTTTTTTCACCAATCAGCTGTAAACCTTGTGGATACTTAAGCTGCATAACATTTGAAGAGGATAAGGACAGTGAAATGGAGAAAATCCATAACTTTGACTGTAAATGCTACATAAGTAGGAAGGAGAATTCTCTCCTTGGGACACATTCAGCCAGAATACACCAGGATATGCGAATAATTGGACAATGAGGCAAACAGTAGTTACATCGGAGGTGCCCATGTCCTGCAGAAAGCCCCTGACAAAAAAGTAAGTGTCCCCGATGATGTTTGCAGGAACACATTTCTTTCTTAAGGGGTGAGTAAAGAGCTTCTAAACTTTGATACAACATACTTTACGACATGTGTAAATACTAATTCAGTTTTTTGTGTGGTCATGTTATTTCTGCATAAAACGGAGATATTTAGCTGAAAGCAGGGGGCTTGTGTAATTGTCAACATTAGCATCATATTACTAGCCTGGTTTTCCTGTGGCTAGTCACATTTGTCTGACTTTAATATGGGGCAAATGTTCACTAGTCTATTTTATTTAAAACATAGTTTAAGGGCCTAATGGAGATGAATGGAGGAAATGTGGACATTTTCCACAGTATGGCAAAGCAAGGCAAGGCAAGTTTATTTGTATATCACAAATTGTACTTTACAGAATAAGAAAGACAGTAAAATAAAATAAAATAAAATGTTATACAAATAAACTGAAGATATAACTGGATATATACATGTTTCACTCATGTACAAATATAATCCACTACTATCTGGGCCTATTTTTAAGGACTGGGTGCTTGGGAGAGCCACCCACACTGCTTCCTTCTCCTGTTTCTCGTGTACTGGTGATGGAAAGCAGGCTTACGTTTGACTGTGTAGTTTAGGTGTGCTTTGGTGTATGGGTCTAACATGCCATAGGGGGTGCAACAAGCAGCACTATTTACCAAGTCTGACACGGCGGGGGCAGCAGAGAGTTCTAATTGGTTCCTAGCCTCCTTTAGCCTCGCGGTGCTCACCGTCCAAACACTGCTATAGCACAGACAGAAATGAAGGCTTGAGATTTCCCTGTGCACTTTTGAAGACAAGCCTAATGCTGGGTCAGTGCAGAGTGCGGAGGAGGCCTAACTCAGAGGAGGGAGAAAAACAACATGCAACAAAACAATGTCAAGCTGAAATGACATTGTTTTGTTGCATGTTGTTTATATATATATATATATATATATATATATATATATATATATATATATATATATATATATATATATATATATATATATATACGTGTTTATTCTAGTGTTTATTGGTACTCTGAAAATGCGGGCTTTGTGTTTTTCTTTTGAGCAGAAAAATAAGCATTTAAAAGTTAGTTATATAAAAGGCAAAAGGTATAAAAGGTAAAAGGTTAGTTCATAAAAGGCAAAAGTGTTTCAAAGAGTGCAGATGAGAGTACTGGACTGACACACACACACACACACACACACACACACACACACACACATAGTGGTTGTGGCCCTTGCAAAAGAGACAGTATTTTGATTCGATTAACAATATAGTGTAATACCTGTCTACAGTGAAAAGCATGCATGTTCTTCTTATAGTTCTATTGTAATTCAGAACATAATCTTTTCTGTTGTTAAAGGTCCCATATTACGCTCTTTATTGATCTATGTTATTATGTAATAAATCATACCTGGAGTTGTGTTTTGTTTCATTCGTACATGTTCAATACACAAACCCTTCATATTTAGGGTTTTCTGTCTGAGAAAACGGTCATGTGGTAATACAGAAAGTGCTCCACTGTGTTTTTAAGCTCTATACGCCTTCACCAGAATCATTTAAATAATTTGCCGTGGAATTGCCAGTCTCTACTGACAAAAAGTAGCTGTTAACGTGAAAACTACCATGACATGACATCACAAGGTGGAACAGAGCGTTTAGAGGTTTAGAGATTTAGACAGACTGATAATAAAGAATAACTCAAACATGTGTGAATGAAACAAAACACAAGGTATGTTTTTGATGAGATAATAACATTAGAACATGACTTCACGCTCAAAAGAATACATTTTTTTGTAAAACAATTACATGACAACCATTCCACCCTGCTCATTTCTAAAAGTGACAGTCATGGCTAAAAGTACATTTCTCTTTATAGCATTTATGGATACTACACTTGCAAATATTGTGCTAAAATATCTGCGCAATCCTTAGAAACGTTTTCGACCACAAAGTAGAGCGATTGGTGTCAGCGTTCACAGATCTCTTCCACTGTGGTGATGCTGTCTAAACCCTGGTCTAATCAAGCCTAATAGTGGAGATTATGGAGTCCTGCGAATGTTAATGCATCAACAAACAGTGGATCTGGAACCAGGCCTGTCCCCGAGGACGCTTTACTCATTTCCTCATCTCTTAGCACGTGTTAATCTGCAGTCAGCGTAAGACAAATATGATCATAACAAGGGGATTAGCACTCCTCATCAAGACTCATCAGGCTGTGTATAAGAATGCCAGAATCAGACAGGCTGGGATAGTTAAAAGATTGACGCATTTTCTATCCAAATATTTGAAGAAATTGTGGACTGGACTGTAGAGCTGAACAGTTTGGAATTTTTCTCACAAGCTTTGTGATTTGATTTGCGATTTATGCTTTAAAGGGCTCATATTACACTGTTTTTTCATCTCTGTTATAATGTTCAAACATACCTGGAGTTGTGTTTCATTTCATTCACACACGCAAACCCTGCATATTTACACTGAGTTCTTCTCTCAAACGGAAAACAGTAAGTTCCAGCTTGTGATGCCATGTGGTAATACAAGACATGCTCCACTTTTTAAACTCCATACACCTTCACCAGAATTATGAGGATGATTTCAACCCTGGATTTGCCAGTCTCTACTAAACTAAAGGTAAAAATAGCTGATAACTTGAAAACTACCACTTCATGACATCACAAGGTGGAGTGTTTTGAGTATTGGAGACTAATAATAAAGGCTTACATGTGTGAATGAAACAAAACACAACTCCAGATATGTTTTTGATGAGGTAACAGCAGTATATCAGGGCTTGAAGCTCACAAGACTAATTTTTGCATATATTACGTTCAGAAAAATTGACAGAAACACCAAAGACAAAATAACACTAGAATAACATGCGTGAAAAGTCCCTCAGTCGTCCAGGTAGAATCCATGATCAAAGGAGAAGTTCAATTTGTCAACTGGACAAAGTTTGTTTGGTTGAAAACGTTTCGCCGCTCATCCGAGAGGCTTCGTCAGCTCTGGTTATTGTACTGGTTAGACACTGCTTATATCTAGCTGCCGGGAGGCGCGTCCTACAATGACAAAGCTCTGAATCCGTCATTAAACAGAAATGGGGGAGTTAGACATAACTTGTCTCCCATTTATAATGCGATTCTTAGACCAGTCAAACAGAGCCAGGGCAGAGGGGTGGAGAGGGTCGTTAGACGTTGAATAGGGGGTCGAAACCACCCGTCAGAGTAATTTGAAAAACAAAGAGACAGATTAGGGGGGATCGTTTTCAGAGCTTTGTCATTGTAGGACGCGCCTCCCGGCAGCTAGATATAAGCAGGGTCTAACCAGTACAATAACCAGAGCTGACGAAGCCTCTCGGATGAGCGGCGAAACGTTTTCAACCAAACAAACTTTGTCCAGTTGACAAATTGAACTTCTCCTTTGATCACTAGAATAACATGTATAACAGAACGTGTTTTATAGAGATGTAAACTACATGGTTACCCTTTTTTTAATGCAGAATAACACAGGATTGTTTGTTATTTGTTGTTTGTGGAGAAATGTATGGTACTTCAAAAATTGTAGCATTGGGACTAGATAATTGCATCCATTCAAATTGTAATAATGATTTGATTGTTATTAAACGTGCATCCCTAAAAAGCTTTGTTCCTAAATGCTGTAAAGGTAGGCCCACTGAAAACTCCCCCTCCTCTCTCCCTATAGCTCTATCCTCCAGCTACCTCTTGTTTGATCACTCCCATTCAAAATGAAACGAACCATATCTGACAGGCTAATTAATAATGAAAGCCTTTCTCCACCCTGGAACCCTTCTCCCTATAGGATTTCTATTAATGTTGATTGACCCTGACTCACCCAGTGGCACCTTGGCACGGCCGCGCACTAAAGTGGTCTGCCTCTAGAGGTGCCAGCGCAAGTTAGCCCATACCCGCTCCCAAAAGACTCAAGAGGAAGAAGTAGGCCAGAGGAATGAGCTTTACTCTCTTGCACTCAATCCCCTCATCAGCAGTCTCTTAATATTTAATTATACAAGCTTCATTTCACAGTCTGCAGCCCAATCTAGGAGGCTGCAGCTAACAGGGACAACTACTGGAGTGAGGAAATAGAATATGAGCCTGTCAGGGTAAAAACTGGGATAGAAAAAGTCGAGTGAAGAATGAACTGGTATGTGTGAATCTAGACTGAAACTATGGACTATAGGGATTGATAGTAGATAGAGGCCCTTGAGCAAGCACGATTGTGTGGTGAATTCCCAAACTCAAGAAGTTACTGGGTTGAATCTCATCTGAACCTGCAAGTATTATATGCTTTGGAGAATATAAAGTCACCATAAATTAATAATTGTATGTTTCTTTGACTTCTTGACTTCTTTTCCCTGTGTATTTGAGTAAAATCTGCACCATTACAGATATATTGTAAAAATCAGCTTTTGAAGTCAAAATGAGACTGCTGTGTCCTGTCTGCATTTAATTATAAAGCATTTTACTGTCAGATAATCAGGAAGTGCACTGTTAGAATGATAGCTTTATCATGATGGCAAAACTCTGCTCTGGTTGTGAAAAGAGCTTAAAGATGCCATAATTAGGATGCTCAGAATGCATGAGGTAAGTCAGGAAAAACTACTGCAAACTGTTTAAAATGAACAAGCTCTGTTTTTCACAGTAAAAGAGTACAGCTACAGCACATTGAATTAAGTTCAAGATGTAATAAAATGTGTACATTAGTTTGAAAAGTAAAAAGTTTCTCAAAGTTCACACAAAAGTCGTGTACATGACTGGCACAAAGTTTCCTATCTCTAAACTATAATTATCCACATCAGCACTTTTCTTAAGCATTTCTTTGTTCATGCTGCTACTTACTCTTGTCAGAAAGAAGCCAGGCTCATTTTTGCATCGTCTGCCATAAAAGAACTAATGATAGCAAAAACATATGCTTTTATATACCCTACAGATTCCTCTGTCTAGCACTGCTCTCAGACTAGTCCAACTGCAGCTGCACAGTACAGAATCCTTCTACAATAGTGATGGAGTTTATGATAATTCCTGGTTGTAAATTTACCCAAGTATGAGACATTTGGGAGGTTATTTCCTCTTCAAGAAATCAGTTCGTAGTGATAGCTTGTGGATAAAGTGCTAGCATATTAATAATGCATGTGTGAGCCTTTTTATAGAACACAGCCCTTGAGATTCATAATTCAATTCACATTAGGTCCATGGAAAAGTTTAAGTTATAATAAATTGGTATTAAAAGTTTAACTGATATTAATAGCACCAATTAGAGAGCCCACAGAGGAGTGATGCATCATTTCAGCGAGTAAAGAGGGAAACCCAAAAGACTTTGGTTCAGCTCCGTGTCTCTGCAAAATTTTGTACTTTTAACTGAACTGATACATAATGGAGACATTTTACTAAACATATTACTCAATTTACCCATAATTAATCATTTATGAGAATTACCTGGTATTCACTGACATGTTAGCAAGTACAATTTACCAAACTAGCCACTAAAGGGCCATGATAATTTTGTATTTTAATGATAGACTGAAATACAGTGGTACCTCACCTTACGAATGACCCAACAAACGAAAATTTCAAGTTACGAAACGCCTTCACGGTAAATTTTTGTCTCTAGATACGAATGAAATTTCAAGTTACGAAACGCGAAATCTCAAAAATTCAAATAATGCGCGCTCAGTTACACACATTATACGCTTTTCTCAGACTGGATTTAAACTTTTCTCACATTTGTCTCTGTTTAAACACTCAAACTTTCATAGATTTTCAACAAAACGTATCAATATTGAAGTGTGGGGGGAAGCGGGAGGGGGGAGAAGACTGCGCGGACACGTGTGGGCAGCATGACCCGGCGCGGGGCTGACAGCAGGACTAGACCAAGATCTAAACCAGGACTAAACCTGGACTAAACCTGGACTAAACCAGGACTAGAGCAGGTGGATTAAAGTGCCGCGTGCGGGTCTATTTCCTGGTTTCTCACGAGTCACAGCTGAGGCAAGCAGCGAGGAGGCAGTCTGAGCGCATGTGAGCGAGAGCCATGCAAGAGCCGGTGGTCTAGACCTCCTCTAGACCTGACCAGGTCTAGAGGAGGTCTAGAGGAGCCGCGGTGGTCTGGACTAAACCAGGACTAAACCTGGAGTAAACCAGGAGGAGCCGCGCTCACACTGCGTGTCCCCTCCTCCCTGCGGTCTCCTCCTCTCTGCTCGCCTCAGCTGTGACTCGTGAGAAACCAGGAAATAGACCCGCACGCGGCGCTTTAATCCACCTGCTCTGCTAACCCTAACCCTAACCCTAACCCTGCTTATATTACACAGAATCAATGGTAAACATAGGCTACTCCCACTCTCATTGTGAACCGTTTTAAACAAATGTGAGCCTTGTGATTAGTTTGTAGATAACATGAAAAGGCCTGTTTACAGAAATCTGGGGCCTAACATGAGCCCCCATCTAATATTAGTTAATAGGAAGAGTGTCCAATTTTGGGCCCCAAAAACCTATGCCCAGGACAACAGACCCCGAGAAAATGAGTTCTCACATTGCCTTCTGTCATATAAGTACATAAAAATACGTAAAAGAGCACTCATTTGAACAGTTCTTTGAAAGGAACGGATACAAAAGATTCAGATCCAATAAAAGAGCTGAAAGTCCTGTCACTAACAATGACAAAAATAAAGGGCAAGTCTATAAAAAATAATAGTTGAATGGTCTGAGGTGAACTTTGAATCAACAAACACTAAACCAGAGAGTTAGAAAAAGTCCTAAAAGAGCTGTAGATGCAGAATTGAGCTCAAGCAGCAGGTTTGGGCTGATTTACACTGGTCCAGTGACTCCTGAGAGAGATTTGGTGTCTCCTTCTCTTTATGTGGGTGAAATGCTCCGCTGGTCTGAACAGATACCAAGCGCAGAGAAAAAATACCACATTCCCTTTCACATAAACTTTTGAAAAAAAAAAAAGTAGGACCTTGAATAATGGTGCCTGTGTTCTAATTTGTGTAAGAGTCTATCCTATGTCCTGTGACTGTAAGTTTAGAGTTTCTTGTAGTACAATCCAATAAAGCAGAGAGGAAGCAGCGGAGTTCAAAGACACTGGTTCAGTGAGTTGTGTAGAATTGATTGTCAGACCTCCAGAGAAGCCCCCCCGCTGGCCTCCTCTGGACATGACACGCGCTCTGCCTTTAAAACTTACCTGTCCAACACGGCACCCATGAGTATCACTGACCGCTACGTGCTCCAGTGACTTCAAACATGCTCAGAGGATAGCAACAGGGAGTAAAGGATAAAGTGAAGGTAAAAATATATCTATAATTATATTTCAGAACTCAAAAAGATCAAAATAGTTTATGCAGTTTTGTGTTAAAATAAGTAGAAGAAGAATAGATATTACATGTTATTTGTATACATGTCCAGTTCTATTGTTTTACTCACAGAATTACTCAAGTTATTGGTCTCACTGGTTAGTTTGCTTGTCCGACAACACCAGTGTTGTCAGTTCAAACCCCCCTCAGGCCATTTCATATTATTGTGTCCTTGGGCAAAACACTTTACCTGTATATGGTAAATGATCACATTTTTATATTGTGCTTTTCCACCTTCAAAGCACGCGATTAAGGAACCACTCACCCATTCACACACACATTCAAACACCAGTGTACGCAGATACTTGGGACGAAGTGTCTTGCCCAAGGACACAAGATCAGTATTCATCTGTGGGAGCTGTGGATCTTATTGCTCTACCAATGATGTTTATGCAAGGAGCGGGATTCGAACCGATCAGTAGATAAACACTCCAAATGAGCTACTGCCATGTATGTATCATAATGTAATGCGCAAGTTACTAATTTACAATGATTAAAGTATGGAGCTAATGAATCAAGCACAAAACTATAAAGTGACTTTGAGCATCTAGAAAAGACCTGTATTTTATATTCCACAAACATAAAATTTTATAGTAAAATAAAACTTTAAAATTCTTCCACTCCTATTGAAAACATACTCAAATATTTCCTAGAAACACTACAGACACAGGCTGAAACGTTCTTTTTGTGACTCAAATGAACAGCAGATGGCGCGTTGGGAGGTGCAGCTCTATGTTGGGAGAGGGCAGACCTGCATGAAACCCCCTCTCACTGGGCTCTACACCGGAGCTCTCCCTCAGGACAAGTATCATTCAATCCAGTGGAGAGAGAGAGAGACAGTCCCCCTGGTAATGAATGGCAGTCTTTATCCCATAGATTTAGGTGCTAGTTATCTTCTGAGTGAGTGTAAGAAAACTAGCTCTGTATCTAGTGGACCCCAGGCTAAGAGGAGAGGAGGAGAGGAGGAGGAGGGAGGTGCATGGAGGAGACTTGCAGTTTGGTAACAGAGTGTGACATCTTATGCCAGAGAACAGCCCCTGAGCCTGGTCCAGCATCAACAATGAGAAAACATTAGTGAGAAAGACTCCAGGAAATGTGCAATAATAACCCCCACTGGGAGGACCTTAGATGAGGTTGAGGTTGTGTGCATGTGGATTGAGGGAAAGCGTGGAATTCTAATGGATTCATGTAACTGTTCTCTGTTCTTTTAGTATTGTAAGTGTAAGCCTTATCTCTCTTGTTATTATTATTATTATTATTATTATTATTATTATTATTATTGTTGTTGTTGTTGTTATTATTATTAATATTATTAATAGATTTTTTCCCAAAGGTTGTCAGTGTGCAGTAACATGCCTGTATTTGCTATTCATAGGTTTCAGACAAACAAGTCCATCCTGATTTGAAGGATTTTGTGAGGACCCATAGAGGACGTTTCGCAATTCAAAAGATTTAATATTTTAATGTGAATTGCTTAATTTCTTCCATCATAGACAATGGTTTAAGCTTTAAACCCATGAATAGAGCTTGGAATGGCACCACACATTATCAGAATTTTCAGTCAGCTGATCCAACAAAATGATAGATGAGCCAGCAGTTTATTGGGCTTTCTCACTGCACTTTTGTTTACTTTTCAACATACATACTGCCTGTATGTTACCATGGTAACACAATGCTCATATTTGTAAACATAGCCAAAAAAAAAGTTTCTGTAGTCTGAAAATGCAAGAAAAAATACAAAATTGATTTAAGCACCATATTTTCAGGAGCCTGTGATCAATACAAGTGTTCATGGTCCTCTTTAAGTGTTTGATTTTCAACAAAAAGGTGGGCTCAGTCCTTGGTGGTCAGATTGTGTTAAAATAAAGCTCAAATTAAAGTCAAACTTAAGTAATAGAGCTTTAGACAGAGCAGTGCCTACAGTTAGCATTACACCCCCAGAAAATGTTGATGACATTAGCTGCAAAGTATCAATACATTTAAATATTTCTACCATGTACTTTTATTTTAGGTATAGTGTTTGTGTGATAGTAGTGATAGTGATAATTACATTTGTACCAGCAGCAGATATATATATATATATATATATATATATATATATATATATATATATATATATATATATATATATATATATATATATATATATATATATATATATATATATATATATATATATATATATATATATATATATATATATATATATAACTATAACATTTTTGTTGACTGCTTTTACTTCAGTTATATAATGCTGAAGATAACATGCTTACTAGAGTTGTTGTGACAGTTTATTTTCAAACTTGATTCCGATACTAAGGAAAAGGATTGATACTCATTGTTGATTTCAATACCACAATGGTAATAAAAATATTTTAACACAAAATAATTGTAGTTTCTTAAATATTGGCATGTGATTTTACAAAGTTATAATAAAGATCAAAATCGTTAAAAAAAAAAAAAAATTAAAGAAAGGTAGAATTCTTTGTGATGAGTATCCATACAAGTTTTCCTATCAATTAGGAACTGGGTATTGACACTTCCATCATCCCTCTAAAACCATGAAATCCATCAGAAAATGCCATCATCTCCCTCTTCTCACATCTTCAGTGAAAGTACATGTGTGCCCTAAAAGCTAGCACAAACAGCTGTATATGAATGTGCTGAGTGAGTGTGTAGATGAAGGAGCCCAGCAGACACTGACGTTGAGTGTGTACAAGAGAGTGGAGCAGGGGCTGTGACATGAGGCGTGTGGAGTAAGTGTGGAGTAACAGGAGTAAGTGCAGTCACATGGGGCTGAGCAGAACTGCACATCACTCAGAGCACAAGTCAATCTATACTTTTATGCTACTTTTACTGCAGCCATCTACATAAGAGCTAGAGGAGCTGCAGTAAAATGTAAAATGTCCATAGAGTTTAAAATGATGTCAGTCCACCCTTTACAGCTATAACAGCTTCAGCTCTTCTCGGAAGGCTTTCCACAAGGTTTAAGAGTGTGTTTATGGGAATTTTTGACCACTCTTCCAGAAGCACATTTGTGAGGTCACACACTGATGTTGGACAAGAAGGCCTGGCTCTCAGTCTCTGCTCTAATTCATCCCAAAGGTGTTCCATCGGGTTGAGGTCAGAACTATGCAGGCCAGTCAAGTTCATCCACACCAAACTCTCTCATTCATGTCTTTAGGGACATCGCTTTGTGCTCTGGTGCACAGTCATGTTGGAAGATGAAGGGGCCATCTCCAAACTGTCCCCACAAAGTTGGGAGCATGGAATTGTCCAAAATCTCTTGGTATGCTGAAGCATTCAGAGTTCCTTTCACTAAAGGAACTAAAGGGCCAAGCCCAGCTCCTGAAAAACAAAACCACACCATAATCCCCCCTCCACCAAACGTTGCATTGACACAATGCAGTCAGACAAGTACCGTTCTCCTGGCAACTGCCAAACCCAGACCAGGTCCATCACATTGCCAGATGGAGAAGCACGATTCGTCACTCCAGAGAATGCGTCTCCACTGCTCTAGACTTCAGTGGATGCAGCTGCTCAGCCATGGAAGCCCATTCCATGAAGCTCTCTACGCACTGTTCTTGAGCTAATCTGAAGGCCACATGAGGTTTGGGGGTCTGTAGCGACTGACTCTGCAGAAAGTTGGCGACCTCTGCGCACTATCTGCCTCAGCATCCGCTGAGGAAATATCACTCATTGCAACTGCAACCCAATTGATTAGATAGTTTTCTTTTTTGAGGGCCCTACTGATGCACAAGATGCCTTTTCAGGAGTACTTTAAATTGGCATTTCGTATTTGCAAAAATAATATATCTTGGTAGATTATTCCAAGCAGACATTTTACAGTCTTTCTTCCAGAGTTTATTTTTACTTTAGGGTAGGAAACCCACCCAGACACGGGGAGAACATGCAAACTCCACACAGAAAGGCTCGGGCCACCTGAATCTTACAGCCATGCCAACATGCCACACGGGGATAGAACCCGGAACCTTCTTGCTGTGAAGCGTGAGGGCTAGCCACTCAGCCACTGTTCCCATAATTTCTTGTCAGATTAAGCAGGGAAACTTTGAATAGATTTTTTACCTTTAACCAGGACAACAAAGAATGCATCCAATTTACATTTGTTCTATCAAAGAGCACATTGAGCTGCCTTATTTTGGACTATTTGCAGATCCTTTATGTGTGACACAGCAGAACATGACCAAATCTCGGAACAGTAAACTAACTGAATGAAAGTTTTTATGTCATCTGTAAATCATTTTCAAAGATTACAAATGGGAACATCTTCTAACCACTGCGAGCACTGATGTGTTTAGACCAGGACAGTCTTTCATCAATCTCTACTCCAAGAATCTTGGCCACTTATACCTGCTCCACATTTCAATCTTTCGCCGTAAGGCTTAGCTTGGGCTCATCTAACAGCCAATCCAACATACATCTGGTTCCAAACACAATACTTTTTGTCTTGTCAATATTTAGAGCTAATTTATTGTTTGCAGCCCATTCATACACAGATTAATTTTTCCATTAAGACAGTGAACGTCTCCAATTGTAGTCTGTGATGAATAAATTGTTGAGTCATCAGCATACATGGCTATTTTAGAATATTGTAACACTAATAGCAAGTCATTTGTATATATAGAAAACAGGAGTGTAGATTAGTACTAAATAAAACACATGACCCTCTTTTAATGGAATAATTTGGCTGGTTATGGTCATTTGGACTAATTAACATTAAATTGTTTACTTAAATCTTCCTTGGAGCATTTTCTTTGACTTTATTTGGTAATCTTATTTTCATTTGTGCTCCTTTATTGACCAGCACTTTCAGGAAGAAGATATATTGTAACTGAATGAGATGTATTTAAAAAACAAAAGTTAAATAAAAGCAAAACTAAAGAATAAATGTAAAATTGCTAATTTGGTAATCCAGTGTTTACGTGTCTCACTTGACCCTGTTTATAGCAATTTACAGCACTACGAGACAGTATGGACCTCTGGGAATGAAAACAAAACAACACATCTTTTAGACAGATGTTGTTTGTACTAAGCAGCACATCTCTGGAGTTTTGCTATACTAAAGACAGGAGTGTGCTCACAGTCAGTGGGTGGAAGGGCGGCATATTTGAATGTTAACTATGTCAGACCAGAAGTGGAGACAAGAGGCAGCTAAGTGAGCCAACACCCACTGTCCAATAATGTTACTAAACCAAATAAAAAGGCAATATTGTGGCCTAAAAGTTGCTTGAACTTGAACTTTTTAAAACTCTTGAACTCTTGATTTGTAGTGTAATGAAAGATTTATAGTGTATAGAGTGGGGAGATACATTCAGTAAAGTGTA
This sequence comes from Paratrypauchen microcephalus, assembly GCA_036785185.1. Classification (NCBI taxonomy): domain Eukaryota; kingdom Metazoa; phylum Chordata; class Actinopteri; order Gobiiformes; family Gobiidae; genus Paratrypauchen; species Paratrypauchen microcephalus. The sequence goes on along the minus strand of JAVJIX010000016.1, from coordinate 4,871,413 downwards.
TTCTCAAACTTGCTATTCAAAACACAATTTAAAAAAGTTTGATCTGACCCTGTCTTTATTATTTGGTTCTTAACTATATTCCTTGTTTTCTAAATGTCTAAATATTACAATGGGTTTAAACATCCTATATATAGGCAAAACTTTGAAGACTTCTAACCATTTGAAAGATATAATATTTGCTTTGAAATGCACACTCTCCTTGTCAATCTGAGAGCCATTGATATAAAACCTACAGTATATTGTGCATGACTTTGACTGCTAATATGAAAAAACAACATGCCATGAATAGCTATAGCATATACAGTATCTTAAGACATCTACTGCGGCGTCTCACAAACAAGCCTCGATTTATTAGCCTGATTATTAACCACCAGTATGGACTTCAGGCTATGGCCCCATTTGAAACATTGTGCAGAAAACAGTGTAGGAAAAGAAACATTTGAATACCGATGCTACACTATACACAGTGTACGCCGGACCCTTTTGAACTTTGAGGCTTTTGTGAATGCACCTTCTGAATAAGAATGACATGCTACTTACCCTGACCCTATAAGCCCACAACAAAAGATCAGAACAGAAGCTACACATACCAAGCTCCTACTGCCACTCTAATTGCTTGCTTCCTCTGTCATCTCTGGAATCAATCCCGACGGTAATGCGACTCAGGTAATGGGGGCTAAGGGTCCGCAAACAGCATCACTCTGTCTAATGAGCGCAGGATATCCATAGAGACAACACAGAGACAGGATTTTGAGCTTTCTTTTTTTTTCCCTTCCTGTTTATGGATGTGCATTTGTGGCCATTATGACATGGTGCCAATCTGGATCGGTAATGGGCTAAACTGTGCTTACTTTTCAAAGACGTCGGACATGAATTATTGATGGTTGAGCAGAGCTGTTGTGTTACAAATTAGGCCCAAAATAATCCTTCTGCGGAGCCAAGCTAAAAGATGGGAATGCTGTCTAAAGCTGAATGCAAGCGTGATCTGTTTCTCCTATATCAGTGATTTTAAAAGACTTTCGTGTAAACCTGTATATAAAATGCTATAGGTAGTAGGGATGCAACAATAACTGAAATATGGTGATATCGTATTGTCAAAAGTCTTCACAAGTCATCACAATACACCACATTACAAGCCTCTTGCCTTAAATTATGGTTATTAAAAGGCAAAAGGTCCCACCCAAGGCCGATAGGAGTCTGCAGTGTAATTATGAATATAGACGGTAAATACAAGTATATAGGTTAACTGAATGTCTTTCTTTTGGTCTTTTGTGAATTAAGGAGAATTGTTGGTGTTCAAAAGTGCACAGCGGTAGAGTAGTTTAAAGGTTAGTGTGAGCAATGCTTTTCTGCTTTGTTTTTCTTGCATAAACATGTATTTGTATAGCCTAGCTCTTTCATTGCGCTCTCTCCATAAGGCCTATACTTGTAGGAATAAGCTCAAGTTCTCCATAGTCTATTGAAGAAAATGTTGTTTTATTACAATGTAGGGTGGTCAATATTGAAAATCAGGTACAAATTGATGCTAAAACAAGTTTTGAAACTGAGAAACTGGATATTCATTTGAGTATTGAAACTAATATTGAAGTATTGAAGTATTGAAACCATATAGTGACAACAATTGACATTTGTTGTCATCCATCAATGTCTATTACAAGAGACAACAAAGGTGCTTTAACCCTTCTGTTACTAAATTCAGGTACCAACAAGCCCAGGTAAAGGCCACACTGTGCCCTCTAGATCAGTGACTACTGACCACAGCTGGTGCAACATTTCCTCTCCCTTCCTTGCTTCTACTCTCTTTCCCTTCCCCCCTCTCTTTCTTGCTCCTTCTGTCTCTCTCACTCTCTTCCTCCCTCTCTCCCTCCCCCTCTCTCTTCCTCTCCCTCCCTTTCTTGAGCCCTTGTTGTGACCAAGCCCCAGTGGGCATCCCAAACTGAACTGCTATAAAAGAGCCCAATGGAGTGTAAAAGTACACAGTCAGCTTTAAGAGCCATGAGAGTGTGTGGTTATTAGAGAGAGTCTGCACACTCAACACTGGTATTCACTTCTCCTGCTGCGCTCACATGATTGATGCCAATTTGTCCAGACCTGGTTTATTTTCTTGGCCCTCTTTGGTGTCACAGAACAACAAAAGCCTTGCATGTGAAGTTTGGTAATAATCGTCTCTTGGATAGACTCCATTCTGAGGCAGGGAGAAGAAAGAGGCGACTCCTCAGCAGTCTGTCCAGGACCACTTCCTCAGCCTCTCCCTATTTGTGTCCTTTAACCAGTTTGAATAACTTTGCTTCATTATTTGCGGCCTGTGCGAGCCCATCTGCCATCACTGAGCTGACACTGCTTTGAGCTGTTGACAGGGTTTAGGCACAGTGGAAGAAACAGTTGCCTTAATTAGTGTAATTCTCAAGTACAGATCCTGGGTGTGTCTTCCCTGCCACTGAATCTGCTGGTACTGCTACAACTAAAATGTGCAATTAACTGAGCAGCCAAATGGCCATTATAATAGTAGAAGTGGTGGTGTTTGTGTTGTGTTAGCTTAACAAGGCAATCTTTTACATGAGAACTAGCTTGGTGTTAAACTGAAAATGCTTTCTGCAGAGATTTTAAAGAGGTTCTATTTGGGTAGCTTACAATTCACTTGACAACTGACACATAGTTTGTCGGGCAGTTCACGTAAAGGTTCTTTTCTCTTTGAAATGGAGCATGAATGTGTCAATCTTATATATTCACATCAAACCTACATAACATCGGCTCAAGTAACAGGACTCACTCAGGCTGTGAAAAGTATTGAAACAGATATTAACTGATAACAAAATTGATAGTGAAAAAAAAAAAACTCAACATAAATAGAATAAAAAGACTTTTGCTGGATTGTTTTGGCCTTAGTATTGATCTGAATCAGAATTAGAACTAGAACTAGAGCAATAGTTCAAGAACAGTATTGAGTATCAAGTCTTTTCCTTAGTATCTTATTGAAATGTTAGTATCATGACAGAACTAACATACACCGCATAAAAATATGGTCTAAACTGGGACTAAACTCAAAACTTAAGGGCTAAACCAGGACTAGCAGAGAACCAAAACAAGGGACCAAACCAAACCAAATATGAATGCACCTACAGTGAATGCTATATCTGGCGGTGTATTTGCTAGGATTCAGGTTTCAGTTAGAAGATACGTCAGTGAAAGTTTCTCCAAAAAGTGTCCAATATGTGTGAAAATAACCACTAAAAGAGAAACTCTGTGAGCCTGCCATGACACTTCCCTCTCCTCATTCTCAGCTGCTGTCCTCAGGTGTAGTGCTCAAAGACTCAAGCACTCCATCTTCTGTACACTCTGTCCCTCTATGTGTGAATTCCTCTCTCATCCTGCTGGGCTAATCCAAGCTGGCCAAATCCCCGAGAAGAGCAGGTCTGGTAGAGGACTCCTGCTGGGTGCAATATGCCACCCACTTCCCTGGCACTGCCAACCCTGTAGGTCCCCGGCACCCCACAGTGGAGCCTTGTCACTAAACAGACAGAGATGTATGAATGGTCTAAGTGATTCAGAGCAGGTAGTCTCAGGACAATACACTGCTCAATTATGACAAAGAGCCTCCGTAGACAGGTGGGAGACAGCGCAGCTCAGTGGCAAAACCCACTCTGTGACAGGCGTAGGCATGGGATGATAGAGAAATTTGGCTTCATGATTATCATGGCCAAGATAACAGCGATTAACGATTATATCACAATAATTATGAAAGTTACTGACAGTTTAAAAGTGTTATGGATATGAATAATGAGAATTTGAATATTATGAATAGGTTCCATATTCAAACAGCTGTTAATGTTTTGTATTTTGTGGGTGAAACTGAAAACACCAATGATCTAGAAGAAAATATCATGGAGAAGAGTCTTTTTTTCTGCGCATTCTGGTGATTAATAGCAATAAGCTTTGTTGGTGATTATCACTATTATATAAAATATCCCATGAACAATAATAGTCTACCCTTTTTATCGCAATAAAAACATAGTATTGTGTATTGTCTCATCCCTAGACAGGCGCATCTCTTTTACTTCAGATATATTGTACATGTGTTTTTGTTCAGTAGTTCAGTTCAAAATCTTCCACATCTCACTAATCAAGACACATCACACAGTAATTAGATCTGACATCCACGAAAGTACCTGGAGACACTTTTTAAATTATTTGTTAAGTAAAAACATTTTTAATATAACTTGGTCAATCTTTTTCTGTTTTATTTTTGTCTTTGGCACATGAGTTTGCCAATCTTTGAACAATCAGAAAAGTAATCAGTTTACTCGTGTCAAATATAACATTTTATTTTATTTATAACTCCAGAAATTAGATTATGGTCAGATTTTTGGTGTGCATGTAAGCATGTTCTTTACTTGAGTATATATATATATATATTTTTTTTTACATTGGATACTTTTTACTTTCACTTCACTACATTTGAGAGCGGATATCTGTACTTTCTACGCCACTACATTTTAGATCTGGACTGAAAAGTAAAATATTTTTTCTTTATAATATGAGACCTGCTGAAAAAGCGTAGACTTAGATTTTTAGCATTTAATTGAGTTAGTTAATGTTCCAACTTTGAGCAAACCAAATGCACAAAAATAGCTACAAAAATGAAATCAATTGAATCACTTTAAATCAGCTGAATGCTTTATCAAAATCACTTTAATAGTTCTAAAAATCTCCACAAAAAACAGGCACTTTAGTACTTTTGCTCTTACTTTAGTACTTTTGGTCTTACTTTAGTACTTTTGCCCACACACCACAGGATTGTATGGTCTTAAACAATTTTAAAACATGCAACAAAAAGTGCACACCACAGACACGAGGAGAATCTGATAAGTTTAAATCTCCGATCACAAAGACTGCAGCGGGATATGGCTGTGGACCACAGTGTACGCAGGTGTGAGTGCACCTTGCGTCAGCTGTTTCCTGTCTACAGTAAAACCACTCGCTTTGAGACTCTTTAAGTTTTGAAAAGATTTAGATGCGAAACAAAACTGTGTTATTATTATTTGTGAAATGTGGTGCAATACTTCAGATACATGATTTTTAAAGGCAAATTAACGTTTTTTTTTACAATCTGAGCCTTCTTTCGGCAATAAAACAAGTAGTTTTACTCACCCATAGTAGTATTCTGTCAATTGGAGCAGTATCGCAGAACTTATGTTGAGCCGTTCTGTTCTACTAATGATCCGTATCCGTTAATGGTGCATCATAGAAGCCCGATGTCTTAATGTAAGATTTCGTTTGAAGCAAAAGTGGCCTGTAATCCGAGATTTAGCCATAGTTTCGAGTAGATGAGGACGCCAGTGCGCATGCGCGGACTGTGCTATCAGCTCCCGGGACCCAAACATGAAACGCAAAGCTGAAAACTATGGATAAATCTCGGATTACAGGCCACTTTTGCTTCAAACGAAATCTTACATTAAGACATCGGGCTTCTATGATTTGAAAAGTGCTAAAGTTTGTGTTATTTGGACACCGCAAAGTAATGCCCCGAATACAAATGCTAACGGATACGCTACAACATAACTTTCACCAAACAGCTCCAAATGACAAGAAAGTGCTATGGGTGAGTCAAACGCCTTGTTTTATTACCGAAAGAAGGCTCAGATTGTAAAATAACGTTACTTTTCCTTTAATGCACAGAAGGTTGTCAATAAAGTGCACTGGAAGTAGAGTCTCTATCGCTAATCTGCAGCTTTACCCCGATCCGTGCGCTGTGTGAATGTAAACAGACGCGTGAGAAGCTACTCTCACTTTTTTACTCTTAAAGGATGCTTCAAACTGGATTAACAGCACTGTTTTGTGGACTGGGTGTCATTATTTGCAGAGGAAAATTTTTACAAGAGGTGAGTAATAGTTATTTACACTGTTTACTGAGTTTGTATCTTGCACCTCTGTGTCCTGTTTTATTGGCTGTTGCCATAGCATTCCTGAAGTTTTTTGTTTACGATATGACAGAGACGCTCACAGAGTCACACAGACACCAAACACACACACACATACATGAGGAGCGCAGCGGCTTCAAAATCGCACACGAAGATAAAGTCGGGTCATGCTGGGGAGAAGCAAGCCAAAATCGGGGAAATTCTCCTGTAGTGTGCGACGGCCTTTAGGTAGATTTTCTCATGGGAAACTTTTAGTTTAACTTGAAGAATCTTTTGCCCCTGTATCTGTACTTTTACTTAAGTAACAAAATTGAGCACTTCACTACTGGTAATCAGCAATTTGTATCTATGTGTGTGTTACCTGAATCATAGAGATTTCTTGCTACAGTAAACCCACAGTGCTCTTATTAACTCTTTGAATACTTAGTGATACTGAGAATTTTTACTTCTGAAACTACTTCTTTACTAACAACATCTACAAATGGTTTCACTTTTTCTATTCATACAGTCATGGGCACTCACATGAAAAGAAAAGGATGAAACATCTCTATGTGCCCGGCCGTAGCAAAACCAGACACAAGTCGACTCGTAAGCATTTTGAGTTATTCACAGATTCTGAAAGTGTAGATTCTACGCTTTACAACAATGCCTTACACATGAAAATCTGAGAACATTTTAAGAATTTGTGGCCATTTAAAAGCACCACATCTGAACGATGAGCTGAGAAAAGCCGCATTAAAGGTCTGCTTGTGGAGCAGAAAGGAACTCATTTGCATGACATTAAGATAAGCCCTTCCCCATCACCAACATCACTGTGGTGTGGTGTTTTAGGCAGAATTAGAAGGTACTTTGTTAAAATGGTAATGCTTTTATGACAAAAAATCCATATAATCATTCAATAATTTAATAAGGATACACAGGATAATATGTTATCACACATACACACACGCACACGCACACACACCTTAGTCCTGTTTTAGTCTTGTTTTAGTCCTGATTTAGTCCCGGTTTAGTCCCGGTTTAGTCCCGGTTTAGACCTGTACACACACGCTGACACAAGGCCCCTGCTGTCAGCTAATATGTCCCTTTGATGCAGAAATAATATGATAATATGACTCACTCCATAAGAACGCGGTCAGCTCCGTTGTAACAGTTTGCCGTGTTGACCGATGATTCGCATATCCACGTGTATCGCCTATATCCACGGTCTTTCGGCAGCTAAATTATCTGGAGCTCCGGAGAAACGGACGTGTCATACATAGCATTTACGTAGCAAGTTAAGGATTTTCTCCAGTTTCACTGTCCTTATTCTCTTGAAATGAAGCGTACATATTCACGAGGCTCGCTCACAACTGATTGGAGAACAGGCGCAAACACAACAGCGCTAATCGTCATGATTGGCAGGAGCGCGATTGGTGGGTAATTATGGTGATTTATACATGCCCCCTTTTCTTTCCAAAAAACAAGCCAATTTAAAATACAAAATGTATGCTTTTAATGCAACAAATGATATCTGAAACATGGAGTGTTTTGAAAAAAAATACTTCTAATGCAAATATTTCCGTTTCACTAATGCCGACATGTGGCGGGTTTAGCAGTGGCGGGTCACATATATAAATACCAGTATACTATTGAGTGAAAGAGGTTATTGAGAGCATATTCAAATAACTTAGTAGCAGAGAAAAGGATTTAGAGCCAGCTATAGAATGCATACAATAGTCCATAGTACTACATGGCCATTACTGTATAGTAGGCACATATACATAGTCTTACATCTGTCTAGCACCCCGCTGAGCAGAACAAGAAAGAACAAATTAAGCTGAGGTATAAAATGTGTGGAGGAGAGAGATGTTTGGTGCAATTAATTGCTGGTTGAGAGATTTCACATTCCCTCTCTTTGGTCAGGCTTTCATCTGTGCTTCAGTTTCTGGGCTACAAGAATGTGCAGATACCCTGACAAAATATGCAACTTTAAAGGAGACATATGCTTTTTCCTGTTATTTCAAGATAAAGTGAAAAAAATTGAATAATAGAAAAAAAAGGTTAATTCAAGGTAGGGATGCAAATTATCGGTTAATTCATTAACTGATAGTTGATTGACCTTATCGATCGATTAACGATTAACTGATAAGCGGCGTTTTTCACCTGAATTTTAGTGTTTCAATAGGGTCTTTAAGAATATAAGCTGTAGTATACATAACACTGAGTCAAAAATATATCATAGTATTATTATATTGTATATTCCTCAATTAATTATTCCTTAGTAAAAAGTAGACAAATGTATTGATGCTGAATAACAAAATACAGTAATCCCTCGCTCTATCCAATTTTTTTTTTTTATAGTGTAACATTTTTTTATAGTGTAACATTGTGTTTGGTCCTGATTGGCTAAGAGACTAGACCAGGACTGAACGTGGACTGGACCAGGTCTGAACCAGGTCTGGACCTGGACTGGACCTGGACTGGACCGGGACTCGACCGGGTCTAGACCTGGACTAGACCAGGATTAAACCACCACGTGCCGCTGCTGGTTTTGCCCCGCCCCGAGCCACAGGCCAGCCGCGCGGGGCTCGGGGCGCGGCGAAACCAGCAGCAGCGGCACGCATTCCGGGTTCGATCTCGCCTCGCACGTACACCCGGGGCTGCTGAGCAGTGCCGTTGGTGCCTGCGGTCGGCTGTGAGTCGAGCTTGGCGCAGCGCGGTTGCCTTGTTTCGGGTGCGCGTGTCCGCGGTTAGCGGTTAATTACAATTAATGCATTTTGATCGACCAACGTCTTAATCGACAATTAACCGTTAATCGATTAATTGTTGACATCCCTAATTCAAGGTCCTTATATTACTCAAAATTGACTCTTGTGAGCTTTAAGCCATGTTATAATGTTATTTATTACCTCCTGAAAAACAGACCTGGAGTTGTGTTTTGTTTGATTCACAGATGATTGAGTAACCCTTTATTATTAGTCTTTCTATATCTCCAAAGCTCAAGATGCTCTGTTCCACCTGATGATGTCATGTAGTGGGAGCTTTCAAGTTAACCTACCTTATACCTTTAGTTCAGTAGCGGTTGGCAAGTCTAGGGCTGAAATTATCCAAATGATTCTAGTGAAGGCGTATGGAGCTCTTCCTGTATTACCGCATGACATCACAAGGTGGAACAGTGTTTTCAGTTTGAGAGAAGAACTCGGCCTAAAAATGCACAGTTTGTGTGTTAAATAGGGGTGGGACGAGATACATTTTTCACAAGACACGAGATTGGATCTACGGGAACGAGACAAGGCAAGACAGTGATATTCTTTATGCTAAAATAAATACAATGTGCATTTCAGTTCCCGATTTTAGCGTCACCACTTTGATTTACTTTATCTAATATTTCTGCTGTTATTGTCACTCTGCTTTTTGGGACTACATTCAAAAAATGTAACTTGCCAGTACTTTGTTTTTTTAATACAAACATAAAAACATGAGGAAACATCTTACAAGATCATTTTTACTATCTGTGCACATTCTTGTAGTAATTTTGTCTCTCGAGATCTTGTGGCATGAGATCTTTTCCCACCCCTAATGTGTGAATGAAACAAAACACAACTCCAGGTATGTTTTTATGAAAAAATAACAATACAACAGAGATCCGAAAATAGAGTAATATGGGCCTTTTAACTTGCTGTTCAAAACTGCTAGAACTGTTGCTAACACATGCCTGTCTTCTCATTGTGGCATTTCATTAATGTAATGGCTACACAGCATTTTAAACACATGATCCAGAGTCCGAATTAACAAAAACAAAATCACAAGTACAGAGTTATGGGTGCCGGGCAAGGCTAGGTGGTAGGTGAAAACAGCAATTTTCAGAGCACTCAAGCCTCAAATGTAGGACAACACAATATACTAAAATATGCATGAATCAATCTTTATTTCTTTATCCCCAAGAGCACACTCAGTCATGGTGTGAAAGCTCTGACATCCCCATCCATCACTCTCCATAAAAAAAAGATTAAAAAGTCAAGATTATGTGCAAAAACAATTCTGTCACACTGCCAATTTTTACATTATGATAAAAGGGGAAAATAGGCACTGATTAGAGCTTTTTATGTTGATATGTAAATAGTGTGGAGTCAAGCAGGCGGGTTAGCATGTAGTTTCCCTGTGTAAATAGAGGCAGGCTGACAGGTAAATTAGCATGTGTGGCTAATGGGGCACATAGCGGACCAGCCCTTGAGGCACCATTTCAGTGTGAGAAACAGGCAGCTCATTGACCCAAGAAGCGCCTCTGTCACTCTGAGCTGTAGCATTCAAGCTCATAAACAAACAGCTACCAGACAACACAGACGCCAAGACTGATACAGGACTTCACTCATGAAAGTATCATCACAAATCTCATGAATAAATGTCAGCTCAGCCCTTACCTTTAAATACCTATGATGGCTTGGACTCATTTTACTAAAACACAGTTAGGATCACCACCACCTGGTTGTCTCCATGGTAATGTTATTTCACTTAAATAACACTGATACTGCTGCTTAAATGACACTTAAAGGACACTGACACTGCTGCTTAAATGACACCATTTGAGCTTTATTACGCTACACATTGTGTGTCTTACCTGTTTGTATTATATACAAGTTTAAGATAAGATAAGATAATCCTTTATTTGTCCCACAATGGGGAAATTGCAGTGTCACAACCCAAGTTTCAGAAACTTTACTATACTTTTGCTACAGGTACGCACGTATGTGATGTTTTAGTCATTATTTTTATTTTCTTGTACTTTGGCTACAGGTATATGTGATGTTTTAGTCATGGTGTTTATTGTCTTGTTTATCAGATGTTTAATGTTCACTGTGGGCCTAGGGGGCGCTGCAATTTCAAATCCTGTGTGTGCAACCTGTACATAGGGCTGGGCGATTAATCGAGATTTGCGATATCTCGAGATGTTTTATGAAATCGAGAAAGATTTTGGCATATCGAATATCTCGAGATAATGCTCTAAATGAATAAGATTTCGCCACTTTGCTTTCCTTGCTTTCCTTAACTGTGTTGTGGAGCTGTCCACCCCGCCTCCTTCTTGCGTTTGCGTTTCACTGCGTCTCATGGTTCCCCCTCCCCTCCCCTCGCGTGTAAGCCACGTGTGTGTGTTGATAACTCATTCAACAAGGCGGTGTCCACAGAAGCGTCCACGAGAGAATTCATACCAAAGAAAAGAACAAATGGCTCCATTATATGGCGGTATGAGGAGCAGAAAGAGGCATTTTGCAGAGAATGCAAGAAACTGGTGCCATCAAAATCATCGAGCACCACGAATCTCTTCAACCATTTGCGGTACCACCACAAACTCTTATACGAAGAGTGTGCCAGGCTTCGGTTCGCGGGCAAACCCACCACCACCACTTCTAAGAAGACATAACAAACAACGCTCCAAACATCTTTACCCCGGTGTCTACCCTATGGGTTAGGGTTAGGGTTAGTCCAAGGTGGGTCAGCATTACGGAGTCCATTGCCTTCCATATCACAAAAGACATGACGCACATAGCGGTTGTTGAGCAACTGGGGTTCATACTAGGGCTGGGCGATATGGAGAAATAAACTTATCTCGATATGTTTTTGCTATATCTCGATATACGATATATATCTCGATATCTATGCAGGGGGGAAAAAAACAAACAAACGTGCCAAATTCAGCAAGGTTTTTTTTTTTTATTGAAGTGCAAACAGGCAGCCAAGTGCCTAAAGGTAGACAGGTACTAGTAACAAAGTGCTTGTGCACCATTTTTAACATTACCAAACCAAGGAAGTAGTATATTGCCATATTTTAATTGTAAACATAAAACCTGAGGGTCGACAGTTCTTATGAAGTGCTTCTTTAACATTTAAGATAAAAGACAAAAAAAATCCCTCATTTCGTTGCCAAGTGAAAAAGCACACATTAAATTAATTGTTTTTAAATATAGATTAATAGAGCCTCAATCCATGAATTCTCGTGTGTTTTGTGACTGTAGTACGTTTTATATTTGTGTGTGTATTTGCTTTAACTTAGCACATTATTCTGCATCATTTTTTTTCTAGAAATACTATATTAATTTATTGCAACCATTAAAACGCAAGTGTGCTTTAGAACCAACGCCACATACCCGACCCAAATATTTCACTCACTGGCAACACCCACCGCACTGACAAGAAAGTGGCGACTAGGGAGACTGTATCTAGGCTCAAGCGTTTTTAGCATTCGTATGAAGCCCGGTCGCTCAACAACCGCTATGGGCGTCATGTCTTTTGCGATATGAAAGGCAATGGACTCCGTAATGCTGACCCACCTTGCACTTGTTTTTCCATATGGTAGACACCGGGGTAAAGATGTTTGGAGCGTTGTTTGTTGTGTCTTAGAAGAAGTGGTGGTGGGTTTGCCCTCGATGATTTTGATGGCACCAGTTTCTTGCATTCTCTGCAAAATGCCTCTTTCTGCTCCTCATCGGACGTTTAAAATCCGAAATACCGCCATATAATAGAGCCGTTTGTTCTTTTCTTTGGTATGAATTCTCTCGTGCTTCTGTGGGCGCCGCCATGTTGAAAATGAGTTGTCAACAAACACACGCGGTGTGCGCACGGGGAGGGGGAAACATGAGACGTGAAACACAAACGCAAGAAGGAGGCGGGGCGGACAGCTCCACAAACAGATGAGGAAAACAGTGGCGAGTGGCGAAATCTTATTCATCTCGAGTTTTTCGATATGCCAAAATCTTTCTCGATTTCATAAAACATCTCGAGATATCGCAAATCTCGATTAATCGCCCAGCCCTTGTTCATACGATTGCTAAAAACGCTTGACCCTAGATACAATCTCCCTAGTCGCCACTTTTTTGCGAGACAGGAACTTCAGCAACATTGTCAGTGCGGTACAGGTACAGAGCAAGCAGTGGCTGAGGATGCAGTGTTTTGGGCACAGGCTGCATTTGGCGATCGTTGAGTTTTAATCCCTCTCTCTCTCTCTCTTTCTCTCTCTCTCTCTCTCTGGGTTGGTCGGGTATGTGGCGTTGATTCTAAAGCACACTTGCGTTTTAATGGTTGTAATAAATTAATATAGTATTTCTAGAAAAAACTGATGCAGAATAATGTGCTAAGTTAAAGCAAATACACACACACACACACACAAATATAAAATGTACTACAGTCACAAAACACAGGAGAATTCATGGATTGAGGATCTATTAATCTATATTTAAAAACAATTAATTTAATGTGTGCTTTTTCACTTGGCTACGAAATGAGGGATTTTTTTTTGTCTTTTATCTTAAATGTTAAAGAAGCACTTCATAAGAACTGTCTACCCTCAGATTTTATGTTTACAATTAAAATAAGGCAATATACTATTTCCTTGGTTTGGTAACAAGCACTTTGTTACTAGCACCTGTCTGTCACTTGGCTGCCTACCTGCCTACCTGCACTTCAATAAAAAAAAGAAAAACTTGCTGAATTTGCCCCCCCCCCCGCATAGATATCGAGATGTATATCGTATATCGAGATATAGCAAAAACATATCGAGATTATTTTTTTTCTCCATATCGCCCAGCCCTACCTGTACATATGGTTTTTGACAACAAAGCTGAGTTTTGACTTTGAACTTTGATTTCTGTGTTTCTTGATGTTCCGCTGTGTGACATTAACCCTTTCTATCGTGCATCTTTTTCAATAGCAGGTAATTATATTGCTAATCAATCCCTTTTAAAAGCAACTCACACTGTGCACGCTCTAGCCTCTCCACAGGTCTGACTTGTAACATGGGCCACCTGTCTCCATGGAGATAAAACAAGTTTAAAATCGTGCAACATTCCAGGCAAAGCAATAATATCCCCATAGAGAAAACAGGTGGCGGGCTTAAAATTTTACACCGCTGAATTCTGTTAAACAAAAGAGACCATTATATCACCAGATTTTTTATAGTGTAGCATTGTTTACCATCAGCTCATCAACGGGAGGCGTAAATCTCTGGAGACGCAAACTCCTTTCCACACCTTCCTCCACAGTCAATAGCCAGATTGCTTGTCAAAAACATACCATTTGTTTTTCTCCCAATCACTTTGCGGGGTGTACCCTCCGTGCCAGCTTTCACTCATAAATCAACACCTTTTTTCCGATGTGGGAGGAGCGGTAATATATGAGAGAGTGAGCCGTGACTATGTGCCTATGCATAAATGTACCGTGTACTTGCTACGTGCAGGGGAGGATATCGAGGGTATTAGCTAGCGTGGTGCGTGTGTGTGTCTAGCCTGTATATCGCTGTCTGAACCTTTCATCTAATCATTAAACGCTGACAGGCCTCACAGAGCACTGCTACTGATCTGCGGAGCCGGAATACAGGTCTGACTTCATTAGCTCTGTTAGTGCTAAGCTGCTTTAGCCTCACTCACGCCCGGCTTAACCTGCGCCACCATAAATTCCAACAGGAGCTCAGACAGGAGACAAAGAAGCAAAGGTGAGACAGAGAAAGAGGGACATGAGAGCGTTTAGAGGAGGGGTTAAGGAGGCCGAGGGGATGTGATGCGATGGAGGAGTCTGGGAAGCGTGTGAACCGGAGTTGGAGAGTGCTTTGAACTAGCAAACCTCAAACGCAACAAAGAAATCAATTTACTTGTGTTGCAAACTTTTTTTCCAAGAGACAATTGACTGGGAAATTATTGATAAGGGATTCCATGGTTAGGATTTAGTGGAATCAAATACAGCCCCATGTGGAAGTTATGTGGGTATACAGTGGTCCCTCGCTCTATTGCGGTTCACTGTTCACGGCCTCGCTGTTTCGCTGATTTTTTTTTTCCAATTTTTTCAATTTTTTTTATAGTGTACAATTTTTTTTTATAGTGTAACATTGTGTTCTGCGTCCTGATTGGCTAAGAGACTGTAAACCTTTGCCGATTGATAGATGGGGGACGCGGGGGATACCGGGACCAGACTGGACCTAGACCAGGACCAGACCAGAACTATACCGGTACTAGACCAGGACTAGACCAGGACTAGACCAGGACTAAACGTGGATTAAACCAGGTCTAGACCAGAACTAAACCAGGTCTAAACCTGGACTGGTCCTGGACTAAACCAGGACTAAACCAGGTCTAGACCAGAACTAAACCAGGTCTAGACCAGGTCTAAACCAGGCCTAAACCTGGACTGGTCCTGGACTATACCAGGAATGGACCAGGTCTAGACCTGGACTAAACCGGGACTAGACCAGGTCTAAACCACTCTTTGCTGGTTTCGTGCGGCTGGTTTGTGGCTCGGGCTGAGAGGACCCGGTTCTGGCGCCGCGATTCTGTCACGGATTTGACCACGATGAGGGGTGCACATGTCGCGCACTTCTCCAAGGGGTTGGTGCGCGTCGCGTCGCGGGACGTGGCAGTGCCGGGACGCAAGTCACTGGATTCCTGTGGATCCAGTGACTCATGTCTCCGCCCCCCTCGCGTGTCGGGCACGCTTCACTATTTTGTTGAAAATCTATGAAAGTTTGAGAGTTTAAACGAGAGAGAAATGTGAGAAAAGGTTAATTCCAGTCTGAGAAAAGCGTATAATGTGTGTGGTGAGGCATTTACAGCCTTAAAACATGTAGAATAATTGTAAAATATAAAGTTGTCCTACTTCGCGGATTTCTCTTATTGCGGGTTATTTCTGGAACCTAACCCCCCGCGATTACTGTAATGTCGTTTCCAAGTGGAGACATTTTATTGGTCCTTTAGGGAAATTTCTCCACTGCATTTGACTCATCATTTCTAGATCTTCAGTTAGATTTGAAAACTTTGTGAATTTGTATTTAAATATATATATATATATATATATATATATATATATATATATATATATATATATATATATATATATATATATATATATATATATAAATGTAACAGTGTATGATAAAAGGTCTTTGCCAGGCTAAAATACATAAACTTGTTATTATTTGTTTACTAGATGAAGAAAATTAATTTATTACTCTTTATTACTCTAAGGATTTGTGTTGCTCTGTAAGAAGTTAAATCAAGAACATAGACTGGATAAAGATGTGGTGAGTGTGACGTCGCCCACAGCGTCCAGCTCCAGTCAAATAAAGCTCACAAGGCTAGCAGTTATAGGAGCAAATTTGGAGTAAAATTCCATTTTAGGAATGGGAATTTATTTATGGACAAAACAGCAAAATAGAAACTCAAGGATCATGTAGAGTGGGTTAATGTGAACATTTTAAGACCAAAATGATGAGGGTCACAGCAGCAGTTAGAGAAAGGGTGACAATTATGCAATGTAAAATCAATTGGAGCCAGGGTCAATGGAGCTGGAAGTACCCCATGACCACTTCCTATTTGGAACGCAGAGCTAGAGGGTTAGCTACTAGTCTGGCCATTTATATCAGTGACGTGCAGTCAGTGGAGGCAGGTGAGGCTGTGCCTCACCTGTCATCACAGAGAGAAAAAAAATGGAAAAGATAAATTGTTTATCCAATGATTTGTACTATTAAGTTATTTTCTATTTAACTCTGCCATTTTAATTATTTTTTATTCAAAATTGCTGAATTTTCAATTTTACTGTTAAAATATTGAGAGGAGACGTGCGGTGAGGCACCAGCCGTTCGTGCCTCACATGGACTGACTGTGCTGTAGCTCAGCAGTGACAAATTCTGCGCTAAAGCGGCTGTGAAAAGGCGCCGGGTGAGGCACGTAGTTACCTGGCCTCATGGTAGGGGGCGTTCGTGAGCCCAGGGGTTCTTCTTGCAACTCCTGGGGCAGCAGATTAGAATAAGTGACAGCAAGCTACAATTTAGAGTTAGCAAGTCAAGTTTAGCAATCCGTTCACTTTTTTCTTCTTGTCTGGCCCTACTTTTTAAATGGAGGAAGATTTTTTTTTTTTTTTTTTTGACACGCTTTATTCATTCCCGTAGGGAAATTATTTCTCTCCATTTGACCCATCCTTCAGGAGCAGTGGGCAGCTCGTCTTTCAGGTGCCCGGGGACCCATCTCCATGATCTTATTGCTCGGCTTGGTTAGGACCTAAGCTGGAGGATTTTACCTAGAGCATGTTTTGGGTTGATGGGGGAAACCGGAGTGCCAGGAGGAAACCCATCCAGACATGCAAAATCCACACAGAAAGGCCTGGGCAACCCGGAGATCAAACCCAGACCATGCATGCAAACTCCACACAGAACACACACAGAAAGGCCCGGGCGACCCGGGGATCGAACCCGGAACCTTCTTGCTGTGAAGCATGAGCGCTACCCACTCAGCTACCGTACCGCCCCTTACATATTGAAGCTCAAGCTGTTTTCTAAACTGGACTTTTGGTCGAAGGAGGTTATAATTAAAGGAAGACCAATGCCGGAGCTTAAGGGTTTGTTCCAGAGTACAGGACGAAAGACTCAAACAGTGTGTGTACAGCGTAAACACAAAAAGGCTGGCTATGTGGATGCCCAGTAAGAAATCGTCTTTTCTGCTTTTCCTGCCTTCTTTTCTCAACCTGCTGTAACAATGTTTGGACTCAGATGGATATTGTGACCTGAAAAATTTGCAAAGAAGCCTCATTAAACATGAGCGGTCGACAAATCACATTCAGAAACAGATCATGCTAAAAATGTGTTTTTTTTTAAATTTATGACGCTGCTCGGTGCGCTCTGGAAAATGCACTGAACAATAATAATAAATTTTCAGCTTCACATCAACAATATTATGAGCTTCAGTCACAGGGAGAGAAATTGGCCAGGGGCCAAATTTACTTGCTGACACGTGGTTTACATATTTGTAAATTTGGTTGTGATGACGTCAGTGCCTCACCAGCCATGACCCTCACCGCAGGTCACTGATTTATATATAGCCATTGCGACTCAGTCGAGGCCTTCCTAGTGATCCTTTTTATTCCACTGCTTTAAATAGTAGCCCTTCACCTGGTCTTGTTTGCATTCTCATTCCTCCAAATTTATATTCACACTTTTCAAGGTTTAACGGCATCCCAATATGGAAATACACTTTTCTGCACCTGTGACCCTCCCCTCAGGCAGGCCCCTCCCCTCACACCCCTCCCGTCAGGCCCCTCCCCTCAAACCCCTACTCTCCTCTCTGGTGCCAGCAGTGCTTCTGGCTACAGTCCGCCCACAGGCCCTGAAAGGGACAGCTGTGACCGATGGGACTGCGCGTGACTCTGATTTGATTCAGCCCATTTGATAAATTTATTGCCGGCATTTTGGAAATGAAATTAGAGGGACGTCTTCTGGAGACTGTTTTTGCAGCACAGGTACCATAAATATAGTTCATATGGCAGAGGAGAGGAGGAGTAAAGGAGGAGAGGAAGAGGGAGGTGTGGGTAAAGGATGGGGGGTTGAGGATGTTCCACCCAATAAGGTCATGTTCTAATGAGGGCCGCAGTCATGGCACAGAGGAACAGTAAAGGTTATCCATGAAGAATCGACCTAAAGCAATATCCATCCACTGTAGTAATAGATATGCACTAATAGGCTGCACGCTACCTTTCACATTGTTGTACCTTTGTTATAATCTTTAAATCAACACATTTTACATATTAAAGTGTAATGAAGTGCGAAAAAGGGCTAGGTGGATATGTATCACTATTTTTTCCCTTGTACTGATCATTCACATATTTTTATTTCATTTGTTCAGATTTATTCAAATCTAATAAAGATTCAAGACACATTTTATCAGATACCGATATTAGTATCAAATATCAGCACCGATACTGAAAGATTGGCTGGATCGGGCCGATATCCTGGTTGGGTCTTTAATTGGATGTAATACGGCTATTTACAGGCTGAGTTTGGCCTAGAATGCCTCGTAAGGTTTGAAAAATTGATTTATGTAATATGTTAACAGTGGTTTAATGAAATAAATGCCTATCCCTACACTGTCATTGGTTAATATCGAACACAGGCAGATAAAGTCAATGTATTGATATCATATCGGACCTGAAAAAGCTGGATAGGTGCACCCTGCCAATAATCATATGTCCTCCTCCATATTCTGAACTCTAAAATACATGCTTTTACTGACAAGATTGGCTGTGGACATCATTGCGTAGCCCTTACACAAAAGCAGATCTTTCCTTCACAAAACTATGAAAGCTTATTGTTCTGGACTGACGCCATCCACAACTCTTCTATAGGGAGAGGGCAGTTTTCTCTCCGGATCGCAGACCTATATCACAATGACAAGAAATGTTTTTGTCAAGCTATGTAATCCAAAAAGAAAGACCTCCGGAGCGTATAGGGGACATGGACACACAGCGGTCGTGCGCAGTGATCGCTCTTTCACTGTCAAAAGTACATGGCCTTATTTATGTGGGCCTCATTGAGAAACATATGTGTGTGAGGAGGCTGGAGGGATGATGTACGCTGTGCCAGGCTCAGGTGTGTCTCCACATTCATCAGAGTGTGAGTGGAGAAGAGTGCATCACTTACCTTTATAGGGCCATCTGACAGCACTGTACAGCACCCAGCCATCACAGAGCACCCTCAACACTTAGGGTGCTAGGGGAGAGGTGGGAGGGCATCGAACATAGCTCAAACAAGCAGTGAAAGATGCTAGAAGCTTTGACTGGTTTTGTAAAAAGGATTGGTGCGTAATTTTGTGTGTGAAATATGTTAAATTTATTTTCTTAAACTTCTTCTACTATTTCTGTACTGAAAATTTACAAAATAAATCTCCCAAAAAGACACTGACCCAAAGTTGTATTTTAGCATACCGATAAAGAGGTATTATAGTAGGTCTTTTTGGTGTTCAAATGCACAAAAATAAATAAATAAATTTCTTTCTTCATCTGGGGTATGGTTCATTCAAGTATTATTGTATAATTTTATATATTTCAACCCCAGAACTCAAAAACTCTATTTACACCTTATTTAATCCTACCTGTACCTTTGTATTTTATTATATTTTATTACATATTTTTATTATACTGTTTACTTTTTTCCCTTGTATTTTTATTGCATGCTATTAGTACTTCTCGACTATCTTAGCGAGTCAACGGGTTCTTTTGATCCTAAGCATTTCATTGCATTGTTGACCTTGTGTTGATCCTGCATATGACAAATAAACAATCTTGAATCTTGAATCTTGAAAGTTCATCTGAGTCTTACATACTTTCAAGTGGATTAGATTTAGATAAAGTCAATAGTGCCCACACAGGTAGAGTTTTAATAACCTCTACCATTGGTTTAAAATGTGTATTATGAATGAACACATAGAAATGATGATTTAGGGAAGATGTGAGGAGCAAACATTGACGCTCCACCAGTACAACCCAGATCAACCCCCTTACATCTGTTTGTGTGTTTAGTGTCTAGCCCTATTATTTTCTAACATGAAACCAGCTCTCAGGTTGACATTATGTACATCCCCTTAACAGGATCTTTCCCTTAAGACCCTCTCTGCAAAACAATGGCACTCTCCACCTCCTCCTCATATTAATACAAAAGCATGTGCGATTAGCCTGTGCATAACATGATAGGCTGTGACTGTCCATCATCCCGGTGTTGAACAGTAATTTAGTGGAGGTGTCAGTGGGTGTGAGTGATTGACTTTGTAATCAGACAGATTGTTGTGTGGCAGAAACACCGAATGGCTCGATTTCAAATCAACATCAGCAACAGCATGGAATAATTCTCATCTCATTAGCCAAAACGGCAAACATTCACCACCACCACGCACACCGAGAGAGGAAAGCCTGAGGTATCAGCGGGTGACTGATTGAGAGGCATCTTACCTTTGTGTGTTGTCAACATGGTATCTGTGGATAAAAGAGAAAGAACAATGTTAAAGCTGACAGGGTGAACACAAGACACAATAGGGATGTGGGAGCTGACAGCAGAGGCAGTGGTTTGCTGTGAGGAAGAGAGTCACCCAAGAGGCAGAGCAGACAGGAGGGGGTGTACAAGACCAGGGGGTCTGTCATGTCACCACAACAGTACACAAGTGCTGCTGAATATACGCAAAGAAGAACAGCGCTGAATAGACAGCCACATATACACATATTTTAGCATTGTGTGATTCAGTTGTGGTTTTAGTTAAATAACTTACAAAAATAACAAGGATCTCCCTTTGAGATAAATGAGATATCAATCCTTGGATTCAGAGCTGACTGATTTACCACTTTGAAAATGTAGTGGTTTTCAAAGTGTGTTTCTCAAACTGTGGTAGAGGAGCAGCTGGTCGTCCTCTGGGCCCTCTGCACTTCTAGTCATTACTTAATTTAGAGTCAATGTCATCCACATTTGGTCCTCCTTTGGGTTATTCCTACTTTAGAAGTACATTTGTCATTTTAGTCCAAATTTCAAACTGCTATGTCCCTTTTTTTAATCTCAGGTGGTGCGTGGTACTAAAAATGTGAGAGCAGCTGCTCTAAACCATAAGAAGCTTTGAATCGAACAGATTATCATATCCATCAAGTTGTAGTTGATACTTTTGACCCATCCCACAAACAGCAAACATCACATGAAGTCATTGTTCTTAGATTTTCTATTAAAAAAAAAATCTTTCCACTTATTGAGTATGAAAATGGACTGCTATAAAAATTACTGCTATAAGAGAGATTTTGAGTATAGATTACCGTCATTTCCGGACTATAAGATGCTATTTTTTTCCTCACACTTTGAACCCTACAGCTTTTACAACGATGCGGCTAATGTATGGACATATTATTCATTTATGAACACAGTGGATGTGTGCGCGCAACCTGAGTGCAGAATGCGCTGCTGTTTGTGCAGTTAACATGAAGTTGCAGCGTTAGCGAGCGCTGTTGTCAGCACTAAAACAGTTTATCGCCATGTGATAAAATAAGTTATGATGCTGAATGAACATTAGTGAGTGGGATACGTCTTAATGATCCGTATGCGTTAAATGCAGGTGAGGCGTAAATGACAAGAAGAAACATCTCAGACTTCAGTAGCCGGACATCCACTCATACCTGATTGTTACAACTAGTCCCGCCCCTGGGAGAGCCTGAAATCTGCTGAAATCCTACGAGACACTGACATGATCCCAGACACTGAAATGATCCCAGACACTGACATGATCCCAGACACTGAAATGATCCCAGACACTGACATGATCCCAGACACTGAAATGATCCCAGACAGGACCAAATCCATGAACAGGACAGCAGCTCTTTCTGCAGGAGACATGCGCAGTAGAGCGAGAAGTGACGGGGTGCAAGAGCGAGTCAGATGAATGAGATGAGACAGCGAGACAGGTGAAGAGACAATGCGCTAAGGAAAATGCTAGTTTGATTTTGTTTTGAATAGATATTTTGCGCTTTATGCACACACCCTCCTCATGGAAAACACACAAAGAATTTATATGATGCAGCTTTTAAGTTAAAGGCAATCTGTGAAAGAAGGAAATAGAGCTGCTGCACGTAAGCTTGGCATCAATGGCGAAATGCTGGCAACAGCCGCGCGACGAACTGACTCGATGACAAAAGGCAATAAAAGCAGATGGCCCAAACTTGAAAACGTTCTTGAAGATGTGGACACCTGCGGCTTATAGACAGGTGCAGCCTATATATGTACAGTACGGAAATTATTTTAAAATTTAGTGGCTTATATTCAGGTGCACTCAACAGAGGCACCTAGTCTGCCAGAAATTACCAGAAGAAGATCTTCTACCAAAACCATGACATTTGAACAAAAGCAAACACTATGAAAACCCTTGCATGCAGTTTGGGCTATGTTACTAAATATACAACCCATTGCACATTCTACTTCAAAGTACTTTTGATGATACTGCTGTCAAAGCAATCTTTCAGGCTTTTGCTGAAAATCTCAAGACTGTCCTGACCTATAAGCTGCTGATCAAAAACACTGCTGAAAACTGTCTTGGTTTTTATCCCAGAGCCACGTCCACTATGTTGCAAAGCTGAAAAATACTGCAATTTCATCTTATTGTCCTCATCAAATATTCACCAGCTCTGGCTTTCCTCGATCCCAAACATTCCATTTTATTAAACAGAATTGTCAAACTTACAAACTTTCTCTTGCTTTGTTCTTTGGTGTATTGTCCAAATCTTGACTGGACTGGCCGCTAGCCTGAGACGCCCAGTGAGGGGGAATCATTGGCTCTGGATGGATTTGTGGTGAATTGGCCAGTACAAGAGATTATCCAAAGCTTTGTTTAATTGCCAGAGTAAAGATGGCGTTCATTGTGTGGAGGTGCAGGCTTTTATCGAGGAGAGGGAGGGATTGGACCAAGAATGGGTTTATGTTTCGCGAGGTGTTTCTGTGAGTTTAAGGAAATATTGGCAGTCTCCTTATTACATGGTCTGATTGCTGCTGTCTATAAGCTCTGCATATCTTAATCTGAGTCCAGTCCAGGCTTCAAATAATTAGCTAAAGAAGCCCTCTCCCGGCTCAGCGCCTCAGTCCACCTTATCGCGCAAAGTAATCCATGGTCCATTTCCTTTTCACCCCAAAAGGCTTACAGTGGCCCTCTATTATTATAGGATAGAGGGATAGCCCAAGGATGGTGGAAGTATTAGGGAGCATGTCATGGCTACTGGTGCAAAGAACTCACTCAGTCCTACAGTAAGTCCAATACGCATTATTTTGTAGAGATGTTTTAAATAAATCATGAGAAATGGAGCTACTCTAGGCATTCAAAATTGGTTTACAATTAGATCATTTACATTCACTCCTCCTAACTTAAGAAATGTGTGCGTTCCATTTGTGCCCATATTAAAGGTGCATTGTGTAACTTTTCTGGCGGAGGGCCCATCAAATGGTTTCTCCATGGAGATGTTTTTGCTTTAACTGGAATGTTCCACAGTACGGTATTAAATTCCTATCTTCATGGAGACCAAACCAGGCCAAGTGACAGGTCAGACCTGTGGCGGTCAAAAATTGAATTCTGGAACACCAAACATGCTCACACTAACAAAACCAGATGGGTATTTTTCCATCAAGTGTTACCCTTGTTGGTACTCGCACTTTCAACTTGTTACATTATACATCGCACTTTTAACAATATCATATTACATTACACATCGCACTTTTAACTTGTCACATTACACATCGCACTTTTAACTTATTGCATTGCACATCGCACTTTTGGCAATGTCATATTACATTACACATCGCACTTTTAACTTTGATGGGTATTCTGCCATCAGATGTTACCCTTGTGGGTATCACCTGATGGCGCCCAGATTACCAAACCAATAGTGCTACAACATTGCATTGCATTACATTACATTACACATTGCACTTTTAACTTGTAAATTGTTATTTCATTGTATATTTTTATATTGCATTTTTATTGTACATTTGTATATTATATTGTATAGTTGTGTTGTCTCACCTTCCCAGGACTACAGATGGAAATTAGCTATTAGCTACAATCTGGTACAAACATCTCTGCCATTGAGCTTAATGTAATTGTACACTATCTTAATAAACCAATAAATGAAATGAAATGAAATGAGAGGCAACACAGCTCACAGTCAGAATGCATGTTTTTCTAGGGATTTTTGAGCTACAAAAGCACCTGTAATTTAATGAATATAAGTCATACTGAGGAACATTCCAGGCAGCGCAATGACATAGCCATAGAAACAAGGTGACAAACCCCCAACCAAAAAGTCACACCTTTAATAGAATATGATCAAAGGAGAAGTTCAGTTTCACGCATTTTAATAGAATATGTGGAAATAACACACTTAATTAAAAATCCTTATATAAATGTACAATGTTATATATGTATGTGTGTGTATATATATATATATATATATATATATATATATATATATATACACACACAACACACACACGCAAAAACTAACTATATGCAGTCTAATAGATCAACTAGAATGACTTGAACAACCACACCTCTAGATCCAAGAGGCACCATTTATAATGGAATCATTACTGGGGCTGCTCTCAGCTTGTAGTTACTGCTCACTCTGCCACCCACAGCTCCTCAAAGTTGCTCCATTTTGATTAAAAAGTTTAAATAGTTTAACACAGCGGATAACTATTCTATCCAAGCTCGAGGATGGCACAATTAAAACTAATGAATAAAGGCCACATTGTTTTTGAAGAAGAAGAAGAAAGCAGTTAGGAAGTTTTTCATTATTATAATGGCACTCTCAACAAAGAAATCATTTACTGTGCTCAGATATTCCATAGTACTTTCTGTTCACTCTTTACAGTTCATTATGGTCATTTATGTTGTGTCAGTACACAATAGGTTTTAATTGGGGAGGAGGGGCAATTTTAAACCATGACTTTGAGAAGTGTTTTCTAAAATTGGAGTTTGATTCAATTTATAAACTCAAAAGAAATTAAAAGATAAGAAGAAATAAGAAAATCTGCAAACTTCACTGTTTCTAATACAGTACGTTCATTTAAACATGAACTCATAAGAACATAATGCATATTACTCAATATGGGAGAAACAACAATAATTGGCAAAACTATGGCAGACTGCATTCTAGTCATAAAATGTATTCATAACCAAAACAAAAAGTTAGGGAATTTATCAGATTTTTTCCATATATTTCTGCAAAATCTGTCTTGCCCCCAGAACATTTTATGAGCAGCTCTTGAGGTGAAATACTGGAGGTGCTAAGCAGCTCTTGAGGTGAAATAGTGGAACAAGGCGGAAATGGGCGAGATGCGAGAACAAGGCTCTGTTGGAATGCTACTACTCCAGTAACCCTGGGGGGGTTACTCCAGTAACCCTGGGGGGGGCGCTTGAATTGCGTGAGAAATGCCGTGTGAGTGTGTGAACGTCGAATTGCGTGTTGAGAGCCCTGTTTGTCTAAAGAGCAAACTTAAACTACAAAGCAACTAATGACAGTTATATAAATGAAGTTATTACCTGATGGTTCTCAGTTTGTTTTATCATCACCGCTCTTTGTCAGTGCGCGCTGAGAGGGGCGGGGAGGAGGGACCGGGGCGGGGGGGGGAGCGGGACATTACGGATTCACGTAAGAGTCTGGTTAATGCACCGGGCCTGCGGCGAACCGTGTCTCACCATGGGCAGTTCGGCTCTAGGCCGCGCGTATTCCGCGCGTAAGCCGTCGGGGGGGACACGTTACGCACAGACGGAGACACCGGGACCGGAGTCGGTGCGTCTCGGAGGAGACGTGGCACCGGGACTGAGGCTCAGGACGTGTGTAACGTGTCCACCCCAACGGCTTACGCGCGGAATACGCGTGGCCCAGAGCCGAAATGCCCATGGTGAGACGCGGTGAGACGCGGGCCCGGTGCATTAACCAGACTCTTACATGAATCCGTTAAAAATGTCCCGCTCCCCCCCGCCCCCGGACCGTGCGCCCGGAGCAGGGGGAGTTTTTTTCGCTGAAAACGCGCGGAGCCTGCATAAACTAAGCCACACAGACCGATTTTCTGGGCACAAAAAAAAAAAAGAAGAAAAAGAAATCAGTGTGAGAAATGCCATGTGTGGTGTGTGAGCGTGTGAACACGTCGAATTGCGTGTGTCACACTCTCAATGCGTGAGACTTGAGAGCCCTGCCCTAGGCAGAGGGGTTACATGAACAGGATGTGGGATGAATGGTTACTACGATACCCACAGTCAAAGCTAACGGCCAAACAACTAGTAGCTCAGTGTTCCAACATCCACAAACGGCAACTGCTATCACAACTAGAGATTGACGAGGTACAACACAAATGTTACGTCAAGGGGGAGCGAGGACGCCAGGTCAGAGGGGAGTTAACACCAACTCCCCAACCAGAGATTGGGTACGAAGCCCCAATAAGTATCACGCTGAGCGAGGCAGCGTCTGACCTGAAAGATAAGATCATGGCCCGAATGAACACAAGGCAACCCCGACACCAGTTACAGAGGCTAAGTGAAGTACCATCTGAAAGTCTCCTAGAACATGTGAATGCAACACTGAGAGCGATCCCTACCACAACCATCACTGAAACCAGTGAGCTGATATACACTTCAGCAGCAGTGATCCTAGAGGTGCTGGGCTATAAGAGCAACCATGGGAGCCATGAGAGACAATACTCACCAAAGACGGTTGGAGGCTAAAATCAGCAGGTGCGGAGAGAAGTGAGCCAATTGTCAGAGGCCCAGAAAGGTGCAATGAAAAAGCAAGTACCCAAGAGGTACAGCCAGATGCCCATACTCGAAACTGCCAAGCAAAGGCTACAAGCCTTAGCCAGCCGCCTAAAGAGGTACACTCAAGATAACGAGGCCAGACAAATAAACTGGTTGTTCGTAACACAACCTGCGAAAGTGTATGCTCAATGACAGGGGGATAACACCAGAGCAGACCCACCAAGGCTGGAGACTGAAAGGTACTGGAAAGGCATATGGGAAAGGGAGGCATCACATAACACCGATGCACAGTGGCTGGTGGCTCTGAGGAAAGACCACAGCAACCTCCCTGAACAAGATCCAGTCACCATCACAGTGGCAGACATTCAGGAAAGGCATGAAAAATTGGACAGCACCGGGCCCTGACATGATCCACGCGTACTGGCAGCACAAATGAACCAGCTGCTAATGAACCAGCTGCTAAGGGATGGGACTCACCCTGAATGGCTAACCCAAGGGCATACGATCCTGATCCTGAAGGACCCCTCGAAGGGTACAGTCTCATCCAACTATCGGCCAATAACCTGTCTCTCCACAACATGGAAACTCATGTCAGGCATCATGGCGGCTAAGATAAGTGGGCACATGGATCAATACATGAGCACAGCACAGAAGGGCATCGACAAAAACTCCAGGGGAGCCAAACACCAACTCCTGTTCGACCGAACAGTCGCCCATGATTGCAGAACCCGTCAGACCAACCTGTGCACTGCCTGGATTGATTACAAGAAAGCCTATGACTCAATGCCACACACATGGATCACTGAGTGCTTGGAGCTGTACAATATCAATAAGACTTTAAGGGCATTCATTGCAAACTCGATGCAGTTGTGGAAAACCACCCTTGAAGCCAATGGAAAGCCACTTGCACAAGTGTCCATCAAATGTGGCATATACCAAGGAGAAGCACTGTCCCCACTGCTGTTCTGCATAGGTCTGAACCCCCTCAGCCAAATCATCGAAAGTACTGGCTACGGATACCGATTCAGAAATGGGGCCACCATCAGTCACCTACTCTACATGGATGACATCAAGCTGTACGCTAAGACTGAGCGAGACATCGACTCGCTGATCCACACCACCATGATCTACAGCACAGACACTGGACTGTCATTCGGGCTTGAGAAATGTAGTAGGATGGTGACAAAGAGAGGGAAGGTAGTCCACACAGAGGGGGTCTCACTCCCAGAGGGAACAATAGCAGACATTGAGGACAGTTACAAGTACCTTGGTATCCCACAAGCAAATGGCAACCTTGAAGAGGCAACAAGGAAAGCAGCTACGGCCAAATACCTGCAACAAGTAAGGCAAGTCCTAAGAAGTCAGCTCAATGGCAAGAACAAGGCCCAGTCAATAAACAGCTATGCCCTGCCAGTGATCAGATACCCAGCAGGAATCATAAGCTGGCAAAAGGAGGAGATACAGACCACAGACGTTAAGACACGAAAGCTCCTGACCATGCATGGACAGTTCCATCCCAAATCCAGCACCCTGAGACTGTACACGAGCCGGAAGGAAGGAGGCCGAGGACTAGTGAGTGTGGGAAC
Source organism: Paratrypauchen microcephalus (assembly GCA_036785185.1). Lineage (NCBI taxonomy): Eukaryota > Metazoa > Chordata > Actinopteri > Gobiiformes > Gobiidae > Paratrypauchen > Paratrypauchen microcephalus. The sequence continues at coordinate 4,842,856 of JAVJIX010000016.1, read as the reverse complement.
CACTGTCCAGGATGAAACATCCAAAATCCATAAGTACATCAAGGACAAGGCCCCAACAGATGATGTACTCAAGGAATGCCTCAGACAGTGGAGTACAGAGGTAGAGGTGCTGGAGGGACCATCATGACAGGACAAGCCCCTACATGGGGCGTACCACAGAAACATAAGCATATTAAGAAATCCTACCAATGGCTGAAGAGGGCTGGTCTGAAGGACAGCGCAGAGGCCCTCATCCTATTGCACAGGAGCAGGCCTGCTTGAGTTTTCTGAGTTTCTATCTATTCTACACAATTCATTTGATATGATTATTATAACCGGTGATTTTAACTTGCACATAGATAACCTTTCAGACCCTATTGCAAATGAATTTTTGAATGTTCTTAATTATATGGAGTTTACTCAACACATCACGCAGCCGACTCACAACAGGGGGCACACTCTGGATCTGGTCATTACTTACGGCCTGACCACTAGTGTGTCCTCTGTTGCTGACCTGGCTGTGTCTGACCACTACTGTGTGTTTTTTGATATCACTGGTTTTATACAGCAGGAGACCTCTGTGAGAACTGTGAGGAAGCACCATCTGACCCCTGAAGTGGCAGCAAATGTTATCGAGGTGTTAGAGAAAAATCCCTCAATGGTTTTACCTGCCTCCTGTGATTCCATTACTGAAGATTTCAACAGTAGACTGCAGTCAGCCCTGGATCTGGTTGCTCCACTCAAAACCAAAAGTATTAAAACCAAACCAAAGCCTCCATGGATGAATGAAGACTTGAGAAAATCCAAGAGAGAGTGCAGGAGGGCAGAACGTCGATGGAGAAAAAACAAAACGACTATAAACCACCAATTATTCATCAATCAGCAACGATCACATAACAATGCTACAAGGAATGCAAGAAATCGTTACTTCTCCACAATAATCACGAACCACAAAAATAATCCAAAAGTTCTTTTTTCAACCATTGAAAACATTCTAAACCCCGATTCTAACACGTTTTACCTGACACCCACTGACTCTCTCTGCGAGCAGTTTGCTGACCACTTCACGGGAAAGATAAACACCATCCGATGTAATATTTTATCTTGTCAAAGCTCTGTTTTTAACTCACCTGAGTGTTTGTTTCGCCCAGAGAAAACTCTGGACAGTTTTGCCTTGGTTAATGCTGGGATGCTGGACAAGGTCTTCTCCTCAGTGAGGCCCACCACATGTCTCGTAGACCCAATCCCCACTCCATTTTTTAAGTCTTTTTATGGATCTTTTAGGGATGAACTTTTGGTCATGATGAATTGCTCTCTTCAGACAGGGGTCTTTCCCGCTGCCTTCAAAGGGGCGGTGGTGAGGCCCCTGCTGAAGAAGAGCAATTTAGATTTTAATGATTTTAACAACTACCGACCACTACCACAACTACTTACCATTCTTAAGCAAGATTCTAGAGAAACTTGTCTCTATCCAATTAAATGATTTTCTAGATAATCACAACATTTTGGAAAAATTTCAGTCTGGTTTTAGGGTGAACCACAGCACCGAGACTGCCTTGGCAAAGATTTTGAATGACTTTAGAATAAATTGTGACTCTCAAAAGGTGACTGTGTTGGTTCTACTGGATCTGAGCGCTGCCTTTGACACAGTAGACCACATGATTCTTTTAACTCGCCTAAAGCACCCTGCCCTCTCTGGTGCTGTTCACAAATGGTTCACGTCCTATCTCACAGACAGAACATTTATGGTAAGTATGGACTCATACATACTCCTCCAAGATCCATAAAATCACATGTGGTGTCCCCAAGGGTTCCATTTTAGGCCCTGTGCTTTTCAACTTGTACATGCTCCCCCTTGGCAGCGTCATCAGGAGACATGGAATCAATTTCCACAGCTATGCAGATGATACGCAGCTTTACATTTCCGTGTCTCCTGATGACACCAGGCCAATGGATGCTCTTTTTAACTGCATTCTAGATATCAAATCCTGGATGGCAAGAAACTTTCTCCAGCTTAACCAGGACAAAACTAAGGTTCAAAAGGTTCTAGTCATCGGTCCTGAGGCACAGAGAGAGAAACTTTTATCAAAACTACAAGCAGTCTTTTAACCCATCTCCTCAAGTGAAAAACCTGGGTGTCATTTTTGACTCTGACCTGACTTTTATCCCACACATCAAGAACATCACAAAAATAGGTTTCTATCACCTAAAAAACCTGACTTGGACCAGAGGGCGGGACCACATTACACCGGTCTTTAAATCTTTGCACTGGCTCCCTGTGAGTTTCAGGATAGATTTCAGGATAGAAGTTCTTTTACTGGTTTTTAAATGTCTTAATGGTCTTGGGCCTTCTTATCTTTCAGAACTGCTTTCCCCTTACGAACCTTCACGGGCCCTGCGCTCCTCCGGCAGCAGGCTCCTGGTCATTCCCAAAGTCAGGACACACACTCACGGAGAGGCGTCTTTTCAGTACTGCGGCCCTCGTCTATGGAACTGCCTGCCGGAGGACCTCAGGGCTGCAGAGAACGTTCATGTTTTTAAGAGTGGGCTCAAGACTCACCTGTTTAGCTTGGCCTTTGATTGACTTCTGTCGTCTGTTTGCTTGTCTGTTGTTTGTTCTTTTGTTTGTTTGCTTGTATATCTGTTTGTTGTTTGTCTGTTTGCTTTTCTTTTTTTTTTCACTTCAGTTATGTTTCGGTGGTACGCCCCATGTAGGGGTTTGTCTTGCCATGATGGTCCCTCCAGCACCTCTTCCTCTGCACTCCACTGTCTGAGGCATTCCTTGAGCACATCATCTGTCGGGGCCTTGTCCTTGATGTACTTATGGATGTTGGAACACTGAGTTGTTTGGCTGTTAGCTTGGACAGTGGGTATCGTATTAACCATTCATGTAACCCCTCTGCCTAGGGTTACTGGAGTAGTAGCATTCCAACAGAGCCTTGTTCTCGCATCTCGCCCATTTCTGCCTTGTTCCAGTCAATCTACGTTCCTACCCTCATCTATGGTCATGAGCTCTGGGTAATGACCGAAAGGACAAGATCGCGGTACAAGCGGCTGAAATGAGTTTCCTCCGCAGGGTGGCTGGGCGCACCCTTAGAGATAGGGTGAGGAGCTCGGTCACACGGGAGGAGCTCGGAGTAGAGCTGCTGCATCTCCACGCCGAGAGGAGCCAGCTGAGGTGGCTCGGGCATCTGTTACGGATGCCTCCTGGACGCCTCCCTCGGGAGGTGTTCCGGGCATGTCCCACCGGGAGGAGGCCACAGGAAAGACCCAGGACACGCTGGAGGGACTATGTCTCCCGGCTGGCCTGGGAACGCCTTGGGGTCCCCCCGGAGGAGCTGGAGGAAGTGTCTGGGGTGAAGGAGGTCTGGGTGTCCCTGCTTAGACTGTTGCCCCCGCGACTCGGCCCCGGATAAGCGGAAGAAAATGTGTGTATATATATATATATATATATATATATATATATATATATATATATATATATATATATATATATATATATATATATATATATATATATATATATTAGGGCTGGGAATATTAACGCGTTAACCGCGATTAGATTAATGTAAGTTATGATCGCGAACAATTTTTTTAATCGCGATCAGAGTTTGCCAGCATTTTCCGCAATTCTACCATCCATAGTACTGCCGGCGCGAGCTGGCTGCCCGTCACAACGCTCCTGCACTTTCCTAACTTTTTGCCTTAAACTGCCCCACTTTTGTAAATATTTTTTATCAACACTGTACGTAAGCTTGGGCCGCACACGACGCTGCACTTTTTCTGCACTTTTGGTGGATTATTTACCTGTCTCGGCTTAAGATGTGTAAGGGACCCCGTCCTCCGCTCGTCTACACAAAGGATCAGCTGATGGCGCTGCGCAGCGCTGTTGTGTTCCCCCGAGACAGGCATGTTATCCCTGACGAGATCCTGCGGACGACACGCCGTGGATGCCGCGCGGGACGTAAACTCCGGAAAAAGAAGAGACGCTACAGACCCGTTCTTCCCTCTGTCATCACGGGGAATGTGCGCTCCCTCGCCAACAAGACGGACGAGCTCGCGGCGCTCGTTAGATTTCAGCAGGAGTACAGGGACGCTAGCGTCATTGTTTTTACGGAGACATGGCTAACACCGCAAATCCCGGACTCTACCGTCACTGTGGACAACTTTCACCTGCTGCCTGCAGACAGGACGGAGGAGAGCGGGAAGAAGAAGGTAGGAGGACTAGTGCTGTTTCTGAACGAGAAATGGTGTAAACCTGGACACTGTACAGTGAAGGAGCAGATCTGTAACAAAGACATTGAACTGTTCGCTGTTGGCATGAGGCCCGGTTACCTGCCCCGTGAGTTCTCTTATATGCAGCTCATTTGGTTGTATTAATTAAACTCATTGTCGGTTAAACACGCTATTTTGAGTTTGCTAGTATTTTGTTCCTTCTACGCATCCGTAGGCAGCTCGAGCGGGCTTCAATCATTTATTTACAATTTCTCAAAGTAAGCACTATTACTGGTTCATTGTTACTTTTTCCTTTCTCTGCACTTTTTTTAAATTAAAAAAATGGTGAGAAATACTTTGCATTGTGAGTTTAACTTTAGATTCGAACGATCTTACTGCAAGATATCAATTTTAAACATGCAAAATAAATCACGATTAATCGCGATTAACTATGAAATTTCTGAGATTAGTTGCGATCAAGAAAATTAATCGTTTGACAGCCCTAATATATATATATATATATATATATATATATATATATATATATATATATATAAAATGAACTAGCTCTGTTTTTTACATTATTAAACATGTACAAATCAGGTACAGTATCAGTGCTATTATTTATGATGATTATTTATGATGTATTTATGAAGGGAGACAAAAATAGACAAAAATAAATGTAAATGGTGATCCACTGTTCTCCCAAAATGAGTGATTTTTCAGCACGTTCATTTTATTGTGTAGTCATTGTCAATCAGACCAAAACATGACTCCTGTCCTCACTTGTACTTCAGTGTGTGTTGTGTGTAAAGTATTAGAGAAGCATACACACACTCACAAGAGGCGCAAACAAAATGAAAAATGACGATCAAGCTGAAGATTCATTTCACTCTAATGCTCTTGTGTGACAAATTACAAGATAGGAGCCAACAGAGAATAGTGCAGCGTTGCATAAGTTGGCAAACATTTAGTATCATGATTGTCACTTCCTTATTTATCAAAACTTTTGTGCCGACTTTGGCACATCGGGCTCATCTGTCTCATGTGCCCATTCAAATATAGGACACTGGAGCCAAGTCTCTGTTTGATTGAACATCCTTGTTGTGACCAATGAGCTGCTCTCCAGTGATAATGAATATCTATAGGAAGCATTAGCAGATTAAACAATGACTAATAGCTGGAGTCTGTTGGTAATGAAAAGGTGGATGCTGGACTCTTCCAGTTGTAGCAGTTGTTTCACATTAGATAAATGCAGGTTTTCTTCTACCTTAAAGTCACCATCTGTAATTAAACTGCCGACCCGCCCCTGTGTTATCATATGTCACCACTAGATGCTCTCTGATAGTGTGCCTTCAGAAGACCAGAGAGCACAAGTGAGCCTGAACAAAGGCTAGTTGAGGGGGAGGCAGGTTTCACATCTGCCATCTACTGGTTAAAAAATAAAATAAACTTGTGGATGGTAGCAAATTTATATAAAAAATGCTGGATTTCAGATGACATCACAACATTCTATACAATAATATTTACAGTAATCCCTCGTTTATCGCGGGGTTAGGTTCCAGAAATAACCCGCAATAAGAGAAATCTGCGAAGTAGGACAACTTTATATTTTACAATTATTGTAAATTATATGTTTTAAGGCTGTAAATGCCTCACCACACACATTATACACTTTTCTCAGACTGGAATTAATCTTTTCTCACATTGCTCTCTCGTTTAAACACTCAAACTTTCATAGATTTTCAACAACATGTATTAATAGTGAAGCGTGGGGGCTCCGCCAGAAGACATGAGACATGAGTCACTGGATTCCTGCGGATCCAGTGACACATGTCTCCGCTCCCCACTCGCGTTCCGGCACTGCCACATCCCGGGACGCGCACCAACCCCTTGGAGAAGTGCGCGACACGTGCACCCCTCATCGTGGTCAAATCCCTGACAGAGCAGCGTGACCGGCGCGAGGCCGCGTGTACAACGGGGCTGCAAGCACGAGATCGAACCGCAGCGCCCGGAGGCGTCCTCTCAGCCCGAGCCACAAACCAGCCGCACGAAACCAGCAGAGCGGCACGTGGTGGTTTAATCCTGGTTTAGACCTGGTCTAGTCCCGGTTTAGTCCAGGACCAGTCCAAGTTTAGACCTGGTTTAGACCTTGTCTAGACCTGGTTTAGTTCTGGTCTAGACCTGGTTTAGTTCTGGTTTAGTCCAGGACCAGTTCACGTTTAGTCGTGGTCTAGTACCGGTCTAGTCTCGGTCTGGTCCTGGTCTAGGTCCAGTCTGGTCCTGGTTCCCCCCGCGTCCCCCATCTATCAATCGGCAAAGGTTTACAGTCTCTTAGCCAATCAGGACGCAGAACACAATGTTACACTATAAAAAAAAATGTTACACTATAAAAAAATGTTACACTATAAAAAAAATAATAATAATTAAAAAAAAATCCGCAAAACAGCAAGGCTGCGAACAGTGAACCGCGATAGAGAGAGGGACCACTGTAATACAGATGGGGGCAGGTAAAATGGATATTATTAAAAATCTGATTTTTGTCATAACATAGCGAGTTCTTGTGTCTAGTAGTCACTGATAGAGATGTTCAGGTTCCACATTTATGAATTTACCTTTTGAATATGTCAGGGCAAAGTACAATGTAATTAATAGAAAAAAAATTGCCCTCGCCCCCATCTGAGAGTAGGACATCACATTCTACAATCTAAAAACCACCAATTCTGTAAGATCAAGTTCAGGCCTTGTGGTACCATGAACTACACACTATTTTTGATATTGCACTAAGTGGTTCCATCTTGGCAAGCAAAAATAAAAGACGCACTATGTAACTTTTTTGGTGTAGGATCTTCCACCTGTCTCCATGGATGTCAGGTGATGCCACAGGGCCACCACCTGCAATAGAATAAATGCAAGGTAGGTATGTTTTATGCCATACAGTGTAACCACAAATATCTCCATGGAGACAAGCAGGTGACTGACACTAAATCATCATACTGTGCAGCCCTAGTACCTGGAGCCAAATACCAGATAGAACAGAATAGAACAGAATGCCTTTTATTGTCACCATTCATATGTACAATTTACATTGTACATACTCACAATGAGATTGAAAGCATCTCACTTCAGTGCACATTTTAGTAGACATTTAAGATATATACAACACAGCTGGATATTTACAACCCAGTACAAAAATAGTGCAAAAAAAATTGTGCAAAAAAGTCCTGTGCTACACATTAGTTATTGCAAGTCTTGCTCAGATATTGCAGTAGGGGTGACACATACAACCATATATGGCACTTGGTGTGATGATTTCAGGAACCAAAGCCACCAAACAATGTTAATAAATCAACAAATATGATTAATATTGGGCAGGCCAACATAAAGAATCCTTCACCCATATTTTGCTCTAATCAGTACAAATGGCCCATGTTTCTGTGCGGGAAAGCCCCTTGTGAACTTTAGGCTACATTATACATCATGACATGATTGAATTAGACGCCTATTGGAAACCTGTCTCGCTCTGGCCTTTTAAAGTTTGTCTTCTGGGAACGTTTTTAATTACAGCAGAAATTGTCTTCGATTTTTATCCCCATCATGAAATGCAGAGAATCCTTACAGCTAATCATCTCTTCATCAAGATGAATGAAAAGCATATCATTATGAAGCAAAGCCGCAATTGGGCATCAAAGCACACAAAGTTTACATGTACATTGAGCCAAATTCAACGGTTCGTGCATCATTAATCACTACTGAAATATGATGTTGGTAATGCAATTAGGATGAATCCACAGACTGGAGCTGTTCAGTGCTAAATCACTGTCATTGGTGGACACTGACAGCTCATCACTTATACTTATGAACTCCTGAGAGAAAAGACCCAGGTATGATCCTCCCAACAGTGGCATAAATCAAATTTAAAAAAAAGTGTTTTTGCGGGTGCTCATTTTACAGTAAATGCCAGGTGTGTTTTAGTATGCAGAGTAATGTGACATGCACAGTTATATAAAGTGGTGGATCCAAGTAACAAGGAATCTATTAGCTTTCACGTGCGTGAATAACATTGATGAAAATATGGGGTGATGGGTCTTTATTAAGAAACTAAAAAATATTAGGATCTCACGCAATAACTAGTATATACACAGAGAAGTAAACAGTATCTTCATAAGTGAAAGGGCAGATTCAACAGTCCAGTCACTCCAAAAACACCAGTTAAGACGCCATCAACCGGTTAACTGACTAACTGCCTCAAGGACTACAGCCCTATAATTAATAATTAATCGTTGTTAAAGACTCCATATTACACTATTTTTTAATTTGTTATAATGTTGTTTCCTCATCACAAACATTCCTGGAGTTTTTTTTGTTTTTAATTTCATTCACACATGTTTAACACACAAACCCTGCAAATTTTGTTCTGAGGCGTTCTTTCAAACAGAAAACACTACAATACAGCAAGTGGTTCACAGTGTTTTTAAAGTCCATACATCTTCATTAGAATCATTTGGATCATTTCAGCTCTGGAATGAACTAAATGTAAAAGGTAGCTGTTAAATTGAAAACAGACTAATAATGAAGGGTTACTCAACATGTGAATGGAAGAAAACACACCTCCAGGTTTTTGAGGAGGCAACAGCATTATAACATGGTTTAATGTTACTGAAAAAATACTGTTATTGTACACTGAGCATCACAAAAGGCTTGGTGCACACACATTTTCCTAACAATGATGCATAATTGTTTATTTAAAAAAAAAAAAAAGATGCACACATTTTAATGTGCCATAATTGTTCAAATCAAATGTTTTCTATTTGATGAAGCACATAATCAAGGGCATCACATCAGCGGTTCAAAAGTACCTCAGACTGGATGTGCAGGTCTTGTGCTAATGAATGCAACTGTTAGTTTAAAAGCACTGCAGGCCCTGCTGTCAGTGCATAGAGAACAGTGCGTTTGAATTAGTTGAGCCTAGCCCAGGCTCACGTGCACTCACCAGCATGGGGAGACTGCCTGCCTGCTCATTACGTACTAATGAGTTGTCTATTAATGAAAATGGAAAGCATTTATTTTGCAAGCACAAAGGGTTCAGCTGGATTAATTACTGCACTACAGCAACAAAATGAAAACAGAAAGTGCAGCATCACTCTTGTGTGGCACATTAGCCATTAACCAACTGTTATCAAGGCCAGCTCAATGCAATTGCACCTACATAGCCAAGGAGCTCTGGTCCTCAGAGCAGTGCTAGAATGTGAAGTATAATGCTTTTAACTAAGGCTAGGTGGAATGGAAAAGGGTGATATCATGATTTGCTTAGAGCCTGTGGTTTGCTAGTTTTGAAAGTTCACACTTGTCTGTGATTGGTTCATTCAGCTTGTCACTCACTCAGAGCATGACAGGGGTGACCAATAAGACTGCTGGAGCTTAAAGTTGACAGGATGTGGTTCTGTTGTAGCACTGCATTAATAAGAATACCCCAAAATCATGATTCAGCATTGTCCCATTGTCAAAAAAAAATATTTTTTGAATTAATTATTTTTATTTATCCCTGTAGGGAAATTATTTCATTACATCCTTCCGGAGCAGTGGGCAGCACCTCTTTCAGGCACCCGGGGACCAGTCTCCATGATCTTATTGCTAGGCTTTTACCTGTGGAGCATGTTTTTGTGTTGATGGAGGAAACTGGAGTGCCCAGAGGAATCCCACCCAGACACAAGAAGAACATGCAAACTCCACAGAGAAAGGCCTGGGCAACCTGGGGATTGAGCCCAGAGCCTTCTTGCTGTGAGGCGTGAGTGATAGTCACTCAGCCACCATGCCACCTTTTTATTATTATTATTATTATTATTATTATTATTATTATTATTATTATTATTATTATTATTATTATTATTATTATACCAGGAGATGGTGGTGGACTTCCGCAGACGCCACTCTACTGCCCCCTCAGTGAACATCCAGGGAAAGGACATTGAGAGTGGACTCTTACAAGTACCTGGGTGTTCATCTGAACAATAAACTGGACTGGACTCATAACACTGATGCACTGTACAGGAAGGGCCAGAGTCGGCTCTATCTCCTGAGGAGACTCAGGTCCTTTGGAGTGAGAGGGCCACTCCTGAAGACCTTCTATGACTCTGTGGTGGCATCAGCCATCCTGTACGGTGTGGTCTGCTGGAGCAGCAGCATCACAGAGAGGGAGAAGAAGAGGCTGGACAAGGTCATCAAGAAGTCCAGCTCTGTCCTGGGCTGTCCTCTGGACTCAGTGCAGAAGGTGGGGGACAAGAGGGTCCTGGCTAAGGTCACCTCTATGCTGGACCATGAGTCTCACCCCCTGCAGGACGCTCTGTCGGCTCTGGAGAGCAGCATCAGTGACAGACTGATACACCCTCGCTGTGTGAAGGAGAGGTTTCGCAGGTCTTTCCTTCCTGCTGCTGTCAGACTGTACAACGAACACTGTTAACATGTCATTCAACTTAACTGCACTTACAAATATTCAACTATAATCCAGAGTCTATTTTTAGGTCTAGGTTTAAATTATTCTAGGCCATTATTTATTTATTTATTATATTGTTCTGTTGCATGTTACTTTTTCGTGCTGTTCTTGATCTGTGCGTTGCAACACTGGAATTTCCCCACTGTGGGACTAATAAAGGCATATCTTATCTTATCTTATCTTATTATTATTATTATTATTATTATTATTATTATTATTATTATTATTAGATACATCACAATGAGTAAATACAATCACAGCTACAGAAAATGCAGTTTGTTCATAATGCAATTTCATTTTCTTGTTATTTAATTTTTAAATTTTCTTCTTTGTGCAGCATCTTTGAGTGTTCAGAAAAGCACTAGATGAATAATATTACAACTTCTTTAGTTTAGTTTTTATTTAATGGGACAGAGACAATAAGCTCATAACAAACCGAGAAGTTCCGCACTCAACTAGAGATAAAGAAAATGTGAATGAGGTTCATTTAATTTATTTAAATTTTAAAATGTGCTAAAAGCATATATTTTACTAAACACAACTATTATTATCATGAAAGCATGGCTGCTTCGACTTCTTTCTAATGGGCAGTTAAATGCAGTGGCAGTCTTTGCAGAGCCCTGGCCTGGTGCAGTGCTCTTCCCTCAGTGGTTCTTAATTGGACATTAGAGTTGGAGTGTGAGGTCATCTGCCATCATGTGTGGCCATAGGGACAAGAGACCTTTAACCAGCAGCTTTAGGTGGTCCTGAGAGGAAAGAACATTGAACATATTTTTAGGAAAAACAGGTAAGCTAAGGTTCAATGTGAAGTGGTCTTGCTCTTGTAACCTGGCCTGGTGACAGATAAGTTTAAAGGTCCCATATTACGTAGCATTTACTATTGTAAGCTGTAAGCCATGTTATAATGTTGTTTCCTCAAGTAAAACATATACATGTAACCTTTTTATTATTAGTTTGTCTTCATCTCCAAAGCTCAAAATGCTCTGTTCCACTTTGTGATGGTTGTTACCTTTTACCCTTTTTTTTCCAGTAAAGATTGGCAATAGCAGAGCTGAAATTATCCAAATGATTCTAGTGAAGGTGTAAGGAGTTTAAAAACACAGTGAAACACTTCCTGAATTACCACATGACATCACAAGTTGGAACAGTGTTTTTAATCTGAGAGAAGAACTCAGCCTAAATATGCAGAGTTTGTGTGTTAAACATGTGTGAATGAAACAAAACACAACTCTGTTTGTGATGAGGAAACAACACTATAAAACATCAGAAAATATTGTAATATGGGCCCTTTAATGCCATACAGTAGAACATCTTACCCAAAGCAATAACCTCCATCAGAAAAGTAGATCTCTTATATGGATTTAATAACAAAGGCAATGCAAAGATAAGATTATGCTTCTTTTGTTCAGATCTCCAGACTGCCCGCAGTGACTTCTATTATGCTGATGCCCAGATAAGAGGAAGGCTTTTAAATTTAACGTTCAAATCAATTTAAGCATATCCAATAAATGTCCAAACATCAGACTGCATCAAGAGTGTCTTTTCTTCTCTGCCCCACAGGAAGTGAGATGACAAAAGTGGACCTCCAAACTGACAGGCCTCAAAATGACCTTCACTTAGGATGGATCTATCATGGCAACCACCTGGAGATCAAACAAAGAAAGAGCGGAGGTGATGCCATTTTTTCTCTTCACCATCATCATCATTTGCTGTGGTCACGTCTACTAGCCCCTTGGCACATTGGGATTTCCATTTCCTATAATTGTGCATTTTCTTAGTCTAATTTGGCGTCATCTTTTGCAATTACACGAGGTAGGTCAAAAGCTTGTGCCAGAGGTTGAGTGATTAAAAATCCTGTGAAGAAAAATGTGGACTGTTTATATTAGATTGGGTCTATATGCAAACAACACATGCACCGCTTACTGAAAATAGTCTTTGTTTCTTTGTTTAACTCAAATCTTAGCGTGGCATACTCATTTACATATGTGGGGATTTTATTCATTCCACTAAGATTTGTCTAAGTAAGTAATTATGTGTGTAGGAATAGCAATTAAACATGTAACATGTAAATGGGCAAATATTTAGGTTTTGAGTATGATTACTGCCATACTGAAACATCAGGCATATTAATATAATATATTGATATTAATGAATCAAAACTCAAATAAAAATGAATCAAAACCCAAATACCAATCCATGTTGGTATTAATGTTTCAGGTGTGAAGTTTACAGAGTGTGGTTTACTTGTTGGAGTTTGTGGAACAGTGTGAGAAAAACAGACACCCAGCACAGTGCCTCAGGGCTGGGACACAGCTCCAGTGGCTGCTGTCTGAATGTCTGATTCAGCACCAAGGACAGCTCCTCTGGCTGCAGATACAGACGTACACGTTATTGACTGCAGGAGTATATGTAGGACCTCCCTCTAGACAAGCCACTCCTCATACAGTTTAATGTAGAGGTTCTCATGTGGAAGGACACCAACTTAACAGACTCTGTGGTTTACAATGGACAAGTATAAGTTATATTTGACCAAAGAAATACAAGCTGAACTACTGTATATGGATGTACTTCTTATGTCATATCTCAGTTATCTCCATTATAATGATACTATTAACATACTCTTACTTATGATTTCCTTTTTCTTTTTGCTAGTGTGTTTTTTGAACTTTATTTATGAATTTTAACATTTTACAATGTTTACAGTGTTTCCCCTTCTTAATACACATTCCCATCATTTCAACATAGAATACAAAATATAAATGGAACAGAAGGGAGTGACCACTAGTTGTACATTGTCAATGTACCGTATTTTATTTCATTAGAATAGTGATTAACAGTTTAAAACAACATTACATCTTGACAATGTAAAACAACATTACATCTTGACAATGTTGCATATTCATGTTTCAGTTTCTGATTATACTCAACATTTTAAGGAATTTCCCCCCATTCAAAAATACGTAGTATTTTGATTTACATTGTTAACGGCAACTTAAACCATGCATAACAGCAAGCTGAAACCCATGTATAGGCTTTTATACTATATGCTTATATAATCTTATCAAGTATGTACAATGTAACACAAATGTGGGTGGTAAATGTAAGGTAGTATTCATATTATTTAACAGGACATGCACGTGTGAAATGGGATTGAAGAGTTTGGGGAGACATTCAGCAAATGTTCAATATTTGTTTATGTACAATGGATTCCCTTGTAACTGGCCCGGTCCTCATGGTTTTTATAAGGAGGAATGATGGGCAAAGGCGCAGTGCCTTAAATGAGTGCAACCTGTACACTGCAGGTTGTCGTCAACATTCCCCAGGGGTGTGATGCTAACTGAAGGCACTATTCTGTTAGAATCTGTGTTACAGAAGTTAGACTTTAATCTGAGCTTTATTTAACCACAACCACAAAGAGCTGACTTAATTAGAACTGCTACAGGTGAGATGAGCTGTGCTGTTAAAAAAAGTCTCTTACACATGAAATTACTGTCACAAGCTAGCTAACATACTCTCACCTTTTTTGTTGAATCTTGAATCCTAAAAACTGTATTTAAATCAATTTTGTATTTTTTCTTCAGTTTTCAGACCATCTTAAACAATTTGACAGTTTTTGCTGTGTTCATTGTGTAGTAGTAGTAACTGTTGAACATTCTGTCAATAGAGAAACTTCAACTTTTATTTCATCTATAAAATACAAAAACAAATATTTTAATGGCTATTGTAGAAATAAATATTCAACCTTTTGTTTTGTTTTTTCACTTCCAATACTAAACCTGTGTAACACCTGTGTAGTGAAAACATTTATTAGCACTTGATTAAATCCAAAAATACTTGAAAGTGTCCCCAGTGTCTCACCATTGTATTTACGGCATTAAAGGTTTGCCAGCTCACCCAAAGCACAGAGGTTTTTAAGCAAATACTATTTTGTGTAAACTAACATGGAGGTGCACAGTCAGTTCAATATTAGCTGAGAGCCATTACAACATTGTCATTAACAGAGTTTCTGGAAATCAAATTAGCCCACCACATCACTCACGACAACAGGCTATGTAAGTGTGAATGAAGAAAGAGCTGGAAAGAGTCATGCTGGTACTGCCCCCCCTTATTCTACTCAGTGGCTAAAAACAGATGACAGTTTAGATAGGACAGCGTATATATAGTAGTATTAAATTAAGAGTACAATTTCAGAACATTTGTAGTTTAAAGCCTACCTATGTTGAGCTTGTCTGTCACAATATCTAAATATCTTCTTCCTCAATCAAGCTAAATATACTTGAAGAGTAGCTGAAGTGCCATTTGAAAAAGTCTAGTATAGTAATATATACGTTATACATTACAATCATTGATATTATCTGTACAAGATGGTAACGAAAAGAAAGAAAAAAAAAAACATTTTGGAATTTTTTCAAAACTGTGACATCTGTTTTTGCTAATGAATTCTTCACTTGGTAATGGAAATGTTGAAATGGTTGGTTACTTAGGTGTACGTATTAAAGGTCCCATGGCATGAAATTTTCACTTTCTGAGGTTTTTGAACGTTAATGTGAGCTCCCCTACCCTGTTTAGCCCCCCCCCCCCCCCATCCCCATGGCTAAAAGTTGCGAAATGTCTAAACTGAGCATTTGCGGTCCTTTTCTGCGTTACACAAAACCAGTGTTCAAACGGGCGAGTTCGGACAAGGCACCTTATTGACGTCAGATCGGCAAATGCAGCTCCAGCCCCTCCCTCTGTCTCCGCTCAGCGTCCCTGTATATCCCGCCCATAGAGTTTGGACTGTGAATGAGCTACACAATGCGAAATGCGTTTTTTTATTTGCCTGGAGGCACGTCCGAGTGTTTCTAGGCTCGGAAGTCCTTTATCTGAGCCTCTGGACCTTTGAACAGCAGTGGTTTAATTTTATTTTATGTGGAAATGTGTTTATTTTTCAATGGAACTCTTCAATTCTCTCCCCCCGTGCAAAAACAAGGAAATGGATCAGAGAGCGCTCAGAGCAGACAGCGGAGCGTTTAGCCACACCCCCACCTTCTACTATTGGCCAGCTTTTTTCTCCTCATTTGCATTCAAGCAACAACGCCCATTATAGAGTGTTCTGAGTGAGAAAAATTACTCTTTCTCAGCTTATCTCTGTTTCTGAGTGTTGGTTTTGAAGAAGGATTCATTTACAGTATTAGGGAACCATTAAGGAGCCATATAAAAGCATCAAGAAGTACCATGTCATGGGATCTTCAAGTTTTCTCTTGTATAATATAAATAAAAATATATACATATAGTAACTTACCAACCAGATTTCCAGTTCTGGAGAAGTGATGTCTATTGTTGCCAAGGCCAGAAGGCACTGTGACAACATTACAAATCAATCCAAAAACTGCTTATTATGTTGAAATATTGCTATTATATTTGCTATATGTAAGTTTGAACCAGCTCTACTGCACCTGTCCTGTACATTGTTCTAGTGTGAGTGCGCTTGGCTGGCTCAGTTCCCCCACAGTGGCTCTTACGCAGCAGACGGGAGGGTAATGAGGAGGCAAATATGATTAAAACCATCTCCTCAGGCTGCGTGGACGTGCCATTAAACCAGGGACAGTGTTCAGGCCTAATCCATCACTCTGCACTCCCACAGCGAGCAGCAGAGGAGCGTTAGTGCTACACAGGCCCAAACCTCCAGCCTCCTCTCTCTGTAACAGAACCAGCTCTCCAGGTGGGGCACTCTTTATTAAGGATGTGCCACTAAAGCCCTCAGCCCTCTCCACAGGTCTGCTGCTACTGCCACGGAGAGATCAGGCACAGAAACACATTTTACAAAATGGCCTGACAAGTCCTGTTACTGAAATAGAGCTAGTGCTGTATTGTATGTGGGGCTATGTTATGGTGACAATTTAAGGTTAAGGTATGTTTTCTTAAAGTACTGTATACCTGCTTGTCTCCATGGAGATGTAGTTGCCTTGAATATTAAAGGTCCTATATTAAGCAACACTGACACTAGTGAGCTTTAAGCTATCTTTATACTGTTGTTAACTCATCAGAAACATATCCGGAGCTGTGTTTTGTTTTATTCACACACATGTTTGAGTAACCCTCTATTAATAATTAATAGTCTGTCTACATCTTCAAAGGTCAAAATGTTCTGTTCCACCTTGTGATGTCATGAAGTGATAGTTTTACCTTTACTTCAGTCGAGATTGGTAATTCCAGGGTTGAAATTATCCAAATGATTCTACTGAAGTGTGTAGAAACAACGTTATAGCACCGAGTGGAAAAAATAGCTTAAAGATCCCATGACATGGTACTTCTTGATGCTTTTATATGGCGCCTTAATGGTTCCCTAATACTGTAAATGAATCTTTCTTCAAAATCAAGCCTCAGTGCATGAGATATGACTCTGACTGTCTTCATGAGGCTAAATATTTCTCTGAAACACTTTATTATGGACGTTGTTGCTTGAATGCAAATGAGGAGGACAGAGACAGGCCAGTGCAGCGGGTGGGGGTGTGGCCAAATGCGCCGCTGGTTCCTTGTTTAGCGGTGCGATGTGCGCTGGCCCCACTTCCGTGTGTGTAAGCGCGGAGGAAGATATGAGACGAGTTGTATTAAAAAAACACATTTCCATAGAAAATTAAATTAAACCACTGCTGTTTCAGAGGTTCGGAGGCTCGGATAAAGGACATCCGAGCCTGGAAACACTGTCACGTGTCTCCAGGCCATTAAAAAACCACATCTTGCATTGTGTAGCTCGTTTGCGGTCCAAGTTCTCTGGGCGTGATTTCCAGAGACGGTGGGTAATCATCCAGACGGGGGGTGGAAACCTTTCCACGAATGTGACGTCAGAAACTTCCCTTGTTCAGAATCGCCCATTTGGGCTGTCTTTTTTTCAAACGTGGAAAAGGATCGCAAATGCTCAGTTTACACATTTCGCAACTTTTAGCCATGGGGGCGGGGGGCCTAAACAGGGTAGGGGAGCTCACATTAACATTCAAAAACCAAGTGAAAATTTCATGCCATGGGACCTTTAATATGGGACCTTTAAATGCATCTTCTATTTTCTTTTTGACCATAAAAGTTACTCTAACTCTCACTTTTTAAACAATTTAAACAAAAATGCTGCTTGCTAAAAAATATACATTTGAACATTGATGGGTGCCTTAGAAATGACTAATTAGAAATCTCCCTTCAAAAAATTGTCACTGCTTTTAAATAAAATCAAATGATACACAGAAGTTATGGAATACAAAATAATAAATACTTTAAACCTATCTCTGCATATCTGCATTCTATTAACTATTGGTTATGCTAAAATAATATAACAAGCAAAATATATTCTGAAATATCACAATCAGCAGTCATAATGAGTAAGCATACCTTGGAAACTGCTGGTCTCAATGTTTATTTTATTTTCCCTTTTTACACACAATATTCTTAGAGACTTAAAAGAGGAATATTTGTGAGTGGCAGATGGGCTATGAAAATGCTTTGTTGATGCCATAAATCTGTATTTTTATTCTTGGTAGATTAAACAACACCAAAATATAAAATTCCCACTTGTACTTTTAAGCACTGCCAAAACCATAGAGTTTCCGCATTGAATATCCCTGTAACTGCATAAAATATTCACATTTCATCTCAATATTCATTATGTAACGCTGGACTCAAGAGTGGATCTGATCGGTTACCCTGGTGGACCCCACGCTAACATTAGGCTAAGTCAGATAGCGCAGTTATTTAATAGTGAGCCCCTGATTGACTCTGGGGACCCGGAGATGAGAAGCAGATAAAAAGCTGCTCTTAATGTTTGATGACAGTGAAAGATTCTCTCATCTCAGCGGGACCATATCCAAATATACACTGCATACAAGACCACACTGCAGCCGCCGGTTACAATTTAATCATTGCAGTCAAGCATTGCATTGCCTGTCCAACCATGCATATCTCGGCATCTCCTCTCCTATTTCTCTCTGCACTTGGAAGAGAATTTCAATTTCGTGTATGCGCTTATACCCACGGTCGAGCTCTGCGTTTGGGAGAGCACTGGCGGTACTTCCTGATGCTGTTTCCATAGCGATGTGACAGAACATTACTCCTGCGCTGATGGATTGGAAACTCACGGAGCGGGCCGCGATGACACGCAGATCAACTCCTCTGACGCCGGTGATAACTTTCTCCTCGTGAGCTGCGAGATTCTTCTACCGTTTTCAATATCCACCGTCTCTGAAAACGGCTGGGAGGAGCTGAAGAAAACAGCACTGCTTCATGTAAATTTAAATGATAGATTTTGGTGGATTTGAAGTAGAAGTAGAGAATGAAAAACTGACAGCATAAGTAATAGTAAAAATATTGGTTTGGAGATTTGAAAGATTAGAATATTAAGCATACTGTATATAAAACTATTTTAATAGACTACAACAAATTATATAGTAGGGTAAAAGTAGTCATATAGTATAGTCGTATAGTAAAAGGTCAGATTTTAGTAGTTCTAGTAGTAGGAAACGGGATTTAAACTGCCAACACTCTACCACCTGAGCTAATGCTGGTTATTTTTATGATTTACTGGTTATTTTTATGATTTTTATGATTTACTCTTTTTAGTAAATTTCTCCTGTGTGAGATCAATAAAGTCTTATCTTATCTTATCTTTATGATTAACTTTTTGTCATACTTGAACCACCAAAAAACATACTTAGATTTTAGCACATTTTTGCTAAAATATCTTCAAAATGTTTATGGGATAAGCTATTGGGGGGGGAGTCTAAAAAGTAAAAAAAAGAAAGTAAAATTCAACAGTGTTTCATATATCCTGCCATATTCACATTTATTAGGAATACTCAGAGTAGTCTATGGCAATATTTACTATAAACTCATTCAAAAATGCAAATTGAATCCCCAAGTCAAAATTAGCACATGACTACGGGAACTACTGCCCACGTTTCAGTATTCATCAGCAGCTCACTGACCTGATCTTAACCTATCCATTTTGCAATTAATCTATAATTACTAATTCTACAAATGTTATAATTAAAACTGTATTAATTATTTCAAGCCAAACTCTTCCATCGTGTCTGTTCAATTTGAAGTGGTAATGGACTGAAGGTGTGTAATTTCCCACTGATATCTGGATGTGAGGGGAGGGGAGGGGGGCACACCTGCATGCTGGATAAGGCTCAGGACTTTTGGGGGCTGTCCTGAAGGTGAGCTCGGTCCCTGCTATCTGAGGCCTGATAAAGGAGCAGATGTGCCCATGAAGAGGGGAGGATGATAATACCAAACACATGACAAGATTAGCAGGCATGCGCCAGACTGCAGAGGCTATGTGCAGTTAGGTACTGTTCAGATTAGATCCGGAGCAGAGGAGCACACAGGACCTCCGAGCTATAAGACGGGTATAAGGTGCAAAGCCTTATGGTGGAAATGTGGAATACAGGGAAACCAGGGATGTTTTTGAGACTTCATAAAGTACTGGTATGATCCTGGAAAAGGCCTGATATGACCAAAAATGGTGGTTGGTCTCCATCACCCTCATCCAGAGGCCTGGGGGCTTAAGAGTTCTGTACAGTATCTTTACTGTTCCTAGTACTGCACTTTTCAGACTGAGATGTCTGATGTTTTTCCTGGGATCTGTTGCAACCACTCCTCCAGTTTGGGGGTTACAGCCCTGAGTGCTCCGATCACCAGCTCTACCTTGAGCCCCTGGTATTTCTCTAGTTTCTTGTGTTCCTTTTTCCTGATGTTACCATCACTTGGTATTGCAATGTCCACCACCATGGCTTTGTTCTGTTGCTTATCCACTACCACTATGTCTGGTTGGTTCGCCATCACCATTCTGTCAGTCTGCATCTGGAAGTCCCACAGGATCTTGGCTCGGTCATTCTCCACAACCTTCGGAGGTGTTTCCCACCTTGACCTTGGGGTCTCCAGCCCGTACTCTGCACAGATGTTTCTGTACACTATGCCCACCACTTGGTTGTGTCGCTCCATGTATGCTTTCCCTGCCAGCATCTTACACCCTGCAGTTATGAGCTGGACTGTCTCAGGAGCCTCTTTGCACTACACCTTGGGTCTTGTCTGCTGTGGTAGATCTGGGCATCTGTTGCTCAGGTGCTCAAGGCCTGCTCCTGTGCAGCCAGGATGAGGGCCTCTTTGCTGTCCTGACAGTGGTTCCCACACTCACTAGTCCTCAGCCTCCTTCCAGCTCGTGTACAGTCTCAGGGTGCTGGATTTGGGATGGAACCCTCCATGCATGGTCAGGAGCTTTCGTGTCTTAACGTCTGTGGTCTGTATCTCCTCCTTTGGCCAGCTTATGATTCCTGCTGGGTATCTGATCACTGGCAGGGCGTAGCTGTTTATTGCCTGTGCCTTGTTCTAGCCATTGAGCTGGCTTCTTAGGACTTGCCTTACTCATTGCAGGTATTTGGCCATCGCCGCTTTCTTACAAGTGCTATATGTAAGAAATATACATTTGTTGTTTTTTGTTTTGTGAAGTACACCAAAAACTTGTCATGTCAATATGTCTGTAGAGCAGCTTAGGATGCTGACCATCTGGACAATATCTGGCACACTCGTATTGAATATTCTTCAGCCATCTTCCCAGTGTTATTATGGTCAAAGAGGTCTTTGTGGAAAGATGGTAGTTATGACCATGTCAGGAAAGAGAAGAGAGAACAGTGGCTGAATCAATACCTTGTTTGTGAAAGTTTATGTATATTATTTTCTGTGGTCATTCCATGGGAAAGCAGAAAGTAGCAATATATATACACTACATATGTTCAGCAAAGATTTTTAACCTTTATTTTTACCTTAAAATGATTTAAAACTCCAAAAACACTTATAAAACAAATCCTCATTTTGTTCAGGCTGTTGAAGGTACTGTATCTCCTTTGTAATCAGGCCCACTTATCTGGCAACAATCCCCTCCAGCTTGTACTTTTAAATGTTAATAACTGCTTTAATAGCAGTCATAAAATGGTAAATTGAGAACGGTCACTTTTGAGAGTGTTCAGGAGGTTGGACAAGGCTAAAGAGAAAAATGCCACTATTCCAACTCATTATATCATTAGATAGAAATAGTTAAAAGTACTTTTCTGGTGGAATGTACGCCACCCACACGAAGTCAGTGAGGTAAACATGATCATATACTTTATGCCAATAAAAAGCCCAGTCTAAAGTTAGGACATTAGAGGGAAACACAAAATAATCATTCAAATAGTGAAATTGCAGTCACCTTGTTCTCCATGAGGACAGCCCATTCTTATATTGATTCTTGTTCACAAACAACAGACGGTATTGCAGGTTTGGCAATAATCTTGTCCTCGTACAGTTTTGTTCTTACCTTTTGGACCGTTTGTCAACTTAAGTGCTTCCCCAGAACAAAAGTCAAAGAAACATCCATTTCCAAAACTTTCCCCCAATTTATTGCTACAGGATATATCTCTTGCAATAAAAAATAGGTTTACAATACCACGGTCTGTGCCAAAAATCGGAGTTATGAAAAGCAATGAAAGGGCCACACTGGTGGTATTGGGTGAGTGTGCAGGGACCAGGAGGTGGTGTTATGTAGGAGGCTCTGAGGATGGATGGTGCTCTGTGTGTCCTCTAAAGTCTCCTGTACAGGCCATAGTAGAGTTCACCTTCATCTATCAGGCACGTAAGGGTGACCACTATAACTCATCTTCACCTACACTTCCTGATGCAGAGAGGGAGAGGAGGAGGGACAGGGAAGGGTGTCCTTATATAGGCATTAGATAACATTCATGGACTACTTTTGTACATTTCATTTGCACGGCCTTATGAAAAGCACAGTGGGTGCAGTCTTGGTGCTTATTTTATTCACATCTCATTCATACTTGGCGATGGAAACGTCGATGGCACTGTGCTCTTTTACCCCCACTGACCTCCTCAATCACACATTCACAAAGCCAAAGTAGCTCTAGTACTGATGTATTAAACCACTAACCTTCATTTTAGTTATAGTAACTTCGATTCAATCAAAAATATCAGATGATAATGTCATAATCAGTTTTTGATTTCGTGGGCATTTTTTGTGATTGTTGCGGGCTAAAATGCCTGAATTTGCGGGAGCTTTTCCAAAAAGTTGCGATGAAAGTTGCGGTGCTTTTAAGGTGTTTGTTGCGATTCTGTTGCGGGAGGAAGTGAAAGTTGCGATAAATAGTTGCGATTTTCACTTTTTGTAATTAAAATTGAGTAGTATTTTGAATACTGAGTTATTACTGACAAAGAATAATACAAAGACACAGAGATCACAGATATGGTCCTAAAACAACCTTACCAATATCGAAAATAAATTACTACTAGGAGGGGAACTGTTTCGCGCGGTCTTTTGCTGTTATTTTTGTGGGCAAATGGCGCCGCAGACATGTTTCTTTGCCATTAGAAGCTGTGTCCAAATTCCCAGAGCGCGCGGCTCGGAGCGTGGCCCGAAGGGCATGTGCGTCACACATTTCAATAGTACACCGGCGACGACTGCTGTCCCACTTCTTTTTTGTCCCATGCGCAGTTAACACGCGGTCCGAACACCGCAGTCGTTAAGCGGTCCGCGGACTGCAGTCTGGGCTGAGCAAGCGTGCACCTCCTTGACTGCAGTCTGAGCCCCCTTCGGGCCGCGCTCCGAGCTGTGCGCTCTGGGAACTGTGGACACGGCCGCAGTTTTGGTTTCGTCACACGGAAGAAAAGCAGAATGTTGCGGCTTCCAAACTCAAACCTTTTAGCCGCCGAGAATATGAGGTTGGGTCCTATGGCTCGCAGATTTGTGACGCGCAAAGAGGAGGCTATGGTGACAGATACGCTGAGATCCAGATATGCGTTTTGTGCATTTATTACAAAAAGAGCGTACACAGCTATGACAGCGCAGCAGGATGAAATGGAACTCATGAAAACCAGCAGGATGAACAGATTAACGTGAAAGATGGATGAATGGTTTGCGGTCAACAAAAAATACGGCTACACCCCAACCCTGACTCTCTCCTCTGTGTGACAGGTGAGCGCGCGCTTTTATACGCACACACTTCCGTACGTGCACACACCCACACTCACGTGAACCACCGCCTCTGCCGCACACACACACAAACGCACCGTGCACCTCATCTCAGTTATGTCTCCTACACAGAAGGAAGTTGGTCGGCGTTCAATACGTCGCCGATGATTGGTCAAAATTAGTAAAAATTGCGGAAAAGTTGCGGTGATTGGTCAAAATTGCAACACCGCCCTGAATTCGCGGAGATTGGCTGAAGTTGCGTTGAAGTTGCAAATCGCAACATCGCGAATTCCTGGAGGGTCTGATTCATGCATGTTTGAGTAACGCTTTATTGTCTATGGATCTGTATGGCCAGTGTGTGTCGCATAGTTTGTATCTACTTCCTATCCCTATGTACTTCATTGTGATTCTTGGAAATGTTCAGACTCTGGGTCATACACAAATGTTCAAAAATGTAAATGAAAACCTGCTGCTTGCTAAGGTGAAATGTCACTAAGAGGCAGAGCCAACAGAGGAAGATAAGTTTAAGGGTTTTTTTTGTATTCAATTCATCTGGTTTTTAGATCAATATTTTTAGTTACTTTGAACAAAATGTAAAATATTATTACACATATGTAATAGTTTATCAGTAAAAACAAGAACAAAACGGCATATGTCTTCTTGAGAGAGAACATACTCAAAATGTCTCAAATAGAAAACGCCCTAATGTCTCATACAACTTCATTCACAGCACACGGACACAACATAGAGCCATAGTGTGTGAGTGTGTGTGTCTGTGAGTGTGTGTGTCTGTGAGTGTGTGAGTGTGTGTCTGTATTGGATTAGCAGAGGACACACTGTCTGTCTTTATTGCAGGGGTCCTTGTCGATTCAAGTTGCTGATAAATTGATTATGCCTCAAAGCCACTGGCTGGGCGCCGTCTGGCCCCAATCAGCTCAATAGCAAATCAATAATGCATAAATGGGTTATCATAGACCATATTGACCTTTGCTACATGGAGAAAAAATTGAAGAAAAACATACAGTAAACCAGATGATAAACAAGACCACGATCTATGATTAAAAATATTTTTCATAATTCTCTGGAGTTTTTGTAACTTCTACTTTTTAATTTTGGTTTTAACAACACTTAAACTAAGACATAAAATGTTCTCTGTAGTCTGACCATTTGTGGTGTAGTCATGACAACATCAATTCAACCAGCGAGATTCATTCTTCTTACTGCTTATTTTTTATTTAAGTAGTATTTTCCACTTATCCCTTTTCACTCTTACTTGAGAAGTTTCTTGGACCACTTCTGTGTACCTGTAATTCATTTATATTATTTTGAGGAAATGGTATTATTGCTTGAGTACAATTTTGGCTACTCTGCCCATCTCTGTTAAGTGGCATTGACCAAAAAAAAGCTGTTGAAGGCTTGTAGTCTACTCTTTGCAATTTTGTCAAAGTCAAATTTTATATATAGCGTGTGCAGGCTTGCTTCTCCATAGATCTGACGAATAACCTGTCTCCATTGTGATTACCATGTTTCTTTCAATACTGTGGAATAATGAAGGCAACACAGTAATACCTCCTTGGAGAAAAGCAGGTGGTGTACCCTCCACCAGAAAAAGTTAAACAGTGCTTATTTGACCAGCCAGAAACACGCTTTGGAAAAAACTTCACAAAGACGAGTGGATCTGGAGCTGATTTCTGTTCACTTCAAAATAAAATCTAAAGGACTGACAAACAGTGTGGATTTTTACTAAATCAACAATCGAAGCTCCAAACTATTACAGTAATTTCCGGACTATTAAGCACACCTGAATATAAGCCACATCAACTAAATTTTAAAATATATATATATTTTTTACATATATCGGCCGCTGTTGTTCACGTTGTGACTTGAGATATTTACACAGTTTTATTATTTTTCCGAAAAGTGCCTGAATCAGTTCGTCACCCTGCCGTAGCCAACGTCATCAACTCATTGATGCCAAGCTTACGTGCAGCAGCTCTATTTCCTTTTTTGACAGCCAGAGCGATTGTCTAACTTAAAAGCTGCATCATATACATTTCTTTGTGTGTTTTCCATGAGGAGGGTATGTGTACAAAGCGCAAAATAACACAATCAAACAATTTTCCTCAGTGTCAGTGTCTGGGATCATGTCAGTGTCAGGGATCATTTCATCGATCAGGTATGAGTGGATGTCCGGCTACTGAAGTCTGAGACGTTTCTTCTCGTCATTTACACACTCACCTGTATTAACGCATATGGGTCATTAAGACATATCCCAGTGAGTAATGTTCATTTAGCATCATAACTTATTTTATCACACAGCAATAAATAGTTTTAGTGCGCTGACAACAGCACCAGCTAGTGTTGCAGCCTCATGTTAACCGCAAAGGTTAAGGTTAACCGCTGTGTTGATAAACAAGAGAAGTGACTTTATTGATCTCACACTGGAGAAATTCTTCTCTGCATTTTAACCCATCCTATATATATATATATACATATATTAGGAGCAGTGGGCAGCACACACATTAGGGCGCCCGGGGACCATCTCCATGATCTTCTTGCTTCGGTTTGGTCAGGACCTAAGCTGGAGTACCTATGGTGCATGTTTTGGGTTGGTGGGGGAAACCGGAGTGCCCGGAGGAAACCCACCCAGACACGGGGAGAACATGCAAACTCCACACAGAAAGGCTCGGGCAACCCGGGGATCGAACCCAGACCATGCATGCAAACTCCACACAGAACACACACAGAAAGGCCTGGGCGACCCGGGGATCGAACCCGGAACCTTCTTGCTGTGAAGCAAGAGCGCTAACCACTCAGCTACCGTGCCGCCAAATAATCCATCTATAAATTAGTTGCATCATTGTTGAAGCTACAGGGTTCAAAGTGTGTGAAAAAAATTGCGGCTTATAGTCCTGAAATTACTTACGTATTTCAGGTAAACCAAGTATATTTTGTTCTGAATGTTATAAGAATTTTTGAGAGTAGATGTCTTCCACATTTGAGTGACATATGAAACAAATTAGTGGCTGTGGTTGGAGGTTTTTCGCACTCTATGGTCTGGTCCGAGTCCTTCTGGATTCAAATAGAATGTGAACATAGTGCACTTTTCATACTATATCTTATGGAAATTGCATCATTATAGATAAAGTCCTTTTGATAGGGCCTATTGTCTTCCTGTTATAACTTGTTGCCATGGAGTGTGTATGTAAACGTGTCCGAGCAGGTGTTTTCCGGTCCCCCTTGAGAAGTGTCCCATATAGCCTCACCTTGGGCTGCCTCTGTCCTGACTCCGTACACCGCGCCCTGGGACGCCTTCACTCCGCGCTAACAAGGGATTTCTAATTATTCACAGCGACAATGAGAGCGAAAGACATTCAAACACGCCGAGGATGGAGTGTAGAAAATAGTAAGGAGGCCACAGTGCAATAGGTCTATCTCTGACATTTGCCCTCCTCACCAGATAGTGTCAGTGAAGAGCAAGGTCAGAGGGGAAGTAGTTTGTTTTCAGGAAACTATTATAAAACAACGGCCTCCTTTTTAGCGCCTGACATATTTACAAGGCTGTAGAAAATACAAGTGCAAGGTGGAGAATACTGGACAAAATTGGTGGTAAACAAGATGTTAATAGCAAAGTAAAAGTACAACTACTAGAGTTATTGTTGATAAAGTACTGTTTGCTATTGCTGCTATTGGGTGCACTACTTACAACTACATGTAGTACTGCAACAATTACTATTACTAGTACTGTATCTACTGCGACTGCTACTACTACTGCTACTAATACTAGGACTACTACTGCTGCTACGACTACTTCTGCTGCTACTACGACTACTACTCCTGCTACTACTACGACTACTACTGCTACTACTGCAACTATTGCTACTACTATGCTACTAATGCTAAGTTTGAGTTCTGCTATATTAAGTGCCATAATAGTTGTAATATTCTTGTCAGTCTGTGATTTCTTCAAAATTGAGTTAAAATATCAAGAGGGAACATGGGTATTTCTAAAAACAAGCTGCAGTTCTGTGCACCAACTTATTTTTGGTGGTATGAAAAGGGTTTGAAGTAAGTTAAAGCTTGACTGGTTCACGAAAAGGGAAGAGAATCCGAAGTGAAAATTGCAGGTTAAAGGGGAAGCAAGGGGCTGGTTTTTGATGTGGTGGAGGGATTAGAGGCCATGACACCAATCCAGACGAGCTAAAGACCTGCACAAAACTTAATAGACCAAGAAAAGGGAACCATGCTCCTATATATGCTGTAAACAAACCATATGAGATGCAAAAGACCGTGGTTATAAAAGGTGCAAGTAACTTTTCTGATGGAGGATCTGCCACTTACTTGTCTCCATGGTCATGTTGTTGGCAGTGTTGGGAAAGTTCATTTTCTACATGAACTAGTTCAAAGTTCAGTTCACACATTTCAAAATGAACTAGTTCGTTCATAGTTCATAATTGTTTATAGTTAGTAGTTCGTTCATAGTTCCAAAAAATGAACTAGTTCATAGTTCTTTTTTTTCCAATACATTGCTGCGAGCTATTATTTTTCAATCTCATTGCCAAAGCCCATACAAAACCATAGACATCAGTTTTAACAATCAAACCATGTGTTATTCATGTGTTATCTCCATCTTCATATCCAATTTCACATCCTTATCCAACTATAAATAACGGTCCCCATAATGATAAAACACCTGCAATTCAACATAATAAAGAAAATACTTAAATAACCCCCATATGGTATGACTTAATTAACTAAGAGACTTAAGAAAACAAAATAAACCCACAAATTAACATTAGTGATTCCCCCTTTAATGTGGCCCCCTTTAGCGCACCACTATGCGCTGTTTCTCGCAAGACCAGGAAGTGCCGCAGTTTGGCCCTTGAATCAGAGAGCAGCACGGAGGAGAAGGTCAGGAGAGCATGAGGGGAACAGAGTCCAGAGAGCACTCCTGCAGGAGCAGAGAAAGGTTTGAGGCAACCCAGGCGGAGCGTTCCGCGCGCACTGCGCGAGAGGGAGAGAGGGGGGGAGAGAGGTGCCGGTCGGGGGGGGGGGGGGGGGGGCACATGGATCGGAAATTTCAGATGGATGGATCAGAAATTTGAGACCCTATTGAACGAAGTTAAAGAGATAGCGCGTGTTGTTCACAGACACCAGAATGAACTCGTTCACAGTTCGTTCATCAGGCAGTAATACAGAGCGTTCAGTTCACGTTCACCCAAAATATGAACAACAGGGACAACACCGGTTGTTGGTACCAAACCCAAAAAATCCAAAAGATGTATGTCAAAACTAGAGATCTGGTGATGATTTCACTACAGGAACTATAAAGTGTACCATAACCTTATGGCTAGATGAGAATGTTTCACAGTATGGCATTAAACAAAACAATCTAAGATAACATAGTTTAGATGTTGTAGGGGTAAGTGCTGTTTCTCCAGTGATTCAGCTACTATCATGCTATGCACAGATTTGGGTTACACAAAATTGACTCTTGTGAGCTTTAAGCCATGAATTTTGAAACTTCATCAAAAACATACCTGGGGTTATGTTTCATTCACACATGCTGGAGTAATTTTGCTTTGTACATTCTTAAAGCTCAGAATGCTCCGTTCCACCTTGTGTAATGTAGTGGTAGTTTTCAAGTTAACAGCTACCTTTTACCTTTAGTTCAGTAAAGACTGGCAATTCCTGAACTTATTCAAATTATTCTGGTGAAGGTGTATGGAGCTTAAAAACACAACTGCGCACTTCCTCTATTACCACATGACATCACAAGGTGGATTTTCTGTTTGAGCCTAAATTGTGTGTTTGTGTGAATGAAACAACACACACAACTCCAGTTATGTTTTTGATGAGGAGATAACATTATAACATAAATCAGAAAATATAGTAATATGAGCCTTTTAACTTACCCTTATACCTTACCCTTGGGCAACTTAGAATATTCTCTTTTCAACACTTACTTACTTACGCGTTACTTCCTTATTTAGTGATCTCCTCCGCTGTGCAATTAGTTCTTAGTGATGATGCAATGGAGCGATAAGTCCTGTGCTGCACTGGTGTTCAGGCAAAAGGAAAGATTTTTTATTTCATTTTTTTTACAGATACAAAGATTGTGCGGTGTAGTCCAAAGACACGGTGAGAGATAAGAGTACAGAGGAGATGTGCTCTTATCGTGTTTCTGAGGCTTCAGATATGAGGCTCTCAGACCTATCAGCTGTGAGACTGACACACAGCTCTGTCACGCCTCTTCGTCTGTCATCCCCTCAAAAGATACAGCAGCAGCACCCTTCACTGCACATACTGGGATAAGGGAATTGTATGGTATGTCTATCCACAGGTTTCAGAATGATAAAAATCAGGCCTGTTGTCATGATGATTCAAGGGCCCATATTAAGCCATTTTCTGATTGTTAAAGTGGTATCTTTTCATCAAACATACCTGGAGTTGTGTTTTGTTTCATTCACATGTTTCACGGACAAATCCTGCATATTTATTGAGTTCTTCTCTCAGAAAACACTCTCTTCCATCTTGTGATGTCACATGGTAATACAGGAAACGGTTCACTGTGTTTAAATGGCATACAGCGTCACTAGAATCCGTTGGATAATGCCAGCCCTAGAATTGCCGATCTCTGTTGAACTAAAGGTAAAAGGTAGCTGTTAACGTGAAAGCTACCGCTGACATGTCACAAGGTGGAACAGAGCATTTTTAGCTTTGGAGATTGACATACTGATCAACATGGAAAAGTTTTTTTTCTTTCTTTCTTTCTTTCTTTCTTTCTTCTTAATTCAAATGTGTTTATAAATATAATTGTAAACTGACAGATACTTGCTGAAGAGCTAGCACTCTTTTTGGATGTTGGCATGTTTCTGTCTGGGTTTCTTGGGCACTTTAATAATCCTAAAACAGAAATAGGGAAAATACTGGCCAAGTCCTGACCAAACCTAACTCAAGATCTGGACATGGGTCTTTGAATCCAGCACTGTGTTCAGTAAAGTACTGTCACTTTAAGCATTGTATGTGTATGAGTACTGGTACATTGGACTATGTATATACTGAATATATTTTAATAATAATAATTGCAATTGAAATGTTTTATAATATATTTTGAGCAACTAAATTTCCCCTGTGTACAAATGGCGGCTCAATGCCTAGCACTTTTTTTGCATGTTGGTATGTTTCTGTCTGGGTTTCAACTGAAGACAATGATTCTCCTCGTCGTCATAAAACATAATAGGAAAAGTCCCATGTTCACTTCTATTTAGAACACTGTGGCTATAGGTTTAGCTATGTCCATTTATATATAGCAGGGCTCTCAAGGCTCACGCATTGAGAGTTAGAGGTAAGATCTTAAGCCCGAGCCCGAGCCCGACCTGACCCGACCCGAAATTCGGGTCGGGCCGGGCCTAAAATGTCAATCATTGCTTCGGGTCGGGCTCGGGCCGGGCTTCTCTCTCGCTGACTTTTTTTAAAATAAATATATGTTTATAAAAATGTATAATAAAACGATGTGTGGATACTAAACTAAGGAATACTTGTTTTAAAATAAATAATTTGGATAAAACAGAGAAGGCGCTGTAAGGTAATTGCTATTTAACTATTAAACAGGAGCCGCTCTTAATAATCTTCCCCTCCGCAAGTCCGCATCTATTTTGACCTGGTATCCCCAATATGGAGGAGCAAGAAGTTAAGGATAAACTAAAGACAGGAGAACTGAAAAGACAAACACGCACCGGTAAGAGTGAGGTGTGAAAAAGCTTCAAATTGATTGTTTTAATTGAATGCTACAGAAACTTGCGTTGGCTTCGCTGAATGTAGTCAATGTGGCGCTTTGCTTTCATACGAGAGCAAAAAGACTGGCACCTCGACGTTCCCCCTAAGCTGCGCGCCTGCGCAGTTGCGCACTGCTCACACATTCTCAGCGCACAAGAAAATCTATGTAGCGCAGGGATGAAAGAGTTCCGCTTTTTTTTCAGCCGCGGGGTCATCTGAATACGGGGGAATTGTCCAGTATTCAGAAACAAAAGTATGTGTCTCGTATTAAACTTCTACCGGTGTAAGCCACGAGCACGCGCAGCTCTTTCCGCGTGTAGCGGGGGTGCATGTCGGATGTCGCGCACAGGAGTCCAAGGAGCGCTCAGGGAGTTAGTGTGTTTGCTCAGACACATAAAACATTAGGGGGAACATTGACCTCGACGCTGAGCAGGCATTTAAACAGCTGTACTAGCAAAATTGATGATCGTCAAACATCTATATTATCATTTGTTTCAAAAAAACGCCCCTCACAAATAAAATATGAAATTTCGGGTTTGCTTCGGGCTCGGGCCTGCAAATCAAGTTAATTGGTCGGGCTCGGGCCGGGTCGGGCTTTAATACCCGCGGGCCGAGTCGGGTCGGGCTGGATTTTTTAGGCCCGATCTTACCTCTATTGAGAGTGTGACACACGCTATTCGACGTATTCACACGCCACACACATGGCATTTCTCACGCTGATTTTTTTTTTTTTTTTTTGTGCCCAGAAAATCGGTCTGTGTGGCTTAGTTTATGCAGGCTCCGCGCGTTTTCAGCGCCGCCCCCTCCCCCTGCTCCCGTCTGCTCCCGACCGCACGGTCCGAGCGGAGGCCGGTGACGCGCCGTCCCCCGGGCACGTCCTGAGCCTCAGTCCCGGTTGCCACGTCTCCTCTGAGACGCACCGACTCCGGTCCCGGTGTCTCCGTCTGTGCGTAACGTGTCCCCCCCAACGGCTTACGCGCGGAATACGCGCGGCCCAGAGCCGAACTGCCCGCGGTGAGACGCGGTGAGCCGCGGGCCCGGTGCATTAACCAGACTCTGGTTAATGCACCGGTTAAAAATGTCTCGCTCCCCCCGCCCCGGTCCCTCCTCCCCGCCCCTCTCAGCGCGCACTGACAAAGTGCGGTGATGATAAAACAAACTGAGAACCATCAGGTAATAACTTCATTTATATAACTCTCATTAGTTGCTTTGTAGTTTAAGTTTGCTCTTTACACAAACAGGGCTCGCAATTCGACGCTCACACGCTCACACGGCATTTCTCACGCAATTCAAGCCCCAAAAATTGTTCACCCCCACCCCCCTCCCCCGCTCCTCGGAAATTACAGTCACACGCACGACCCCACTCAAAACTTGAGAGCCCTGTATATAGTCTATGGTATGGCTGGTTCATTTTTACTTATTTTACAATATTTCCCTATATTATTTGCAGCTTCCTTTGGTCTTCATAATTGAAATGTTTTTATATTGTATATTGACCAAGTGTACTAAATTTCCCCCTGTGTATATACATTTAATCTATAAAAGTCTCCTTTCACAAAAACGGAACAAATGAAATGTGTTTTTTTTTACATATTTTTGAAATGTGTTTTTTTTTTTCACTCTGGCAAAGCAACAAAAGAATCACCTTGAATCATCTTTTTATGAACATTTCACACAGCGTGAAAACATACCATTTCTACAACCCCATTCTATAACCCATTTCTCCATAATTTAGCTCCTTTCTAGTTCCTCTGAGTGCAAAACAACATCTACAAAAGCAATGTCCCTTGCCTTAGGTTAAAGCTAATGCTAGTGGTGGATGCCCAAGTTACACCATCATCTATATCAGCCCCACCTCTGCTTCAGCCTGAGAAAAACACGCTTTTTGTTATTCCATTCCCACTCCCATTAAAAGTGACATTCCATCTAAAGCCGAGCCTTCAGGGGGATGTTACAGCCACAGAGGAGATGGTGCAATAAAGCTATTTGCCACTGTGTCTATGTAGATGGGTGAGAGGGACGGTGAAGGCCTAAATGGGTACCAAATGTTTTCGATGTAATGTTTTTAAAAGGCATCACATACGAGAGTTGGTGCCCTTGGGTGTCACAAATCACCCCTGGATCAAAAGAAATGTCCTTATCTGCCACAATCGTCCAAGAATCAATGTAATTATGTAGTTAAAGTCAGAACACAAGTCTAATGCACATATTATAATCACTTTGAACAGTGGACGTACAGTGGCAGTGGTAAGTAGGGGCAAACACCTATTTTATAGAGGAGACACTAGTCTTATAGGTACACTACACAACTTTTCCGGTGGAGGGTCTGTCTACATTTTTGTCTCCATGACAATGCAATTTTGTGTAGAATGTGTCACAGTATGGTATTAAACTTAACTATCTCCATGGACACTAGCAGGAGATGCCACTAGACCAAGATACATGTCAGATTTGTGTAGAAGATGGTTCGCTGAATGTTGGTGTGCATATTCTTTGAGCATTAAAAAACTATAATTAAATGGATGGAAGATGCCACACAGTGAAACATTTCATTGTAGTACCATCTCCATGGGGATAAGCAGGTGGTGGACATTGCACCTTTAAGCAGGGCTCTCAAGTCTCACGCATTGAGAGTGTGACACACGCAATTCGACACATGGCATTTCTCAAGCTGATTTTTTTTTTTTTTTTTTTGTGCCCAGAAAATCGGTCTGTGTGGCTCAGTTTATGCAGGCACTGCGTTGCCTGGAAGAATCCATGACTCATCGCTGTATCAGCGGTGAGTCTGGTAACGCTTGGTTCAGAATGCGCTGCGGTTGCGCGTAGACAGACAGCTAAGTGAACCAATCAGAGATTGCGCCATCTTGATTCAAAACTGAGGAGGAACTTCAGCTGCCTAAGAGTGACTTTGCGGGCAAAGGCGGGTGCACTGACGTCACCATCTTTGAACGAATCAGAATCGCGGAGTCCGTTTTTAACCAGGGAGCGAGGGTGTCCAAATGGTATCGCGCTGTATAGGAAATACAGAGAGATATCATTTGGCTGGCCAGGTAAGGCACCGCGCGTTTTCAGCGAAAAAAAACTCTCCCCCTCCTCCCTGCCCCGCTCCCCGGAAAAAAAATCAGCCAATCAGAAAATAGATTGTTCTGTTCTTGGGCAGACTGTAGAGTGTAGTTTCAGCTGCTAAGCGCACACTGCAGTGATGATAAAACAAACTGAGAACCATCAGGTAATAACTTCATTTATATAACTCTCATTAGTTGCTTTGTAGTTTAAGTTTGCTCTTTAGACAAACATTTACAGCAGGGCTCTCAAGTCTCACGCATTGAGAGAGACAATTCGACGCGTTCACACGCTCACATGGCATTTCTCACGCAATTCAAGCGTGGGTTGATATATGTAGTTGATTTGTAAGAGATTGTCCAAATATAAACATACTGATGGTCTTTCCAAAGTATTCCACATTTTTTCCCCATATTAGCACGACAGCGTTTGATGAAAACTGAATTATTCTGTTTGTTGATGTAAGTGTATTCCTTGTTTGGAACCTGGATGTCACATTGTTACAGGAACAGATTGGAACAGAGGTCTTGCGCTCATATACAAGGGCCTTAGGATGTGAGTGACAGTGCTGGAAATGGAACAAATACACAATCAAACTCACCCTTACACACACATATATACATGCTGACAGTCCAAGCATCAGTAGAAGGAGAAGAAGAGGAGGCCTGCTCTTTATCCCATCTGAACAACATGCTAATCCACAAAACAGCCCCTGGTCAGAGGAGAGGCACACTCAGGCGATTCTCATTAAAGGTTTGAATGCCTGAACCCATCTACGAGGACGTGATCTGCTGAGATATCTGCTAATGTAAGGGAGGTTGTCAAAGGAAGTTCACCACCTGCTTGCCTCGATGCAGATTTGAAATGTTTGGCTTTAAACTTATTTGGCTTGATTTATTAAACTGTTTTTAACTGTAACTTCTTAATTTGGCGGCACGGTGGCTGAGTGGGTAGCGCTCATGCTTCACAGCAAGAAGGTTCCGGGTTCAATCCCCGGGTCGCCCAGGCCTTTCTGTGTGTGTTCTGTGTGGAGTTTGCATGCATGGTCCGGGTTCGATCCCCGGGTCGCCTAGGCCTTTCTGTGTGGAGTTTGCATGTTCTCCCCGTGTCTGGGTGGGTTTCCTCCGGGCACTCCGGTTCCCCCCACCAACCCAAAACATGCACCATAGGTAAATCCTCCAGCTTAGGTCCTGACCAAGCCAAAGCAAGAAGATCATGGAGATGGTCCCCGGGCGCAGTAATGTGCTGCCCACTGCTCCTAATAACAGGATGGGTTAAATGCAGAACTGGAATTTCCCCACTGTGGGACTAATAAAGGCATAGCTTTCTTTCTTTCTTGCTTAATTTGGCTGTAACTTCTTGGCGTCAAATGGTGTTTCCATAGAGCAGGAGTGGGTAATTATTTTTTCCATGGGGCCGCATGGAAAAATATTGTGAAGGGGCCAGCCAAAAAGCTTGGCTGGCCTTAACTCAATTCTGCATAATATTAATTGTATTTCTTTATAAAAAGCAGTAAATAGCAATGTTTTGACAAGCTGGTATGACTGGTAAGAGTATATGTTATGACTAAGCAATGAAAAGTGAAATTGCCTTACAAAAAATATAATAGAAAAACACACCTCTAAAATGAAAGCAATGCAGCTTTAGTAAAATATGTTTATTTTGTAATTCCAAATGAGCTTAAACGGGCCGGTCAGCGTCAACCAAAGGGCTGTACAATGCACAGGTCTGCCACAGAGATACTGTGGAACATTCCAGGCAATGCCACAACATCTCCACATCATGCCCTTAATTTAAATGGTAAATGGTTACATTTTTATAGTGCTTTTCCACCATCAAGGCACTTAAAGTGCTTCACATCATGAAACCACTCACCCATTCACACACACATTCAGCGGTGTACACAGACACTAAGGGCAAGGTGGGCTGCCCAAGGATAAAACAACAGCAATTATCTGAGGGAGCTGGAATTGCACCGCAAACCTGTGGGTCAGTGGATCTGACCCCATAACACCTGATTTTTATTTTCTTATCCTGAGAGTTGGATTCAAACCACAAACCAGTGGTTCAGATCAGGGGACAAACGCTCTATCAACTGAGCTACTGTTGCTCAACATGTTAACACTTTTTTGACAAATACTACAAATTAATATGATGGAACAAAAAAGTGTTAAAAATACTGCACTGGGTCTTTTCATTTCCTTAATCCTGAGGCTACAGGGTTGTATCTCATGTGTCAGCTCTCACACTGAAGTCCTAAGGCGAGCTCAGGGAGGACGCAGGAGGACAGGAACCCCCTGGAGCCCCCTGCCTTCTGGTCTGAACCTGTCAGCAGCCAAGAATACAGCTCAACCCAGGCTCATAGTGGAGTGAGTGCAGTCAAATACACCCCTTATATGATTCATTTCAAATATGGAGTTTATCAGCGCTGCAGTTTTAAACAGGAAGTCAAGGGTTCCTTTTCTAATATCAAGCAGTTTTAAATGAATTTTGCGGTTTACAATAAACACAATGTAATATGGTAAGCTACTTATGCATAAAGTAAATATTATATTATTTTGATGAATTCTCCACCAAATGCCCTCCCTGACAAAGCCCACTTTATTTATAATTTATTGATTTATATCACTTTATGGAAACAGATACAGTTCCTTGTTTGTGCATGCCTTTAGATCCATCTCATTACCTCATCTCATTAAATCAATTTACTACACACTACACTACACTACATGGAAACTACGGTGAACCTTTCCACGACCCCCTTTTGGGAATCCCCTCTCTTGATAATTCCACATAACACCCTCTTCCACCATAATCACCAACCAAGTCAGTACCAAAACACGTGTGAATATGTATAATGGATCTTAAACATACATGATGGGCAGCTAAACGTGCAACTACTGCCGAATGTTCCAAGAAGTCAAAGTTCATACCATTAGTGAACTCATAATGGAGGCTAAATTAGCAAACGGAGAGGTCACTTAATTAAAGGGTGAGTCGGTCTAACATAATACTGACTTAATAATTGAACCTTGCTTAGTAAATTATTCATTAAAACCATTGCGTGTGGAAGTCAGGACAAAAGCAGATATGAAACATAATTTGTGCACGGTTTATTCTTTTGACAGTTTAAACCTACCCCTTTAACATAAACAGTTGTGATTATTAAGTCGGACTGCAGTACGATAGATCCTTGCCAAGAGCTGGGGGCAATAATAAAAGAACACAAACTCATTAAAACCCCCACAGAGACTTATCCTACAATATTACAGATTCTAATTCTGGATCTTCACCTTTATTTGACTGTGTGTGCCCTCTATTTCTGTAATGTAATCCTGGAGAAGGTTCAGAGTCCAAAAACAGGCCAATCATATTCAAAGTGAACTGGATACATAAAACTGAGAGCTCATAGATGATGATTAATCAACTGTAAACTGTAAACAAAATAAAATCTAGATTGTGGAACTTTTTTCGTTGTGTGCTTGGATGTTGCTTTGCCAGGAATGGTGAATTGAACTTCTCTATTGCCATGGAGACGAGCAAGTAATGTCACCAGACCAAGTTACAGTTCAGATCTGTGTGACCTGTCTGATCTGTGTTAGAGATACACCGATATATTTGTTGGCTGATATATCGAACTGATATTTGGACTTTTTAGCGTTTTGACAGGCCGATATTTTGTTTCAATCGAGCTTTATACTAACACTTTAATACAAAGAGATGGCTGAACAAATCTCTCTTATAGGTTTGTGGTAAAAAAAGGACTTGGAGGGAGTTTGTAATAAATTTGAATTATATCATTTGCAAAAAATAAATTTGGCCCAAAAATATTGGCAGGGCTTATCGGCCATCTAACCAATCGGTATCGGCATTGGCTATGACAAATCCAATATCAGTCAATCTCTACCCTGCTTACAGTAAGTTGCAGTTAAATCATAAACACAAATTCATTAAAACCCCCATAGAGACATAGTTTACAATATTACAGCTTCTAATTCTGGATCTTCGCCTTTATTTGACTGCGTGCACCCCTCTATTTCTGTAAAGTAATACCGGAAAAGGTTAGGAGTCCAAGAACAGGCCAATCATATTAAAAGCTAACTGAATACATAAAACTGAGGACTCATAGGTGATGATTAATCAACTGGAGCGGCGCACTGGTGGAAATCAGTTTAGACCTGAATGAATCCCCAACCAGCTCCCTGCGCCGCCTCCTCTGGGCAATTTAGAGGCAAAATGCAATTACCAGTCCATGAGTTACACCTCAGCGCTTCATTGCACCGCAGTGTTCTTCAGAAAGCATGCTTCCATAATGCTGATTTAAATGTATTCCCCACATACACACATGCATACACGCATACACACACACACACACACACACACACACATACACACACACACACACACACACACAGGGTGCTGCAGAATTGTAATGTTCATTTTGAAAAGGGGAAAGAGATGCATAAATGTAACAGAGCTTTGTTCTGTACTGCATTTGTATATACAGTATGTAAGGTAGATCTCTTAGTATAGGGTAAATGTGAATGAGTAAAGCTAACTGGAAGCACTGCTCTGTTAGAAGCTCTGTTACGCAAGTCAGACTTGAGTTTTATTTTAGCACAATCCGACCAGAAAAAGCTGACTTGGTTGGAACTACAACAGGTAGGTCTCTACAGCACAGAGCAGGTCTACCGTGACATGTGGTGGAATTTTGCCTAATAAAAGTGCACAAATGCATCTGCTTGTCACATGCGTTTGGTAAATGTGGAGAGACTGGTAAATACCACTGCAAAACCAGTAGGAGAATGTGACTCCTGGTAGGAAGTTAAAAAAACAGGTTAAAAAAAAAAATCAAAGAAGGGGTCCTCAAACTGTGGGTGAGGGTCCAAAAACGGGGCACAGAGTGTTTAAGTGCAGTGCAGTTTGCTTAGCTTATTTTAAGATTAAAATTAACATTTATCAGATAAAATGGAGATAGATTTATGAAAACTTATTTATGTGAGTCAGCCTTTTCCCCCCAAGTACCATTCCACCATAACTGATGATCATTTAGAAATGTGCTTGAGTCTGGCTGTCAGCAGCTACTGTCTAGACTACACATCCCGAGCTGATTCCATCCAGTGCAAGTCAGATTTTGTGAGAAGGTCGTGCAAAGTGGGATCATCAAGAGGGAAAGGGAATTTTTCCCCCCAAAATGGGTGGTTGACATCTTAGTTTTTAATGGCTGGAATGACCCCAGATTGCATCTCAAAGCATTTAGAGTTCAAATATTTTCCGGTGGGGCATGCCCCCAGACCCCCCTAGCTTTTCAGTGACTTTCAGCTTTTTCCATTACTGGTCACTTTCATCCCTGTTTATATTAATTTATACAGTTTTAAGTTAAGCAGGACAAATATTTCTTTTATTCTGTTGATTTTGTTATTTTGTATTAAAAATTAATTGCTGATAATTATTTATTTTCTGTGTGTTCATATCACTCAAATATGCATGTAATTAAATTCAGGTTTGAGTCAAATAGTTAAAAAAATTGCTTCACACATACAAAAAAAGGGCTAAAAAGATTCACTACACCACAAAGGGTGAAGGCAATCGGGCCAGCCGGTCCTGCGGATGAGGTGTCCCTTTTTTTTTTTCAGGGAGTTGGCAACCCTAAGTCCAGGTCTTATCATGGTTCAGAACTCGATGGACACAATTGAACAATTTCAGATGGGGGGGACAATTGATATTGTCAGAGATAACAAAATGAAGTCCATGCTCACTTCCTATCTGGAACACGATGGCTAGTGGGCTAACTAACTCCATTTACATAAACAGTCTATGGTTGCAACACTGAAATTTCCCCATTGAGACACAAATAAAAGTTTTCTTATGATGTATAATAACCCTGATTTAACCAAAAGTTATAATTGTTTTGTTCAAGACACATTAAGGACCAAATCACACAATTTCACAGTGCAACAAATCTAGACTTATTAACATCAATTTTCCACACTTAAAAAAGCAGGATGCAGTCTTTAGCACTTCAAAGCACACCCCATGCTTCACTGTAAAACATGCAAGATTACAGTATGCACGGAGAGGGGTTTTCATAGACTCCCTGGACGCTGCCTGTGGATTGAAACTATCCTTCTTCAGGCCTGATAAAGAGAAGGGAGCATACGCTGGGCCCCATTTTCTACCACTCCTGCTCTTATACAGTTACAGCACTCTGGGGCAGTGTTTAATCTGAGCGGAGCAAACCCGGCCAATGAGAAGCAGCCATATTCTTTGTGTATGACTATCTCCTATGTTACAGTGAGCCCCATGCTTCACTCTGGGTCAACACACTGCGCCTTTACCCTGAGGAAACAGAGACACCACTTTGATCCCACTCTATATGTACATTCAGGGTTTATACAGAGAATTCATGCTCTGGAAATTAATATTTGATGATATGAATGCATTAATAGGAATAGAAATACCATTACTTGTATTACTGTAAATAGCAGACTATAAAGGGTAAACACAAACAGATACATTGTGCTAAGGGGCATCATAAAAAGGCAATGTTATGAATGTATGCTATGTTCTGTATAGTGGATGAGCTATACCAGCAGAAGCAGCCTTCTAATTTCAACAAAGATGAAAAGGTTAAATAATAATAGTTCATGATAAAAGGAGAAATTCAATTTGTCAACTGGACAAAGTTTATTTGGTCGAAAACGTTTCTCCGCTCATCCGAGAGGCTTCGTCAGTTCTGGTTCAAGTGCTGGTTAGACACTGCTTATATCTAGCTGCAGGGAGGAGCTCACTACCCTGAATTCTTCTGAAACTATCTCAACTATACTTCAGAAGAATTCAGGGCAGTGAGCTCCTCCCTGCAGCTAGATACAGGGGGTCCTCGGGTTACGACGTTGATCCGTTCTTAAGACGCGTCGTAACCCGAATTTTGTCGTAAGTCGGATTTTGCCTTTGATCTTCCAACCAAAGCACCAATAACCTTTCCATCTCAATAATTGGACCACTACGCTGCTTGGTTATCACTGCCGCTTTCATAGGAGCAGATCAGAGCCCACATCAGGTACTTCCGCCCACATTGGGCACGCACACAAGGCTGTCTTCTTCTCCCTACAACCACAACAAAGCGTATTCTTCCGCCGTGCGCCGTGCGCCGTTCGCGTTTGTTTACATCTCTTACCACGCTAAACCGCATAAGACGGAATGACGCGTAATATATATATATATATTTTAATGGGGGCGTGTTCGTAACCACGAAACGTCGTAAGTCGAGACCGTCGTAACCCGAGGACCCCCTGTATAAGCAGTGTCTAACCAGCACTCGAACCAGAACTGATGAAGCCTCTCGGATGAGCGGCAAAACGTTTTCGACCAAACAAACTTTGTCCAGTTGACAAATTGAATTTCTCCTTTTATCATGGATTCTACCTGGACGGCTGAGGGATTCTTCACGCAATAGTTCAGTTATTTATTTTTTTATGTAATACTAACTTTTCTAGATTCTAACCATGATATGATGTTATTTCCTAAATCTAAATACTGTATGTTGAGATGTGTTTTATTTCATTAGCATATTTAAGCAGTCTCTTTCTCCAGGGTTTAAAACGTTTGGTTCCACCTTGTGACATCACAAGGAGGTACATGGTAAATCACAAAGCTGATCTAGAGCTTAACAACTTAAAGGTGCACTGTGTAACTTTTCTGGTGGAGGGTCAGTCAAATGCTTTTCTTTGTCTGAAATGTTTCCCACTATGGCATTAAAGGCAAATTAACGTTTTTTTTTTTACAATCTGAGCCTTCTTTCGGCAATAAAACAAGTAGTTTTACTCACCCATAGCATTTTTCTGTCAATTGGAGCAGTATCGCAGAACTTATGTTGAGCCGTTCTGTTCTACTAATGATCCCGTATCCGTTAACATGGTGCTGTATCATTTGCTCGGGGCATTACTTTGCGGTGTCCAAATAACACAAACTTTAGCACTTTTCAAATCATAGAAGCCCGATGTCTTAATGAAAGATTTCGTTTGAAGCAAAAGTGGCCTGTAATCCGAGATTTAGCCATAGTTTCGAGTAGATGAGGACGCCAGTGCGCATGCGCGGACTGTGCTATCAGCTCCCGGGACCCAAACATGAAACGCAAAGCTAAAAACTATGGATAAATCTCGGATTACAGGCCACTTTTGCTTCAAACGAAATCTTACATTAAGACATCGGGCTTCTATGATTTGAAAAGTGCTAGTTTGTGTTATTTGGAGACCGCAAAATAATGCCCCGAATACAAATGCTAACGGATACGCTACAACATAACTTTCTTCAAACAGCTCCAAATGACACGAACGTGATATGGGTGAGTCAAACGACTTGTTTTATTACCGAAAGAAGGCTCAGATTGTAAAATAACATTACTTTTCCTTTAAAGCGTTCTATCTTCATGGAGACCAAACCAGGCCAAGTTACAGGTCAGATCTGTAGAGAGGCAATCCCATTCCCATTCCAGGCAGAGCAATGACATATCCATAGAAATAAGCAGGTGACAGATTCCCAACCACAAAGTTACATAGTGCACCTTTATCAATAGAAATAGGACCATACCTGTTCAAAATTGCTGAACCAATACCCCCCACCGCTATACACATTTAATTAGCAGGAATCATCATTTACATAATTTTATTTTTGAAAACGTGACACAGTTCATTATGAATCAATAAAAATACAACTCTGAGTAAATTGATAGTATGATTCCCTTTGAGTCTTTATACCTTCACCAGACTCATAATCATTTCAGGGCTCATAATGCTTACACAACTGTAATGTATTTCAAGTCTGAAGCTAGCAAATAAAACCAACCAAATCTATATTTTTCATTCAAATCTTTGTAGACTTAAATGGTTGAGTGGCATTTCAAAACTAAGTTGAGCAGTTTAAAGTGTCTCCAAAAAGATCAGTTCTGCCGACACTTATCAAAGAAAAAAGTGACAGCAAAATCACCATTCATCCACTTCACACCTGAAATCTTGTGGAATTTCTAAATGTAACCAATTCTGCAGCCCACTTCTAAATGTGTGTTCTTTTCTGTGCCAAAAATACCAGATATTTTGGGAAGAATTACCCTTTTAAAACAGAGTAAAAGGATTTTGCATTTAAAGGGGCCCATATTGCACTATTTGGTGATCTGTGTTGTAATGTTTCCTCGTCATAAACATACACGTGGAGTTGCCTGCACTCTGAAAACACTCAGTTCCACCTTGTGATGTCATGTGGTAGTACAGGAAGTTCTCTACTGCATTTTTAAACCCCATACACTAGAATCATTTGGATAATTTCAGCCCTGGAATTGCCAACCTCTGAGCTAAAGGTACAAATGTAGCTGTTAATTTGAAAACTACCACTTCATGACATCACAAAGTAGAACAGAGCATTTTGAGCTTTGGAGATGTAGACAGGCTAATAATAAAGGATTACTCAAACATGTGTGAATGAAACAAAACACAACTCCACAAGTTTTTGAAGACGTAACATGTGAATGGCTTAAATAAAGGCATATCTTATCTTATCTTAAATCTCACAAGAATACATTTTGCGTAATATAGGACCTTTAAATGCACTTGCAGTATTGTTTCTCAGTTCCTTATGAATGTAGTGGGGTGCGGTTGTGTTCGTGCTCGGTGGTGCACTGATTCTGTCACTGTTTTGGACTTCTTCAAATGCCCACTGTGAGCAGCCAAGTCACTCACACAAGCAAATAGTCCCCCCGCCGTGCCTGTGAAGTAGCCATAAAGACAAAAGGGCAAGTAGGGACCCAAACAGGAGCCAGAAAAGCACTACTTCTACTTTGAGACATCAACTTTCAGGGCTCGGTTTCTCTCTCTGCTGGTGTATCAAATAGATTTC
Organism: Paratrypauchen microcephalus; assembly: GCA_036785185.1. Taxonomy (NCBI): domain Eukaryota; kingdom Metazoa; phylum Chordata; class Actinopteri; order Gobiiformes; family Gobiidae; genus Paratrypauchen; species Paratrypauchen microcephalus. Next base: position 4,798,457 of record JAVJIX010000016.1, on the reverse strand, counting down.
CAATTGTTTTCAAGCCTATGCATAAATAGGTGGCACAAGTATCACAAATCAGATACTATTAAATACTAAATCTAGTATCAAAACTAGACTCATTTGAGCAAGTATCAAGACTAAAAATGTCACATTCAGAAGACAGAAATGAACCTCTCCCGAATAGCTTTAGAATGATCTTGAGAATTAGATTCTGCTTGCTAAATAAACTGTATTTTTTATTATCATTATGGTATTGGGAGCAGTATTGCTTCCAATATTCCCAAGAGCTTTGAAAACTGTGGTCAGTAAGCCTCTCCTGAAGAAGAGCAGTCTTGATACCACAGTACTGAACAATTTCCGACCCATCTCAAGTCTTTGAGAAAAGCTGTTTACCAACAGCTTACTAACTTTCTCCAAATGAACAACTCCTTTGATGTTTTACAGTCAGGTTTTAGAGCCCACCACAGTACTGAGACTGCTCTTATCAAGGTGACAAATGACATCCGCTTGAATACTGATGCAGGCAAAGTCTCAGCCTTGATCCTGTTAGATCTGAGTGCTGCTTTTGACACTGTCGATCATGGGATCCTCTTACAAAGACTAGAGGACTGGATGGGCATCTCTGGTACTGCACTAAACTAGTTCAAGTCCTACCTAGAAGACAGGAACTACTTTGTTGAAATTGGAAACTGTGTCTCAGATCACATGGCCCTGACCTATGGGATGCCTCAGGGGTCAAATCCGGGCCCCCTGTTTTTCAATGTCAACATGCTGCCAGTAGGCCAGTTAATACACAGCAATAATGTGTTCAATCACAACTATGCAGACGAAACTCAGACATATGTCTCCCTGGCAGTAGGTGACTATGGACCTGTGGACTCACTCTGCCACTGCATCCAAAAGATCAGTGAGAGGATGCAGAACAACTTTCTCCAGCTAAACTCAGACAAGACAGAAGTCATAGTCTTTGCCCCACAGAAACAAAGAGATAGTGTCAGCAGTCACCTCCAGTCTCTCTCTCTAAAACCTGCAAATCAGGCTAGAAATCTAGGAGTAATAATGGACTCAGACTTGAACTTTAACAGCCACATCAAATCAATAACATCTGCTGCCTTTTACCACCTAAAAACATAGCAAAAATCAAGGAAAAAAATAATAGGCATACTGTCTAAAGCAGATTTGGAGCGACTTATCCATGCATTTGTCTCCAGCAGGTTAGACTACTGTAATGGCCTGCTCACTGGCCTCTCCAAACGAGCTGTGAGACAGCTGCAGGACATCTAGGAAGCTGCAGTTCGAGTCCTGACTCGAACCAGGAAGTACAAGCACATAAGTCCTGTGCTCAGGTCTCTGCACTGGCTTCCTGTGGCTCAGAGTATAAAGTTTAAAGCAGCTCTGCTTGTGTACGATTCTCTCCATGGCCAGGCACCAAAGTACATCTCTGACATGTTAGTGTCATATGAACCATCTGTACTCTGAGGAGCTCAGGGAACGGCCTCCTGCTGGTGTCCAGAGTCAGGACTAAACACAGGGAGTCAGCATTTCAGTTTTATGCAGTTAAAACCTGAAACAGTCTTCCTGAACATGTGAGACAAAAGGGTTAAAAGGGTTCAAAAGGGTTCTGTTTAGCTGTGCATATGACTGAAAGGTTTTCATTCTGCACTCTTCTCTCTCATTTGTCCCTTTCTCTTTTTTATTTTATGATGATTATTTTGTATTGAGTATTGAGTTTAGTATAGTTTTTATTCTGTAAAGCACTTTCATTTACTTTGTGTACAAATTGTGGAATACAAATAAACTTGCCTTGCCTTGCCTATTGAGTATTGAGTCTATTCCTTAGTATTAAAAGTGTAAAAATGGAAGCTTCTAATATGTTGTTTCGGGGAAAAAAAAAAAAAAAAAAAACATTTTCAAAACAAAATGTTCAAAATATGTTATGTGTTAGAAATAAATACCCCAGAGAAGTGTCCTCTTCAAGGATGCACTTTGATTATTTGCCAATGAGGAAAAAACATCAGCAATGGTCAGTATTGTGTTAAAGGTCCCATGGCATGAAATTTTCACTTTCTGAGGTTTTTGAACGTTAATGTGAGCTCCCCTACCCTGTTTAGCCCCCCCATGGTTAAAAGTTGTGAAATGTCTAAACTGAGCATTTGCGATCCTTTTCTGCGTTTGAGCTCAAACGGGCGATTTTGAACAAGGCACCTTACTGACGTCAGATCGAAAAAAGAAATGCAGTTCCACCCCCGTCTGTCTGTACTCAGCGTCTTTGTAAATCACGCCCAGAGAGTTTGGACTGCGAATGCGCTAGGCAATGCGAAATGCGTTTTTTTATTTGCCTGGATGCACGTCCGAGTGTTTCTAGGCTCGGAAGTCCTTTATCTGAGCCTCTGGACCTTTGAACAGCAGTGGTTTAATTTTATTTTATGTGGAAATGTGTTTATTTTTCAATGGAACGCTTCAAATCTCTCTCCCATGCAAAAACAAGGAAATGGATCAGCTGTGGGCTCTGAGCTCTGAGCGGAGAGTTTGGCCACGCCCCCACCCTCTACTATTGGCCATCTCTTTTCTCCTCATTTGCATTCAAGCAACAACGCCCAGAATAAAGAGTTTGAGAGAGATATTTATGACTCTTTCTCATCTTATCTCTGTTTCTCATGCACTGTGTGTTGATTTTGAAGAAGGATTCATTTACAGTATTAGGGAACCATTAAGGAGCCATATAAAAGCATCAAGAAGTACCATGTCATGGGATCTTTAAGGGTGCATGGCTAATGGTGAGAGGGAGATTTTTTTATGTATTAAAATATTTTGCACAATTTATAAATGATTTATGAATATTTTGAGAAGTGATTTTGACACATGTATGCTATTACACGTATTTAGGTTTTAATTTAATTATTTTTAGGCCTAAACATGCAGGTTTCCGGAACATCAGATTTCCCGCTTGCTAGCTAACTAGCTTCACTCCATCCACTGTTAAAGATTACTTCCAGCAGCCCTGCAGGAGTGTCAAAACAGACAAAGTCTGGAGCTTTATATTAGATGGTTCTAATAGATTATATACTAACCAGGCAATCACATAAATTTGCCTGAACCATGCATATACTGTATCCACCCTTTTCTTTCTGATAACGCAACCCCCTCATGGACATAGCTCCTAACCCAATTTGCATTGCTTTTCATGGGGAGCTTGCTCTTCGATTGACAGGAAATGAATTTGACAATCTCTGAATATATTTTAACAGTGGATTTTACAGTGCTTTGCAGTGGATGGGATCTTGCTTAGGAAGCCATTTATCCATAATATAAACCTATAAGTCATACGCAGCCTGTTTAGAAACACATAATGGCGTGCAATGTTGAGAGGGGATTTCTGCTTGGGCTCACAGTTTGATCTTGCCATTCTTATTACTGTGGTCAGTCCTTTGTAGTGGGATCTATATTCAAATATTAGGGATTTATGGCTATTGATGTTTTTAACCTCTTTCTGCTGACATGTTCAAATTCAAAACAGCATTCCTGGGTAATGGCAAAGCAAGTGATGCGGAGGCATATTTTATGGATACTGTTTGAATGTCAAAGTGCAGAAAAGCACAAGCACAGCATATGAGACAAAGGGCCGGAACAAGAGGAGGGAGGCAGGAAGTACAACACTGCACACACTGCAATGCTTTTACTGGACTTATGCGTAACATGGATTTAATTATGTTTTAATATTGAAATCATCTTTCTCTTTGTATTCAATTCAGCGCTGTGTTCTTAATTGTGTTGAGACCACAAAGGATTGTAATGTGTTGGTAATTAGGCTGCTTAATTATAAAAGTGTTTTTTTTTCAGTTATTAAACCTATATTTACGTTAATAAGAACATTTTATTAATAAGGTTTTAGCAAGTGCATGTTTTAGATATTACAATTGTCTTTCATTTCATTTTGGTGCAGTTATCACACCAATCTTCCTAAAGTGAGATTCACATTGTTCTTTCTGCCAATGGGACATTTCTTGTTCTCTACACACACAAAAAAGCACAAAAATCACACTAAAATCACATTAAAGACACTAATTGTGAGTTTTTAGTTATGGTAAATTACATAATTTGGGGAAAATCAAAATTCAAAATCAGGCCTACATATCTGTCCAAATATATTGGAGGTCATCAGACATCGGTTACTTGAGATACTAAACAACAATATCGGCCATAAAAAAAAAAAAAAATCTGATACTGTCCCTTTCATCATCTACAGAACTGTGCACTTTAAGGCTGCGTTCACAGAGCTCTGCGGTGGAAGCCCATAGGAAACAGGCAAACGGAGATAAAGCAGATTACATTTGCATGCTCTGATCTCCCTAAGCATATCAGCCTTATCCACAAATCAATGAAGATGTCAGCCTCAGAAACACTACCTTACTACTTTTACATAGACTGCACTTCAGCTCCTCACTGTACAGCAATAATTATCGAACTTAACCCGCCAAGATCCATGTCTTTGCTTACAGAATATGTCAACCCCTTCACTTAAATGACAACAGACCAATAACAGTCCAATAACCAACAAACGTACAGTGTCAAAAAATCCAACTTGCATTTTGTTAACATAACTTACAAATATAGCTGCAAGCAGCAATGCGGGGGCCAAGCACCGTTTGACAGGGTCTAACAAGGTCTGACAGGATCTAACAGAGTCTGACAGGGTCTGACAGGGTCGGGGTCTAACCCTGTCAGAACAGACACATCAAAGACATATCAAAGGTTGCTAGGTGCGTTGCTAGGCAATTGACAAATTTCTGCAACTTTGACCTGCTGGTGCCACTAGACGGTTGGGGCTGGGGACCTATAAATTGCTGTGGGTAATGAGGAGACTGGCTGGAATGTGCATGCCAAATTTCACAACTTTTTACCAGACGGTTCTAGGGGCTGCCATAGACTTCCTATACAAGAAGTATAATAATAATAATAATCTTGAGACCAGAACATCAAAGGAAAGATCAAAGGGTTACTAGGCAACTTGCCTAGGCAACGGAATACAATTCCTATAGGGTGCCCAGCACCTTCGGTGCTTGGCCCCCTAATTATAAGTTAACTGAGCCGTTTAACCAGCTAAAAGTTGAGTCAATGCATAATAGCCAGTCAGCTCAGATATATTGCTGTGTTTTTCAGTGGATGAATGATGATAAGTTGAGAGAACTTGTTATCTTAATTCTCTAGTTCGAAGCTCAAGCATACATTAGATACATTAGAATGGTACTATATGTCCCTAATACTATGCTCTGTGCCCATTTACAGTGATGTAAGACAGAAAATGATTAAAAACTGTAAAAAGGATTGCAATAAATATTAATTTACATAAGCTTTAAAACAATATAAATAGAGTTAAAAGTCTGCTAAAATTTACTTTTCAGTAATATTCTTGTCATTTCATTAAACAGAATTATAATCATATCATTAGTAATCAGTAAGCCTGGAATCCTTTGTTTTAGTGATGGTAATGCCTTCAACCAACATGGGTGATTTCGCATCGTTACTCCTCATTGCATTAAAATTCTGCACCAGAGAAACACACTCAATCACTCTTGTGAATCTTTTTCCCTATTTTCAGGTAAAGGTTACCAAATGTTATATACCTATAATATCTACATTCTTAAGACATTTAACTTTTAAAATGGATGTTAAAGTAAAGCTAAGGAGACGTTGTATTGCTTTGTTTTTAGAAATTAGACCTAATATTTTTCTACATTGTAAAGCTAATGTTATAAAGCCAATGTCATTTTATTTTATATGAGAACTTAGAGAGAAAGTATTAATATGCCAGATTTTGTTTAGTAATAAGCTGTTCCTCCAACATTGGACATTTGACAGTAAATGTAAAATACTGGTGCATTTATATTATTTGCATTAAACTTCTGCATGAAAGAAATAACACTCAATCACTATTTTCAGAGGTGCAACATTCCCCATTCCCAGGGGTACAATAGTTGGAAAATGTACGGCTTTCCCAGTCTCCTCATGGCAGCCATGTTGACAAGCTATGTGGCACTTCAAGTAAGTGGATTTTCTGTTGTTTTATGTCCAAATTAGACTTGGTATAACTGAGGGTATGTCTTTCTTGTAATATATTTGTTAAGATATTTGTTCAAAGAATTATATTAAAAATGTTAGAAATTTAAATAAATTAAAGGCATGAGTAACAGACTGTATACAGTGCCGTGAAAAAGTATTTGCCCCCTTCCTGATTTCTGTGTTTTTTGCATATTTATCACTCAAAACATTGTCAGATCATCAAACCAATTTTAATATCACACAGAAACAACCCAAGGAAAGACAAAATTCAGTTTTTGAATGATGATTCCATTTATTAGTGCACAAAAAAAATCTAAACCTATCTGGCCCTATGTGAAAAAGTAATTGCCCCCTTAATCTAATAGCCAGTTGAGCCTCCTTTGACAGCAATAACTGTAACCAAACGTTTGCGATAATTGGTGAGGAGTCTTTCACACCGCTGGGGAGGGATTTTGGCCCACTCTTCTATGCAGAATTGTTTCAATTCTGCCATATTGGAGGGTTTTCTTGTATGAACTGCCCGTTTAAGGTCACACCACAGCATCTCAATCGGATTTAAATCCGGACTTTGACTTGGCCACTCCAAAACCTTAATTTTGTTTTCTTTGAGCCATTCAGAGGTGGACTTGCTGGTGTGTTTTGGATCATTGTCCTGTTGCATGATCCAAGAGCGCTTGAGTTTGAGGGCACGAACTGATGGCCGGACATTCTCCTTCAGGATCTTCTGGTAAACAGCAGAATTCATTTTTCCGTCAATCACAGCAAGTTGTCCTGGTCCTGAGGCAGCAAAGCAGGCCCAGACCATCACACTGCCACCACCATGCTTTACTGTGGGCACCATGTTCTTTTTATCAAATGCTGTGCCATTTTTACGCCAGATGAAACGGGCTGCAGACCTTCCAAAAAGTTCAATTTTAGACTCATCGGTCCACAAAATGTTTCTCCAAAAGTCTTGAGGGTCATCAAGGTGCTTTTTGGCAAAGGTGAGACGAGCCTTTGTGTTCTTTTGTGAAAGCAGTGGTTTTCTCCTGGGAACTCTTCCATGGATGCCATTTTTGGCCAGTGTTTTTCTAATGGTGGAGTCATGAACACTGACCTTAACTGAGGCCAACGAGGCCTGTAGTTCTTTCGATGTGCGTCTAGGTTCTTTTGTGACTTCCTGAATGAGCCGTCGTCGCACTCTTGGAGTAATCTTAGTTGGTCGACCACTCCTGGGAAGGGTTGCAACTGTTCCCAGTTTCCTCCATTTTTGAATAATGGCTCTGACAGTGGTTCGCTGGAGCCCCAGAGCTTTGGGAATGGCTTTGTACCCTTTTCCTGAATTATAGACTTCTATCACTTTTTTCTCATTTGTTCTTGAATTTCTTTGGATCGTGGCATGATGTGTTTGTTCTTGAGATGTTGTAGCCAACTTCACTTTGTTTGACAGGAACTATTTAAGTGATTTCTTGATTCAACACAGGTGGTGACAATCAGGTGTGGGTGTGGCATGTAGAACTGAACTAAGTTTTCTCAAAACTGTGGTTAGTCACAGTTAGTTTGTGATTTAACAAGGGGGGGCAATTACTTTTTCACATAGGGCCAGATAGGTTTAGATTTTTTTTGTGCACTAATAAATGGAATCATCATTCAAAAACTGAATTTTGTCTTTCCTTGGGTTGTTTCTGTGTGATATTAAAATTGGTTTGATGATCTGACAATGTTTTGAGTGATAAATATGCAAAAAACACAGAAATCAGGAAGGGGGCAAATACTTTTTCACGGCACTGTACATACAAAGAGCAGCCTATAAAAGAAAATCAACAGTCGTTGTAATTCATGGGTGTCATAGTTTAACCTGAAAAATGTATTTGTGAATTGTTGTAGATAATGAGGCCCAGCCGCACAGACCGACACGCAGAGACAAGCAGACATGTGCTAAACAACAATGGAGATGTGGGATTTTCAGTACAGTCTTCAGCCTGGTCAAAGACGCTCATGGAAGAGACTAACTAGAGACTAAAAGGTATTTATTTTAATATGTTCAAGAACTTATGTTACTGTGAATGTAAGTGACTTGCTTTAAAGAAGTGTTATGCCGTCCATTTTGTGTTTGCACTATAGTCTCCATATTTAATTGATTTATGCTTTTTAGCTCAATTATTACATTTTTTAAGGCTAAGCACTATGGCCTGTAGGATATTTCCACCACTCTGAGATGTCTCCAGTGTGTGGACTTGGAATAAGTGTGACTGACGAGAGGCGAGCCTGCCCATGAGGACAGGAAAGTCTGGGCCCTGGATAAAGCAGCAGCAAAACTGATGGATTCATGAAGTAAGTGTCCCATGTCCTTTTTCCACATCTGATCTGATGCGTCTTATTGTCTCTTTTTTCCATGCCATAACAGCATTACAGTCATACATGATTTCTTACACCAACATGTAATGATACAGGTGCTTTCACTTTTCATGGTCAAATGAAAGTGAGTTATAATTAACTGTATTATTATATTACTGTAACTAACAATATCATGATAATGAAGATTACATTATATTACACCTTATCTACAATGTTCATATTTATTCTTCACCTATAGATATGCCACAGCTCTTACGGAGCTCTGCCTTTGACTCATCTCCTGAACACAGGCTTGGTGAGTTCACATTGCAGCTCAAAGACAGAACTTTTTTACTTTGAGGTATCTGGATGTATTAAGCCCATGTTCAGTCACTAATGTTTCCAGGGAATCTGGGCATAAGGGGATTAATATATATAGTATAGTATAGTTTATTAGTTGAAATTTACTTCTTCTTTTTTTTTTTTCATTTTTATCTTCACACTTTATCACACATGCTATAGTTTATCATCACCAATATTACAAATGGTCTTAATTATTATTATTATTATTATTTTTATTATTATTATTATTATTATTATTATTATTATTATTATTATTAATAATAATAATAATAATAATAATAATAATAATAATAATAATAATAATAATAATAATAATAATAATAATGCACACATTTAATAAAGTCATTAGAGAAGGGTTTTAAAGTGGTGTCTCCAGTAAAGGTGACTTGGGTTTGTTATCACACTTTTCTTGAGCAAATGATCCTGACTATTTCTTTTACAGAACACTAAGCAGAAAGAGCACGTCACCTCTCAGACCACAGGTTCTGTGCTGTATACTTGTTATGGACAAGGACATTGCTTTTGGAAGCATTTACAGTAAAATGTAAATGAATCTTAATCTTGTGGTTTACATTGTATGTGGTTGTTTATTGTAAATGTTTGTGCCAAACTTTGTTTTTAAATGGTCACATCACATCTTTATACAGCGCTTTTCCACCTTCAAGGCACCCAAAGCACTTTACAACAAGGAAACAGTCACCCATTCACACACACATTCACACACACATTCACACACCAGTGTCCGCAGACACTGGGGGCGAGGTGGGTTAAGTGTCTTGCCCAAGGACACAACGGCAGCATTCATCTGTGGGAGCTGGAATCGTACCAACCAACCTGTGGGTCAGTGGATCTGACCGCTCAACCGCTGATGTTTCTTATGTCAGACTTGAATTTAACAGTTCACTCTTAAACCTTAAACTAGTGAGTGAACCTGCTGCAAAGCTTTTTTAAGTTCATGCCCCAACAAGAGTTAATAACCATTTCTTGGTCAACTAATATTAATGACTTTACCAAACAGCTTGCTGACCGCTATGTTTTTGTGTGAACCAATATTCACATGTTTTGTAAAATAAGAATAATTAGTTGACCCCAAGAAATGATTAACAACCTTACCTGTGCGCCTCACCTTAAAAAAAACCTTTTGCAGCAGGTTTGCTCACTATTTTAAGTTGAGTCACTTTTTTTTTTAACAGTATAGCTTGGGTTACATTGAGACTTCCCTTATAATAATAATGATTGTTGCCTAGGATCTCATTTTTGTGCACTGGCTAAACAGCAGCAAATTAATTCAGCAGGTAGTGATGCGAGCCTGGTACATCATTTAATAACACACATTTAAATTCTATAATTACTGACTAATTAGGGAGGTAAAGTCTATTCACACTCTAATGCAGTCTTTGTCGGAGTAAATGCAAGCAGAACTTTCCTCTCTAGGGGCACTTAGGGGGAAGTAAAGAAGCAGCCATCACCTCGCTGCCATGGCAACACCACGCAGCAGATAAAATGTACTGTGAACGGTGTGGAAGTGAGATTTGGAATAAAAAGAAGAATAATTAATGAGAGCCAATAAAGGCTGTTAAAGAGGCAATATGGAACTTTTCTGATGGAATGCCTGCCACCTATTTGTCTCCATGGAGATGTTAATGTGTTGCTTGAATGTTACACTGTTGTTCTGGTAGAGGTTCTATGGATATGTCATTGCTCTGCTTAGAATGTTTTAGAGTATGACATTAAATAGCTATACCTTATATTTACACAATATTATACTTTTATAGCTCAAAAAATAGGTAGAAAAACAGGACAGAGAATGGGGGTCACCTCTTCACAAATCTGACCTGTAATTTGACCTGGTTTGGTCTCCATGATGATAGAAAGGTTTAATACCATACTGTGACTCCAGAAAAAGCAATAACATCTCCATGGAGAAAAGCATTTGACGGACCCCCCACTAGAAAAGTTACACAGTGCACCTGTAACTATTATGGAGACCGGCTGGATCAAGTTACAGGTTAGATCTGTGAATAGGCGACCCTGGTTAGAGTATGTAATGTTGTTGTTTTTTTTTCTTTAGATATTTTGAAGCAATAAAAACACCTATAACTGAATAATGGAATAATTTAATGCCATATTCTGGAACATTAGCCTTTATTACTCCTGGCCCAAATTCATATTTGATAAAATGGTAAAATACGAGATTTGGCTTGAGCCTCGAAAAGCTATTTTAGGCTACGTTCACACTGCAGCCTGAAACGACCCAAATCCGATTTTTTTGCCTCTATGCGACCTGTATCTGATCTTCTAATGACAGTGTGAACGACACAGATCCGATTTTTTCAAATGCGATCCAGGCCACTTGGATATGTGGTCCTAAATCCGATACATATCCGATCTTTTGACATGCGACTTCAGTCTGAACGGCCAGGTCGCATTCATCCGACCTGAGTGTGTTTCCTCCAATGAGAGTGGTACAAGTAGGCGTTCACAAATGTGCACAAACGTTCTTCTCGTCATGCGAAAATAGTATATAAACTCGATTCAGTGAAGCGGCGAAGCACGTAGCAATCCCACCCCTCCTGCCTGTGACTCCGCACCCACATGTTCCTTTCTGCAGACGTTGCTGCCACTGCCCCGCAAAACGCTGTGGCCAAAAACCTCGTCCTTCTCCGTCTCCTCCTTAAAACAAATAAGCTGTACATGTTTTGGCTCCGGTACGAAAGCAACTTTAGGCTACTTCCGTAAACATTGAGCGCGTTCGCTGCGTGTGACATCATCGTGTCCTCCAAGGCGCATGCGGGACACTTTTGGGGAGTTTAGCGTTCACACTGGAGATCACATACAATTCGCATTTAACTGGAAATGTGAACGGCCTCGCAAAAAAAATCGGATTTCACAAAAAAATCGGAATTGAGCATTAAGCCCTGCAGTGTGAACGTAGCCCAAGTGTACTCGTAATATTATTCACTGACTATATAAAACTTTTCTGTCCATGAGGTTAGCAGCGTCTTATTGCCTGAAATTTCCACCACAGTATGCAGCGACGATATGCTAAAGAAGAGATTTCCATTTTGTACTGAGAGCCATCACTAGCTGAGTCCAAAGGCGCGTTCTGTCTCATCTCAAACAAATGTGAGATTAATGGAGTGATGCTTTGTGCTGTGACAGTCTCTGGTTTCTACAGCTCATCTCCTGCTCTGCTCCGCTCCTGTCAGCTCCACAAACAATAACACCTACTTTAGCCTGTTCCAAACATAGATCTACTTTCAACTGTTTACCTCCTTTAGTGGTTTTCTGTTTGTTTTTGGGATTCCAATTAAGGTGAAAATCTGTGAAATTATGTCAGTTTGGGCTACATTCAAAAGCAGTATATTGCACTTTTTAAGTTGTTTGGTTCAGAAAAGTTAATCTAATTTGATCAACTTTTTATTTACTTCACAAACTAGAGGCATTTTTAGTATAAAGGTACACTTTGTAATTTTTCTGAGGGAGCTTGTCTCCATAGAAATGTATTCGTGAAGACATTTCCCCCATTCAAAAGACAGAATATGTTTAGTTTGAATTGTGCTATTGCAACAGTAACAGAAGACCATTGTGTGTGTGTGTGTGTGTGTGTGTTTAATACTGTGAAACATCCAAGACAAAATAATTACATCGCCATGGAGACAAACAAGCAAGTAACCTTCACCTTCACATACATAAATAACCTGTAATAGTTTTATTTCCATCTTATTCGTATCTCTAAAAGTGTTTTTATTACAATTGTGAATGTATTTATTTCTCAAAAATAGAAAATATGTAACCCCCTTCCAAACTCTAACGGGTATAAATTTTAAATTAAATCTGCACTTGATCCTTTACACTACTCCAAGTCCCAATACATTTCTGCTGACCTTTCTCAAACAACATTATCATTATTTATCCGCCTCCATCTCCAAACAGAGCAGAGTCTTGAAATACTTCCATCTGATAATATTTCAGTGGTGGGGCCGTGCACTTGTCTTTCCATAAACACTGCTAAAGTCTTAATTAACAATAGTGCATGTAAAGTGTGTTTCTGTGACTATGGGCAGATTTACAGCTCTGCTCCGGCTCTGATCCTGGAGCTTATTTGGACAAGTATTTATAAATGAAACAGCAGCAGGAATGTAAAGGCAGGGGGCCAGTGGATACGAAGAATGCCATACATCACAGAGTCGATAAGAAGTGATTCGACACATTCTAGGTATTTTTGAAAGTTAACCTGAAAACAACATCATTTTTTGTTCATTTTTTTGTTAAATGGCCTCTAATTTGTTTGGAAATTAGACATGCAGAACGCGAAAGAAAATAATTTAATAATTTAACGCCTCGTGTACAGTCTTGATTGTGCAATTAAGGTACTTCTCGAGGCCAATTAGCACATCCATTTCAATGTGGGTAAGGTGGGCAGGGCTTCACACAGAAATGTTTTCAATAGAATTTACAGAATTCAAAGTGAAGTTGTATTTGGAGGAATTAAGTTTGCGCAATCTTTAATTGTTTATTTTCAAGACGCTATTTTGCCAATCAATCTCCGTTTTCATTGCCACCGACATAATGTCTTAATCTGTGATATGTGCAGGAATTGGCGGTGTTGCATTGTCATTTTGATACTGTATAAAGGAAAAATAAATCTGCTTGGTGTGCAGCTACAGATAAGAGGGGCAGCCAACTTGACGGCTCTCTGTTGTGATGACTTTTACGACAATAATAGCCTCTATTGGGCACAGCCGTTTTCTAACGCAGAAGACTTGTTTCTTTTATTAAGTCCTTTTAGATCAATATTGTGATTTAAAATATCCAAATTACAGACCTCTCAAGTTTTGAAGTTTGAAGAGTGACTTTTTTTCACTGAAAACGCGCGGTGCCTGCATTAACTAACCGATTTTTTTGGCACAGAAGCGTTGTGAACAGTGGCTAATTTTGAATTGCTTAACAAAATTTCAGCGTGAGAAATACCATGTGTGGCGTGTGAGCGTGTGAACATGTCGAATTGCGTGTGTCACACTCTCAAAGCGTGAGACTTGAGAGCCCTGCAAATTATAATCAATCCAGTCCATCAATCCACTGGTGTCATAGCTGATATAGCGGACACAAGCACAATGGAACTTCTTTAAAAAACTAGTTCCGATGTTTTCTTACTGTTACTATAGAACATGAATGGGCTAATGTACAATAAAGTAGACACATTAAGACTAAGGCTCTTGCGCAGTAGTGGAATGTATAACTGGTGGTACGGCAACTCTTTCTACTGGTCCCCAAAGCCTTCTCCTTCTTGGTTCAGCCTTACTTTTAATAGTTTTTTATATGAAAATTTGAAAACCACTTCATTATTACATGTTTTTGTTTGTTGATTTGCAATTTCAATCACATTAATATTCAGAAACAAGACACGAATAACTAGTTTAGTGACTGTTAAAATTAGCATAGAAAATACCAATCAATAAGTGTTGTTACTGGAGCAGACAATTATTACAATTAGACTCATTTTGCCCTTGACTGACTTCTTAATACTTCCATTCCAAAGTGAGCTGCATCTTTCTGCTTCTCTCTCCCCTCCCCTGTGTCTGTCTGGGACTATGGAGCTGAGGAAATGCTGTGGTGGGTTGTACTTTAGATGATTTTGTATAATTTATGCAATTCCGAGATGTGGCAGTGACAAATGTACCGCCGAAGGGCTCCTGTCATGCTCTTTTGCTGCAGATAATTCACTCTTGTTATGAAGACTGCACGTGTGTAAAAATAAGCCATTCCATGCAAGTCAATTTCAGCATTTCAGAGTATTTTATTTTTGGCAAAATTAACATCTAAGAAACCCTGAACAGCTGGGACATGTTGCATTTCATTTAGCTTAACCATATTACTATTGTTTCTTCCATTAGGCTGTTTTGTTGAATAACTGTTTCCAAATTAGTATATGCAATCTTCGGTGTGCCTTCTTTGTTATGCAGGAGTAATGTTGCTTGCATTAAATATTAAACTTAAGCGCCAAGGAGAGCAGATATGTCAGATTTTGTAAGTGTAGCTATAGCAGAGGAGGTTGGTGCTGTGTTGTGTGTTTGGATGCTGAGCACACTCTAAATCATGGTCATAAATCAGATCTTATACACATGACACATCTCATTCATCAGGGGAGCCCATCAGCTGACGCAGAGTGGGGCCAAACTGCTAATGTCGCCCTGAACAACCATGGACCTGTTTGAACGTAGACAGGAGAGAGGGGTCACCCTGATCCTGGGCGCTGGAGAGGTGTGTTGGAAGATAAGAAAACTTTCACTCAAAAAATGAAATTATAAATAGCACAGCATTGTGACAGTGGAGATGGTTGGGCTTACTCAAACACGTTTACTGTCACAGAAGTAGTGTTGTCACGGTGACACTGCCAAAACTGATTTTAATACTAAAGAAAATGTTTGATACTCAATACCAATAGGCTCTATGCACAGCAGCACACGAGCTAGCTCAATGTGTCAGTCACCTTTATTAAAATAATAAAACATAAAATTAAAAGTAAAATTAAAATTCGAATTAAGTAAAATAAAGTCCATCCAATTATTTTTATACAGCTCTGGAAAAAAATAAGAGACCACTGCATTTTTTTCTGAAATCTTTTGCAGAGGTCTCTTTTTTTTTTCCAGAGCTGTAGAATACTTCAGTTTGTGGTGTTGTTTTAACTAGTATCAAATGTAGATACTAGTTTTAGTATGAATCAATATTTTGGTATAGATTTTTTTTAACAACCCTATAGTTTAAATGTTTCTGCGTGAATGAACCCAGAGCAGGGGTCTGCATAAGGCACGCAGCATCACTAAGGACCATACTCATCCGGCACAAGGACTCTTCCATCTGCTACCCTCTGTTGGACGATACAGGAGCCTGCCAGCACGCACAAAAAGACTCAAAGACAGCTATTACCCCCAAGCTGTCAGACTACTGAACTCTGGGTAATACTCTAAATAATACTGAACTCTCAATACTACTGCACTAAACTACCTTTCATTATGCATAATTATGTTTACTGCTGCTGCTCTATATGAATGTATCATGTGTGTCACTACCTCACTGTAAATTACCGTTACCTGTGCAATAATCTGTGCAATAACCTATGTGCAATATTTATACCATACTATGTGCAATACGAAATCCACATGCAACACCTATACCACACCATATTATGTGCAACCTGTGAAATACTTACACCTTATTTGATCTTTGATTTAATCCTACCTGCACCTTGTACATTGTACCTTGTATTTTTTTTTTAATTACATTTTATTACATATTTTATTATATTGTTTACTTCTTCCCCTGCACTTTTGCAACACTTTTTTTTTTTTTTACCATGTACTATTATTGCATGTTATTAGTACTTCTGACTATCTTAGCGAGTCAACGGTTCTTCTGATCCTAAGCATTTCATTGCATTGTTGACCTTGTGTTGATTCTGCATATGACAAATAAACAATCTTGAATCTTGAATCTTGAATGAATGTAGGCATGATTGTGCTGCATGGATGGATGAGAGACACAGAATGGCAGCTACAAATCTGTCCCAGGGCAGCTGTGGCTTCAGAAGTAGCTCACCCCTTCTAAGACACTGACGTGAATAAATAATGATAACAACTGTACAGCAACTTTTAGAGTCTGGAAAAGAGTTACATACAAATTTGAGGCATTGACTCTTATGAAATTTTGGTTGCGACAGAAGTTCTACATTGAGTGACCACTTAACGCCTTACACATTTGTATTTGTATTTATTAAAGATACAATGCATATTAAAAGACAAGAAAATGCAAATAAATAAATAAATAAATGTGTACTTGTAAATCTGCAGGATTATAGCCAAAACTACTTTCCATCCTTAGTCCCCTGCTGGGTCAAGGCTAGCCACATAACACACATAATTTATAAAACATGACAACAGATACAATAGCAGCTTCCAAATACATCTCTCACTCATACACCAAAACACAAGCATACAAATTTACAACATTAGCATTAAAAGTACATGTCAGACACATACTCTCACTGCACACACACACACACACACACACACACACACACACACAGGTCATACAAAAATGACTGCTGTCCTTGGCTCATGTGTAAATAGTAAAACTAATCTCAAAATGTACCTGCAACTTTGACCTGCTGGTGGCGCTAGAGGGTTGGGGGTGGGGACGTAAAATTTGTTGAAGGGCATCATGAGACTGTCTAGAATGTGGATGCACACCATTTGTTGTGGAAATTACAAGTTAAAGGTCCCATGGCATGGAAATTTTCACTTTCTGAGGTTTCTGAACGTTAATGTGAGCTCCCCTACCCTGTTTAGGCCCCCCCCCCCATGGCTAAAAGTTGCGAAATGTCTAAACTGAGCATCTGCGCTGCTTTTCTGCACACAGCTCAAACGGGCGATTCTCAACAAGGCACCTTATTGACGTCAGCTCGAAAAATGCAGCTCCACCCCCCGTCTGTGTCTACTCAGCGTCTCTGTAAATCACGCCCAGAGAGTTTGGACCGCGAATGCGCTAGGCAATGCAAAATGCGTTTTTTTATTTGCCTGGAGGCACGTCCGAGTGTTTCTAGGCTCGGAAGTCCTTTATCTGAGCCTCTGGACCTTTGAACAGCAGTGGTTTAATTTTATTTTCTGTGGAAATTTGTTTATTTTTCAATGGAAGGCTTCTCATCTCTCCGCAAAAATGCGGAAATGGATCAGAGAGCGCACAACTGAGAGCTGAGAGCGGAGAGTTTGGCCACGCCCCCACCCTCTACTATAGGCCATCTCTTTTCTCCTCATTTGCATTCAACTCCCATAATGGCCTGTTCAGAGAGAGAAAAATTACTCTTTCTCATCTTATCTCTGTTTCTCATGCACTGAGTCTTGATTTTGAAGAAGGATTCATTTATAGTATTAGGGAACCATTAAGGAGCCATATAAAAGCATCAAGAAGTACCATGTCATGGGACCTCGTTGTAGAAACAGAAGACTTTTATTGATTTTCACAAAATCCAAGATGGCGGACATTCTATTCTGGCAGACATGACGTCATAGGATGTGTTGGATCAGTCTTCACCCAAGCATCCCAGTGATACAAAATTTTTGAAAATCAGAAAATTCAAAATTGAGGGAGAAGCATTTTGAGTGTTTTTCATAAAATTCAAAATGGCGGAAAATCTACCCTGACGGAAAATGACGTCATAGGGTGCGTTGGATTCGAGGATCCAAGAAGTCCAGGGATACCAAGTTTTTGAAAATTGGACCTACGGTTCAAACGTTACACGCAGAAATGTACCTGAAAATTCCTGCAACTTTGAGCTGCTGGTGGCGCTAGAGGGTTGGGGCTGGGGGCCTATAAATTGCTGTGAGTAATGAGGAGACTGGCTGGAATGTGCATGCAAAATTTCACAACTTTTTACCAGACGGTTCTAGGGGTTGCCATAGACTCCCAGAGGCGGAAGAATAAGTATAATAATAAGAATCAGTACAATCATTATAGGTGCCTTGCAGCTTAGCGCTGCTTGGCCCCAACAAGCAGAAGGTAGACCCTCCACTAGATATGTTACATAGAGCACCTTTGATCTCAATCAAACAGTAACATCTCTGCAAACAAGTATGGAAAATCTGTTGACCCTATAGTTTGCACCAAAACCAAATATTAGTATTAAAAATTCTTGTCTTTCTAAAATCGCTCAGCTAGAGATAATTGTGTTGGTCACCCTTATGCAAAAACTACAGCACCACTGCTTTGGAAGTCAAAGTAATACCTCAAGATTTAAAATACAACTCATTTTGTTAGTATCAAAGTTTTTCTATCTAGTTTTCAATTTGCAAAGAAATCAGTGTAAAATCCAAACAACATGTCCTACTAACCCGTCCTGATTACCTCACATCATCGTACTAAATCAGAGCTAGTTTGAGAATACAATTGTGCTGATTTCACAATGATCAGTGCTCTGCCAGAGGAACTCACTAGATTGGAAGCGATAACTAAAACATTGTCATGGCCTCAATTCTCAAAGTAATGCTTATACTGAGCGCTAATACTCGAGGGATTGGAGCTAACCTTTCCACCCGCTAAATAATAGCTGTGAGACGGTAATGTGAACATAATTGGAGCGCTGCCTCTGTACTTATATAACAGGGAATACGGATCTGAGTGTGATCCTCAAATTAAACTGTCCCCGTTGTATACTGTAAGTGATACCATCAGGAGATCTGCTCTAATACACTTAACGCAAGGCCATATTTCTACTGTAATTGTTTCTTTTCATTACATACAAAGGCAGAGGGTAGTGTACAAACAGGGCTCTCAAGTCTCACGCATTGAGAGTGTGACACACGCAATTCGACGTCTTCACACGCTCACCCCCCCCCCTTCGGAAATTACGCAGTCTCACGCAGGACCCCGCTCAAAACTTGAGAGCTCTGTGTACAAATTGTGTAATCTTTTTGAGGAAAGAAAACATGCATTTGTGTAACTTTATTGTTTAAATGTAGTGCAAAGCCTAATTTAAGTCCTATACCATACTGTAAAATATTATGTATGGTTAAAGGTCCTATATTACACAAAATGCATGCTTGTGAGATTTAAACAATGTTATAATGTTGTTAACTCATTAAAAACATCCATGGAGTTGTGTTTTGTTTCATTCACACCTGTTTGAGAAATCCTTTCTTATTAGTCTATATACATCTTCAAAGCTCGAAATGCTCTATTCCACCTTGTGATGTCATGTAGTTGTAGTTTTCAAGTTAACAGCTACTTTTTACATTTTGCTCAGTACAAATGGTTGATCCCAGGGCTGAAATTATCCAAATAATTCTAGTGAAGGTGTATGGAGTTTAAAAACAAAGTGGAGCATTAACTGTATTATCACATGACATCACAAGGTGGAACAGTATTTTCAGTCTGAGCGAAGAACTCGGCCCAAATATGCAAGGTTTGTGAGTTGAAACAAAACACAACTCCAGGTTTTTGTGCGTTCTTGATGAGGAAACAGCATTATAACACAGATCGGAAAATAGCGTAATATGGGCCATTTAAAAGCACACTATGTAACTTTTAGAGGTCCGTTACCTGCCTCCATGGAAAAATTATTTAGACACAAGCTGGAATGTTATACAGTAATCCCTCGTTTATCGCGGGGGTTAGGTTCCAGAAATAGCCCCCAATAAGAGAAATCCGCGAAGTAGGACAATTTTATATTTTACAGGCTGTAAATGCCTCCCCACACACATTATACACTTTTCTCAGACTGGTATTAACATTTTCTCACATTTGCCTCTAGTTTAAACACTTTCATAGATTTTCAACAAAATGTATTAATAGTGACGCGTGGGGGGAGACACGACTCCGGGAGCCCCGCCGGACGCGACGCGCACCAACCCCTTGGAGAAGTGCGCGACACATGCTGCTCTGTCACGGATTTGTCCACGATGAGGGGTTCATCGTGGACAAATCCGTGACAGAGCAGCACGTGTCGCGTGTACACCGGGGCTGCGAGCACGAGATAGAACCGCGGCGCCCGGACCGCGTTGTCTCAGCCCAAGCCACAAACCGAACACACATAAACGAAAGAACGCAAGAGCCGCACGGAGTGATTTAATCCTGGTTTAGTCCAGGTCTATACCTGGTCCAGTCCTAGTTTAGTCCAGGGCCAGTCCAGGTTTAGACCTGGTTTAGAACTGGTCTAGACCTGGTTTAGTTCTGGTCTAGACCTGGTTTAGTTCTGGTCTAGACCTGGTTTAGTCCACGTTTAGTCCCGGTCTAGTGTCTTAGCCAATCAGGACGCAGAACACAATGTTACAGTATTAAAAAAAAAAATTACACTATTAAAAAAAAATAGAAAAAAAAATAATAAATTGAAAAAACAAAAAAAATCCGCAAAACAGCGAGGGTGCGAACAGTGAACCACGATAGAGCGAGGGTTCACTGTACACACATGTATTCTATTGCAGGTGCTTTTGTTCCTTTACTGTTATCGTTCTTACCTTTCCACAGATTTGACATGACTTTACATGGTTGCTCCATCTGTATAAAGGCTAGTGTAATGCTATACTGTGGAACATTTTAATATCTCCTTTAAAAAAAAAAAACAGGTGGTGCCAGAAACATCATATAAAACATCTTTAATGAAAAAATTACCTAAGCAGTGTATTAAACAAGGTGTGATTCCTCATTTTCACTCAGAGTTGAACGTTATGTTAGCGTTAATGAAAAGCTTGAGTAGTGTAGCAACCGTCTACCACTAATGGCTGACTGAGACTTTTATACAATACCAAAAAATGCTACTTTCTATTTGCTCAAAGTGGGGCTTAGTACAGTGTTCATCACAGGCAAACAGACAAAACAAAGACGCAGACACAATTACTACTACACAAATCCTGGAAATAGAGCCAAAACACTATCAAAAATTGACTCACTAAAGCATCACACTCACTGATTGGCAGATAATTTCAACACACTGAACACTCAACAATCTGAATGCTTGAATAAAAAAAAAAACACAAACAAGAGATTTGAGCACATCCAAGAAACCTACTCCAAAATCAACCAAATTCATCAGGAACTAACCAAAGTGCAAAATGAACTCCGCAAGCCAAGATTTATTCAGCCACTCTTCTCCGCTCACAGTAATCAATGGCTGTCATGATTCTGGCACACTAGGTGGAGTGCACTTGTTTGTTGGCCCCTACTCCCTACTCCCTCTCTCATAATCCTCTTGAGAGCATAAGGACACATGACACAGGAGTAAAGGAGACAAAGAACAGGCTGAATCATTAGAGTGAGAGTCTTACCTGATATGGAGAGGACAGTGGTCAAGGAGGAGACGCATGGAAGAGAAAAAAGGGGGGGAAAAAATCATTACAATACAAAATAATATAAATTTACATTACAATAGACAAAAAAACATAATACATTTAAAATAGCAATACCATTTTATACAGAATAATCCAAATTCTAACATGAACTACCTTAAATAGGGATGCACCAATCGAGTCTTTTTTAGTTCCAAGTACCAACTGCAATACTACAGCTTTAAAGGTCCCATGGCATGAAATTTCCACTTTCTGAGGTTTTTGAACGTTAATGTGAGCTCCCATACCCTGTTTAGGCCCCCCATGGCTAAAAGTTGCGAAATGTCTAAACTGAGCATTTGCGGTCCTTTCCTGCGTTACACAAAACCAGTGTTCAAACGGGCGAGTTCGGACAAGGCACCTTATTGACGTCAGATCGGCAAATGCAGCTCCAGCCCCTCCCTCTGTCTCCGCTCAGCGTCCCTGTATATCCCGCCCATAGAGTTTGGACTGTGAATGCGCTACGCAATGCGAAATGCGTTTTTTTATTTGCCTGGAGGCACGTCCGAGTGTTTCTAGGCTCGGAAGTCCTTTATCTGAGCCTCTGGACCTTTGAACAGCAGTGGTTTCATTTTATTTTATGTGGAAATGTGTTTATTTTTCAATGGAACTCTTCAACTCTCTCCCCCCGTGCAAAAACAAGGAAATGGATCAGAGAGCGCTCAGAGCAGACGGCGGAGCGTTTAGCCATGCCCCCACCTTCTACTATTGGCCAGCTTTTTTCTCCTCATTTGCATTCAAGCAACAACGCCCATTATAGAGTGTTCTGAGTGAGAAAAATTACTCTTTCTCAGCTTATCTCTGTTTCTCATGCGTGTGTTGATTTTGAAGAAGGATTCATTTACAGTATTAGGGAACGTGAAAACTCCCTCAGTCGTCCAGTCGTCCAGTATTAGGGAACCATTAAGGAGCCATATAAAAGCATCAAGATGTACCATGTCATGGGATCTTTAAGTTTATTATGTCGATAGCTGATATCAACCAACACCAGTGCAGAGGCTGATAACAGCACTTACTTCCTTTGAACATTAAACATTAAAAATAAAATAAGACAAAACTGATCCAAATGTGTCATGTAGCTGATATGTAAGTAACTACAGAACGGCTTTGTATAATTACAAATTCTAACATCATTAAATGTTCAGGGCCAACTATGATAAGTAAATATCTTGTAATAGTCTTACTAGTAGTCTTATTAGATTAATGTATGTCTAACCAGGATATCGGCTGAACCAATATTAGAAAGTTCAAAGTTCAAGTTCAAAGTCAGCTTTATTGTCAATTCTGCCATATGTGTTCAACATACAGTGAATCGAAATTTTGTTTCTCTCTGGCCAGGTAGTGCAAAAGACAGTGTACAAAATACAATATGAAGACAAAACACAACAAAAAACTATCTAAGACAGAGATCTAAAGTTAAAACTAAAGTCTACGATCTAAAATCTTAAAACAGTGCAACATAATAAATAAACTATACTATATACAGATTTCCAAAGTGTGCAGTGTGCATCAAAATGTGCAATGGAAGATACAGCAGTGACTTGGTCATGTGCAGTAGAATGTGCATTAAGATAAAATAAAAATAAATGTGCAACAGTAGTAATTCTAGTGCAGTAACAGGAGTAAACAACAGTACTAAAATTCCAGTAGTCAATGTGCAATAACAGTAGTAAACAACAGTGCACGGGGGTAAAATTCAATAACAGGAGTAAGCAACAGTACTAAAAATTCCAGTAGTAAATGTAAATGTGCAATAACAGTAGTAAACAACAGTGCAACAGGAGTAAAATCCAGTAGTAAATGTAAATGTGCAACAGTGCAACAGTCGTCCTTAGCAGCAGTTTTTTAAAGTGTCTAGAGTGATATGTCTTTTATGGAATACAGGTTATGCCAATATGGGGGGTGGGGGTGGGAGATGGGTAAGGTGGGAGTTCGGGTGTGAGTTCGGGTGTGAGTTCAGCCTCCTGACAGCCTGGTGGATGAAGCTGTTTGAAAGCCTGGTGGAGTGGGCCCGGAGACTCCGGTACCTTCTCCCCGAGGGCAGGAGGCTGAACAGGCTATGTGCGGGGTGGCTCGGGTCACCCACAATGTTGGACGCTCTGCGGGTGAGCCGGGTGTTAAAAATGTCTAGGAGGGAGGGGAGAGAGACACCAGCGATCCTCCCAGCTGCATTCACTATGCGCTGCAGAGCTTTCCTGTTCTGTTCAGTGCAGCTCCCGTACCACACAGTGATGCAGCTGGTCAGGACGCTCTCAATGGTGCCTCGGTAGAAGGTGGTCATAATGGGTGGAGGGGCTCCAGCTCTCCTCAGTTTGCGGAGGAAATAGAGGCGCTTCTGAGCCCTCTTTGCCAGTGATACAGTATTCACTGTCCAGGAGAGGTCCTCACTGATGTGCACCCCCAGGAATTTGGTGCTGCTCACCCTCTCTACAGCAGCACCATTGATGGACAGTGGGGGTGCTGGGTGGGGCTCTCTCCGGAAGTCAATAACAATCTCCTTGGTCTTTTCAACATTGAGAAGGAGATTGTTATTGCTGCACCACTGGGTCAGAAGGCTCACCTCACTCCTGTAGTTTGTCTCATCGTTATTAGAGATGAGACCCACCACAGTCGTATCGTCCGCAAACTTCACTATGTGATTGGTGCTGAACGCCGGTGAGCAGTCGTGGGTCAGCAGAGTGAAGAGCATCGGACTGAGCACACAGCCCTGGGGGGCTCCTGTGCTCAGTCTAATGCAGCTTGAGGTGTTTCTGCCGACCCGCACTGCCTGTGGCCTCTCACTGAGGAAGTCCAGCAGCCAATTACAGAGTGAGGTCTGAAGCCCCAGGTGGTCTAGTTTGATAATGAGCTGCTGTGGGATTATAGTGTTGAATGCTGAACTGAAATCTATGAACAGCATTCTCACGTATGAGTCTTTATTGTCTAGGTGGGTGAGAGCCGGGTGAAGTGCAGAACAGATTGCATCCTCGGTAGAGCGGTTGGCCCGGTATGCAAACTGGTATGGGTCTAGGGTGGGGGGAGGATGGATTTGATGTGTGCCATGACTAGCCGTTCAAAGCACTTCATGATGATGGGGGTCAGTGCAACAGGGCGATAGTCATTAAAAGTGGCCGGAGTGGGCTTCTTTGGCACGGGAACGATGGTAGTGGTTTTGAAGCAGGAGGGAACCACAGCCTGGCTCAGAGAAGCATTAAAGATGTCTGTGAAGACATCCTTGAGCTCCTCTGCACAGTCTTTCAACACACGACCAGGAATGTTGTCCGGGCCTGCAGCCTTGCGGGTGTTGATCCTGGAGAGTGTCCTCTTCACGCTGGCTGCAGACACACACAGGGGCTGGTCGTGGGGAGGTGGTGGAGTTTTTTGGGGCCGGGTGTCATTTCCTGCCTCAAACCGTGCAAAGAAGCTGTTGAGGTCATTGAGCAGGGTGATATTATTGTCACAGGTCTGTGGCAAGGGTTTGTAATCCGTGATGTTCTGGATGCCCTGCCACAGACTCCGTGTGTCCCTGCTATCTCTAAAGTGTCCGGTTATTTTCTGTGTGTATTTGTGTTTGGCTTTCCTGATTCCACGGGACAGGTTGGCTCTTGCTGCCCTCAGATGGGGGACATCCCCAGCTCTGAAGGCAGCGTTCCTGGCTCTCAACAGCCTGTGAACCTCCCTGTCAGCCATGGCTTCTGGTTAGCCCTGGTGGTGATGGTTTTTGTGTGTGTGACATCACCAATGCATTTGGTGATGTAGGAGGTCACAGTGTCTGCGTACTCCTCAATGTCAGTGTGATTGTTGTATGTGGCGGCCTGTTTGAACACTGCCCAGTCTGTTGTACCGAGGCAGTGCTGTAGTGCAGACGAGGCCCCCTCTGGCCACACCTGGATCTGCTTCAGAGCCGGCCTAGAGACCCTTACACGGGGTCTGTATGCCGGTCTGAGCACAACAGAGATGTGGTCAGAGAGGCCTATGTGGGGGAGGGGGTAAGCCTTGTATGCCCCCTTGTGTGTAGTGTAAACCATGTCCAAAATGTTGTTTCCCCTGGTTGGGAAATCAACATGCCAGAAAGCCAATATCTGGTCCAGCATATTGTTCAAGTTGCATCCCTAACATTAAAGCTCCACGTAATTCCATGGTCATACAGGTAGACTACATAGCAAAAGAAAGATTCAATTCTAAGAATTTGTCTCTTTTATTATTCAACTTGAGGTGTTTTTATTGGTAAAACACCTTGTCAGGGTCTTGTCTCCATGGAGATACACTATGTTGCCAAAAAAATTCACACACCCATCTAAATAATCAGATAACCAGAAATCAGATGTTCCAATCACTTCCATGGCCACAGGTGAATAAAATCAAGCACCTAGGCCTGCAGACTGTTTCTAGAAACATTTGTGAAAGAATGGTTTGCTCTCAGGAGCTCAGTGAATTCCAGAGTGGTACAGTGCCTCCTGTGCAACAAGTTCAGTTGTGAAATTTCCTTGCTCCTAAATATTCCACAGTCAACTGTCAGTGGTATTTTAACAAAGTGGAAGAGATTGGGAACGACAGCAACTCAGCCATAAAGTGGTAAGCCACTTAAACTGACGGGGTGGGGTCAGCAGATGCTGAGGCATATAGTATGAAGAGGTCAAATTTCTGCAGAGTCAATCAC
This sequence comes from Paratrypauchen microcephalus, assembly GCA_036785185.1. Taxonomy (NCBI): domain Eukaryota; kingdom Metazoa; phylum Chordata; class Actinopteri; order Gobiiformes; family Gobiidae; genus Paratrypauchen; species Paratrypauchen microcephalus. The sequence goes on along the minus strand of JAVJIX010000016.1, from coordinate 4,772,231 downwards.
TACAGACCTCCAAACTTCATGTGACCTTCAGATTAGCTCAAGAACAGCGTGTAGAGAGCTTTATGGAATGCTGCATCCAAGCCAAGTGGAATGCAAAGCGTTGGATGCAGTGATGTAAAGCGCCGCCACTGGACTCTACAGCAGTGGAGATGTGTTCTCTGGAATGACGAATCACGCTTCTCCATCTGGCAATGTGATGGATGAGTATGGATTTGGCAGTTGCCAGGAGAACGATACTTGTCTGACTGCATTGTGGCAAGTGTAAAGTTTGGTAGAGGGGTAAGTGTGTTTATGGAAATTCCCATAAACACACTCCTAAACGTTGTGGACAGCCTTCCCAGAAGGGTTGAAGCTGTTATAGCAACAAAGGGTGGACCTACATCATATTAAACCCTATGGATTAAGAATGGGATGTCACTTAAATTCAAATGTGAGTCAAGGCAGGTGAGCGAATACTTTTGGCAATATATACATAGTGTAGATACCCTATCATTAATGCAAGCAATTAATTAACATGGAAGATTTCAAGCAAAGTAATGATGTCTCCAAGGAGATAAGCAGGTGATGGACCCTCCACTGGAAAAGTTACAAGGTGCACCTTAAAACCAGAAAATATTCCATATTAAAAATAAAAATACACTGAATGAATGAAAAAGAGATGCATATTGTACTAACATTGTCACAATATAAAAATGTGATTTAGAAGAGACTCAATACTCAATGCCAATTTTGATACCACATTTAAAAACACTCTTTATTGAGACAATATAATGTGATTTTCAACAATACAGTGAACCCTTGGTCTATCGCGGTTCACTCTTCACGGCCTCGCTATTTCGCAGATTTTTTTTCTCATTTTTTAAAAATAGTGTAACTTTTGTTTTTTATAGTGTAACAATGTGGTCTGTGTCCTGATTGGCTAAGAGACTAGACCAGGACTAAACGTGGACTAAACCAGGTCTAGACCAGAAGTAGACCAGGTCTGAACCAGGATTAACTCACTCCTTGCGGCTTTTGCGTTCGTTTGTGCGTGTTCGGTTTGTGGCTCGAGTTGAGAGCACGCGGTCCGGGCACCGCAGTTCTATCTCCCCGGAGTACACGCGGCCTCGCGCTGCATTTTCTCATATTTGTCTCTAGTTTAAACACCCAAAATTTCATAGATTTTCAAAAAAATGTATTAATAGTGAAGCATGGGGGGAGACACGGCTCCGGGAGTCGTCCACGATGAGGGGTTTATCGTGGACAAATCTGTGACAGAGCAGCACGTGTCGCGCACTTCTCCAAGGGGTTGGTGCGCGTCTCGTCCAGGGACGTGGCAGTGCTGCTCGTGCGTCTGGCGGGGCTCCCGGAGCCGTGTCTCCCCCCACGCCACTATTAATACATTTTGTTGAAAATCTATGAAAGTTTGAGTGTTTAAACTAGAGACAAATGTGAGAAAATGTTAATTCCAGTCTGAGAAAAGTGTATAATGTGTGTGGTGAGGCATTTACAGCCTTAAAACATGTAGAATAATTGTAAAATATAAAGTTGTCCTACTTCGCGGATTTCACTTATTGCGGGCTATTTCTGGAACCTAACCCCCGCGATAAACGAGAGATTACTGTAATTCATATTACTTTCTTTTGTATTACCATGTGGTCTATAGCTGTAATCCCTCAGTCATCCAGATAGTTTCCATAGTGGTCCATGGGCATATACTAGTCTATGTGCTCTTATACTTGTTCTGATACAGCGCAAGATCATTCTAAAACTATTCAGGAAAGGTTCATTTCTGTCCTGTAAATGTGGCTTTTTAGTATCAACACTTGTTCAAATGAGTATCCAGTTTTGATGCTAGCTTTAGTATCGATTAGTATCTGATTTTCAATTTGCTAGTTTTTAAAGTGGGAGTAATAAAGAAAAGATGACTAATATTTTTGTGTTTATATTCAACAAACTCACTTCTGTTCAGTCCTGTAGGGGTCTCACTCCTGATGACTGGGAAACACTGAGGTAAACAACATTAGCTCATAATGATCATAACAGGTTTTAGTCCGAGCACAGTCTAATGCTTTCAACTACTCTCTGCATACTCTAACAAACTTTGCACAGGTCACTTAGAACAAAACAGCACCAAAAGAACCATAAAGCAGCATAGTTAAAAATTCATAACCTGTGATTGGACTAAAACTCCATGTAGTGCCACTTCCCATCAAGACAGATTCAAGGGTTGCCCCATTAGCTTTCAGTGGGCACATTTTGATTTACATGGAGTAGGCTTGACAGCGCTGTTCTCTGGCCTGGACACAGCGCTAATGCGAGCACACACACTGCTTTTATTAGCTGTGAAATCCAATGGCATCAAATATTAAACACTTCATTACAGTGCGCCGCTTGTCTTGTTCAAGGGAGCAGCCACTTAAACCTACAACGGCCACGAGAAAATACAAGCACCGGGAATATGCAGTGGCAGCAGTAATTACTGGAAATCTATTTTATAAGATGTGTTGTCATTGGAGATTACACAGCTTTTGATTGTATGTGTGTGTGTGTGTTGTGGTCTCTTTCTCACCTTCCGACGGGGATGTTGATTAATATTTAATTTGTGTATATCAAAACAACAATAGTTTCCTGTGTGCGGGCAAATTAATATGCATTTAATGAAATGAAAGGGGCTCGTTACAACTGTTATATGGCTTGTTCAGACCTGAAATAAAAGCATAGTGTAAGTGGCATGTGCTCTTACTTTACCATGCTTATAATCGACACAATCTGGCAACCCAATGAATCATACTCTTTCACATTAGAGACAGGATAATAGGCTTGAGATTTCAAATACAACACAATTTAATAGATTTTATTTATTTTTTTCATATATATATGTATATATATATATATATATATATATATATATATATATATATATATACACACACACACACACACAATTATTATATATTATACATATACACATACATATACATTGTGTATACATATATATATACACAATTATTATATATTATTATTGGGGCCAAGCACCGAAGGTTTCTACTGCGTTGCCTAGCAACCTTTTGATCTTGTCTTTGATGTGTCTTTACTGATTCTTCTTCTTATTATTATACATTATTCCTCTGACCATGGGAGTCTATGGCAACCCCTAGAACCGTCTGGTAAAAAGCTGTGAAATTTTGCATGCACATTCCAGCCAGTCTCCTCATTGCCCACAGCAATTTATAGGCCCCCAGCCCCAACCCTCTAGCGCCACCAGCAGGTCAAAGTTGCAGGAATTTTCAGGAATTGCCTAGCAACGCACTTTACAACCTTTGATCTGTCTTTGATGTGTCTCTTCTGACAGGGTCTAACCCTGTCAGAAGAGACCCTGTCAGACCCTGTCAGACTCTGTTAGACCCTGTCAGACTCTGTTAGACCCTGTCAGACCCTGCATGCGGTGCTTGTCCCCACATTGCTGCTTGCAGCTATATTTATTATTATTATTATTGTTATTATTATTATTGTTATTAAAGGTGCACTATGTGACTTTTTGGTTGGGAGTCAGTCACCTTCTTTTTTCTCTGCTCTGCCTGGAATGTTAAACTGCTTATATACTGCTTTATATATTTTTTCCTATTACAGCAGGTTTTATATCTGACTGTGTGGGGTTGCCTCTCCACAGATCTGACCTGTACTTTGGTCTGGTTTGAACTCCATGAAGATAGAAAGGTTTAATACCATACTGTGAAACATTCTACTGCAATTTCCCCATTGTGGATTATCTTATCTTATTCCAGACAAAGCTTTAACATCTCTATGAAAACAACAACAACAAAAAACCATCTGATGAACCCCACATCAGAAAAGGTACAAAACACACACACACCAGCGTACAGAGACTGTAGGGCAGGGGTCACCAACCCTATGCCCGCGGGCACCCGGTCGCCCGTGAGCCCCATTTCAGTCGCCCGCAGAGCAGGTTCTAAAAATAGAACAGGTCGCCCTCGTACTTATATAAATAATAATGTTTTACAAAAATGCTGCGCCTTTATATGCACATATTTTAAAGTAGGCTAATAATAAAAACACTTACAGATTTTAAAATTTAAAATATGTTGTCCGAGTTCAAAGTTCACTTATCTGCGCATGACAATTAACCTGTTTGATGCAGCTGGACTCATCCAAAAAAAAAAAAAAAAAAAAAGACGAGACAGCATGGCGGAGAAGAGAAAGAAATCATATGTTTTTAACACCGACTGGGAAGAAGAGTTCTTTTTTCCCATGGAAAAGAGAGAAGTGTGTATGTCTCATTTGTGGAGCTACAGTGGCGATTTCAAAACGGCACAATGTGGAAAGTCGCTACGAATCACGGCAGCTTCAACACAAACTTTCCCCTTAAGAGTGCACTTCGAGCTGAGAAAGCACGAGAGTTAAAGGCTGCTTTAGCCAAGCAGCAGTCTTTCTTCACTAGACCACTGAAAAAGGCTAAAAAGGCAACCGAGGCTTCTTTCAGGGCAACAAATTATTTGATAAAAAACAAAAAGACATTTTCAGATGGAGAAACTCTAAAAGGAGCGATGATGATGATTGCTGAGACTATTTTTAAAGACGAGAAAAATGGATCAGATGTCATCTCAACTCTGGCCAATGTACAACTTGGTGCGAGTACAGTGACAAGACGGGTGTCTGCTATTTCCGAAAACTTGAATGAGCAGCTGGACAAGGACTTACGTGAATGCAGGTGGTTCAGCATCCAGAGCGACGAGTCCGTGGACAACAGCAGTACGGCTCAGGTAATGGTGTTTATTATTATTATTATTATTTGAAATCATTCAGCCTGCTTCAATGTTGAAATTATAAGAGTTTGATTTGTTTAAAACAAAAAAAGGAGTTGAAATAATGTTAAATTTATTACTACATTACCACATTACTAGTATATTTTTGCTAATCTAATTGTGACATGTTCATTTGCACAAAATAAATGTCGCTTTGACAATGAAACACAAATGTGGTCATTTACACATAACTAATGCATGTATGCATACATTGTGATCAAATAAATAATAATACAGCATAAAAGTGCATTATTTAGACTTTTGAATTATCTTAATTGAGCTGGTAGCCCTCGTATTATTTGATGACCTTAAGGTAGCCCTCGGCTTTGAAAAGGTTGGTGACCCCTGCTGTAGGGTCTGTAGAAGCTGGAATTGTACTGCCAACCTGTACCTCTACCAACCAATAGTATGTTATAATCATGAATTCATGTACAGATAATGTAAATTTTTTTTATTTTAAAATTCATTCCTATACGCACTACATCATATCTGAACTGGTCACTGGTTTAGATCACTTTCAGTAGTGAATTTAAGTCATTTTGTTAACATCTGACAGTATTCTTTCTCTTATCTCAGTTACAAAAGGACACTAAAACACATCAATAATTTCACAAATGATTCTCTCCTTTCATCACTGACACATCTACCTGCCAGCTCTGAGCTCCACTGTTATCTATTCAATAAACTATTCATCTCACTTCAGTCATTTGTCAGTCTTCCATGTTGGAGTGGTTTGACAGCATCGAAATCCATGCCCACAGAAAATGTCATGTACCCAGACATTTATGGTTGAATTGAGTGACAGTGTAATGAATGACCTTAGCCAATCAAGGAACATTAACATGAAATGGCAGAAAAAGTAGTCCCATTTGTCTGCAATAGATGACCCTTATAGAGAGTTGTTCCACAGGGGAAAATTTACTTTAGTTTTCTTCGTGATTAAAGTCTGGACTGCTTTAAACCACTTCACTTTGACCACTGCACCAAAAAGTGTTTTTTGTGATTGATATTCATAGAGGTCAGGACTTATTTGTCAGCTACTGCAAGGCCCGCGTTTGGCAAAGGGCAACAATGTGCTCAAAGACTTTTAACTTTCAGTCTGAACAAGCTTGCACGCAATTACCCCACTTGTTTTATTCATTAATGTACTTTGTTTTATCGGAAATTATTTCACTTCTCTAAGCACTTTGACCTTTAAGGGCCCTCACAAACAGCAGCAAACTGTGCCAAGATTGAGATCGTAACCCTGGTGGTTTCGAGTGGAATGAGAAAAACAGCACAAATGATTCAGGGCCTTGGTCTTAAGAAGTAACATTTACACTCATACATTTTCATCAGCCATTAAAACTGTAATAAGATGGCAAGAGCAATTAAGAGCTGGCCCGTGCAGATGAGACCACTGGAGATAAAAATAAAGGTAATGGGGGATACAGACTAAAGCAGGAATAAACAAGCAATTATAGTGCATTCTGGCATATTCTGGCATGAAAAAGCATTCATTTAACAGTTAAAAGAGAAAATACATGCAATGTTTAATGGATACAATGATAATTTTGGTTTTCCATTCGGTGTGACAATGGTGTAAGCCAGGGGCACAGTGTTAAATGTTCAAGCAGATGGTTATTGGTTCAGATGATATCACTGCTGTTTTGCCCTTGGGCAAGACCGCTCATCTATAATTGTCTATCATATCAATGATATCAGGAAGGGCATCAGACATAAAAGGGAAAAATCTACAACCACACAGGCAACACAGCAGTTAAAGTTTTTGATGTGGTCTGTCATTATTTTCACAGAACACGCTTTCAAGTACCAAGCTATGGGGTTTAAAATGCTTTTCTGCTAATGAGAAATGAGAAATCCAAATCATTCTTGAATGTTACTTCAGAAAATATGATATACGATGAACCCTAAAAATATACAAAATCAATATCTCACATGAGTATAGATTTGATTAAACATTAAAAGGTGCATGATTGTACTGGTTTGCTTGAAATGTTCCACAGTATGCGCCTAACTACCACGGATTTAATTAAAGGTGTTTAACTTTATACTCAAAAATATCTTGACTTCGTGGTGTCATTGTCTCCAAGGTAGGGTTGTCAGAAGTATTGAAACTCAGATACTAATTTGACTAGTATCAAAAAAAGTCACATTCATAGGACAGAGATGAACCTTACCTGAATAACTGGAGCTGCTGCTGTATAGGAACGTATAAAAGGAAAGTATAAGGGTGTTTTCACATATAGTCCCCTTTAAGCGAACCAAACTCCTAAAAGTGGACCAACAAGGGGACCAAGAGAACACAAACTCAGTTCTGTTTGTGTTCACATTGTGAAAGAGGAACGAGTTCTCTTTCTGGTCCACTTAAGCTCTGATGTAGCCTCAGTCCTCTTTCTGTTCACACTGTAGCTTCTCTAGCGCTCTGAGACCTTCACTCCTTAGCATTCTCTGTGACGGCCATCCCTCTTAATCATGGCCCCAGTTCAGAGAAAACCCACAAAATAGAACCGGGCTGCGGGCTGAATTCCTAGCTGCAGTATTCAGGCGACCGTGCCTGCCTTGAACACTCTAATTTTTTCAAAGTAAACGCTTCGGACCCCGCGGGACACTCAGCCAAGAGCATCGAGGGGGCGCCAAGAGCCAGGGGCAGGGACAGACGGGGGCCCGCCTCGCGGCGGACCGTCAGCTCGGATCCGAGATCCAACTACGAGTTTTTTAACTGCAGCAACTTTAAGATACGCTATTGGAGCTGGAATTACCGCGGCTGCTGGCACCAGACATGCCCTCCAATGGATCCTCGTTAAAGGATTTAAAGTGTACTCATTCCAATTACAGGGCCTCGGAAGAGTCCTGTATTGTTATTTTTCGTCACTACCTCCCCATGTCGCTGTCTACGGGAAGCTTAGAAGGTAATAAAACTGCACAAAAGGCGAAGTGAACCCGGAGCGTTATGTGTACACACTCCGCAGGTTAGGCGAACCGTACCGCGGACCTTTTAGCGAACCGTACCGAGACCACCTCCCGAGATGGTCTCAGTTCGGTTTGTTTTAAAGGGGTCTGAGTGCGCTTAGAGTGTTCACATATAAACCTATAATGCTCAGTTAGCGATCTGAGTTCGCTTTAAACGCTGAAAGGGACCAACACCCTTAGACCACATAGATTAGGATTCTCCCATGGACCACTATGGGACATACATGGTAATAAACCACCACATGGTAATATAAAAAGAAAATATAAAAGTAAGCGCTAAGATATAATGTTGAAAATCACATGCCATTAAAACAAGTGTTTATTATCATGGTGGTACTACTACTCCATGGAGATGAAAGGTAATGCCACACTAAGGAACATTGTGGATCCAGAAAAGTTACCTAGTGCAATTTTCAACTTTTTTTTTTTTAAGTTACAAACAGCAGTAAGGGTATGGATTATGGGCTTTTGTTTTAACCTCAGTCCAGTAGACAAAGTGACGGCGATAGAAAAGAAGGATGAGTGAAAAGGTAAAGTGTTTAGGATTCAATTAGCCATGCCTCTTCTTGTTAGCACCGAGAAGGCTGACAGCTGAATGCACAAGGTGAATACATCCCACTCTATACAGTGTAAGGTGACTTTTAAAGCACTCATCACTGTAAAACAAGGCCATATCTATGGTTTATTTACAACTATCTGCAACACACATTTAATTAGCTCTGTCAGAACACAATGCATTTTAATTTGACATGGCTTAAATAAATGCAAGCAACTTTATGTGCAAAGAAAAATAAATGAATCTTTTTAAAGGTGAAGTGTTTTGCCCAGCTAGAACTGATACTTTGCAGTGACACCACGCTGAAGGTGTCCTACATGTAGGTCTAATGCACATATTATATTAATTGCCAAAAAGTCTGAAAAATGGTCGTTAGACTAATGTTATTTGAAAGAGATTTAATCAACAGTACAAAATCAGCTCACCTGTTGAAATTTCAACTAAGTCAGTTCATTCTGGTCAGACTGTATTATGACAAAGCTCAGAATTAAGTCTAACTTGAGGAACAAAGCTTCAGACAGAGCAGTACCTTTAGTTTGCATCACACCTCCAGGGAATGTTGATGACATCAGTTGCAAGTATCAATATAAAGAAATATCTTTAAAGCAATGGTGCAATGTCAATTGAGTAGAGGGTATGCAACTCTGTAACTTTAAGGTTAAGAGGGAGAATGTCTCGACTGAGCTGCTGCTGGCCTACTTTGCTACTTCAAAAAGAATTTTAGAAAGTTTGAAATCCATCGGGGAGAAGCTGATCATTGGAAAGCAAAGTTTTTAGTTAATGCATAGTTGGACAGTCCCATGTGACCTGAGGTGGGAGTGGATTATCCCGGCATACACCTGTCAGAATAATTTGTCCCCAATCCGATAATGAAGTCATAAACAGGATCTTTCCCTGCCCTCACATCAGTTTGGCTGAGAACCATTGATTTCCACCATGGCCCCGGATGTGGTGTGTGGACGTCTTCTGCTGACTGCCAACTCTATAGCATCAATACAGACGTGCCCGGCCTCGCTAATGACAGCCATCATAAGCCGGAGGGATCGGGGCTGGCCTGTTTGTGCGTGGGGTCAACGCAAAAGACAGAAGCTGCTCCACTTAGAACCTCCAACTTATGTAGGTCTATGCAAATGTGATTAACTTATACATCCAAGTGTTGAAAGCAATACTTGCCCTCTATTAAATATGCAACCCATAGCTTCCAATTATCCAGATAAGAGAGACTTCTTGAAGTTAATGTTAAACATAAATTAATTATAGCACATAATAATTGATAAGAATATAAATATGTAATAATTGTTGCCTGTAGTCATGTCAACATTTGTTAACTGCATTTGACTCATTTCCTATCATCTGAAACTACCCCCTCTGGGTGTGGGAATGTACAGCAAAGTAGATAATTAAATTGTGCCAAGCTAACACAGCCACTTGAAAATTAAAGGATGACAGAATGGTTAGCACAGCAAGAAAGACCTCTGATTAATCATCGTGTGAATGAATTTATCGATTGAAGCCATAATGGCCATCTTCATTTTATTCTCCACACTGTGTATGACTGTACTGAATACAGGTAAGTATGTTCAGTTCAGCTTTGTTTTCAGTTATTGCCACCATTTATGTGTCTGGGTTGCGTTTGCATATCCTCTGGTTTAAACCATGTGAGGTGATTCTTATATTGCATTATACTGAACACATTCAAACGTAAACCCGACCTACAGAGGCTAGAAAACGCTACCACATACAGGCCTGAACAGAAATGACAAATAAATGAACAGATTTGCATACTTCTTCCTGTGTCCTTTTGTCAGAGCCCTCACTGTGGCCTGTGCTTCTCCTGATAGTGAGAGAGACATCTTCCATTAGATCCTAATAAATCGCAGCCAGGTACGACAAGCCCAGCCTAATCAACCCTGACATTGCACACATCGCCGTGGCTGTTTATCTTTTCAATTAGGGCCCCTCTGCTTTATTTGTATGTCTGTGGGGGCGGGGGTGCAGGGACAGGATGGGGGCAGGGGTGCTTGTCTGAACCAATCACCAAACATGTGGGTTGGTGCAGCGCTCAGTGGGTAATCATGGGACTGTCAGTGACTTTGCTAGCTCTGACGGGCAGCCACCATTAATATGTATGCTGCAGTAAATCAGCCCCACACTGCGTTCTCCGACAGCAATCACCCCATTTTTTTCTTCTTTTTTTAATATCCCCATCCAGATCAATTGTGATTAGCATTTCAAAACACTCTACGCTAGCAAGCAGTCGGCCTGACTTCTCATTGTTCTCCGAGATGAAGAGAGACGGGGAGTGCAAAAGGCGTCTGCTCCAACCAGAAAATGTTTGAGCTAAATTTCTGTCCTTCTAAATGAAAGGCTTACGGGTGAATTCCGACTGACTACAAACGAAGTGAGAATCCTGATGTGAAAAACCATAACAAAAATTACCTGGGTTGAGAATTTGCCTGTCTTTATTGTGGAGATGCTAAGTGACATTTTCAGGCATTAGATTTTAGGCTTTAGCTGTCTCTTCCCTACCACTGCGCTGCCATTTTACAAGGCTTTGTGTGGACGGTGCTGCTTTTGTCTTCACCAAAGGACAAACCAATCTGCTTATCTCCAAATCCAGAGGGAGCGCAGGCGTTTGTTTTGCCCAGATCGAAGTAAAACGCAGGGAGAGGATAGTAACCTTCTGAACAATTGAATGGGTAGGAGGATGTGTAACTGTGTATATGTAGCATGTGTTAAGAGCACAAAAGCAGTGCTGGCGACCCAGTGGATGTTTACGTGTAGTGACAGACTGGCTTGTTCTCTACATGTGGCTATTTATCACACCCAGCTGATTGTGCGCATGGCCAGATCCTGCAGAGAGGACACGACCACAGCGGAGATGGAGAAATGCAAGACTAAGCAATAGACGCATCAATAATACTGTTTTATCAGAATAGTTCACTTGTAGGTCATTTGAATCATTGATGCATGTTGTTAGAAAACCATCCTGGCAACGTGAAATAAGTATTCTTAACCTGCCTGTCTCCATGGAGTTTGGCAATAAACCAATCTTTCTACTGGAGTGCCCAGAGGAAACCCACCCACCCAGAACCTTCTTGCTGTGAGGTGACAGTGCTAGCTACCATGCCGCCATCCCTTTAGAACAGGGGTGGGCAAACTTTTTGACTCATGGGCCACAAAGGGTTCTAAAATGTAATAGAAGGGCCAGACCAGGAGCAGGTGGATTTAGTGTTTTGGTAAAAACACTAAAACTAACATGGGATATGTAGAAAACATGTGCTTTATCTCAATTAAAAAATAACAAAAGCATTACAACAAAATGTCCATCTTTCAAGTTCCACGGTATTTAGCAATTTATTGAAATGACTCTTAAAACACAGATCATTTTATTAATAAAATACAGCTTTTTAAAAAAAATTACTAACAGTTACTATTTTAAAGCACTGAAAGTTCTGTTCTCCTTCAGGTTCTTTTATTCTTTCGTTGACTGCTTGTTGGCATGTTTTGTGGCAAAGTGACGGCTGATATTATATTCTTTAAAAACCGCAAAACGCCGCACCTCAACAAAGGTCAATGTATCTCGTGCGCCAGCTATTGGAAAATGCCAGAATTGCAGGGAAATTAAAACATTAAAACATTAACAAAGCTTATTAATATAATTTCTTCAAGTTCGGCGGGCCGGATTAAGAAGCTTAACGGGCCACATATGGCCCCCGGGCCGTAGTTTGCCCATGCCTGCTTTAGAATCATCATATTTCAAACATTTGGAAGACAAAACTCAAATTCACTTATGACCAAACCAGGATTAAAAGACGCATATCAGGCTATTCTCTGATCCCTGTTCTAATGTTTTTTTCTTCATCAGAAACATACCTGGAGTTGTGTTTTGTTTCACACATATTTAACACACAAACCCTGCATATTTAAGATGTTATTCTCCGACAAAACACTCTTCCACCTTGTGATGCCATGTGGTAATACAGGAAGTGCTTCACTGTGTTTTTATAATCCAGACACCATCACTAGAATCACTTCAAGCATTTCAGCCCTGGAATTGCCCATCACTACTGAACAAAAGATAAAAGCAGCTGATAACTTGAAAACTACCACTTTGTAACATCACATGGTTGAACAGAGCATTCTGACCTTTGCAGATGAAGACAGAATAATAATACTCACAGTACTCAAACGTGTGAATGAAATAAAACACAACACAACTCCAGGTATGTTTTTGAGGAGGTAAGATTATAATATCACTTAAAGGATCAATTCTGTGAAATGTAGGACCATTAAGCTGAGGTCTAACTGAGTCTAAAGTAGGAATTATCAATGACAAAATGTAATCCCAACTAGGGCTGCAACTAACGATTATTTTAGTAGTCAATTAATCTATAGATCCAGTAACGATTAGTCACGATTAGTCACGAAAAAAAATATTACTAGGATAATGGACACGACACTAACGTATTTAGTGAGCGCAGTTACGCATGCGTGCTTTAAGCATTCCGTTTCAAAGCGGAATATTGTCAGTATCCAGTTTAAAAAAAGTTGAAGTATTCTGTGAAACAGCGTTCTGTTGAGGGAATACTGCCAACTAGACTACATTCGGAATGAAAAAGAGTGTCTATGACTCGTGAGCAAATTGCGTATGGCCACCATTCCGTTTAGCACTAGTGCTAATATTGAAATATTCCTCACATGCAGATACAGTGACTGGCGCGAGCTAGCTGCTCGTCACAACACTCCCGCACTTTTCCGTAACTTTCCTAACTTTTTGCCTTTAAACCGCCCCACTTTTGTAAATATTTTTGTCAACACTGTTAGTTAAGCTTGGGCTGCACTCAACGCTGCATTTTTTCCGCACTTTTGGTGGATTATTTACCTGTCTCGGCTTAAGATGTGTAAGGGACCCCGTCCTCCGCTCGTCTACACAAAGGATCAGCTGATGGCGCTGCGCAGCGCTGTTGTGTTCCCCCGAGACAGGCATGTTATCCTTGACGAGATCCTGCGGACAACACGCCGTGGACGACGCGCCGTGGACGACGCGCCGTGGACGACGCGCCGTGGACGACGCGCCGTGGACGACGCGCCGTGGACGACGCGCCGTGGACGACGCGCCGTGGACGACGCGCCGTGGACGACGCGCCGTGGACGACGCGCCGTGGACGACGCGCCGTGGACGACGCCCCGTGGACGACGCGCGGGACGTAAACTCCGGGAAAAGAAGAGACGCTGCAGGCCGGTCCTCCCCTCCGTTGTAACGGGGAATGTGCGCGCCCTCGCCAACAAGACGGACGAGCTCGCGGCACTCGTTAGATTTCAGAGGGGGTACAGGGACGCTAGCGTCATTGTTTTTACGGAGACATGGCTAACACCGCAAATCACGGAGAGCAGGAAGAAGAAGGGAGGTGGACTAGCGCTGTTTCTGAACGAGAAATGGTGTAAACCTGGACACTGTACAGTGAAGGAGCAGATGTGTAACAAAGACATTGAACTGTTTGCTGTTGGTCCTGCGGATTCTTGACACAGACGAGTATTAAGTTCCAAATTAAAATGATACTTAAATAATACAACTAGTCGACAATGAAAATGAAATTTCGCCAAAATTTTATTGTCGACGTCGTTGACGTTGTCGACTAATCTTTGCAGCCATAATCCCAACCAAGAAAGTCTAAGCCAGAGCACCCAAATCAAACCCGTGACTCTAAACCAGTTCTTGTTGTATTAATATTGCCTTTACCCATACAGTAACAGCACATTTCTGCAGGTCTAATTCGTACATGAAAAAACAAACACCTGACATTTATTGAGGGAAGAGAGAAGGAGCGAATGTTAGGGCTCCTCGGGGTATAGGAAATGCTCTTTGCAGGCTCCAGTGAAAATAATGATTCACCAAATGGAGCACTTTAAGGAAATTCACACTCAACTCTCCTGGCTCCTATTCCTTTTTATACTCTGCTCGGGAGTCTTGCTGCACCGTAACATTGTCTTTTCAGTCTCCTGTGAGTAGCACAACCCCTTCCTTTGTACACACACTCGTATATGGGGTTTCCATGCTTCTTGGGGACATTATGTTGACTTCATTCCTTAACCCTAACCCTTTCCTGGAGACTGAACTGCATCATAGTTGCTACATGCCTAACCTTAAGTGTTAAGGGCTTTTAATTTTTAACACTTAACTTGCTTAGATCATTATACTACCTTTTTTGTTTGTTTGTTTTTTGTTTTTTTGGAAAAATCTAAATTTTGAATTAGTTTCAGTTCCAAGTTACTGTCCCTTCAGAGGGCTAACATAACACAATAAACATGCATCCTGCTGATAAAACTACTGTACATTGCATCAGGTTTGTGAAGTTGTAGCTTATCGTTTGTTTCCTGCTTTTGCATTTGTGTGAAAACTGGCAGTGTGGAAGCATGGGTTACATAGAGTTGTGGCTTTGGACAGGATCGTACTGTCAACCGTAAGATGGCTTTGAATAGTGCCATAATGACATTTAAGTATTTCAAACATGTTTTTTGATGAGGGAACATTATAACATGGAAGAAAGTTGATTATTATTTTAACCAATATATGAACCCATACCATTAATAAAGGATTTACATGTTGGTGATATGATTTTTGGCACTCATATGGCAGACAGGTCTTCATACCAGCCCACACTGACACACACATATACTGTAGTAGGTCTGCGGATGTACAGGCCGGTGGCATAGAGCTTTGAATCCCCGGTGAGGATCATGACCTTTTCACGTGAGCCATGTTGCCCATAAATATGGCCTCTTTTGTGTGTTCCACAGTGCCTATGTATCCTGTGTGTTTGTGTGTATTTGTGTCAGAGGATCTCTACACATGTGTGTTTGTGTCAGAGGAGATCTCATGTTGTGCTGTTGAGTTGACCTTTCCATCTCTGCTTTGTCCCAGATTAGAGCAGACACCGCCCTCTGCTACAGACCACACTGATACTGATGCCGGCACGCAGGCTGGACACATGAGGAGCCAAACACACCCAAAAAGTCACAGGTCTGTTGGTGATCTAGATTTTCTAATTAACATTTAAAAAGTTCCATAAGATTAGAACAAGGTATTGAAAAAATACTTTAAACTCACACAACCAAAAGACTGCAGTGCACAGTGGTCTGTAATGGAAGTTCTTGCAACATATTCACACATAAAGGAACTGCATCATGTTCTTCTGGAGTAATTAATTCGTGACCATGTTCAAGTGCCTACAGTATTATGAAATAACAATTATTCAATCTATAGACCTCATCACTACACATGGTCCAAGTTACTAAAAATAACTTAAAGCCCCAGTGTGTAGGATTCGTGGCGCATAGGTGGATGGTGCTATTGCACTTTCTGTTTTAGCTACGGCAGACCTCGAGGGTCACCCGGGCGCTACTGTATAAATAAAACGCGGTCCCGTTTTTTTTTTGTTTTTTTTTTTCTCATGAAAACACACATTCCCGATCATGTACCATGACACTCTACACATCAAATGAAACCTTACAGTCTCCTCTTTTTGACTATGCAATTCATTTCCCTGCACATCAAACACTCCCCGAGCACATGGGGCTTTTATACGGAAAAGCACAAAACGAGGTTAGCTTACCTTAGAATGCTTTGCACAGGTCAAACTCTGTATTTCACCATAAACTTGCTCTCAATTTGTCCATAAGGACCCAGCGAATAAAATCCAGTAAAACAATTTAGTCCAAAACACGTGTTAGATCCATTACGAGTGTGATCCGGCAGCATGCTTGTGTTGTTTACCCAAAACCACGAGCCTTGCCGAAGGCGAAGGCGGAGCCCAAATGTCCTTCTGCGGCTCTCGTATTCAAAATGGCTGCCTCTGCATGGGGAAGATCCCCCTTTTATGTGACTATATCTAAGTCCAAAAGAATACTTTGATTTCATGATGGAAGTCAAAAGGCTTGGAAAACAATGTATTTTTGAATGGGTATCTTCCATTTCAGTCATTAACGGGTAAAAATCTTACACACTGTCCCTTTAAAAGTACAGTGGAATAAAGTGCATAGGATTCATTCACATCTAAAGCACAGTAAATGGATGTACAACATGTATGAAACTCACAAATGGGAGAGAGTTCTGATTCAAGGTGAAAAACAGAACTAGTTCATTTTGCTTTTTCTGAGCATTCTAATTATTCCACAATTACCACAACTTTCAGAGTTGACCCTTTGACCTCAAGAACTGCTTATACAATATATCTACAGTATACTGGGACAAGACAATTTTTGCTCAAATGGCCATTCAGGTGGCTAAGCTTGGTCAGGTTGGTGGAACGTTGTGAGAGGAAGCTACATGAGAATGTCAATGTTATTTGTGAACATAAATCGCTGCCCTTCAGAAAGTGTAAAAGAGGCTCATATGAAGAGGGTCATAAACAGAGAAGCTGCTCTAATGTTCAGATGGAGATGGTGGTTTAATGGTAGTGAGCGGAGCTGCTCAACCACAAGGATGCAGATCTGAGGCGCACGCCTGAATGTGAATAGGACTCAGTGGGAAAGAGCAGAGAATACAGCTCAGTCTGCTCTGTGAAGCACTCCATTTCACTGATGGCTGAGCAGCCCCCAGCCTCTCTGCTGTGAGGAGAGGAGGCTCTGAGCGCTGTGAGGCTCTGAGCGTGTGCACTTACCTGGAGCTGTGCACATCCTATCTGTACTATCTCATTCATCTTTGGAGTACAGTGGTCCCTCGCTCTATCGCGGCTCACTGTTTACGGCCTCGCTGTTTCGTGGATTTTTTAAATTAATTTTTTTATAGTGTGACATTTTTTTTATAGTGTAACACTGTGTTCTGCGTCCTGAATGGCTAAGAGACTGTAGATGGGGGACGCGGTGGGGACCGGGACTAGACCAGGACTAAACGTGGACTAAACCAGGTCTAGACCAGAACTAAACCAGGTCTAGACCAGGTCTAAACCAGGTCTAAACCTGGACTGGTCCTGGACTAAACTAGGACTGGACCAGGTCTAGACCTGGACTAAACCGGGACTAGACCAAGTCTAAACCAGGATTAAATCACTCCGTGCGGCTCTTTGCTGGTTTCGTGCGGCTCTTGCGTTCGTTTGTGCGTGTTCGGTTTGTGGTTTGGGCTGCAAGGACGCGGTCCTGAGGGGGAGGTATGGTCCGGGCGCCGCGGTTCTATCTCGTGCTCGCTGCCCCGGCCTTGCGCCGGTCGTGCTGCTCTGTCACGGATTTGACCACACGCACTTCTCCAAGGGGTTGGTGCACGTCGCGTCCAGATCCAGTGACTCATGTCTCTGCTCCCCTCGCGCGTCCGGCGGGGCTCCCGGCAGAGCCCCCACCCTTCACTATTAATACATTTTGTTGATAATCTACAGTTTGAGTGTTTAAACGAGAGAGAAATGTGAGAAAACATTAATTCCAGCGTTTTACAGCCTTAAAACATGTATAATAATTGTAAAATAAAAAGTTGTCCTACTTTGCGGATTTCACTCATTACGGGTTATTTCTGGAACCTAACCCCCGCGATAAACGAGGGACCACTGTATCACAAATATGAGAGGTTGTGTGCATGTTAAAGGAGAGTTTGGGTACTGAGCGGCTGCATTTTGCCGTGGCAACTGTTACCGGGCAACTTGGTGGGGGGATAAAGGGTTTTGCGTTTGGTCATTTAACCCAGGCAGTGACCCTCATCACTCACGGCTCTGATGACAGAACAGCAGGGCACAGAAGTCAGAACCTCTGAATCCCACAAAGTTGAGGGCAGTTCCTGACCATGTTACCATCTGTGTTTGTAGAGTTCAGAAACAAGAACAACTAAAGGTTTTAATGTGAATGTGCAGCACATACACCTGTGTCCCTACGTGTCCCCATGCTCTCACACTGTGGTCCTGCTCACCTAGTCTACACATCACATCATCTGCATCCTCCTCTGGCTCCTTTGTGTGTCAACAATGTGTGAAGACTCAAGTAAAGTCTGGCAAAATGCTCTCAAAATGCAAATTCAAATATGAAATGTAGCAGCGCTTAATATGAAACAACATTTTATGAAAGATTACACTATTAAAGTCACTGCTTATGTATCACAGGGAAAGAATTAGAACACCCATGTCAATTACGAAACTATGAAAACACATTTGAATGGATGTTTGGCCTTGGTTTCCTCTATCAGTAGAATCATAAACATGTTAGTTTTTAACATTATTTTCCAAACATGATGAACACACACTGTGACCTTTCAATGAGGCTTCAAACAGTGGAAGAGATACCGTTATTTCAGTCAGATCCTGAGGCCAACAAGGCTGCAGATACTATCATTATGCACTTTTCTATAGAAAGAAAAGACCCATTCTATAGTCAAGGACAGCTATGGGCAAGAATAGGAGCTTCAATGTAATATGTATGAAAATGAGGCAAACACAGAGGATCCGAATAGAGATAAAACATAGCTTGAAAAATGGCAGTATGGCAGAGGAGTAGAGTTTGGGTCTTATGAAGTCATTGTCCACTATGCAGGCAGATGGTACAAATAGCACTCATCCTTTTTATCAAGATCTTAGGAACGAATCCAGGTGGTGGGAATATTAAAATAGCTGCCCTTCACCCAATGCGGTGCCAAATACACAAGGGGCAAAGGTGAAGATACAGAAAAGTTATTCTCTTTGAAGCTTAATGAGCAGACATGAGCCAACTTGGCACATATTCAAACTTTATTAAAGTATATTAAATGCTCGTATTGATTGTTTTGGGCAGTTCGGATACAGTGTGCAGAGGATTAAAACAGGACAGAACTGCTTGACAAATGAGCAGCTTTTACAAACATGCTGATTCATCCATCTGCAAACAGCCTGTAGTACTTCCTCTGGGAAACAGGGATCAGATACATTAGAACCCTGCACTGTGCTTTTGGAGAGCCACTGTAGGTGTCAGGATGTGTGCTTGCATGGTGGATGGGTCTGAATCATTTCATTTACCTTTATAGGAAACACACATATTGTATTTGTTTGGGTTTATGCTTTTCAGAATTGCACAGAAAAGCAGTTGCATGGGCTGATTTAGAAGAAAACTATTGCTATTGCTTATCTTATCATAGATTTTTTTTTTTTAAGGTATGACATCAAGTGTGTTAAAAATGTATGATATGTGTATTAAAATATGAAGGATTTGTGTATTAAACAGCTCCAGGTATGTTTGTAATGAGGAAACATAACATATAGATCAGACCATAGATATCTGATAAATGATATCTGGTGACAGCAGTTGCACAGATTTGGAATAGGCAATGAAGGGGTCTTGTCCAACAATCACACAAGAGTGTCATCTAGAAAGCATTTTCAAAAATTGTTCATCATGCAATGGTAAATGGTAATTTATTTTTATATAGCATTTTCCACCTTCAAGGCCCTTAAATGCTTAAGATCAGAGAACCACTCACCCATTCACACACATTCATACACCAGTGTACGCAGACACAGGGTCCGAGGTGGGTTAAGGACACAATGACAGCATTCATTTTTGAGAGCTGGAATTTAACTTCCAACCTTCGAATCAGTGGACGAACACTCTACAACCTGAGCCCAATAACTCATTTTTACATATACAGTGGTACCTCACCTTACGAAATTAATTCGTTCCAGAAGTTGTTTCGTAACGTGAATTTTTCGTAAGTTGAGTAGCTATTTCAATGGAAAAGGCCTGATTCGTTCCAAGTTTTTTTTTTTTTTTTTTATAGTGTAACATTTTTTTTTATAGTGTAACATTGGTTCTGCGTCCTGATTGGCTAAGAGACTAGACCAGGACTAAACGTGGAGTAAACCAGGTCTAGACCTGGTTTAGTCCAGGTCCAGTCCAGGTTTAGACCTAGTCTAGACCTGGACTGGACCTGGACTAAACCAGGACTGGACCAGGTCTAGACCTGGACTAAACCAGGATTAAACTACTACATGCTGCTCTTTGCTGGTTTCGTGTGGCTGGTTTGTGGCTCGGGCTCCAGAGGACGTGGTCCAGGCTCCGCGGTTCTATCTCGTGCTCACAGCCCCGGTGCCGTTCGTGCAGACCAGGACTAGGGGTGCTCCTCGCGCGGTGTGTGCTCCTCAGCCACAAACCAGCCGGTGCGTGCTCCTCGCGCGGTGCCGTGCTCCTCGCGTGGTGCCGTGCTCCTCGCGTGGTGCCGTGCTCCTCGCGCGGTGCCGTGCTCCTCGCGTGGTGCCGTGCTCCTCGCTCCTCGCGCGGTGCCGTGCTCCTCGCGTGGTGCCGTGCTCCTCGCTCCTCGCGCGGTACCGTGCTCCTCGCGCGGTGCCGTGCTCCTCGCTCCTCGCGCGGTACCGTGCTCCTCGCGCGGTGCCGTGCTCCTCGCGTGGTGCCGTGCTCCTCGCTCCTCGCGCGGTACCGTGCTCCTCGCGCGGTGCCGTGCTCCTCGCGTGGTGCCGTGCTCCTCGCTCCTCGCGCGGTGCCGTGCTCCTCGCGCGGTGCCGTGCTCCTCGCGCGGTGCCGTACTCCTCGCTCCTCGCGCGGTACCGTGCTCCTCGCGCGGTGCGTGCTCCTCGCGCGGTGCGTTCATGTCTCCGCGCTGCTTCCGGAGTCGTGTCTCCCCCCACGCTTCACTATTTATTCTGAGCGCGCATTATTCGAATATTTGAGATTTCGCATTTCGTAACTTGAATTTTCTTTCGTATCTAGAGACCAAAATTTAACATGAAGGCATTTCGTAACTTGGATTTTTCGTATGTAGTGTCTTTCGTAAGGTGAGGTACCACTGTACTGTGCTTATGACAACAGGACACTAAATCAACACAATATTACACATTTTAATATTTTTCTGTCATGTATTTATACGTTTTAAATCTGATGATACAAAATTTTCAACATTCTACAGAGAACACTTAATGAATGTTACCATATTACTCTGCATTACTTCAAGGTGGGTCCATTGTGTCCATGTGGTCTGGAAGCCAAATAAAATGCTAATCGCTAACAAAAACACTGGGGGTGGCTTACATGCTTAAACAGACATCTACTTTAATCCCCCGTGTTTAACTCTTGTATATTTTCAGTTAATAAACTTCCAATATTACTTTTATGTTTTGAGCATTTTTGCAAATCCCACCAGCCTTTTTTAACGGCCTGTGGGTCTCACTAATCAGAACTGGGCTTTATATGAACACATTAATATTAATATAAAAATACAAATGTGGATTAAGTCAGCTTTATTGCTTGCTGATCCCACTGATTTTCTGCTCGCCTGTAATTAATAGAAAGTATTGTGCTTGATACTGCATGCTAATATTCCCCTCTGGAGTTTGCACGAACCGTGGAGTTTGAGGATACCGCCCAGTTCCATGTTGTAATTAATAATTTTACAGGCGGAAAAGGGGAAATGATTAAGTCTGTGTATAATTGCTGTGCACATGTTTACAGAGATTGGTTTTCTTGTAATATTTTGAACTTGGTGGTTAATTATCATGAAGTCTATCAAATATTTAACATTCCTTTTACAAGAGTTTTCATTTTGAGTTAGGGTTCCAAACAACCACAAAAACTAAAAACTTAAATTAGTCTCATGGGATGTAGGGACATGGTAGTAGACTGCATTACATTACCCAAACGGATGAAGCCTGGGTATTTAATGAGACTATATTTAAACCTGTCTAGTTCACACATCCCTTTGCCATATAGAATTTACAGCGATATAAGTATACAACAAGTGAGGCAGGGAAGACACCAACGCTCTGTCAGACTTAGTACTACTTACAGTTATTTGTTATTCTTACATTATTATTAGATACAGGCTTAGATTTTAATTTTGTCTATCTAGATATTTAGATGCTAAGCCTTACAAATTGTGAAAACCTATTGGGAAACCTTCGGTCACAAAAAGTCAACATTATTTGAGCTACTCTCTTTCAAACTGAATAAAGAAATCCCTTTGCATATGGACTCTGAATGCCCTTCCTCTTCAATCTCTTTTATAAAACTTGACTTGAAATTGGCACAGTTGTAGTAGAATTTAATCTCTAGTGGTTTAACCTTGGTATTTCCCTCAACGTGCAAGGCTGCTGTCTTCCATCACCAATGGGTGCCCCAACTGAATTCATTTAATACCCTGCATAATTAAATTAACCCTCATTAAATGGATTAATTGCATAGTTATTGCTCATCATCACTAACTGTATACATTTTCCATGGTCAACATTTTATAATTATTTATTCATAGCACATTTATACATATATCTTGAACCTCCTTGACCTCTATTATTTGAAGAATGACATTGAAAATCACTTGACTATGACAATATTTCAACTCTTTGGCATCCAGTTGCTTTTTGAGTGTGGCTATCTCTAGGGCCCATGCTATATCGCTCTTATTTATTACATCTTATTCAAATGTTCCATAGTACCCAGTGGGAACCTTAGCCTGCACTGCTTACTGATGGAAGAAGTCCATAAATTCATGAGTTAGATTGGGTATTGCCTCTACAACGGCTCTCCAGAGTGGCATTCAGACTGTTCCTGGTGCTGTGAATTGATTGTAATTGCACATCTGTTTCGGCTTCACTTTTAGTTAGTGTCGGCCAAATGTGTCTTGAATATTCATCTGCTGGAGAAGGATTATCTGGAATCCCATGTTGGAGAATGAAATCTGAATAATTAACATTTTTCTCACGTGAGGTTCAATGGAGGTCATGTCTTCTTCGACCCCAAGTCACTTTTAATTTCCATTTCAGCAACAATATTAGGGCACAGAGTTCAAAATGTGACGTACAATCAACCAGACAGGATTTTTCACTTTTAGTACCAACAATGTTCCACACTGATGTAAATATGTTCATTCATGTGTTTTCTGACAGTTACAGGCTCGCTTGGCGTCTTCTGTCACTCACCCCCATCATCCAGCACCTCTTCCAGCCAGTGGCATCTCAAAATAACATCCATGCAAATACGATCGCATGCGCCAACAATCGCAGTCGGTGGCTGAATGAAAAGGTACGAAATGAAACTAATTAATTCTGATCTTTGACCGTGGATGCCTGTCATGGCTGCTTAGTGTGACGATGCAGTGGAAGCGGCTTAACATTGCTTGCTACAATTAGATCCACATATTAGCGGAGATATCCAAAATGCGCTATTGTGAAGTCTTAGTAAATGAATAGATATGTTTGGAGATTGATCATATACTAGTAGATGTAAGTCTGAAAGAACTGATTATCAATGAAAACAGACTTGATTGATAGACAATACAATTTCAATTTTGACATGAAAGAGATTAAACATAAACAAAACCTGTACTTTCCCCCCATAGTTGCCAACTAGAGAATTCAGAACTGTCCAATAGTGCTGTCACGATACTAAATTTTCCAACTTGATTTCAATACTAAATAATAGACCAATTCTGTTACAACGATAATAAAAAAACACACTTTATTTAGACAGTAGAATGTCATTTTCAACATAAAATAATAGTACTTTTTCTTATATTACCATATATTATCATTACATTACCATCTGTGTAATCCCCCAGTTGTCCAGGTATATGTGGCCTTATACTAATTCAGTTATAATTAAGTTATTCAGGAAAGGTTCGTTTCTGTTCTGTTGATATTTTAGACTTTGCTGAAATTAATATAGTTTTGATACCTGCTTTAGTATCAATTAGTGTATGATTTTCGATACTTTCAACAATTACTTTCAAATCCACTGTAAATAAGCCTTTTCAATAAAGCTGCAATCCAGTATCAATTTCTGTGTGAATAGCGACTAGGGATCTAACAATATCTGAATCTCGCTGTATGATATTTGTGAAGGGTAGCAAAACTGCGTAATACTTTTTATTTTTTAAATGCCTTGAGAAGACTTTGGTTCTTTCATCATCCATAGAATTAACATTAAAAAATGATTATTTCTTCATGTATTCTACAGTGGGCTCTGTTTGCTTTAGTAAATCTGACAAAATCTAGGAAAAATGTTAAAATGGCAGTTTTCTTCATCTACACTGTAGCTTTCTGTTATGAGTTATGAGTGCAATGGGTACATGCGATTAGAAGAGATGAGGGCGCCCAATTCAAGATTATTCCAAACAGCACATACATATGCAGTCTTCATTTTACCGCTGATGACATTTACTTCAGGCGAGCCCAGTGTTGGTATCTACACCGGAAGTTGTCGTTGCATGTTTCCAAATGTCTTCCTGGTTTGTGACGTAAGCATAAATAGAGCCTACTGCTGCACCATAACAATGAATTTAAAGGAAAAGTAACGTTATTTTACAATCTGAGCCTCCTTTCGGTAATAAAACAAGTCGTTTGACTCACCCATAGCACGTTCGTGTCATTTGGAGCTGTTTGAAGAAAGTTATGTTGTAGCGTATCCGTTAGCATGAGTATTCGGGGCATTACTTTGCGGTCTCCAAATAACACAAACTTTAGCACTTTTCAAATCATAGAATCCCGATGTCTTAATGTAAGATTTCGTTTGAAGCAAAAGTGGCCTGTAATCCGAGATTTATCCATAGTTTTCAGCTTTGCGTTTCATGTTTGGGTCCCGGGAGCTGATAGCACAGTCCGCGCATGCGCACTGGCGTCCTCATCTACTCGAAACTATGGCTAAATCTCGGATTACAGGCCACTTTTGCTTCAAACAAAATCTTACATTAAGACATCGGGCTTCTATGATTTGAAAAGTGCTAAAGTTTGTGTTATTTGGACACCGCAAAGTAATGCCCCGAGCATATGATACGAGCCCCATGTTAACGGATACGGGATCATTAGTAGAACAGAACGGCTCAACATAAGTTCTGCGATACTGCTCCAATTGACAGAAAAATGCTATGGGTGAGTAAAACTACTTGTTTTATTGCCGAAAGAAGGTTGTAAAAAAACGTTAATTTGCCTTTAAGCAAAGACATAATATATTGTGATGACCCATGATATTATTGTGAGATACGATATTAAGATATTTCAGTTATTATTACATGCCGAATGGCTGCAAAGTCGTGTAAAGTCGTGCATTTCTGTTCACAATTTCACTATCTGACAACCTTGAGTCTCCTGATGACTGCCTTGTGTGACACTGCATAGGTGAGAGGTTCCTATTGTGATGGTCCAAGCTAAGCCCAGGCATCAGCTGTCAGGCAGAAACCCACAAGTCAGCGCTCCAGATGTTCCCCGCCGCGCACAGAAGTATCCAAGTACGTGGACACAAAAAAAAAGGAGAGAAGAGACAATGATGAAGACAAAAACACAGGAGCGAAGGAGAATGAATGCCGGAGATGGCACAGGAAAGAAAAAATGTGAAATGTATTGAGAATAACTGCCACTGAAGCTGGCTCTGTTTCAATTTCACACAACACAATTCCACACTTTGGAGCAAATGTGTCCCTGTCAGCATCACTTAGACTAGCGCTGTTCCCCGGCTCACAACCCCTCCCTCCCCAAAACCCCCACCACCTCCTTCACCTTCACTCCATCAACTCGTTCCTCTTTCCTCTCCCATCTTTTTTTAATGTTCCTTTTAAACGGTTAGGAGAGTGCCCACAGACACAGACAGAGAGGGGGCCAGTGAGTGAGGCAAGCAGACAATGAACAATGGAAGGCTGGAGAAAGGGAAGGGAGAGGAAAGTTAACTTAAAGATGTGAACTTCTCAATAGCGGTGTGAAGACAGCAGACCTTGTCCAATATAGGGAGGTAAAAACAAACAAAACAGGCCATCCCAGGTCAGAAAGTAGTTTATAGAGCATTCTCAATATAAGGAACAGTAAATGTGTCTCCCACTGGGTGTCCGACCTTTCCACCCTTTATAGCTTTGGTGTATAAGAAAAGAAAAATAGGTAGCACTTATAATAAATACAATATTTACAGACATACAAAAGCATGTAGAAAACTTAATAATTACTTTTTTGCTTTATAAAGGCAAATTAAAGGTCCTATATAACACAAAATTGACTCTTGTGAGCTATGTTAGAATGTTGTTACCTCGTCAAATTATATCCGAGTTGTGTTTTGTTTCATTCACACAGCTACCTTTCACCTTTTCTTGAACAGAGATTGGCAATTCCAGTGGTGAAACCATCCAAATGATTGCAGTGAAGGTGTATGGAGTTTAAAAACACCGTGGAACACTTCCTGTATTATCATATGACATCACAACATAGATGGGTAAATAGCATAAAATGGGCCCTTTAAAGGTGGCATGAAATGTTCACTTTCTGAGGTTTTTGAACGTTAATGTGAGCTCCCCTACCCTGTTTAGGGCCCCCCCCCCATGGCTAAAAGTTACGAAATGTGTAAACTGAGCATTTGCGATCCTTTTCCGCGTTTGAAAAAAAGACAGCCCAAACAGGCGATTCTGAACAAGGAAAGTTTCTGACGTCACATTCAAGAAAAAATGCAAATGCAGGTCCACCCCCCCTCTGGATGGCAATTCCAGTGTCTATGGAAATCATGGCCATAGAGTTTGGACCGCAAACAAGATACGCAATGCGGGATGCGTTTTTTTAATTGCCTGGAGGCACGTGAGAGTGTTTCCAGGCTCGGATGTCCTTTATCCGAGCCTCCGAACCTCTGAAACAGCAGTGGTTTACTTTTATTTTATGTGGAAATGTGTTTATTTTTCAATGGAAATCGTCTCGTATCTTCCTCCACGCATCGCGCCGCTGAAGAGGAGGGAGCGGAGAGTTTGGCCACGGCCCGCCCGCTGCACTGGCCTATCTCTGTCCTCCTCATTTGCGTTCAAGCAACAACGCCCATAATGGAGTGTTTGAGAGGGATGTTTTTGGCTCTGGCTGTGTTCGGCTCTGGCTGTGTTCACGAGGCTTTCTCATGAGTCTTGATTTTGAAGAGGGATTCGTTTGCAGTGTTGGGGAGCCATTAACCCTCCTGTCATGTTCGGGTCAAATCTGACCGTTTTACAACTTATAATATTCATAAATATTATGTTTTTCATCTGATTACCCCAAGACCTTATGATATCCTCCACACTGTGGACTTGAACATATAAAAGTGATGATCACCTATTTCATTCAATTTTGAGTGTTTTATTCAACCTTGTTACACCTGTGGTGTTCCCGGTCAAAAGTGACCGCCATAGGAAATGAATGGGTATCCAGAGTAAATTCATTCAACATACAGAAAACATCCCCATACACACTGCCCCAGCTCACTAACTCTGTCTCACACACACACTCACACACTCACTCACTCTCTCACACACACACACATACACACATACACATACAAACCAGGGCATGCGTGTTGTGCTGGACATGACAACCGGTCTCCAAGGACATAATATCACATGTGACAACTTCCTCACATCACATGCTCTTGGTCAGGAGCTACTGAAAAGAAAGCTCACCATGGTAGGGACAGTGAGGAAGAACAAGCCCGAACTTCCCCCTGCGCTGGTATCGACCAGAGGAAGACAGGCACTCTCATCACAATTTGCATTCACTGACACTCAAACTCTTGTGTCATACGTTCCCAAGAAGAACAGAAATGTCATCCTGATGAGCACAGTACACAAAGACGCAGCTGTCAGCACCACAGAGGACAGGAAGCCCCTGATGATCCAGGACTACAACAAGAACAAGGGAGGCGTTGACTGTCTTGATAAGGTAATGTAAAGTCTCATCATGCATTTTATTTTATTTTTATCTAGGTGAATCATAGCATTTTGTGTACGACAGATTGAATATTGTTCCTAATCTCTTATTAATTGTTCTTTTATTGCAGCTTACTGGTACATACACCTGTAAGCGGATGACGGCTCACTGGCCTGTGGCACTATTCCACAACATCCTGGATGTGTCAGCTTTCAACACGTATGTGGTGTGGACAGCAATCGACCCAACCTGGAATCAGGGGAAAAGTTTCAAGAGGAGACTTTTCCTCGCTTTGGTGACTCCTCTTATACAGCGACGCCAGCACATTGCCCGCACACCAGCCTCCGCCAGTCTGGTTATGAGCATGCAAGCTCCAGCTGCTGCCCTGGCTGCTCTCCCCCAACAAGGACATGGGCAGAAAAGGAAGCGTTGTGGCCTCTGTGCCCCTAGAGACATCAAAACGAGCCTGACATGCTGCAAATGCTTATGTTTGCAAGACTCACTCTGACCTGTCACATGCCACTCATGTGCATGCACACACACACACACACACACACACACACACACACACACACACACACTGTTGAGTTTGGTGTTTGGTTTTCCATTTATTTTTTGTATTATATGTTAATTTTGTAGTTCATTTTCAGTGCCTAATTGTATTTTAACTGATGTTATTTAATGTTTACTTCTATAAATTGTTGTTAGACACTACTTTGAAACATTGTTCTCAACTAAAAAATGTTTAATAAAAAAAATTGGTGTTGAAAAAAAAAATGGTGCTAATTTAAGAGCAGTTAAAACAGACCGGTCAATTTTGACCGGGAACACTAAAGCAGGGAGCTGGAGGCGAACACGACCGGAGGGTTAATGCACCATATAAAAGCAACAAGAAGTACCATGTCATGGGATCTTTAAGGTATAATGATCATAAAGTGTGCACAGTATAGCTAAACTTTTACTAGCCTTCATAAAACATTGACGTAAGATTTAATTGTGAACGTAGAAATACTTTCTGAAGAGTGATTCAGGCTTACTAGACTAACCTAACCTTAAATACTAACCCTGGCCTAACCCATTAACTAAGTAGTTACTAACACTAAATAATAAACTTAGGTTCCTCTGGTTAATCATGACTTGTCTCTGAATGCTCCTGACCGGATGCCGTAGTGTCATTGAAGAGGGAGTCAAATAGAAAATCTCTGCTAGGACAGTTAAGTTTACTGCAGCATTGTTAATTCTACTCATTTGATATACTCTATACTGATGTATTATTCATTTTCCTCTAATTAACTTATTACATTTTTGCCAAGGGCGTTGTGTTTTTGCCAACTTCACTTTGTCTGTGTCCCAGCCAGAATTTGAAATTAAGAATACACTTTCTCTTTGGCGGTTTTAGCACAACATTTAGGAATTCATCAACATGTTTCTAGCTATCTTTGATTTTGGCAAAGTAACTTAGCTTGAGCATATATTTAGTGTAACTGTGGGAGAGATCCAATGAACAAGACATGGAACAAAAATACCCATGTGTAATTTAATTGAATCTGTGCTGCTAAAATACACAAGACGATGACAAGACCACCACAAAAAGATGTGAAGCTTTAGGAGGTATTTGGTATTAAACGAACACATACATAGATCAGTATTTTATATTTTATTCATCATATATTTTAATCGTATCATATCGTATCAATGACCCTTCCCCTTTTGTATGCATTTTATGAATGTACCACACCACAAATGAAGTCCCTTAATGGGAAAAATAAAGTGAACTGAATTGAATATGTAACTCTATCTAAAATGGCTCATAGAAATGGTCCCATTGACTTAATATTCAAAACTGCAAAAGTTATAGACTATGAAAGGCCTCTTCATAATTGGATTTCCCCATAGCTAGCAGTAGATTTTCATTTACTTGTTTTTAGTGAGACATTTCTGAACCCTCCATGTATGAAGTGGGTGAAGATAGGGGGTAAGTGAAAACTGAAAAAAAGAAAAGAAAACAGTACTCAAGCCTGAAATGCAGCACAATAAAGGATTACATAAACATATAGGAATAATTTAAAATACAACTTTGTGTAAGCTAACATGACAAAACACTGTTATACCACGGTTAAAAACTCATAAAAGTTGATTAACTTACCTAACTCACACTAAATGCCCTTAACTGGAGCTTTTGACTCTTGTAGGAGACAGGTGACATAGGGTTAAAATGAATCTCACTAATTTGGGCCAGATCTGAATAATGCATGTTTAGGTCGGGGTGCAGCCATGGCTCTATAATGAGGCGTGGGTTAGCAGTACTTTCATCTCCTCCAGTCAAAAAACTCCTCATCCCAGTATTCAAACCAAACATGAGTTTTGGGGTTAGTTTAAAGTGCATTTGACGTTCTTTTTTACTTAATTTGGTGGAATACAGTGAACCCTCGTTTATCGCGGGGGTTAGGTTCCAGAAATAGCCCGCAATCAGTGAAATCCGCGAAGTAGGACAATTATATATTTTACAATTATTCTACATGTTTTAAGGCTGAAAACGCTTCACCAGACACATTATACACCTTTCTGAGACTGGTATTAACATTTTCTCACATTTTTCTCTTGTTTAAACACTCAAACTTTTGTAGATTTTCATTAAAATATATTAATAGTGGGGGGGGGGGGGCACGTGACACGCGGACACGTGCGCGCTGACACGTGCGCACGGACACGTGTGTTTGTTTTGGTACCACATATCCATGCCATGTGCGAAAGTCGAGTGGAAAGCGACCTGGATATCATTTTGGGCAAGACTCAAGCCAATGCTAACAGTGCCAAACCGCTAACAGGCGCCTCTGAGCACCAGTCCTCACCACAAGACCAGGTAAGACCAACCTGCGCTCACAAGAGTTGGTTGCATTTCACCCCGGGTCCAAAATCAGACCGCTATCAATGCGTCGCCAATACTCCACAGCTCTCTAGGACGGGGTCGGGTTCGTGAGGGGAAAAGAGCCACTGTCTCCTCTGTGCGCGCGAGTGTCCTCCCCCCGCTGCGGCTCCCTCGAATGCGGCTCTCCCCGCTGCGGCTCCCCCGGCCCGTCCATGTTGATTCTTGGCTCTTCCATGGTCCGGCTCGCACTCTCTTCCATGGCTCGTGCAAGTAAACAAAGGCCACGCCTCCTGTCACCCAGGCGCTCTCGTGAAGGAAATCAGAGACTCTGTCCCTACCATCCCTGGTCTAGACCTGGTTTAGTCCTGGGTTAGACCTGCTTTAGACCTGGTTTAGTCCTGGTCTAGTCTCTTAGCTAATCAGGGCGCAGGACAGAATGTTACACTGTAAAAAAAAAGTTACACTATAAAAAAAATTGAAAAAAAAAAAAAAAAAAAATTGGAAAAAAAATCCGCAAAAGAGCGAGGCCGCGAACAGTGAACCGCGATACAGCGAGGGTTCACTGTAATACCCGCTGTAAATATAAATTATAGTTTTACACCAATGAAGAAGCAATTTGTGAAGAAAAATACGTTGAGTCCATATTGATGACATCACACTGGGAGAATTCTATCCAGAAAATCTGTCACGTGAGAAATTGTTCATGAGACATTTTTCTCATACTTTGAACACAATTTCAACAAAATAAAGGTCTTTTCTTGTATTTTTACTAGAGGAGTTTTGGCCCAGTGTACATCATGGTTGCTAGGTAACAGTTATAGAACTCCCTAGTGTGATGTCACAATTTACAACCAGGAAATACAATTTAAACCCTACAAATTGGCCAATCTGGGGGAAAAATAATAACATTTTGTCTTAAATCTTAAATAACAGTGTTTTGGTCAAATGTGTAGTCCAATTTGTCACTTTAATGACCTCTGCATAGTAGATCAGTGGATTCCATAGAAAAGACAGAGAGATAAGCCATAGAGAGAGGAAGAGAGAGGGAACAGGGAAGTGAAGCAGGAGACACAGAGCTCCACTTGGGCTGTGGAGCTTTGATAAGAGTTATTATTTCATTATCGCTCCCTGGGCCCATCCTGAGCTGGCACGCACACATGTACAGTAGAGCCCACACAGATATGAGCTATATACAGAGATGGAGAGAGGAATGCCGATTAAGGAATTTCTAATGAGGGGATAAGGAAAACAGCCAAGCGCTATCACAGTCAGGGTATCGGAAGCACATGGAAAAGAATTCTACTGTGTGTGTGTGTTGTTTCATGATTGGCGTTCCTTAATCTGCTTTTGACGCAAGTAAAAAGTATAAAAGTTGTTTTCATTTCCTAAAAAAGTTATTTGGCCACTCTCATTCAGCGCTGTAAGCAAATTTATTATTTTCACTTTGGCTATAAGCTTAGCAGAGCAGTTTGGAGAGAACTGGATTGAATTCAAAGTGGAGTGGGTTGTTTGATGCTGGTATATATCCTCAGTGGGATGTTTGTCCCCATTAGAGATTTATTTGTCCCACTGTCTGGCTCTGAGCCAGGCACAGGCTGCAGCATAAACCCCAGCAGCTCTGTCAAACACCACATCCTCTGTACTCACGCTCACATCAACCTTCAATTATTTATTCTTCTTACTACTTTTGTTTGGATTCAGTGTTTTATTGTTTTCAATTGTGTGCTATGCTACCACTACCTCTATAATGCTGTATATGACACCACAACTATGAAATACTGTAACTTTTTATAGGACACAATTGATGTTAACGCTAATACTGCTCTTACTGACACTACTACAGAGAAAATGAATAGCTGTAAGTCATATGTGTATCAAATAGTCTCACAGAGAGGTGGGAGATTTATTGAAAAAATATTATATCTAAAACAACAATTACTTTTTTTATATCATGTAAATTGAAAAGGAATCAAAGCAGCATTATTTTCAAATCACAGATAAAGAGAGAAACTGCAGAAATGAAAAGGGATAGGGACCGGTCCCTATTCTATTCTGCATAAGAATATGTGATGCTCAAACTTCATGACTTTTAGAGGCACATTCTAGCAAACCACTTAAAATTAAATGAGGTGCAAATGCCAGGGGAAACAACTTTAAAAATGAATCTAGTCGCACTGGGCTGTGTACTATGTTCAGAAGAAAGTAGAGAAAATGATCTCTTGAGTACACTGTAATACAAAAAATAAAAACTGGACATCTGCCACTGTTTTAAGAAACACAGCTCTGGCAGACTGACAGAGGCATGGCAACACACAAGCATAGAATCAAGTTTATTTCCCAAGGACACAGCAACAACAAGGACAGAAACCTGCAACCTTTGGGTTTGTGGGCGAACGCTATACCACTGAGCCACTACAGTCACAGAAATATTGATACCGTTGAACTCAAACATATACAGTAGTAATTAGAGACTGATATGAGTTTTTCCAAAGCAGCCAATGACCTGACCCATAAGCTCTGCCGTTATTTTGCCCTATGTATATGGCAGATTTTGATCATTTTCCCTAAAGAATGGCATTTAAATTTACTACAAACTCACTGACAGCCCTTTTTTTTACCATTAACCTATAATAGAGTTGTGTAGTCATGTTTGTACAGTTTTATCTTTGCACTAAAATGTTCAAATAAAGCTCTATGTCTATTGTGTGTAGAATCCCTTTATGTCTATTCTTTAGGCAGTAGCTTGACCAGAACACAGTATTTATCTGTGCTGGAGATTTAAAGGTGTACTGTGTAACCCGCTAGTTACTTGTCTCCAAGTATGGCATTAAATATTTCAATCTCCATTGAAACAAGGAGGAGACACCACCCGGCCAATTTAGAGGTGAGATCAGTGAAGAGGGGACCCCACTCACAGTGAGAATGTATGTACAATAAAACACCCATAACTGAATAAATGTATCTTATATCAATTTAATACCATATTGTGGAACACTACAGGCAAAGCAAACCAAACCTGAAAAGTTACACTGTGCACCTTTAAGGCCCATTGGCCAAGTCAAAATATAAAGTCAATATTTCTCTATCTCTACTTCAAATGGCATGATCTAGTCATCTCTGTGTCACCTTTCCAGTGATGTCTTTTTTTGTTTCTTTATAACAAAAATATTGATCCGTTCAGTCATTGGAACAGCCTGCACTGGTGGTTCTCTATAGTTGTCAGTACATCTCTGAGGCAGTGGAATAAAGTGGAGCTTGCACAGGGCATTGGCAGTCTGTGTGATGTGTGCCATAAACAAGGCAGCTCCCTGGGGACAGCACCTCACATTCGCCTTACTGAGTTTGAGCTGTTGGAATACCAGGATCAACACCGACAGGCCATCTCTGCTTCGGGACAACAACAAAAGCTTGAAGCAAAGTGATACAAATATAGAGCGTCTCTGTGAAGCCAGCGCTGCGGAGCCAGTGGAACTTTTGTGCAGTGCTGACAAATCTGAAGAATGCAAGAGTGAAGCAGCAACTGATCATGCAGATTATGTGACGTAGTGGAAAAATGCTGAGTGCAGTTTGTTTGTCCAAAAAAAAAACACTTAGTTGCAGATTTGGAAGCAAAAGTGTGAAAGAAGTTTCTGTTTGGGCAACTTGTTGTTACCTATGCATCAAAAAGTAATAGAATGTATTGTAAGGTGTTGAAATGCCTTGATTTGTTTTAATATAATTGGTTTTTCACTACCGCTGAGCTGTTTATGTTATATGATTGTGAAATGTTTAATGAGGAAAATGAAGGTTTAAACACTTAGTGTGCATATAAACTTAGACAGTGTTTTATGCATGTCCCTGATTGACTAATCCACCATTCATTCAGAATTTGGGGAGGTACAAGTTTTTCTTCAGTTTCTTATCTTTTAAAGGCTAAAGCAAATAATTTCAGGCAAACTCCTTCCAGCTAAATGTATGAACAGACAAACCAGGTAAAAAAAAACGGACCAAAAAGCAACTCCACTAAAGGCAGCCTGCAGGTGTTAAAATATATCCCATAATGCTTTGCTTATTTAAAGGAAAAGGTTTTAAAAATTCAGCACATGGGCAGGCGAGTGGGCACTTATAAAGACAGGCATGTTTAAATAACAGAGAAAGAGCACCGTGGAGCCCCAGCTGTGAGTGATACAGTAATAGCTTTGACATTTTTGCAACAGTGTTTTATGCACTGCTTCAAAGTGCCGGGCTCCAAAAGGTGACTACCCGTGAAGGCAAAAGAAAAAAAAACTTTTTAAATGCTCCTTTGAGATAAAAAGTAAAGTCAATTATTATACAGTGCACAAAAAATTACAATGATTGTTCAAGTGGTTTTTGTGTTGTTTTTGTTCGGTTGGAGAGCCACTGCTGTATTCTTTGCAGACTGACCCAGCTCAATGCACGGCCTCTGGGGTATAGGAGGAGGGGGATAGGGGGTTGGAGGGCAGTTGGCAGGAACCATACGGCCATGTTCAGCCCTTCATATTTCATTAGCGTCTCCTCTTCGTTCCTGTATCCTTTTTCAACACCTTCTCCCACGGCAACAGCACCTAACCTCATTCATCGCCCCGGCCTCCTGGGATGCACCCGCTCCCTCAGGGTTTCCCAAAGAACAAAAGAATGTACTGAAATGTATGTGAAAGGAGATGTAAAGGATATGTACAGACCTTACTGTAGTCTCACCAGATCACCCAAGTCTCCACACCAAACACAGACTTCAGTAATCCTTTATACAGTGTTATGTTAGACAAGGGGATGTGGATTAAGATTAAGTGTGAATGTTAATTGCAGTCATTGGCCTTCATCCTCAGGACTAATTCAACACATATGGGACATGATCACTGAAGTGCTACAGCCAACAATGTCTTTTACACTATAACAACTACAAAAAATATTCTATTCATGTCTACTTCACAAACGACTTCACATTTTGACACTTATTGGGGAATAGTCAAAAGGAGAAATTCAATTTGTCAACTGGACAAAAGTTTATTTTACAAAATAAAAATGAACTTTTGTCCAGTTGACAAATTGAATTTCTACCTGGATGACTGAGGGATTCTACACACATCTTATTGCTGAATGCTTCAGATATCAGGTCGATATTTGTGCTGTTTTGCGTATTGCATATTGGCTATAAATCTCAGGCAGAGGCCAATATTTTGTTTGCGCTGAGCAGTTGCCTAAAGAATATACATAAAGTTTTATTTGAACAGTTTAGCGCAAAGAGGATGCTGTACACTAAACTGACTGACTACACTGCTCTCTTGGAGTTTGTAGTAAATTCTAATTATGTATTTTGGGGAAAATAATAAAAATCTGCACATATTGGCTCAAAAATATTGCAAATCTTATCTGCCATCTTTTTTTTTTCTGGATTCTAAGCAGTTGGTCAGGGAATTGGCTACTTTTTGCACGCACCTTTGTCTAGTTTCTATGTAGAACAAAGTACACATGAATGATACATTTTGCCTTTTACTTTGCTTGTTTACCTTGTTAACAGCCTGCATCATAAGAGGTAATACTACTGCAACTGAAGCATAGCCAGACAGGACTGCACTAGAATGGACAACACTATCACAATGTCTTGAGGGTTGATTAAATAAACTTCTCCAGGTTAATGCCATTTCTCTTCAACTCTCTGACTACAACAATTTATTCTTCAATTTATTCTTCAATCAGTATTATGCTTTTTTAAAATTTATTTATTTTTATCTATGACTCATCTCTATGACTCAACATGGATTATTGTTTTACTGGAGTGATGATCTAAAAAAGAAAAAGAAAATCAAGGACAAAGTAAGTACATAGTAAGTACAGAACAGTGGACGTGTATAATTCTCTCCCGAACCCAACATATATGTAGAATACACAGCACCTCTGGCCCGCGAAAGCAGCAGGTGCACACTCTATATATAACCAGGAGATGAATGGATAGTGTTTGGGCACCCAGGCTGTATGACCCTATTAGAACCCTGCCAACCCGGTTTCCTACGTCTCTGCACCACTTTGTACTTTTATTCCTCAAAAATATTAGATGTGAAAGCCACCGGAGCTAATTCTGTACATTACCTGTGGATAGACTATCAAACTGTGAGATTGTGGTCAGTGTGTCCACAGAGGAAGAAAGCAGTTCACTATAGCTGCAGGCTGCCTATATTAGGAACACAGCAGTGCTTCAAATAAGGTCAAGGTTTTACATAGAATGAATTGTCGCACACCATACCGCGAGATTTTAGAAATGCGTCACGATTTTCTGTACAAATCACAGGCATTGTCGACCTGCTGGTTTTTCAATTCTACACTTCATTCCCTGGAAAAATCACAAGTTCTCAAAGCTTAAAAATAAAACTGATTTCCGGGAGTGCCATCATGTGTCTTTGTATGTGTGGAGATTACATTTAGAGCAGTAAATTGAGTTGAATTCACCTTGTGGCTCCTCCTGATTGGATCTAATATGACAGTTTCCTTAAGCAAACTGAGCGTGAAAAGGCTGGCTGAGTGTACATCTTTGCTACATCTGCGACGAAATAGAAAACTTTACAATTGTACAATTGTAAAATTTTGGTTCAGTTGTGAGCAGACATTTTCCAAAGCTGAACAGACTTGCAAATATGGAAATGTATGTGTGTGTGTGTAAGTAAAGTGCTTTTCGTTATTATCTTGTAAGGAGAAAAACAGTACAGAAAAGCAGTATGTTGAGTTTTAGTACAACACTTTGAATGCAAATGATAGGGGATAGAAAATGTGTATATTTCTTGACACAATTCAAGTGAATACGAAAATTAAGGAAATGCTATTATCTTTTTATTAATTAACAATTAATTAACTGTTAATCTATGCAATTTAGACAAAAATGTCCTATTGAAATAATTTACTATTATTTAATGAATTGATACTTTGCAGCATCAATATTGCCTGGGGGGTGATGCTAGCTGTAGGCATGCTCTGTCTGAGGCTTTGTTACATAGAAAATCTGACCTGAAAGAGCTGACTTAGTTGGAACAACAAGAGAGCTGATTTTTTTACTGTTAAACAAGTCTCTCTCAGATAACATTAAGGTCACAAGCTGGCTAGCATTAGCCAACAGTTTTTCAGTTAGTTACTTTCACAGTTGGATCAGCATTCAGACAATTCCACAACAGCAGACTGTGCCAAAGGACTGGAGTTACACAACAGTTTACATCGGCAACATATAGGGTCACCAGGGAACGTATGGCCCAGATAAGTTTCTGCAAAAATACTGCTGCTGAAAACAGTTATTGCTTCACTGTGGGTCTCTCTCAAAGGCCATGTCTCAGATCAGTCTGAGATCAGCATAAAAGAATTCCAGTCTCCACAAGAGCACGGCGACAGAGTGGAGATTGTGGATGGAAGAAATAAAGCACAAATAAGAAGCAGAAAAGCAAATGGCTTCTACAACTAGAAACATGTACAGATTTAGAGCACAATGCAGAAGACCACTTTAAAAAATGGTGCCTTTGATACATTTGTTCTATTGCTCTCAAATAACAATATTCACAAGCTAGCATCGGCCAAGTTTTTCATTTAGTCACACTCACACACTCCATTTTGTTGAAAATGAAACTCCAAAATGGGACCATGAACGTACGAACCACAGATTTCGGAAAATATGTTGTTTAAAACTATTTCGTGTTCGGATCGAGTATTTTGTATGTATTGTGTACAGTATGAAAAGTATAAATTATTTTATGGCTGGTCAATAGTCTGCGATGAATTGTTTTGATGCCCAACTGACGATCGTTTGATGATTAAAAGTGAAAATGTATAGAACTTTTCATCAAAATCACAAAATGCATATTCTTGTTTTAAATGTATTAGTAGTGAAGGTCTTGTTTAAATGCATGAAAATCAAGATGGGCACCAAAATGGACAAAGCTTAAAGGTCCCATGGCATGAAATTTTCACTTTCTGAGGTTTTTGAACGTTAATGTGAGCTCCCCTACCCTGTTTAGCCCCCCCTTCCCATGGCTAAAAGTTGCGAAATGTCTAAACTGAGCATTTGCTGTCCTTTTCTGCGTTTGAAAAAAACGCAGCTCAAACAAGGCGACTATGTTACGTCACATCGAAAACTGCAGCTCCACCCCCCGTCTGGATGTCTAACCACCGTCTCTGTAAATCACGCCCAGAGAGTTTGGACCGTGAATGAGCTACGCAATGCGAAATGCGTTTTTTTATTTGCCTGGAGGCACGTGCGAGTGTTTCTAGGCTCTAGTGTTTCTAGGAAGTCCTTTATCTGAGCCTCTGGACATCTGAAACAGCAGTGGTTTAATTTGTATTTTAATGATCTGAAATGGAAATGTGCACCGACTGGACACTATATTAGGAACAGCCAACATTTAATAAATGATCATTTTCAGACATCTTCATTATGGGATTGTAGCTCACTGGATTTTCTTTTCTGTTTTAGGGACTAATTTTTCTAAACAAAAAAATCATAAATTCCTCAACTATTAAACTTAACTTAAATCTTAAAGGTCCCATGACATGGTACTTCTTGATGCTTTTATATGGTGCCTTAATGGTTCCTTAATACTGTAAATGAATCCTTCTTCAAAATCAACACTCAGTGCATGAGAAAGACACATGTACACAGTCAGAGTCAGAAAATCTCTCTCTGAACAACTCATTCTGGGCCTTGTTGCTTGAATGCAAATGAGAAGGACAGAGATAGGTTAGAGGAGTGGGTGGGGGGGGGGGGGGGGGGAAATGTGCCGCTGGTTCCTTGTTTTAATAATAATAATAATTCTTTGCATTTATATAGCGCCTTTTCATGACACCCAAAGCGCGTTACAGTTCATTGTTCATTCACTCCACACTTGGTGGTGGTAAGCTACTTTCTGTAGCCACAGCTGCCTGGGGCAGACTGACGGAAGCGAGGCTGCCAATCTGCGCCATCGGCCCCTCCGACCACCTCCAACACTCATGCACACTCCACTTTCATACTAGGCAAATGTGGGTAAAGTGTCTTGCCTAAGGACACAGCGACAGTTTTTTTTTTTGCGACTGGCACCTGGAATTCCCAGCGGTCTCCCATCCAAGTACTAACCAGGCCCTGCCTTGCTTAGCTTCTGAGATCTGACGGGATCAGGCTTTGACAGGCAGGTATGGTTTTAGCGGTGCGCTGTGTGCTGGCCCCACTTCCGTGTTTTAAGCGCGGAGGAAGAAAGGAGAGGCTTTTCAATGAAAAAAACACATTTTCACAGAAAAAAAAAATCATCTAGTTTGCATCTTCACAACAAAACCAGGGGACACATGTCTAGGATAATAAATAACTCCCATGTTCTTGGAGGCGTTACAGTGTAATTGGCTTCTTATGCACACGAGCACACACTTCCCCGCTATCTCCTTCCTCGAGGACCCCAGTAGGTTCAGCTGTGGATCACCCGGTCTAGTAATGAGCGAGAAAACTAATATTTGGAGTATATTAATATTGCTGATCGGAGGTGACGCTAGGCTAAGCTAACACACCAGATAAGGACTTGCGTTGTGGGACCTGTATGGTGCCATAAAAAGAACCAATGACCAAAATAGCATGAGAGGTCAGTGCGAGTGCTGAAATGATACAAAACTGTACAATAATAATTCTATTTTACACAAAATTGACTGAATATTGTTACTTCATCAAAAACATATCCAGAGTTGTGTTTTGTTTCATTCACACATGTTTGGGTCACACTTTTACATCTCCAAAGCTCAAAATAAACATGCGCCATAGGTAAAATCCTCCAGCTTAGGGCCTGACCAAAGCATAAATAACAAAACAAAATCATGGGGATGGTCCCCGGGTCAAATTTAGAAACAACTTCTCCTGTGCGAGATCAATAAAGGTCAATCTTCTAATCCTTGACCACTGTAAGGCGCTTTGTGCTACAATCTTGTATGAAAAGCGCCTTATAAATGTTTGATTGATTGATTGATTGAAAATGCTTTGTTCCAACTTATGATGTCATGAAGCGGTAGAGTTCAAGTTAACCGTTTCATTTACCTTTTTGTTCGGTAGAGATTGGCACTTTCAGGGCTGAAATTATCCAAATGACTCTAGTGAAGATATGTGGAGTTTAAAACCAAAGTGGACCACTTCCTGTATTATAACATGACATCACACGATGGAACAGAGTGTTTTCTGTTTCAGTGAAAACTCTGCCTCAATATGCCAAGTTTATTTATAGGTTGTGTTAATATCAAACCCACCATGACATTTAATAGCTGTGTGCTGTTAATAAAGTCTCTGGTTTAGAGAAATTGAGTGGTTTCTTGAGTGGTTGCCACCTCTTCGTGGACTTGGGAAAATTATGTTATTGCATTTTTCTAATAACTGTTTACTAAGTTTACGCATTTTTTACAAGGATTTAATAACTCTGAAATAACCCTGGAACTATCTAATATGAGCCTAACCAATGGGATGTGAATGGTAAACTGCTAAAGCATACAGTCTAAGACAGGAAATATTTTCTTAGTCTTGAGATGAAACTCTCAGAAAGCTCAGCTCACTTCCAAAGGAGATTGCAATGATAACTCAGGCTGCGAGAAGTGTAGAATGTTCTAGTTCTGTGTAAATTCTGTTTGAGCCACCAATCCTACGTCACAAAGTAAATGAAATGTTTTTCTTATTCACGTCTTATTGATGCAGTTGAAATTTTTATATATCTAATTGTGTTTGGTGCTAAAATATCAAACTTAATCCCAATACAAAGAAAAGGCCTTAATACTGATACCAGTGATATCCAATTAAATCTCTATTAGGAACACAGAGTATCTGGTTCATACTATCTATAAATTTAACATTACTGATCTGACAGAGACAGATATATAGTATTTCACATATTTTAAGTTTTATAGTTATCATATATATCAACACCATTCTAAAACAAGGTTGTTTTTTTTGTTTTTCTTTAGTATTGATTGTTCAAATGAAAAACTGACTCTTGTGAGCTTTAAGCCATGTTATGCTGTTACCTGATCAAAAACACACCTGGGTTTGTGTTTTGTTTCATTCACACATGTTTAAAGGAAAAGTAACGTTATTTTACAATCTGAGCCTTCTTTCGGTAATAAAACAAGTCGTTTGACTCACCCATAGCACGTTGGTGTCATTTGGAGCTGTTTGGTAAAAGTTATGTTGTAGCGTATCCGTTAGCGTGAGTACTCGGGGCATTACTTTGCGGTCTCCAAATAACACAAACTTTAGCACTTTTCAAATCATAGAAGCGCGATGTCTTAATCTACGATTTCGTTTGAAGCAAAAGTGGCCTGTAATCCGAGATTTATCCATAGTTTTCAGCTTTGCGTTTCATGTTTGGGTCCCGGGAGCTGAGAGCACAGTCCGGGCATGCGCACTGGCGTCCTCATCTACTCGAAACTATGGCTAAATCTCGGATTACAGGCCACTTTTGACCACACGAAATCGTAGACTAAAGACTTAGTCTTCTATGATTTGAGGGCTTCTATGATTTGAAAAGTGCTAAAGTTTGTGTTATTTGGAGACCGCAAAGTAATGCCCCGAGTACTCACGCTAACGGATACGCTACAACATAACTTTTACCAAACAGCTCCAAATGACACCAACGTGCTATGGGTGAGTCAAACGACTTGTTTTATTACCGAAAGAAGGCTCAGATTGTAAAATTAAAGCCGCAAGCGGCGTTGGTCGGGACCTCGCACCTGCGTTTGTTCGACTTACTGAGACGCACAGCCATACCAAATTTCGTGTGCCTGGCACAATTATCTCACTTCCTGTTGGGCGTGGCCATGACATTGTAGATACCCTGTCAGAACAGACCCTGTCAGACCCGGTCAGACCCTGTCAGACCCTGTCAGACCCTGCATGTGGCCTACATGCTGAGGCCTACATGAACCTTCGATGCTTGTCCCCACATTGCTGCTTGCAGCTATATCAGATCAAAGGTACAAAGATCAAAGACCTTTGATCAGGGCGTTGCCTAGCAACAAATACCTCCCATTCATAACTCATCACTCCCATTCAATAAATACCTAACTTTATCGATCCGCCGTGTCGTCATATTACCGCCTATTTGAAAATCCTTCGCAATTTAACATCTCCAACGTCTTAAGATTATGTTCACCAAAATTTAAGCCTATCTGAGGTACGGTCTAGGAGAAGTGTTTCAAATTCCATACCTAACTTTATCGATCCGCCGTATCGTCATATTACCGCCTATTTGAAAATCCTTCGCAATTTAACATCTCCAACGTCTTAAGATTATGCTTACCAAAATTTATGCCCATCTGAGGTACGGTCTAGGAGACCCCCCACTGGGGGTCCCCCAGTGGGGGGTCTCCCAGGGACCCCCAGGTCCCCCAGGGACGAGACTTTGTGTGGTCGTACTGGCAGCACTTTGTGATGCCCGTGCAAAGTTTCGTTCGTTTTGAAGCATGGGAACATGCTCAAAATTGCCCCAGCGTGTATGAACAAGAATAATAATAATACGGAAACAAAGCAACAACAATAGGGACCTTCGTCCCCCTTCGGGCTCGGTCCCTAATAACGTTACTTTTCCTTTAAGTAATCCTGCATTAATAGTTTGTCTGTACCCCCAAAGCTCAAAATGCTCTGTTCCTCCTTGTGATGTCATGAAGTGCTAGTTTTCAAGTTATCATTTACCTTTTGTTGAGATTGGAAAGGGCCCTTCCAGGGCTGAAATCGTCATATGAATTTTAAAAACACAGTGGAGCACTTCCTCTATTACCACATGACATCACAAGGAAGAATAGAGTATTTTCTGTTTGGGAGAAGAATATGCAGCATTTGATCATCATGTGATAAGAAAATGGCCTAAGTTTGGAATATGTTTTCAAATTAAAACAAATAATAATTATCCTGCTAGTACTTAATCTTGCCATTGCAAACAAGCTGATAAATGATAGGCCAACACAGAATAATTACAACTAGATCAAGACTTCATTGCCTGTGCCATTTCCATTTGAAATCGTAAGGATGGATGGCTGCAAAAGACTGGAGCAATTAAGAGCAGAAATCTCACGATCCCCAAAGGTATGGACTGACGCCAGTGGATTTAGGCAATGAATAAACAGATGTTGATATATAAAATGGTCGAAAATAGAAGCCACTCTTCATTCAAACATGCATGCAAAAATATGTGCAAACTCATTTACATTACACAGTTCGCTTGTTCTGTCTTATCACTATAACTTCTCCTAGTATCTTCTATGATTAAAGACATATGCATACACCACAAATATGGCGGCACTTTGCCTGCGCTATAAATCATTGCCATTATCGGAGAATTAGAATTACAGTGATGTATGAGTCCCACACTGCTTCTTATGGGTTATCTGTGCTACATAAAACACAAGGAGGATATAGAAAAGTATAGTGGAGCCACAGCCAGCGGTGACAGGCAACAGTGGCGTGCTGAGGCTGATACTTTGAGGATGGTTTGGCCTGAGGTCAGCTGAAGGAATCCAGAAGGGTGCGTGTGGTGTCACTTCCATTTATCCTGGGCTCACACAGGGGGCTTTGTAGTGCAGCACAGAGGCATCAGTTTGACAACGGCTAAAAATAAGGAAGAGAAGAGGAGTGATGGAAGTCTACGGTATTTAATTGTTTGACCAGAGGAGCGGAAAGAAGAAAGTTACTTTTATGGAGTGTGGAGAAAAAACTTAGTGGCTGATGTCAAACCCTCATAGTCTACTTCTTTATACTTTGCTATGACATTTTTTTAAACCATTCTTTCCTTGTTTTATCTCAGCACCTCCTGGAACAGTACTTGAAATGTCACCAAACATCACCAAGCTTAACCTGGTGTTCCTACTGTCTCCTCTTGTGGCATGTCTGAAGCCAATGTCAGGTCAGCCAGCACACTCATCTGTCTCCTCCCACACCATCGCCACGGTGACAGCATGACTCACACTCACGACGGGGCGCAGAAACATTAG
Source organism: Paratrypauchen microcephalus (assembly GCA_036785185.1). Lineage (NCBI taxonomy): Eukaryota > Metazoa > Chordata > Actinopteri > Gobiiformes > Gobiidae > Paratrypauchen > Paratrypauchen microcephalus. The sequence goes on along the minus strand of JAVJIX010000016.1, from coordinate 4,727,483 downwards.
CCCCGAGGTTAATTTGTTTAGATAGACCAAATTATATAGCAGGATAAAGTCGTAATTGCCTCGAGTAGTTTTAGCGCTTTTTATACCTAGAAACAGCTCCTGGTGGACAGTGCATTTCTCTATTAATAACTGTAATTTCTGCTCGCTTACCTCCCAGGGATGGTTGATTAAACTGCTAATGAGGCTGTGAAGTCTCTGGCCACCAATATTTACCTAAGAAAGTGCTAAGAAAGCCAAATGTCCTGATTTTTACCCTCCCGCATAAAATCGCCAGTGTAAACTTCTAAAAGTGTCTCACCAGATGTGTCCTGGCGTCTGAAGATAGCATCTCCAGCTCGGTTGTGTCAGCTCGAATCAGGGCCTGAAGTGTTAGCATTAGCGTGAGCGGCTAACCAGGGAGGCTGTGGATTGAATTAGCCGCAAGCCTCTGGTGTGCGCCGTAAGAAGAAACACATGTGTCACCAGCAATGATTTAATGAAAGAATTAAAGGCAACCACACACTGAAGCGATGTCCCCGTGAAGGCACATGTCGGTGAAATAGCTAATCTATTTTGTGGAACTAAATAAAGATCTGATACAGGCTGGCTGGGTTGTTTTAGGTCAAGTTTAAAGTCAGGAAATCATTTTGCATTTATAATACAGGAAGTGGAAAGTCCAAAGCCTCAAAATGAGAAAATTTAATTTTAAATTTTCTTTTTAAATTTTTCTTTTTTACTCCAGTAGCGTAGCATGGTTAATCAGAAGGTTAGGAAGGTAGCAATGTTGGAAGGTACCAAAGTAAAAGTAGTAAAAATCACTGAAGTAGATTTTTAACTGAATATTTTTTCTTTTACTTCAATACACTTGAGAGCAGGTGACTGAACTTCCTATTCCACTACATTTTTGAGAAGGACTGAAAAGTGAAAGTATTTTTAATTATTGTTTGAGACCTGCAGAAAAGCCTGAGGGGTTTGTTTTAGCATATTCATAGTTTGAGCAAACGAAAATATACAAATTTTGACATCTTCAGTTGTTTCTGTTGAACAAAATCTTTATCAAAATCACTTTATAAGATCTCAAAATCTGCATGAAATACTGTTACTCTACTCTTCAAACAGCCTACATTTTTAAACTTTAATACCTTTACTTACTTACAAAATTTTGGTTACTTTGAGCATTTTTTATTTTTGTATGTTTTTTGCTCTGGTACAGTATCTGTTCTTTTATTTAAGTAACAAAATTGAGTACTTCATATACCATTGGATAATAGTAGTGCAGCCACAAATGGCCATACCTTCTTGTCAAAGCCTGATCTCGTCAGATCTCAGAAGCTAAGCAAGGCAGGGCCTGGTTAGTACTTGGATGGGAGACCGCTGGGAATTCCAGGTGCCACAGTGGGGCGCCAGTTGCAAAAAACTGTCGCTGTGTCCTTAGCCAAGACACTTCACCCACATTAGCCGTTTTCCAATCCAGCGACTGCACGCTTGTGAGTGTCCTTGGAAGGGGATGTGCGTCATATCCATTCGTTTTTTGTCCCCTGCACAGTTAAGATGAGCTCTGAACGGCGCAGTCATTTCCATGGAAATCGGGGCGTGGACCAAGCATGCGAAAATGCACGCTTCACACACTTAAAAGCCCCAGCATGCACACCGCGGGAGGATATATGACTACAAAGACCGACTCGCCAGCGACATCCACAAGTGACAGTTGTGACGTCACTATAAAATATACGTACTGGTTCACCTCACCTACAACTATGCTACATGAAACTCTTCATAAACTACGCTAAACATGTGTGACAGTAGCCGTAACGGCATAGTTCACGGCACCTGTATTACCGTTCACATGCTTTTCCCCTTACACTTCTATATTTCCTTTGCTGTTGTAATGCTGGATATTCTACAGTGTAGCCATGTCCAACGATTACTCTAAGCTGCGCACTGCTCGCACATTCTCAGCGCACAAGAAAACCTGTGCAGGGATGAAAGAGCTTTTAGCGGATCTCCGCTTTTTATTGAGCCACGGGGTCATTTTTTTATACCTGCAAAGTGCGAGCCGCGCGGGGGGGGCATTTCAGATGTGGAGTTAGTGTGTGTTTGTTCAGACACATTAAAAATTAGGGGGAACATTGGGCATGTCCCAATTCCAAGTATTACTAGTCACAATAGAATAATATTTTTGTCTTTAGGGAACAAGGAGCAGACCACCCGGCTGAGGCGGGACCTGTTCCAGTTCGCAGACGCCCATGTGATCTCCGGACTGCACTCAGGGCTCAGCGAGTATGCGCCGTCTCGACTGCAGACCGAGACCACACTCACAAGCGTGCAGTCGCTGGATTGGAAAACCGCTATTGCCTAGTATGAAAGTGGAGCGTGTGTGATTGTTGGTGGTGGTCGGATGGGGCAGTTTGGCAGCCTCGCTTCCGTCAGTCTGCCCCAGGGCAGCTGTGGCTACAAAAATAGCTTACCACCACCAAGTGTGGAGTGAATGAACAATGAACTGTAAAGCGCTTTGGGTGTCATGAAAGGTGCTATATAAATGCTATGAATTATTATTAAATAGCATTGCTTAGTTTTTGCTATTCCCAAGTCGGGATGCTCTCTGTAACATTAACCCTTTTGCTTTTCCAAAGAGATCAATGCAGAATGAATTGTGAACATGCTAACCTAAAGTACACCACAGTAATACTAGACATTGGATTTCCAGGGTAGTAGGTGTTTCAGTGTCTTGTCACGGGAAGCGATGACAGTGGTCACCGAGGTATTAGTTGTAGCAGCATAAACAGCAGTAGCAGTAAAAGTACATGTCAATCCTTTTACTCGGGTAGTTGTATCTCTGTCACAATACTTAAAATATAGTTCAATATATGAAAACTGGAACCATATATTTTGGGACCCAATATTTATCATGTGTACATTTTCTTTGTAAAAATGGAAAGATCTGGAGTATTTTTGTTGTAACAATAACATTTCAGCTGTAAAAGGTTGAATAAGTGTCTTCTAAGGCGAATTATTAACCAATAATGCGTTCATTTTATATATTTGTTGGAGCCCAGACCTTTTGAATGACACTGTCTATATTAAAAATGATTTACTGGGATTATCTTGCATTATTGTTATTGTGTCAGTGGCATAAAGTACTTTCAATGTCAACATTTATTGCAGTATATTTCTGTACCAATATATTGCGCTTCAACATTTGTTATTGTGACAGGTCTAGTTGTATCAGTAGTAGTTGAAGCCGTATAGTAGCCCATTGCAGAAACGTTAGAACCAGCCAAAAGTACTTTAATTCTAGATAATGAACTAAACTGCGTGTGATTTATACCAAGTCTTTATTAATTCTCTGAAAGACTCATAAACAATGCTCAGAAATACAGGATGCTCCTTTGATGGTGACCAGCTGTTGCATGCCCTGTCTGTGTACTCTCTGCAGTACACTGTGTACCAGCACTTCAGTTGTATATAACTGATGCCAGGACTGGGTCTGGGTTAACTTTAACATCAGGAAAACACATTTTGTGGAGTGAGAGAAGTTGTGGTTTTCTGGATGTTCAAATTCCATCTTATTGCACGGAAAGTACCAGACTCTTGATGGATTGATTTAGCCCAAAATAAGAAAGCATATAAAACGTAATTTGTAAAACGATGAACTGACAAGCCGAAAGTGGGTACTGCACTCGAGAAACAAAAGACAAAAGGAGCAGTTAGCACAATAGCATCTTAGCTAACCACAGCAAAATCAATAGTTATTTACTCCCTGCAACTAGCTTGGGACAGAACGAGAAAAAAATAAACGTGAAAGGGGAGGGAACAGAGAGATTCCGAGTAACAATGCAATCAATTTCAGCCATTATAAAAACAAACCAAGTTCAATACTGCAAGGAAATGAGAAAACATCTGAACTAAAAAGAAACTATTAAATGTCAACACACGCTTTCGTAATCACGCCATCAATCTTGATCCAGGGAAATATTGCTGAGTCGCCTAAACAAAAACTGTAGAATAAGAAATTAAGAGTCCCCTTGCTTGCTTACTTAATATATGTTACCAATGGAGCCACAACTTTTTCTAACACATGTCTTCTCCAGCAAAGAAGCACAGTCTGTAGGTGCACGTATGTTAGTGAAGAAAACTGTTGACTGTAGAGGGTGGAAGAAGGACAAATTCAGTATATTGATGAAGCTCTTCTGGAGATCAAGGCTGAGGGCAAGTAGATAAGGGCTCTGACGAACAGGGAAATCAAGTAATGGAAAAAGGTGGGGAGAGCTGCTGAGATGAGATGTTGGGTAATTTTATGGAGATGTTCAAATAGACTTCTGTGTGTGCATTTTATATACAGTGGTCCCTCGCTTTATCGCAGTTCACTGTTCGCGGCCTCGCTGGTTCGCAGATTTTTATTTTTTTTAAATAGTGTAACATTGTGTTCTGCGTCCTGATTGGCTAAGAGACTAGATCAGGACTAAACGTGGACTAAACCAGGTCTAGACCAGAACTAAACCAGGTCTAGACCAGGTCTAAACCAGGTCTAAACCTGGACTGGCCCTGGACTAAACCAGGACTGGACCAGGTCTAGACATGGACTAAACCGGGACTAGACCAGGTCTAAACCAAGATTAAACCACTCTTTACTGGTTTCGTGCGGCTGGTTTGTGCCTCGGGCTGCAAGGACGCGGTCCGGGCGCTGCGGATCAATCTCGTGCTCGTCAGCCCTGGTGTACGCGCGGCCTCGCGCCAGTGGCGCTGCTCTGTCACGATAAGGGGTACACGTGTCGTGCACTTCTCCAAGGGGTTGGTGCGAGTCGCGTCCCGGGACGTGGCAGTGCTCCTCGCGCGTCCGGCGGGACTTCCGGAGCCGTGTCTCCCCCACGCGCCACTATTAATAAATTTTGTTGAAAATCTATGAAAGTTTGAGTGTTTAAACAAGAGACAAATGTGAGAGAAGGTTCATTCCAGTCTGAGAAAAGCGTATAATGTGTGTGGTGAGGCATTTACAACCTTAAAACATGTATAATAATTGTAAAATATAAAGTTGTCCTACTTCGCGGATTTCTCTTATTGCGGGTTATTTCTGGAACCTAACCCCCATGATAAACGAGGGATTACTGTAATGGAAATATTTAAGAAGCGGTCAAGATTCTATGGTTTGGTTGTAAAAATATAAACATGTCAGCCTGGTAAATACACCTCCAATTGTCTTTAAAAAGAGCCCAAGAAGTGAATGTACATAAGAAGACAATAATGTTTTTGGATTAGTGTAATAATATACAGTACGTTGCACAAAAATTCTGACTAATCAAGTGTGACATCAAAGTCCATGGTCTTTGAGTGTTTTTTCTTGCAATTTCAGAATCTTCAAGCACTACTACAACTGTCCCTATCACCAGTGATGTAAGTAGTATTCAATTGTGTTACTTAAAAGTGCTCTATGTAACTTTAGTTGGGGGTCCGTCACCTGCTTGTTTCTATGGATATGTCATTGCTCTGTCCGGAATGCTCCACAGTATGACATAAATGGCTCTACTTTACACTTATTGAATCACAGGTGGTTTTATAGCTCTAAACCACTAGAAAAACAAACATTCTGACTAAGTGGGGTTGCCTCTCCACAGATCTGACATGTAACTTGGTCTGATTTGGTGTCCATGATGATAGAAAGGTTTAATACCATATTGTGAAACATTCCAGGGAAAGTAATAACATCACAGAGAAAATAATTTGACAGGACCTCCTCCAGGAAAAAAAAAGTACCACATGAAAAAGTACCACATGAAAAATGTACTTGAAGAGTAAAAAGTAAACACACATTTTGAGATCTAATAAAGCTTCAAATGTAATGATTTTAATCAAGATTTTTGCTGGCTTTTGTTCAACAGAAACACATTTGAATCTATCATTTTTGTCTAGCTGTTTTTATTTGTGTATTTGTGCTTGTACAGTACTTACTTTTACTATTATTTACTTCGTTCCACCACTGACTATCACAAGTATTACAAGTACATACCAGTAATAATCAAATATAACATATAACAGCATATAACACATTTTGTTACAGGTAAAACCACTGTGATAGACAACTTCAATCAGCAAGTGAATTCAAAGTAATAGAGATTTTTTTCTGTAATTATTCCTATTTCAGCATATTACTAGCATATTTCAGTACATTACAACCTCTTTTTCCCATGAAGTAACTGCCTGACAAGATACCAGGTGTCATTCCACTTTAGTCCTTCTTTGTTCAATGACATTCCAGAGTACAGTGAAAAGGGAGGGGGCTGAGTATAACCACACAAGAGATAGTACAATCCCTGTCAGCTCCAATGAATTATACATGAACTGTTTTAACACTGGATGCTCACTCCCGGCTTTGTCACCATTAAATATTCACGTCAACATCTTTGTAGGCCAATCTTAATTACTCATCATAACAACGAAAGGTCTCATTCGGAAACTGCGTTTGCTACTTCCTATTATAGAATGTGTGAGTGCAGAAAAGCAGCCAATTATCACTATATATGGGCTGATTTTTATGTATTTGGGCAACACATTTTAGAATACTGAGCGTAACTTTGGAAAGTTACATCAGTGTCATTATGTCTGGTTGTGATCATACAAAGTTGCTTGTAATTACTCTACACAATACATAACTTTGCTAGGTAGGGTTGATATAAGATTATTGGTTTGGGGGAGTCTATAAAATTGTGAAACAGGCCTGACACGATAAATACTAAATCCACTTATAGTTCAATAAATCAGTGTTTCCCAACTTTTTTTGTCTTGTGTACCCCCTGAGCCTTTTTGTCATACCTCGAGTACCCCCTCACTCATACATGTTGATAACTCTCCGAAAGTAGAACGTGACACAACGGATTATTAAATGAAAAATCATTTTATTTCATCTCCTTAATTTGAAAATTTTATTCTCAGACATTTTCTCTCTTTTCTTTAACTCAAATTTACTCAAATTAGAAAAATTCAACAAAAATCTCCCCCTGCGCCTGGCAGCGACACTGCTGAGTACCCCCTGCAATGTGCTTGCGTACCCCTAGGAGTACTTGTACCCCTGGTTGGGAAACACTGCAATAAACGACAGACGGAACAGTAATTTGGGGGGGGGGGGTCACTATTTATTGCAAGTACTTTTTTCTTTGTACTAGTCGTATTTTTTGGTAATTTTTTTCTGCAATATGACAAAATTTGAGCTGTAGAAAGCTGAATTATGAACTAAAACTATACTATCTAATTACTTAAGTGTTGGGGGGATAATTCTGCTTTATGGTTTGGTTTCAATATTATCATTTATTGTCTATATTATAACAGAATGAATAGATTTTCATCCTTTATCCCATGATATATAAGTTATTTGCGTTAGAATGATCTAGAATTATCATTTTTACAACTGCAGCAGAGTGCCGTAAACTTTGTAAGATTTTGTGTCAAGAAACTGGATACCTCTAGTGGCAGATCTTAAGTCTCCTCCTGATCTTTATCATCAAAGGAGGATCAGTGCCTTGATGAAGGTCTAAACTTCTATCATACCTGCATTCTAAGTCATTCAAACACACCACAACTGTTTAAAACAATATGACAGATTCCATTAAAAACACATAGTATTTCCACAGAGTATTGAAATATAAGGGACTGTCTAGAATCAGTCATTATGGCAAGCATCTGGCAACATCACCCTGAAGACGAGAGAAAAGTGCTTTGGAAATGGCTTGGCTTTTGTCGAAAGATAGAACAAAGTGAGCAGTGAAAACGGACACACCTGAATGTTGAGTTTGTGCCAACATTCTGGAAACCGGAGCAGTGGGGCTTTCCTTGGCTGATTCTGCTAACAAGGCTGCTGGGATTCAAGTCACAAGGTGGAACGTTGGCTAGCAGGTACAAATCATGTGCATTTTGGAATTGTATGTACATATTTGTATGTACAAAGTTACAAAGAAAAGTTTTAACCTTGTATTGTATAATATGCTTTAACATACACTTAACATACACACGTGGACAAATTTAAAATGTTGCGATATGTTATAATCTTTTATGTTGGTCATATCTAATAACACTTCCCCACCTACTTCTCATTTTGGTCAGCCCTGGATGAGTGACAGCAGTACATAACCACACATTAAAGTGTAAATTTAGAAGAACTCAGAAGAAGATGACTTTAGTTATCGCATGAAGGCAAAAATCAGGTTATAAATGCAGTGAGAGAAAAATATAAATTTTATGTTTTGTATTTTTCAGACTTCCTGCCCGCTGTTAAAAAAAATGGAGTCTTTGAACCTCAACAATCCGATCAAACGTGTGGCGGAGCTCGGTGGCAGAGGTTTGGGTGGGGGATAGCTGTTGTAAACACCCCAGCCTACATGGATAGGGCTAATATCCAGTTTGTTCCCTCTCGCCTCCGCTCCATGGTAGCTGCAACGCAATTTCTTCCAATTGACCTCCCTGCCACCCACACAATCACTCTCCACCAGAGACACAACCAGCCCAGAATACGGAGCAGCCCACCACAGCCCACCACAGCCACCCCACACGCCCTGGGAGCAGGCGCTGGCTGGTAGGAGGTGGCGACTCAAACGGAAATTAGATGAATTAGAAAAAGGAGGGGTGGTTGGGGATACGGGGAGGTGAAAGAGTGAAGTTATTCTTTGGTCCAGTGGCATTGACAAAGCACAAACCTTTAGAGATCGGCTAAGGGGGAAATTAGAGGTATTACGGACAGGATTGGCTGTTTCCGCTTTCTGTCAGGACTTTTGCTAAACTGATTGGCATTAGTGACCACTTACTGGGAAAAAAACGCCTCTATAAGGATTGTCCCAGGTGAAAATCACTGTGGATGAAAGGTAAGATAAATACTATGAGCAAACTGTCAATTAGCTACATCAATAAAACAAACTCAAAGGAATATACCCAGAGGCAAGCCCTAGATTTATGATAGCGATCGGCTGACCAAAGGCTAAAAAGCTTTAAAACGGCAAAGGATTTCCAATAAAAGTGAGGTTGAAGCCCTCTAAGAGCAGCACTCGCTCGTAATAGGATTAGCAGTCAAGTGTACGACCCTCTCTTACTCTTTATGTAGCACAAATCGCTGAGAAGCATCTATGTCCACCGCTGATTGTGCAAGAAAACCCCCAACTGTCTCCATGATGCACGTTTGTCACTCATAGAACATACAAAGACTAAAATATAGGGCTGTGGTTGACTATCTATTATCAGTATTTCTATACCGCACTTTTCTCTTTTAAAGGGATATGCCACCCCCAGGTCAAAATTGGGCATCTCCCCACAGTCCAGAGACTAAAACAAGTGATGAAAAGCGTTTTCCTGGTCACACAGCCATTGTCCGAGTCTGTCAGCACTGACCGCCGCGCGCAGCTGCTGCTCCTCCGCGTTAGACTGGAGGCTAACGTCGCCAGAGAAAGATTTCGGCCAAAAGGAATTCATTTGCTCGATGCTTTTCCCAATTACTTTCTGTGTAGTGCGCATTCATATTGAGTGCAAATAAATGTGCAAATCAACACGGAGAGCTTGCCTTGGTCATTTTGGGTGGGAACTATTTTTCAGTGCGGAAAAAGAAAGCTGAAGCACACAGCACGCAGCGTAACGGGGGAACTCCCTTCCTGATGCGTAAACAGGGAGTTCCCCCGTTACGCTGCGTGCTGTGTGCTTCGGCTTTCGTTTTCTGCACTGAAAAATAGTTCCCACCCAAAATGACCAAGGCAAGCTCTCCGTGTTGATTTGCACATTTATTTGCACTCGATATGAATGCGCACTACACACAAAGTAATTGGGAAACGCATCGAGCAAATTAATTCCTTTTGGCCGAAATCTTTCTCTGGCGCCGTTGCCTCCAGTCTAACGCGGAGGAGCTGCAGTTGCGCGCGGCGGTCAGTGCTAACAGACTCGGACAATGGCTGGGTGTCCAGGAAAACGCTTTTCATCACTTGTTTTAGTCTCTGGACTAAAACAAATTTGACCTGGGGGTGGCATATCCATTTAAAGCTGCATTGTGTAACTTTTCTGTTGGAGGGTCCAACAAATGCTTTTTTTCCCATTGAGATGTTATTGCTCTGTCTGGGATGTTTCACAGTAAAAGTACTTCACATCTTCATGGAGACTACACCTGACCAAGTTACAGGTCAGATCTGTGGAAAGGCAACCCCGCTCGCAGTCAGAATGCGACTGTAGGGATTTTTGAACACTGCACTCAAAAGACCATAAACTGGACTGGAGGTCATACAAAAAACAGTTATTTATAGAGAAAAGTACTGGGAACAATGTATTTATTTATTTAAAAAAAAAAAAAAAAAAAATTAGATTAGACATAATTCACTCCCAATTGTTCATCTTACTCACTTGTCACACCTTGTCCTTTATACCATCCCATATATATAAAGCCATATAATCTAAATAAGGAAATCAGTAGAAAATTACCACACTTTGAAGATCCGTGCTCTTTTCTGAAGTTGGTAAGGAGAACTAGAGCAGAACCATGGATCGGATTGACCAGATTTGGCTGAAAAATAGTCATATGTGCAGTAATGAATAGATGGCTCCCAGCTTATCTCCTCATTCAACTCAAAGTGCTGACTGGGCCTCTGTGATTCCACTCAAAACCCACCCCCTCCACCTCTCACCACTCGCCTCTGGCATTTCCCTGGGACCTGTTCTTCTCATTCGCGCAAATGTTAAACGAAATTAGTGCGATGCATCGGTGAGTTCATTTCGCCCACTGAAAATCACACTGGCTAAATTGTACGTCGCATGAAAGGAAAGCACAACCAAGGCATGTGAAGGTCAGATAGCTAGCGCACATTCTTTATTTCAAATGCACGACTAAAGCCATAGATTTTTTTTTTGTATGTCCGTCTCTGCTATGCTAAAAGCCCTGCAGACTAGCTTTCTTTTTGTCTTTTAACTGAATTTGTAGCTGGCGATGTTTGGCTTTCTATTAAAGTAATTGAGCCAGGAGATGAGTGGGGCATCCTTGCCTTGGCACAGTTCACTCCAGGTACTGCGTGAACCGAATGCTAACAGGGTTTTTTGCTATACAGTAAGTGCAGAAAAAAATACCAGCATGATAATTTGGTTTCCCTAAGTGCGCTTCTCTTACCTACTAGCTTCCGTACCCCCCTGTACTTCCTAAAGACTTGATAGTTTTTCCTCACTGTCTACACCAAGCTTCTAAGAGGGCTCACATCTCAGACTGCGTTATGGTTCTTTCCGCGGAAGTGTGAGCCTCCACTGGGAATAGAGCTTTAGGAGGAAAAAGCAGAGCTGGGTATAAGGCAATGAGTGATGGAATTGTGCAAAGATTTAATTCAGCTCTGAGGAGATGGCACTGTAATGTATATAAATGCTCTGCAAGGAGAACAATGGGGATAGAGAAGGCGGCTGGCGCATTGGAGGGGGGATCATCATGGACATCTCAAAGATAAGGACTAGAGACATAATGCAAGATAATTCAATATATTACCACCGTACTACAAATGTAGAGCGGTAGAGTCGAGGATGGCGTGCTGTTTTCGGATGGAGAGACGCTGGGGTTGTGCTGAGCTGATGGGGTGTGACATGAACGCATAGCCACAGTGGATCAGAGAAATTTAATTGTACCTTTGTTTATGATGTCAACATGATAGGCTAAAAGCAATGTCATGAGATGGCAGTGTTTGGAGAGGATGCACTTCATGTAACCAGAGGTATCATGGTTGAAATTGTCAAACTAAACCAAGTTAGGGGTAAACAAGAGAGCAAAAGTGTCTGACTCAAGACACTGATACACAACTGTTAAAAGTGGTCCTATCTAAAAATGTTAAAAAGATTTAGAAAATGTATTATTACTTATTATTTATATACTACGATTAGTGCTGTCAGACAATTAAAAAAAATAATCTAATTAATTACATGATTTGTAATTAATTAATCTAATTAATTGCATTTTAATCTTTTGAGAGAGAGAGAGATTGCCAGAGAGAGAGGCAACCCACTTTGAGATAAAGTTTGTCAGTTTTTCTGTGGTCGCTTTGCTCAATCGTTTCCCAAATTCTGTGAGTGTGGTTTGTTGAAGTGCGCTTACACTCGCTCTATCACCGGTAACAATGGAACTTGTCCGGACGTGTTGATCGTTCAAATGATCCGTCAGGCTGGAGCAGCTTCGGTGATCGGAAAGCTCTTTTTGACAAAAGCTACAAATCATCGCGTTCTTGCTGATAGTCCCGTCTTTGTTCTTTTTATAAATAAACTTGCTGTTCAAAGGCCCTGGCAGCGATTTGCTCGCCACACACCAAATTTAAAATGCGCGCGCATTGAATTGTCACTCGTAATTGATTTCATTAATTTTTATAATGCTTTACTTTGCAGTGTAATTGATTAATCTAATTAATGTGTTAAACTGACAGCCCTAACGACGATATATCCAAAAATATATGTATACATCTGCTTTACTTTTCTGCATATGTTTATTTGTAATGTGCACTAGAGAATGGTATAGTATTGTTTATATGTTTGTTTTCATAATACTGCAAATGATGTAAATATAATGGTGGTGCACATCTAAAGATACACATGCATACTGTATGTCCATGATGCTTTAAATGGTTTTCATAACTATATAACTGTGGTTGTGTGCTTGCGTCCTGATGAAGGATGTGTTGGCTGAAACATCCTTAACAGCCAAGATGCAATAAAGGCTTTTCTATACAGCCTGAGAGCCTTGTCCATTATCTGATTTTCTATATGCATTTTTGAGATTTTAACTACAGTGGTATCTCACTTTACGAAATTAATTCGTTCCAGAAGTGGTTTCGTAACGTGAATTTTTCGTAAGTTGAGTAGCTATTTCAATAGAAAAGGCCTGATCCGTTCCAAGGTTGTTTTTTTTATAGTGTAACATTGTGTTCTGCTTCCTGATTGGCTAAGAGACTGTACAGCCAGGACTAAACGTGGAATAAACCAGGTCTAGACCAGAACTAAACCAGGTCTAGACCTGGACTGGACCTGGACTAAACCAGGACCGGACCCGGACCAAACCGGGACCAGACCAGGATTAAATCACCCCGTGCGGCTTTCCGCTGGCCTCGCGCGGCTCCTGCGCTCACCCGCGTGTGCTCGGCCCGCACGTGCTCGGCCCCGAGGGGGAGGCACAGCCCGGGCGCCGCGGCTCCATCCCGCGCCCGCGGCCTTGCGCCATGTCGACGTCGCTTTTTGATCCTTCGATGTCGGCTCTTCCTATCATTGTGAAGCAGAATTCACCAAGCGTTGGATTGTTCACTCACTAAGGGAACGTGAGCGGCGTGAGCGAGCGAGCGAAAGTTCGAGTGTTCAAACGAGAGAGAAATGCGAGAAAAGCCCAACTCCAGTCTGAGAAAAGTGTAGAATGTGTGTGGTGAGGCATTTACAGCCCTAAAACATGTAGAACAATTGCAAAATACAAAGTTGTCCTACCTCGTGGACCTCTCCCACCGCGGACCACCTCTCGAACCTAACCCCGTGTGTGTTGATAAAGTCTATTAACGTTTCGTGGCGTGCATCTGAGCGCGCATTAATTGAATTTTTGAGATTTCGCGTTTCGTAACTTGAATTTTCTTTCGTATCTAGAGATCAAAATTTCACGTGAAGGCGCTTCGTAACTTGGATTTTTCGTTTGTAGAGTCTTTCGTAAGGTGAGGTACCACTGTACTTAAATATTTTCTATACAATGTAAACTTTGACAAAAAAGCCCTGAAAGAACTGAATCTGCATAAGAGCTGAAAGGAATACATAAAAATAATGTTATCACAATATAAAATTACTCTCTCACCTCTCTTCTGTCACCTACACAGACTTGCAAATGTTCTTAGAAAAATAAATCTTTGTAAAAAGACAAATACAATTGTCTTTCATAACCTTCAAAAGTCATTGTGCTTCAGATCTTTTTTTCAGGACTATCAAAAAGCTGACAGCTAAATTATTTTACATTCCACTCATCCAAGTGAAAGGATAGCTTATTCATGGTTTTAACTGATGTTGCACTGTTGATGTTGTAGGTGCATTGTGTAATTTTTCTGGTGGGGGTAATGTCACCTGTTTGTCTCCATGGTGATCTTATTGCTAGAATCATCCACAGTATGGAATTAACCTACATGTCTTCATGGAAACAAAAGTCAGAATTGTGGCGAAGCAATCACGTTCATAGTAAGAATGCATCTCATCTTTTATATTTTTGAGTAATAAATGTTAAATAAATATTACATAGATGTTTTTTGAATGAACACAGTGTAACATTTCTAGTGGATGGTCCACTGCCTCCTTATCTCCATGGAAATGTTACTGCTTTGTCTTGAATGTTCCACTGTATAGATTCTTCTGTGATGAGCAGGTTACAGCACATTACGCTACATTACAAGTTAGATCTGTGGAGAGTCGCCCATATACAAAGAAGGAATTATTGTAGAAACTATTGTAGTAGTACTCTTGTAAAAACTTCTACATGTAAATTTTTAATGTCATACCATGGAACATTCCAAGTGAAGCAATGTCTCCATGGAGACAAGCAAGTGGCAGACCCTTCACCAGAAAAGTTGCACAGTGCACATTTAATGATATGACACACCCCTGGCATAACATTAGCATCTGTGCACCAGTTTAAGAACTCCACTGACTCATTAAAGCATAGAAATAAGTTTTAAGATAATGACTACAGCACTGACAAAGAATTGTAAGGATTTAGACTGTCGTGGGCCAATATATCTTGGTTAGAATTCCTATTTACTGGATTTTCAAAATTACAAGGCTTACAGCATGTATAATCTAATGAGGAATAATAGGCTTCAAGGGCTAGTAATCTGCAACTGCTAAAGACCATGTGATCAGAACAAAACAAAAACAAGCAATACTCAATCTTCTTTTACTTTAGTGCATTCTGCGGTCAAGTCTATAAAAATATCATTATATAGTACAGTAGCTTCACTGGAAGTTGTATGGCAGTAAAACAACAACCTAAATCTCCTCTTAATATCCTCACACATTTCCCAGTCTCTGTTTCTAGCCAGGCCTATATGTCCACAGTGTTTGCAGTCACTCGGACAGTCCTCAGATGTGTGCGTGTATGTGTGTGTCTGCGTGTGTTTGTGTGTGCTGTGATGCCCAGCAGCTCTGGCTTTCATTCGTTCTCTCACACACTGACACTTTGTTCACTGTCAGCCTCCACTGGCGACGTGAGGGGAAAACCGAACTGAAGTGTTTATCTGACGCACTACCATGTGCAAATATAAACACATATGTGGGCAGAAGAGGCGGAAGGATTCGTATTTATACAGTGTGCATACTGTAACAGGATCAATGCAATGCTAGTAGTAGTAGTTAAAAATACTCTGGATAAGAATGAGTTTCAGAGAGTTGGAAAATTAGCATCCTTGCCAGAATAATTAACAGTTCAAGACAGAAAAATATATATCTTTAAGATCCTATATTACAGAAAATTGATTCTTGTGAGCTTTAAGTCATGTTATAATGTTGTTACCTCCTCAAAAACATACCTGGCGATGTGTTCTGTTCCACCTGTTGTTTTCATATTAACAGCTTTTACCTTTAAATTTTGTTTAGTAGAGATTGGCAGTTCCAGGGCTGCAATCATCCAAATGATTCTAGTGAAGGTGTATGGAGTTTCAAAACGCAGTGAGTTTTTTTTAGAGAAGAACTCAGCCTAAATATGCAGGGTTTGTGTGTTAAACATGTGTGAATGAAGGAAAACACAACTCCAGGTATGTTTGTGATGAGGAAACAACATGGTGCCAATTAATTGGTTTCCGTTTCCTGATACAAAGTTTGAGTTAATCACTATGTCAACGGTGCTAGTTTCTCACAATTCTCAAACCGGTGGAGAAGGAAAATGAAACCAGTAAATACATAAACTCGAAAGCCTTCCTCAGTTCATATAATTTTGTACTTCAGTCAATATGAGATACTTGACCCAACCTTCATAAATGTGATAATGATTTTGAGAGACCACATTCCGTACAATTATACAAGTTTGACCTAAAGTGCACAAAATACCTCAAAAGTTCAAATCGCTTTTACATAAATTAGAGCCAAAGGGAAGAGTAGTGTGACGAGTAAAAAAAGAGAAAATTTTGACTGAAGGCCTCATGGTGAGACAGAGGAATATAAAGAGATAGAAAGAAAGGAGTGAGAGTGGAGAAAGGAGACAGGAGAGAGGGGACCATTCGGCATACCTCTGGTGTGAGCCACTTAAAAATCTCTCTCAAACTTCAACTCTATTATACTATTATACTCAGAACATTCTTTAAACCATGGATCTTTGCTCAAGGTAAAGTAGAGTAAAACAATTCTTAGCTTTATTGTTGGTATAAAATAATATATAATTAGAGAACAAAATATTTCAGAAGACCGTATTTTGTTTTGTTTAGTTTGTTTTTTCTACCATTACAACTACCACTACATTTTGTTCAAAAAGTCAAATTCACAGTTGATGATCCTTTAACATAATGGCTAGTGCATTTGCCATAGAGATACCATAACCCTCTTTCCTGTTCACCACAATTGCCACTTCTGTATAATATCTCTGGGTGTCTTCCTTTGGAAAGTCATTTGCAAACTTTGGAATTTGTGAATTGCAATTCTGCTTTCTTGTTTTCTTTCTATTTAAAGGCACTTTCACGTCATAGTACGTCATAGTACTTTTCACGTCAGCTTATGGCCGCACTGTCTTTAGCTCAAGTTTGCATGGTTCAAGTTGCTCAAGTTCAGTGTATAAGCTATTAATATTATATTTCATTGCATTTGCTTTCACATTCAATTAGCTTTCATTTCAACTACTAAACACTGGTGCTAATCCTGCACAAATCTATGGCTCAATCTTTAGCATGCGCTTATCCAGCATCATCTAATGAAGTCGGCGTGGGCACGACTGGGTTTTAAAAGGCATGGGGTGAGTTTAATTAAACAATGCTAATGAGCAACTAATTAAAAGCTTTCTGATCAAAACAAGCCAGCAATTACCTGCAGCAGAGATGGATAATGAGCCCACTACAATCACCGGCAGTCAGGAAAACCCACAGAGACCTAGTCAGATCAATTCCTTTACTATTAATGAACGCTTTTTATCCAGTTTTTCTTTCACCTTTTTGCAGTGTGTCAGCTTTTGGAGATATCAGAGTGAAAAATGACATGAGGATTTCAACAGGTATGCCCAGCGTTGACAAAACATCAGCCATCTTTCATATGCCAATTGTCACTCACGCAGACTTTTCCCTTCCTGCTTCCCCCAGCTATTGATTTTAATCTCCTCTACTCCTCCAGTGGTTCAACTGGTCTCACACTTTCCCTCAGAATGGCAATTAGCTAGCATGCTCCCTTTCCCTCTCTTTCTGTAGTGATGCAATAGACTTTGTTTTGCTAGCGCGTCTGACAGATAGGTATCAATGGCAGAGCTTTCTCCCTCCAGCGCTGAAGGGAAAATCCATGACAAGGTTAGGGCCAGAGAGACCGGAGGATCGCATCACAAACCGCAATCATGCCATGGAATAGAAGATGCTCACTGAAGGCTGAGGAAGAGGTGAAGGTGCGGAGGTGTGAGGAGGGAGGGAGAGAGGACAGCCAGGAAGAAAGAGGGTGGATTTCAACAGAGGGAATTTTTCTACAGTGACGGAAAAGAGGTGTACTGAATCAAGACAAAGGACAGGACAAAATACAGCTGAGAGATTTCGTGAACCTGCACAGCCAAAATAAGAACAAGGGGAAAAAAAATAAATTGCAGTGTATAGAGGTGAGAGGCAGAGATATTTGGACTTTTTAGCGTCTAGGCTATCGGTCTTAAATGCGCATTGTGTAACTTTTCTGGTGGAGGATACGCCGCTTTTTTTCGTTAGGGCGATGTTATTGCTTTGCTTGGTATGTTCCACAGTATAGCATTAGAAGTCTATTCAGCTTTGTTTCATTAGAGGTGATTTTAGAGTTCATAAACACCCTTAAAGGGATATGCCACCCCCAGGTCAAACTTGGGCATCTCCCCACAGTCCAGAGACTAAAATAAGTGGTGGAAAGCGTTTTTCTGGTGACGCAGCCATTGTCCAGGTCTGTCAGCACTGACCGCCGCGGTATCTGCAGCTACTCCGCGTTAGACTGGAGTCTAACGGCGCCAGAGAAAGATTTCGGCCAAAAGGAATTAATTTGCTCGATGCATTTCCCAATTACTTTCTGTGTAGTGCGCATTCATATCGAGTGCAAATAAATGTGCAAATCAACACGGAGAGCTTGACTTGGTCATTTTGGGTGGGAACTATTTTTCAGTGCGGAAAAAGACAGCCGAAGCACACACCACGCTACAGGGTGTGTACTCCCTTCCTGGTGCGTAACTGGGATTCCCCTGTTACGCAGCGTGGTGTGTGCTTCGGCTGTCTTTTTCCGCACTGTCTCTTTCCATCACTTATTTTAGTCTCTGGACTGTGGGGAGATGCCCAAGTTTGACCTGGGGGTGGCATATCCCTTTAAGTACATGCATTCTTGTATGAGTGGGCCCGCCTCTCCACCGAACTGATCTGTACCTTGGCCTGCTCGTCTCCATGGAGATAGAAAAGTTTAATGCCTTACTGTGAAACATTCCAGGCTGAACAGTTAAGTACATCTACATGGAGATTAGCTTGTGATGTACTTAACTGTTCAGCCTTGAATATTGCACTTTACAAATTGCACCTTCACCTTATTGCACCGTACATATTGCACATTTCATTCTACCTCGAGCTTACCTTTTTGTTGGAAGAGTATATGTTTACCTGTATGTCTTATGTCTATTAATTGGTGATGTCTGTGTACTAGGGCTGCAACGATTAGTTGACAACGTCGACGACATCGACAATAAAATTTTGTCGACATGAAATTTAATTGTCGACTAGTCGTATTATTTAAGTATCATTTTAATTTGGAACTTAATACTCGTCTGTGTCAAGAATCCGCAGGGCCGACAGCAAACAGTTCAATGTCTTTGTTACACATCTGCTCCTTCACTGTACAGTGTCCAGGTTTACACCATTTCTCGTTCAGAAACAGCGCTAGTCCTCCTCCCTTCTTCTTCCCGCTCTCCGTGATTTGTGGTGTTAGCCATGTCTCCGTAAAAACACTGACGCTAGCGTCCCTGTACTCCCTCTGAAATCTAACGAGCGCCGCGAGCTCGTCCGTCTTGTTGGCGAGGGCGCGCACATTCCCCGTTACGACGGAGGGGAGGACCGGCCTGCAGCGTCTCTTCTTTTCCCGGAGTTTAAGTCCCGCGCGGCGTCCACGGCGTGTCGTCCGCAGGATCTCGTCAAGGATAACATGCCTGTCTCCGGGGAACACAACAGCGCTGCGCAGCGCCATCAGCTGATCCTTTGTGTAGACGAGCGGAGGACGGGGTCCCTTACACATCTTAAGCCGAGACAGGTGAATAATCCACCAAAAGTGCGGAAAAAATGCAGCGTCGAGTGCAGCCCAAGCTTAACGAACAGTGTTGACAAAAATATTTACAAAAGTGGGGCAGTTTAAAGGCAAAAAGTTAGGAAAGTTACAGAAAAGTGCGGGAGTGTTGTGACGAGCAGCTAGCTCGCGCCAGTCACTGTATCTGCATGTGAGGAATATTTCAATATTAGCACTAGTGCTAAACGGAATGGTGACCATACGCAATTTGCTCACGAGTCATGGACAATCTTTTTCATTCCGAATGTAGTCTAGTGGCAGTATTCCCTCAACAGAACCCTGTTTCACAGAATACTTCAACTTTTTTAAAACTGGATACTGACAATATTCCGCTTTGAAACGGAATGCTTAAAGCACGCACGCGTAACTGCGCTCACTAAATACCAATGTTAGTGTCATGTCCATTATCCTAGTAATTTTTTTTTTTCGTGACTAATCGTGACTAATTGTCAATGGATCTATAGATTAATCGAGTGCTAAAATAATCGTTAGTTGCAGCCCTACTGTGTACACTACCATGAGTGTAGTTTGTGTGTGTGTGTGTGTGTGTGTGTGCGTGTGTGTGTTTTTGGTTTAAATTGCATATTTGGTGTCTGGTGAAATGTAATTTCAGTTCTCTGTGTGATGCCTGTTACATAGTGAAATGACAATATAGTACACTTTGACTTTGACTTTAGTGATGTACCTCCCCAAGAAAAGTTACGCAATGCCCCTTTAAATCTCTAGCACAGGCCATTATCGACCAACCAGCTGCCTAAAGAATATGCATAAATCACTACGAAGAGGACACTGGACAAAATGTGACTGCCCAACTCTCTGATACAGATTGTAGTAAAACAGGTTTGTGGTTGAGTTTGTTCTAAATTCAACTGGAGCAAAATAATCAAAATCTGCCCTATGTATTGGCCAAAAAAATAATGACAGAGCTTATTGGCCATTGGCTTGTCTGGATCGCCCATTGGTACTGCATCGGTCATGAAAAAGCAAATATCGGCCAATCTCTAGTAAGAGGTATATCGAATGTGTTTTGAAGGTATGCAAAATCAAAATAACAAGTGTCCAACTATTAAAAAAAATATTATCTGATTGTTTTAATGTTCATTCATATTTTTTAAACCTTAACCACAACATTTATAAGAAAGTTTTACCATGGTGGATTGACATAATATTGAAAACTGAATACAGTTATCAGCATCGCCCAAAAGATCTGGATCTGGAAGCAAAAGATATGCTATGTGGGTTTTATTTCATGTGTCTTAATCATTACTTTTTCCCCATTTCTTGCACCTCATCAGGGGATATGGTAAATTATCCAGAGAGTCAAAAGTTCCAACAAAGTGTGCCAGTAATAGCTTTAACAGCAGAGAATGTGTGCATGAATCTGAAGAACTACTTTGTTTCTACAGCTCTAGTAACTCCACAGATACATTTCACTGGGCAGGTGGCCATGACCCTTTAATCCAAAGCAAATAAATGTTCAGTACTTATACTTGCACAGAGGAAGTTGATTATGTTTTCCCAAAATGACTCATCTGCCATTGACTGGTCTACAGAGAAAGAGGTCTAACTGTTGTCTCCTGTAGCTTATTGGGAAGGCCTTCACTGGCTGCTATGTGCAAAACTCTGCTCTGTTCTCTCAAAGTTATGAAGTGCTTCTAAACTCATTGTGGTGAATAATTACAATGCACAGACTGCATAATGTGAGTGAAAAATAACTTTGGACCACTGCAAACAAACAAGATCTGTTTTTCAGGTACACTGCCTTTAATCAAAATGCAAATAGTACATCTCCCACAGATCACAGCTCTGAAAAAACAAAACGTCTATATACACTGGGTAACATTTGTTAAAGGCTTGCTATAACTTGCTTTGAGCAGTACACCTAGGCATGTCACAATACATTAAAATTTTGAATATTACTACTTTATGACATGGGTTAAAATGAAGATGAAACAAGATAATCCGAAGAAGACAATTTTAAATAGACAATATCATTAAAAAGCACGAGCTGCAATAAATAAATAGCAGAATGAAGCAATAATTAGCTATAGGAGTTAATTATTCAACCATCTAAAGCTCAAATCTAAATGTATTACAACTAAAACAACAAATCAACACACTTTTGCAAAGAAACACTTCCCACTTTAAATACTGATCCCAATTATTGAACGATAAGTCAATTTAGTAATTATCATGACAGGTCACCTACAATGTCCAACTTTTTCTTTAATAATGGGCATTCATTCATTCATTCATTTTCTTCTGCTTTTCCATTTTCTGGGTCGCGGGGGCAGCAGTCCAAGCAGTGTTCTGCTGCCCAGAACACAATGCACCAGCCCCCATGAATCCTTCCGCAGGTGGTGAGTCCACAGGAGGAGGGCTCACGTCACAACAGGCCTTGATGTATCTTCTGCCATGGGGGCTACCAGTGTCCACAGACACTGGGGGCAAAGGTGGGGTTAAGTGTCTTGCCCAAGGACACAACGGCACCGCTCATCTGTGGGAGCTGGGATCACATGCGGTCAACCTGTCAAGAGCGGGATTCGAACCACCAACCCCTGGATCACGAGGCATATGCTCTACCAACTGAGCTACTGCCGCCCCAGTAATAATGGGCAGTGGACACAAAATGAAAAATGGTTCCATTGTTGATCAAATTTTAATATAACATGACTTAATTTATATACTAGTATAATTTAAATGCTTTTGTTAACAGCTATGTATTTTTAACTGAATTTCATCTGAGTAATAATGATAATTATAATGTTTACACTTCTCTGTAATAATTCAATTACAATTATTTATTAATGTTTATCATAAGGGGACAGTGAACGCAGAAAACCAATTATACACAGGCCATATAATAGAGTGTTTGTATTCATTTGAATCCGAGTCCCCACAGCCCACTTGTGGTCTCCGTGAGTGTGTAACAGAATGACCTCCTCTGAGCAAGAACTGTTGAATTATGGGAGCTTTGCCTGCAGCTGCCACTTCAACCCAATCTCACTCTAGCAGAGAAGGGAGCACACGGACAAGGGCACACCGATTCCCCATTTAAATGTCATGCTAGCGTAGAGAAGGTGGTCATTTTCAGGACTTTTTCAAACCACTGCGCACAAATCGAGGTTGGTTCCACTGAGCTGGGTGATTAGGTGTAAGTACTGTCTTAAAACTGTGTCATGCCCGATTGGTAACAGGGGATGGCCAATGGATTAACAGTGGTGCATGCTAATACTAAGCCATGTTTTTTATGAATTCTTTGGATCCTTCTCATCTGTCCATGTTGGATTTCCGAAATTATATTATTGCAACAGTGCTCCTGATTTAGACAAGGCCAATACAAATAGAAACTGCACAAAGAAGCAAAGGTACTGCAACCTTCAACCATGTGTTTCAGTGTTGTGAATGTTTTTCCAAGTATGGACAGTGTTGGGAAGTAACTGAATACATATACTGAGAATACATATTCAGAATATAACTTTTGAGTATCTGTACAGTTACTTTGGTGGCATTAAGATTAGATTAAGCTTGGGCTTTTTTAGCCTTTATTGGTCTCACACACAATGACACACAGTGACACACGGGAGAAATTTGACTTCTGCATTTGACCCATCCTTTTTCAGGAGCAGTGAGCAGCCATCTTTTTTTTCGGCGCCCGGGGGGCAGTACCGTGAAGGGTCTTGCCCAAGGACCCACACTGGTTAGCTCATTGCCCGGGGGGGGTTTGAACCTACAACCTCCAGGGGGAAAGGTTCATTGAGAATACAATTACTTTTTTTTTTTTAATCGATGGAATACATTACATACTTGATCACACAATTTAGGCTTCAAACTGCACATAATCAGTGAGAAAAATGAAAAAAAAAAAACCTTTATGGTGAGTTCTTGTGTCATTTTTCCTGTAAATAGTAATAGGAAATGCATTAAAAAAAACATTTTAATCCAATGTTGCCTCTTTACACAATAATTTAAATGCAACCCTGTGTGAAAGTATTCCAAGTATTCAAAATACAGTACTCTGATTGGCCCATGTATATCAAATGTATTACAAAATACTTTTAATGCAGGTATTCGGTATTCTGTAACTAAATACTGTAAATATTTTCAAAGTATTCTTCCCATCACTGACTGTAGAGACTATATGTTTTGCTTTCTTAAATTTTAAAATGTTCAGTAACTCCAACTCCAACAAGCTACTACTGTACTACAATACTATTACTTTTATTAGTAGTGATGTCTGGGGTTTGATCATTTAATTGAGAGGTGTATAATGAAAAAATATATATGTTGTGCAGTGATTTGTGTGAGAATTGTTTAGTAAGTATCATTCTTTACATTACAATATACTGTATATCTTGTATACATAAGTTTTGGATATATAAAGTAAGATAATGGAATTATGTAGCAAAGAAAAAACGTAAATAAATGTACTAAATATATTTTTATATACCGTATTTTCCGCACTATAAGGCACATCGGATTATAAGGCGCATAGAATAGAAGCTACAGTAGTGGCTAACTATGGTAGCCATGATTAACCAATATTGATCCATATATAAGGCACATCGGATCATAAGGCGCGCTGTCGGCTTTTGAGAAAAATGAAAGGCTTTTAGGTGCGCCTTATAGTGCAGAAAATACGGTACTTTATATTCAAATTAATGAATGAATATTCGAATCTTCAAAGTACCCCCCCTTAAATAAATTTTAAAAAATAACACTGAATGAGATGGTATGTATAAGCTTTTGACTGGTGTATATTTCTTTTACATAGCATGAATACATTCAACATGAATAAAAAAAGCAAAATATTATAGCACTATTTTCAAGTATCTTTCACTGGACTATATTAGCATCACTCCACTCATAATAATAAACCAGAGAGTGTGCATTACAAATGAGTGAGGCCGTCCTTAAGTGTCTGCGTTGGTTCTCAGAGATGAAACTGTGGCTATTCTGGGCTGGTTCCACATGATAGTTATTGAGCCAGTCAAAAGCTCTCGTCCAGTCTGAGCCAGTCTGATGTGAATTACACAGACATTACTCTGTCCCTCCTCATGGCTCTGCCTCTAATCAGCACAAACAAAGGACATTTCATAGTCCAAATGTTCAATAAACATTTCAGAACCAGGTGAATAGAGATTTTGGATCTTTTATATGCCAACACTTGGCATATAAAGTGTTGGCAGTGTTGGAGACTGGGGTGGAGTGTCTTGCCCATTGGAAGTTTGACTGCCAGATCCTAGTTGATGAGTGAAATCTTAACCCAGTTTTAGTATTGGCAGCAAGTTTTTCATTCTTAGACAGATATTAATGGATACTAAAACTCATAGCGATACTATATGAATTTGAACAGGAATCGATATTGAAATTCAATACAGTGGTCACTCGCTTTAACGCAGTTCACTTTTCATGGCCTCATTGTTTCACGGATTTTTTTATTCCAATTTTTTTTTTATAGTGTATCAACGTGCATTGTGTTCTGTGTCCTGATTGCCTAACTGTAGACCTTTGCCGGTTTGTCAGTCCTTCTCCTCCGTGCCGTGTCTCCTGTACAGAACAGAATGCGTTCAGCTTTGCCGGATTTATATAAATGTTCGATCGCTTCAGTGTGACTCTGAAGTGCTGTATGTTTGCAAGTTTTCTCCCTGACAAAACCCACAATGTCAATGAAACGTTCTCAAATATAATCGAAGACTGCATGTCTGTTTATAAGAATCTTCTCACCCAAAAGAAAAAAGAGCGCCAACAACTCCCCATAACCATGTGCTTCACTTGGAAAAAGACACCTGCACCAAGGCTTTCAATGGAAAAAGATGCGACAGCGGAGCAGTGCCAGGACGAAGAGGCACGGTCAGAGGACTGTGAAATACATGCGTCACTATTCATATTTTTTTGTTGTTGAAAATCTACAAAAGTTTGAGTGTTTAAACAAGAGAGAAATGTGAGAAAATGTTAATGCCAGTCTGAGAAAAGCGTATAATGTGTGTGGTGAGGCGTTTAGAGCCTTAAAACATGTAGAATAATTGTAAAATATAAAGCTGATGACATCACGGATTTCGCCTATTGAGGGTTATTTTTAGAACGTAACCAAGTATAAGATCAATTTTTATTTATCACTGTGGCATTTATTAATGAGTCTTTTCAAAATGTAGTACTTTTTAATATAATTTGCAGTAGTAGTATTGCCTTTACTTGAATGATGAGTAGGTAGTAGCAATATTAATCGTAAGTACTACTGCTCCTGCTGGCACGGTAGCAGAGTGGTTAGCGCTCTTGCTTCACAGCAAGAAGGTTCCGGGTTCGATCCCCGGGTCGCCCGAGCCTTTCTGTGTGGAGTTTGCATGTTCTCCCCGTGTCTGGGTGGGTTTCCTCCGGGCACTCCGGTTTTCCCCACCAACCAAAAACATGCACCATAGGTACCTCCAGCTTAGGTCCTGACCAAACCGAAGCAAGAAGATCATGGAGATGGTCCCCGGGCGCCCTAATGTGTGTGCTGCCCACTGCTCCTAATATATGTATATATATATATAGGATGGGTTAAAATGCAGAGAAGAATTTCTCCAGTGTGAGATCAATAAAGTTCACTTCTTCTTCTTCTTCTTCTGCTATTACCACTGCTACTACCAGTACCAGTACTCACTCTATTCACGTTACAGAATTTTGCTATATCTTTTACTTCACTGCATCACGAGTAATAGCAATAGAATAAAAGGTAATAGTTATTTCAGTTATGTACACATTGGTGCACTTATTCTGTATTTGATGTAAACCTGCTGGATACTGGGAAAGCTGTATCCATGCATCTTAAGCTGGAGCTGCTGACTTCTGTTGCTGATGGTGCATGTATCTAGCTCCTCTCTGCTTTCTCATCTCCTGTCCTCTTTCCTCCACTCTTCTGTGCGTAAAAGGAGCAGGGGGAGGGAGGAGACAGATAAGGCAGCTTCCTCAGAAATTACCTATCAGAGGCTGGCAGTGCATCGCTGTCAGAGAAATGCTGAATTTGGTGATCCGCTGCAACGTGGAAGAGAATATGTGTGCTTAATTTAGCTGTCAGTCTATCCCAGGCCACTATGGATATCAAAGAGAACGGTGTATACTTTAAATGGAAAACAACTTACATTTTTGCTTACTGATCAGCTTGGTGTCCTGTTTTTTTTGTTTTTTCAAAAGTAATCAAAAAGCAAAAATGAAGAGCAAAATTCTAAAATGGAAAATGTCACTGTGGGCTGCATTCAATTTCACACAAACTACAAAAACTAGAGGTGGAATAAAAAATAACACTGCTTCTACAAACATTGTGCTACAGCTCAGACTGAACACTGACAGGCGCCGTAGCTTTTAAAGGCGATGTACCGGATTTTTACTGCCTTAGAAAACGTGAAAAACAGTTCACGGTTCAATTGTTCATTTTTAACAGTTTGCAATGGGCCAAAGTGAATCCTCACTTACATTATGCATTCCAAGAACCCTAATCCTCACAGTTTGTAAGTTTATAATAACTTTTTACACATCTCTGAGACCATAAGTAGAGTTTTGCCATGAAAAACAACCAGCATGCTAACACACACATCTGACACACAAAAAAAGAAAAAAAAAAATGCAATGGACTTAGTTTGACTTTAAGAGCTGCTTAAACAATATATATGTAATGTTGCCCAAGTGGGAAAAATTTAAAAATAACTAGGGCTGTCAAACGATTAATTTTCTTGATCGCAACTAATCTCAGAAATTTCATAGTTAATCGCGATTAATCGTGATTGATTTTGCATGTTTAAAATTGATATCTTGCAGTAAGACCGTTTGAATCTAAAGTTAAACTCACAATGCAAAGTATTCCTCACCATTTTTTTTATTTCAAAAAAGTGCAGAGAAAGGAAAAAGTAACAATGAACCAGTAATAATGCTTACTTTGAGAAATTGTAAATAAATGATTGAAGCCCGCTCGAGCTGCCTACGGATGCGTAGAGGGAACAAAATACTAGCAAACTCAAAATAGCGCGTTTAACCAACAATGAGTTTAATTAATACAACCAAATGAGCTGCATATGGATGGTAGAATTGCGGAAAATGCTGGCAAACACTGATCGCGATTAAAAAAATTGTTCGCGATTAAAACTCTATCGCGATTAATCGCGATTAACGCGTTAATATTCCCATCCCTAATAATAACACATTATTTTGATATTAAACTATGTTGCATTCATTTAAATATAGGTTTATTTAATATATTGAAAAACATGCATTCTTCATAGAGTGCATACTCACCTTTCCACAAACCTGACCTGCAACTTGGCTTGATGGGGTCCATGCAGATAGATTTTTAATGCCATACTGTGTATTACAATACCTTAATGAGCTTCATAAAAACAAGCAGGTGATGGACCCTCCACAAGATATATAATGCACCATTAATAATTTAAATACAATAATTATCAAAAAAATGACGGTTTTACTGAAGGAACAAACAGAGATCTCACTTCTCCCACAAGTGGTTATAATGTTATGGCTTATTGCTGTAAATTTCCAAAATGTTTATACATCTGAAATTGTTACAGATATAAAAGAAACAATAACCTGCAATTGCTTCTTCATTGTTGCTATAAACAGCTAATGTAATTCATAATAAACCAAGTAAGATTTCCAAAACCTCCTCAGAAGCCCTTGTAGCTTAACTATATTTATGACTTACATTATGCAGAGGACATGCATATTTACTTCTCTGGGAGTTTGGGACTGTGCTTTCCAGCTACGTGCACACCATACTTAAATCACACACAATTAACTAGTAATACGCCCTTAACCCCAACTTAAAATGGCACGTTCATTCATTTAGCACAGTCACAACACAAGCCTAAGGGAACAGTTGTACAGGCCTGTCTAACCGAGCACACTGTACATGACTAAGTGTTAATACCAAACCGCATATGCCTAGAGGGAGTTGGGGTGTTGAAACGTCAATGTTTTATGCCGTGAAATTGGGACACTTTTCTCCGTAGCATGTCACAACTGAATTGGATCACAGATGTAAAGTGAGAGTGATTAAAACCGAGGCTTTTCTCTGACAGCACTCACCATCAACGCAGCTAAACTAAGAGGTTTAAAAAGGACGAAAAGTTGTCTATTGAGTCAGCCAAGGTAAGGTATTATGCAAGCTCCGGCAAGAGGGGCCTGGGTTTGATTTTTGGTCGTCAGCTTTGAGAGAGGAGAGGATGTGTTTCAAAATGACTATGCTGTGTCGCCTCAGTGGAGAGAGGAGAGAATAATGAGCTGGAGGCTTGTTATGATGGATTCACACAGGTATACTTTTAATTAGAAACACTTTAAGACGAAATGATGTGATGAAATTATTGATAGAAGCAATGACGTTTTTTGCAGGCATATTAACAGGTTATTTGATGGTTTACATGTTGGATAATTGAATGGACTGTTGAAAATGCCAAGAAGGGGGAAAAAAAGACATTTGATGGATTTTTGGAGCTCTACTTGTTGCTGAAAATATTTTATACAGTTTTGAGTAAAGGCCAAGTATACTTACTGCCAGTTGCATCCACACAGGTTTGGTAAAAGTTGGTTTTAGTGGACACCTCACTACTACTTGGTATTCATAGAAGATTATAGTTTTTCATGCAAGTCAAAGGTCTCTAGTGCCTTCCAAGCTATCAGTATTCATCTTGTGTGTATTATGATTACAGATAAACAGATATGCACAAACACATTTTCAGAGGCTAAAATCCGTGAAAAGGTACTAATATTTTACTGAAAGTGTTGAAAAAATGGTCATGAAAAAGGGTAAACAAAATCTTTTGATGCACCTGTACCAGTATGTATCATGTCTACCTGGTTTCATAGGGCGTGATTGACAGGCAGATTAACCAATCAAAGAGGGGGAATCGACAATCGCAGCACCAAACCACTATTATTTATCACAGGTAGAAAAAAAAAAAGTTATATATCTTGTTTTGAAGGTTACAAGAATCATGTCCTCAGAGACATGTGATACAAATAAGCGGCTGTAGTTGGACTGTCCCATATTAAAGATCCCATGACATGGTACTTCTTGATGCTTTTATATGGCTCCTTAATGGTTCCCTAATACTGTAAATGAATCCTTCTTCAAAATCAACACTTAGTGCATGAGAAAGACACATGTACAGAGTCAGAGTCAAAAAATAACTCTCTGAACGACTCATTCTGGGCCTTGTTGCTTGAATGCAAATGAGAAGGAGACAGATGGGTAAGAGGAAGGGGGGGGGGAGCGGGCAAATGCGCCGCTGGTTCCTTGTGTTAGCGGTGCGCTGTGCCTGGCCCCACTTCCGCGTGTGCAAGCACGAAGGAGGAAAGGACAGCCTTTTCAATGAAAAAAAACACATTTGTACAGAAAATAAAATTAAACCACTGCTGTTTCAGAGGTCCAAAGGGTCAGGTAAAGGACTTCCAAGCCTAGAAACACTCGCATGTGCCTCCAGGCAAATAAAAAAACGCATTTCGCATTGCGTAGCTCCTCCGCGGTCCAAACTCTCTGGGTGTGATTTCCAGAGACAGGGGGTGGAGATCCAGACGATGGTGGAACTGCATTTGCATTTCTTTTTTCGATCTGACGTCAATAAGGTGCCTTGTCCAGAATCGCCCATTTGAGCTGTGTTTTTTTCAAACGCAGAAAAGGATCGCAAATGCTCAGTTTAGACATTACGCAACTTTTAGCCATTGGGGGGCCCTAAACAGGGTAGGGAAGCTCACATTAACGTTCAAAAACCTCAGAAAGTGAAAATTTCATGCCATGGGACCTTTAAGAAGGAGGATTTTCACGCTTTATGGTCCGTTTCCAGAGCCTTCCGGATTTGAAAAGAATGTACAAGGAATAGCTGGTCCTGGGAGATCAGTTACACATATAAGTGACCCCTGTATCTATGGACATATTTATCATTCTACCAATTAATACAGTTATAGGCTTCTAACATATATTAGTCATTTAACAATACCAAAAATTGGTATTGTTGAAGTACTGGCAACCCAAAAAAAAAAAGAAAACTACCTGTCCAGGAGCACGTCATAACATAGAAGCCTAAACAAAATGCCAGGTGGTAAAAGTCTCTTGTAATTTTCCTTTTCAAATGCAAATACATTTTTTTCACTTTATTGCTTGTTCCTAAATGCCACGACTGATTTGTAAATGACATGCAGCAGCTAATTACATTGATATTTCCAGGAGCAAAACAAGCCTCTCCACTCTCCACATTTTGGTTTTATACTTTATATCAGAATTAATTAAATACAGAACCATTTTCATGGAAGCATATACCGTATTTACCCCAACTGTTGGGATCTGTTATCTTTCCTGCATTTCCGCATCCTGATAGAACGGCATATTACATGAGTCACCAATTTAAAGGCAGGGGAGAGACTGCGAAAATCTGTGCCCAAAGTAAATGAGTAAAACACACTAGTCCCCGAAGAACCTTAGAGAAGCAATAAACCTCCACCTCCACTAATAGAGCTGCCAAATGCTCGCTTACACATTACACCACAGCTGCTCCGTATAAGGGGGAGCCATCTTTAAGTGCTGCGAAGTATGTCCCACAGTAAATTTGGGCTAATATTTCACACTGTGGGTCCGGCACTTAAAAGTATATATGCAATTTCCAGCCAATTTAATGGAACTGCTTGCGTTCTGAACCTGCAAGAGTTTGTGCAAGCAAGGAAGAATGTATCTCTGAGCTTTGATGCTTCGAAGTTGTTCAGGTCTGTCTGATTTAAATGATACATTTAAATGCGGTTAGAATAGTATTTGGTGTGTATAGCCTGGTTAAATTACTTTGTTAACTTTAGACCAAGGGAAAAAAACCCTAAGTTGCATGGATAAACTTTGCTGTCACGATTTTAAATGTGGACTTATTAAACGTATTTATTTAAAGGGACAGTGTGTAAGATTTTTACCCGTTAATTACTGAAATTGAAGATACCCATTCAATAATACATTGTTTTCCAAGCCTTTTCACTTCCATCATGAAATCAAAGTATTCTTTTGGACTTAGATATAGTCACATAAAAGGGGGATCTTCCCCATGCAGAGGCAGCCATTTTGAATACGAGAGCCGCAGAAGGACATTTGGGCTCCGCCTTCGCCTTCGCCTTGGCTCGTGGTTTTGGGTAAACAACACAAGCATGCTGCCGGATCAGACGTCGTAATGGATCTAACACGTGTTTTGGACTAAATTGTTTTACTGGATTTTATTCGCTGGATCCTTACGGACAAATTGAGAGCAAGTTTATGGTGAAATACAGAGTTTGACCTGTGCAAAGCATTCTAAGGTAAGCTAACCTCGTTTTGTGCTTTTCCGTATAAAAGCCCCATGTGCTCGGGGAGTGATTATTGTGCAGGGAAATGAATTGCATAGTCAAAAAGAGGAGACTGTAAGGTTTCATTTGATGTGTAGAGTGTCATGGTACATGATCGGGAATGTGTTTTCATGAGAAAAGAACAAAAAAACAAAAACAGGACCGCGTTTTATATATACAGTAGTGGCGCGCGGCTCGTGCGCGCGCCCGGGTGACCCTCGAGGTCTGCAGTAGCTAAAACAGAAAGTGCAATAGCACCATCCACCTATGCGCCACGAATCCTACACACTGGGGCTTTAAGACAAGCACCATCCAATCCAATCCAATCCACTTTATTTATATAGCACATTTCATAAACTAAAAGCGTTTCCAAAGTGCTGCACAGAAACATCATTTAAAATAAACAAATAATCACAGAAACAAGTGTGCATACAAATAAATATACCATAAAATAATAAAAATATAGAATAAAAAAATAAAAATAAATAAATAAATAAAAATACAAACGCTAAAAAATAAATAAATAAATACTCTAAGAACAATAAAATAATTAAAAAAACCATGCCAATTTACAGGTCCGATTTGTGGAGAGGCACCCACTTACAGTACAATGCATACTTTTCAGGGTACAGTGGTACCTCACCTTACGAAATTAATTCATTCCAGAAGTGGTTTCGTAACGTGAATTTTTCATCAGTTGAGTAGCTATTTCAATGGAAAAAGCCTGATTCGTTCCAAGGTTGTTTTTTTTATAGTGTAACATTTTTTTTTTATAGTGTAACTTTGTGTTATGCGTCCTGATTGGCTAAGAGACTGTAGAGCCAGGACTAAACGTGGAATAAACCAGGTCTAGACCAGAACTAAACCAGGTCTAAACCAGGTCTAAGCCTGGACTGGACCTGGACTAAACCAGGACTGGACCAGGTCTAGACCTGGACTAAACCAGGACTAGACCAGGATTAAATCACCCCGTGTGTCTCTTCGCTGGTTTCGTGCGGCTTTTGCGTTCGTTTGTGGGTGTTCGGTTTGTGGCTCCCCGACCGGCGTCTCTCTCTTGCTCTCTGGCCCCAGCATGCACCTAGACGGCAGAGCATGGAGCGCTTCTCCTGGTTTGCGTAACCAGACTCTGATTCAACTGTCCAAGTGTGCACCCTCGTACGCCCCAGGGAGGGAAACAGAGTCCAGATCACGGAGAACAGTTTATAGGCAGGGAACAGTTGAATCAGAGTCTGGTTACGCAAACCAGGAGAAGCGCTCTGTGCTATGCAGTCTAGGCGCGCGCTGGGGCCAGAGAGCGAGAGAGAGACACCGGTTGGGGAATGACGGCGCTACAGGTGCTCCGTCACACTGCGTGTTCGCCGCGGTTCTATGTCGTGCTCGCGGTGCTCCTGTCTCCGCGCTCCTTGCGTGTTCGGCGCTAGAGCTAAGAGGTGCTCTTTGAGCGGGCACGACTGCGGGGTTTTCCCCGGGGCTGGCTCTGGTTCTATCCGACTTCCAGAGCCGGGGGGCTGACACTGTGAGCTAACAGGCCGAGAAAGGTGCTCTTTGAGCGGGGATAACAGCGGGGCGTGCATCTGAGCGCGCATTATTCGAATTTTTCAGATTTCGTATCTAGAGACCAA
This sequence comes from Paratrypauchen microcephalus, assembly GCA_036785185.1. Lineage (NCBI taxonomy): Eukaryota > Metazoa > Chordata > Actinopteri > Gobiiformes > Gobiidae > Paratrypauchen > Paratrypauchen microcephalus. Next base: position 4,694,094 of record JAVJIX010000016.1, on the reverse strand, counting down.
AATTTAACGTGAAGGCATTTCGTAACTTGGATTTTTCATATGTAGGGTCTTTCATAAGGTGAGGTACCACTGTACTGTTTTATTGTATAAACACCTATAATTAATAAGAAGCAAGTTTAAAGCCATACTGAGTTACATTCCAGGGAAAGCAATGCGCTTAGTGTATCTCCATGGACACAACCAGGTGCTGGACTTGTACCAGCAAACACAGTGCACCTTTAAATCTAACTCTTTTTTTGCCTCCAGGCTCTCCTCTACACTGATTTCACCCTAACTTGGCCAAGTGGTGTTATCTGCTTGCCTTCATGGAGATACTGTACGTCTAATGCCATACTGTGGAACATTCCAGGCAAAGTGATGACATCTTCATGGAGACAAGCAGACAGACCCTCCAACAGAAAAGTTACACAGTGCACCTTCAAATATTGCAACCACTAAAAGTGACTTGACGTTTATTAGACGAGGTTAGTTCTTACAGAGTGAGATAACTTGCAGATCTTTCAAGGAAGCATCCATCTTCCTGAATCAAGGTCTTTTGATAATTTATTTGAATAGATTCTTTTTTCAGATCAAGGTTTAGGTTTTTGTTTTCATACTTGAGAGTTTATCTGCTCAGTAGCGATGATCATTCTGAAGAAGACCACTGGTAAGCATTCATCGCAGTCAGGTATGAAAACAAACTAAACCTTGAGCTGAAAAAAGAATCTATTCAAATAAGGCCCCTGCATTATGCTCACGTTGATCATCGGTTATGTTTACTTGAACACACGATCATGATCTGCAGGTTTTGACAGGGAATATTTGCAAAAAAAAAGATTAAAGATCGAAAGGGTTATTATAAAATTCATTGCACTTTCAAATACAACAGTTAGTCTAAAAATGCATGGATTAACTAACTGATCAGATTTCCTAAGTGCATGTAAACACAACCTAAATCAGATCATATGCGTAGCTGTGTTATCAGATTATTCTAGTTATGTGCATTTTTCTGTCCATGTGAATGCATACCCTCTGACATGTAGAAGAAACATCAGTATCACATAGATGGAGTGGATATGATGATGCCTGTGTCTACCAGGGGGTCATGACAGCCTCTGAGCTATGTTCTGTGAGTCTGTTGCTCCAATAGACAGCCGTGCCCTGGGGGTCAAAGAATAGACCGCTCTGCAGACATGAGACCGCTCCAGCATCTTAACCTACTGGGGATTACTATCATCATTAGAGATGTTTTTCACCACATCGCCTTGGGACAGAATAAATGAGCCTTTAGACAGAACAAATGGCTGGTCTGAGAGGGCAGAGATGCACAGTCCCCGGCCTCCATTAGAAGAGACTGTGTTATTCAGTCTGGGCTCTCCCCATGGTCCTCTCGCTGTGAGGCACCAGAGACTCACAGCCAGACAGCCCTGCCGACTTCTGCTGTTCAATGAAAAATGTCAGGGAATCTGAGCGAATGGACGGAGATGGCACAAAGCTCCAGACGGTTTTGATCCAATCTTGGGAGCAGTCGAAAGGTATGAAAACAAACAAAATCTTGGTCTTAAAAAAGAATGCTTTAAAATAAGACCCTTGCTTTATGCTTATTTCTGTTATTGCCTATGTTTACCTGTACACCAACAGTCTCATCATGTAAACAGTTACATCTGTTCACATTTGTGCAGGTTTTGGCAGGGAAGATTTACAAAAACATGTTAAAGATCGAAAGAGTTATTATAAATTTCAGTGTACTGAAACTGAAAGCACTACTCTCCCCATGGCCCTCTCGCTGTGAGGCACACCCACACAGCCACGCCGACTTCAGCGACTCAATGAAAAACACCAAGGCATCTGAGAGTATAGACAGAGAAGGCATAAAGCTCCAGAAGGACGGGACAGAAGCAGAGATCGTGGGACATTCTCAAGCATCTCATTAGCCTTGGAGTTGAAATGTCAGACTGTGGGCTCGTCTAGTTCAGTGGGCTCCAGACCCCTCCCCCCACAGAGACCCAGAGCACTGAGCAAACAAAGTGGCTAAAGAGCTCGGCCATTTAAGATTCAAACAAGAATCCATTTGACTGTGTGACATTTCGTTCAGACTGACAAATGAAAGTGAGACTGAATTTTGGATAGACTGCTATTCGGGGCAGTTTACAAAGGCATGTTCGAAGTCCGATCAGATGTGTTATACTGCATACTAATAGAGGCACATTATGGGTTGTCAAGGGTATCTGAAAGATACTAAAAACGTCACACAGGAGAGGACAGGAATTAACCTTTCCTGAATAGCTTTAGAATGATCTTGAGCTTTATCTGAAGTATAAAACCACATAGAATACGCCCATGGACCACTATGGAACACACCTAGATGGCTGAGGGATAATATAAACAAAAGAACAATTATTTAATGTTAAAAATCATATTAAATTGCCTAAAGAAAGTGTTTTTAATAACCATTTTGGTTTTGGTATCAAGTATCAAGTATCTTCCAAAAAATACTGTCTAGGTAAGTTGAAAAATGTTTTTGTTGAAAAATCTTTGGTTAGATTTGAATTGATAGTAAGTAAAAATATATAGCTTTTTACACAGACTCTTACATCTTGCTTCATTCAGGTTAAACTTTTTTTTACTTCACTACTCCAATCAAAATAATATGTTCTTAATTCAAGCCATATGAACTTAAAATTTTGATTTTTGAAGTCTGCCAACAATTTCTCCTTGTAGTAATGAATGATTATAAGTTTTGACTGGGTGACTTTGATTGAGAAGGTTCTCGTGTCCGTGCACATTACCTCTGCTGGTTTCAGGAGCCGCAGAGCACTGCCCTGAGTACTACTTGATGCCTCGATGATTTGTGTGACATTTACTGGTAAAGGGCATTGTCGACAAAAGAATATCCACAAGGAGGAAACACAAATTCTCTAATATCCACAATTTTGTCTCACCTTTGCACAACTCGTCTAATAGAAGTAGACAGAACACAATATATAGCTTAGTGATATTGTTATTTTCAATTTCGTAAGTGCAAATTAAGCTGTGTCAAGTTTTCCAAAAGTACATTTCACTACAAGTGCCTACATCAGTACATTATTTTAGATGGTTCGGTATTCAGACTACAAGAATTCATTGTTTTCAAAGTCATTTTCAATATACTGAAAAAGTGAAGGTACAACCGTACAACAAAGGTACAACAAAACAATTATACTGAAAATGGGTAAACAAAATCTTTTGATAACAAACTTTGATCCCTGGTGCGTCCTTACCTGGCCAGCCAGAACCACATGCTGTGACAAAACTTTCCAAAGACGAGTGGAACTGCAGCCATACCCTGTCTCCCTGATTTCAGAGGGCGTGACTGACAGGTGGATTAAACAATCAGCGAGAAGCATCCTTAGACAAAACAAACATGTCTGTATCAAGATTTCCAAAAGTATATTTCACTACAAAAGCGCCTACATCAATACATTATTTTAAATGGTTTTGCATTCACACAAGAACTGTTTCTGAACTGTTTTCAAAGCTGTTGCAATTTAGGTTATTTAACTAATACATACAACTTTATGTGTAGATTGTAATAATACAATCTAATCACAAGAATCTATTGCCCAATTTGCGAGTTATTTATACAGTCTAAACATGGCAATAAGATCTAGCTGTTCCCAATTAACTTCCACTGCACACAAATGGCATGCAAAAAGATTCAGACTTTTCCACTCTGTCACTGTGCTAATTGCTAGCATTTTGTTTTAGCCCACATAAATACTCTAGCCAATTTTCTGGACAATGGGAAGGCATTAACAACTTTTGCAATATGCCCTCATAACCCAGTACATATCCGGCGCCTATTGTTATACTAGGACCGACGGCCATGTGTACATTCAGATAGTAGCCCTCGCTCTCTCCATTCCCAACCAAAATGAACAATGATAATGACTGATTAATGGTCGCCCCAGAGTGGTTTTGGAATTGGCTCGGATACAAACACGACGCAGTAGTTGAATAGCCTCATACGGCAATTAGACTCGAAGCCAAGGCTACCACAGTATAAGTATCTCCCAGCATGCACCACCGCATCACTCACCAACACGCGCATTCCAGTGTAACTAACCCTGCTTTATGACACACTTTGTTCAGGGGAGTCAGGTTTTGAGGCTAACCTACTCGCCATATAATTTCAAGTGATAAAGGACAAAAACCTCAGCAGAAAATTCATGGGAAGTAACCAACAGGAAAAAAATCACTTAAACTGCCATATATAAAGATTATCAGCTCAACTTGCAATTTAAAATGGAATATTGGGCCATTGTTTTGAGGTAAGATTAAGGTGTACTTCAGAAGTCCCACATCAGCCTGTCAGTGTGCCGTGCTGCCGTACAATGCTAAAGGACCATCTCCAGATCTTGAGCTAGGCTTGCTCAGGATTACCTTAGCTGGAGGATTTTGAACTTAATGTGCATGTTTTGTGTTGATGAGGGAAACTGGAGTGCCCAGAGGAAACCTGGAAACATGTAAACTCCACACAGAAAGAGCAGCCTGGGAGTTGAAGAAGAAGAAGTGAACTTTATTGATCTCACACTGGAGGAAGGAATTTTACCTATGGTGCATGTTTTGGGTTGGTGGGGGAAACCGGAGTGCCCGGAGGAAACCCACCCAGACATGGGGAGAACATGCAAACTCCACACAGAAAGGCCTGGAACCTTCTTGCTGTGATGCGTGACTGCGAGCCATTCAGCCGCCATGCTTGTTTTTGCTAGTTTCTGTATTTATTTTTATTTACTTTTTTGTTTTCTTGTTAGGACAAGAAAAAAGATCTATTAACCTTGAGGCGGAAAAAAGTACATGATACTTTGCAGCTGATGTCATCAACATTCCCTGGAGGTGTGATGCTAACTGTAGGCTCTACTCTATCTGAAGCTTTGTTCCTCAAGTTAGGCTTGAATCTGAGCTTTGTTTTAACACAATCTGAAAAGAAAGAGCTGACTTATTTGGAACTATTTCAGATGATCTTAAAGTTTTTTGACAATGTTTGCTAATGTGTTTATTGTATCTCTAAGGTAACTGCTGAATTATTCCACCATTAGAGATGCATTTTGAACACCCCCCAGTGCGATGTCAAGTATCAATACAGTGAGTGATAATAATTCAACGTGATTAAGCAATTAAAGAATGCAGCTATGATCCTACGAGCCTTCAGTGTTTCCACCATGCCCAAAGGCCTAGTACAGCGCTGCATCATTTCCTGTTTAGGAACAAGACCCAGATTTAATTTAGATATACATTTGTGGGAATTAAATCACCACATTCTTAAGCTCAATTACCCCTGGTGCTATTTAGTGGAATTAATACACTCGCTCTCGCACAAAGCACAACACAAGGACAGACCCAGACATACCCCACTAATAAAAGATGCAGGAAGCTGGTTTCGCCTCGGCTTGTAACGTCACTGGGGAATTCACACAATTGTTGACTTCCATGTAGAGAGACAATGAGTTCAGCTCCACCGGCTTGTAGGGCAGAACGTAGTAATTACCACAGCTCAGAGGAGGCGCTATAGACCCTCTTCACACCAGCCTGAGGGCCAAGCATAGAGCAAGTGTTGGGGAGCGGATAAGAATATCACAGCAGCGTACCAAGCAAAGTAGAAGTATGCGGAAATGAGGGATGAGGAGGCCCAAACATTGTCATCTGTCCTTGGGTGCCCTTCTGTCGCAGTATTGTTCTGTGAGAGGCAGATAAGTTGGAGAGTTGGAGGCGCTGCAGTGAGTGAACAGCCCACAGAATGAAGAGAGAAGAAGAAAATCAATGATAAGAGTTGCACTTGCCACAGAATAGAAGTGAGACGGGCTAACAGAGGGGGAGGGGAAGCCTTGTATGGTTCAAAATGCTGTTAATAAATAATGATATGAAAAGCAATATATGAAATCTGTTGATCTCTGTAAACAAGCACAAATTTTGACTTTTTATATGTGACATGTGACAATTATAAGAACACAAGATACTAACTGCTAATATCTGGTGTGTCAAAATATTGCATAAAAAGTGTTTTTAATTATCATGGGGGTGTTAAAATCAGTACTGAGAATCAAGCTCTTCCCTTCGTATCAAAATAAAGCAGTTTTGGTATCCTGGCAACACTTGCATAAAGGTGCAGTTAGTTATGTGCAGCTAAAGATCGGTAAATTGATATTTTATTGATCCCGGTAAAGGAAATTCTAATTTTAGCAGCAGCAACAACGATACAATAAAGGTGGAGTGTTCAATTTGGTCAACAAAGTAGTTTCAAAATCTTAATAAGTCAAAACATAAATTCAGTATTTTCTAAAATGCCACACAATAGGATGACGGTTAGAGGAGAATTACTTAGTGATTCCAGAAAGAATAAAAGCCACTACACAATTTCTGATTGTGCACAGCGTTCAATTTAAACTAACCCAAGGGTAATCATGGACAGTAGATCACAGTTTAATTATAAAGACTGTTTTTGAAAGCAGCTGTTTTCAAGGTGCCCTCTTACTTCTGCTTCACTTATTACAAACTTAGCTGCAAGGATTCATCATTGGTTTAACATGGAACCAAGCCAAGAGCTCTGACTTATTTATGGGTTTCAGCATCCTGTTATATAAAAGTTCTGTTATTCTGAGGACGACTGACCATTCATAAGATACAATACTTTGTTTTGAATTGTTAATGGCTACGGAAACAGTCCTAACTTCATCATTGTGACACCGATGAATAATTTCCACTGAGACTGGAAACCTGGTAGGAATTAATATTTAGACAATGAAGCATTAAATATGATCTCGCATGTGTAAACTATCATATAATAATGTAGCAGTGCTGGTTTCTGAAGGTAAGACAAAGCTCATTCCACTTCATCCAAAGATAAGCAAATCCTTTTCCTCATGATGATTACATTAGGGGCACTTCCTGCTTAATGTGCAGATGTCCCCTCAAATATGTGTAATATATACAACCTCCCCAGGTCAGCCCACCACTCCAATCATTACTCTATATCTAAAGAGGCCCAAATGACAGGCTTCTCTTCTTCCCAAAGTTTTAAGGCAGTTTTCTCAATACAATTACCCCCGTGCACCAGTATCTAAATTAAAGTTAAATATTTTGCAACTCATCCAAAAGCTGCAGTGAATAGGCCTTGGCGTTAGATAAATCTGAGAGCAAACACGTGAAGAGAAAATGATTTGCTGCGAGGCTGTTCTGAATTTCCTGAGCTCTGTGGTGTTAGCTGTCCAAACACTGGTGGTTAGGGCCAACGTCAACTATTACTGAGCGCACTGGCAGCTTTCACTTTCAGCTCTCAGGGGTAAAGGTCACAAGAGAATACCACTAGTAGTTGTGCTGTGATGAAGAGAGAGAGGAAAAAAAGGTTACAGCAACTTAATGTGTTATTGTAAACCAAAAGAGACTATATTTTTAAATGTCCTTTTGTCTTTTTATTGTTTCCTTGTCACAGTAACACAGTCTTTTCCAATTTATTTCTGTGTCAAAGAATATTTGAGTTTGCTTAGATTATAACAAAGCTCTGAAACTCTGAACTACTACAACAAAACCTACTCAACAAAAGTGTGTTGAAATAACAATATAATCCACAACAAAAATGGATAATTAAACATTATTAAACAGAATAATAAAAACATTTGGGTTTGAATTTGATTTACCAAAAAGAAACATTGTTCTGTTTGATATATTAATATACGACAGCAGCTCAGTTGGTAATGTTGATCTGATCTGAAGGTTGGCAGTACGACTCCCGCTCTCGACTTGAACATTATTGACAGCGAGATTCCAGCTCCCCAGATGAATACTGTCATTGTGTCCTTGGGCAAGACACTTATCCCACCTTGCCCCCAGTGTCTGTATACACTGGTGTATAAATGTGAGTGGTCCCTTGATGTAAAACACTTGAAACTTCCTTGAAGATGGAAAAGAACTATATAAAAATGTGACAACCCACAATTACACATCAAATTAGTTGACTATTTAACCTGATATTGCCTGTTTACCTCTTCCCCAGTTTAGAATCAGCCATTTCTAAAACAAAAAAAACAAAAAAATTGTAAAATAACATCCACTTAGTCCAAAAGTGAAAGCATAGCCTCTCTGAATGTTTTTATTTGGGCTGGCCTGGTGAGGCGGAAGGACTTTGAGTGTGTTTTGGCATAGATTAGTGCTTCAGCTGTGAGGAAAGGACAGCCCAATTTGTCACTAGAGTACATTGAACTAATCACATCAAAGGAAGAGCTAGCAGGCTAATATAAGCCTACAAGCAGGACGCCTCATTCATTAGTTTGCATCTGCAGGACAAATCACTTCAGTGCTGACACACAAAGGAGCTCCCAGAGAAACAAAACAGCACAGAGGCTCTGCAGTTTCATAAAGACTCTATATGGCACCCACTCTGATCTTGTTTAAACCCACACAGTCTGAAATTTGACTTGATATGCAAATGTACAGCACTGTATAAGTCATAGTTATGAGGACAGGCCAAGGTAGATAAAAATAGGCCAGCACAAAACACGGAACTGAACTGAAATAGGAAAGTAAGCGTTAGCAGCAAAGACACAGGTCCTTCATGCTGCAGACTATACATCATAAAAATAAACAAAAAACGTTAAACACATTTGAGTTTGAATTTTTAGCTTTCAAAAAATCAATACCCAGAAACTAATCACAACTAAAAGTTGTATCATACTCATTTGAACTATTGATAATGTAAACATTACATAAAGTCATATACATACATACAAATATAGTCTTAGAATAGACTTTATGTAGACTGAGTACATCAGAACTAGCTGCCGGCTGGTTAGATCAACTGGTAAGTCACTGACTTTCCCCCCGGGGGTTGTGGGTTCAAATCCCTCCCGGCAATGAGCAAACCAGTGTGGGTCCTTGGGCAAGACCCTTCACGGTACGCCGAAAGATGGCGGCTCACTGCTCCTGAAAAAGGATGGGTCAAATGCAGAAGTCAAATTTCTCCCGTGTGTCACTGTGTGTCATTGTGTGTGAGACCAATAAAGGCTTAATCTAATCTTAATCTTAAGAGGAGGACACAGAAATATTAAAACAAACTACACACTGTTGTATCAAAATCAGAACTGATTTTTCAATATGGAAATCAGATTTGGAATTTGTTAACATGACAACACTTGTCATTTTTATATATTACGTGTAAAGAACATGTTAAAAAAAATGATCCAGGAATAGAAGGAAGAAGAGCGTATGAGCGTACACACTTCACTACAAGACAGATCATCAATTTTTCTTTATAAAAACAAGCTAAAAATTGAAAATGGGCAATAGGGTTGGGCGGTAATACGGTATACTGCGGTATCTAAAAATAGCAACGGTATCAGATTCATTACCGTCATAAAAAAAAAAAAAAAATCTTGCCCTAATATAATATTAACTATAATTAATTGAATGCCTAAATAAAGAGTGTTTGTCCAGCACCTATGTATGTGTGGTTGTGTTTGTTAATTTAATACTATTACAGTTTAAAAGTAATATTACTATCGGAGAGATGACGTTCGATGAAGTTCCTGCACGTTGCGTCGTCACGTGTCATTCCCGCTCAGAAGGAGGAGAAAAACAAGACAACATGACAGGCCGCGCTGAGTTGGTCCCAAAGTAAAACACAACGTCTGCAATTTGGCAGCATTTCAGATTTCGGCCAAATGACAAGGGAGAGCCGGGAAATGTCAACGAGGCTGTGTGTAAAACGTGCATGCAGACGGTGGCGGTGTTCTGGTGAAACATCCTACCCGTCGAGAGATAACAGGGGCACTGTGGAGGAGCAGAGGCAACTGCATATTGTCACGAGTGTAGTGCACTCGTGAATGTACGCATAATTCACCTTCTTAACTGTGTTGTTACAGCTTTGCCATGCGGGTTTTGCTCAGTTCTTGGTTAAGCACTTGGTTATAAAGTCGCTGCTTCTGATAACAGTTGCGGTCCCTTTAAAAAAGGCGTGACGTTTGACACGCTGCTTTTGTGTTCTAACGCAACGCCTTTTCTGATATTCTCGCGTGTTAAAAACAACTCACCGTTTTTGAGTCTGAAATGTGAGAAGTTTTCGGGTTTCTTATTACAAACGCAACTTCCACACGAGGCTGTTATTCTGGGAGATGAAGACCCCCTTCTTTGGAGGAAATCCAATGGAGTCAGGCGCTTTCCTCTGATAAAATACCTGTGCGTTTGTGCCACAAGATCTCCATCGGAACGGGTCTTCAGCACCGCGGGCGAAGTTGTCAATCCACAACGTGCTCTACTCAAGCCGGAAAAAGTGAACATGCTGGTTTTGCATTCAATAGCTTAATATTTTTATTTTCAATAAGGAGTAGCTTTTTCTGACGGACGAAAACGGTCCGGGATGTTGTATAGTTGTACGTTTAATTTATTTGATTCATGTTAATAGATTTTAAAAATATACAAACGAGCAGTATTTTCCACTGCGTTCTCGGAACATATATGCACATTTTCGGTTATGTCTTGTTATTTATTTTTCAGATTTTCTTTTCTTTTATTCCTGTTGGTTTGTTAGCTTTAGCCCACAGACAATTATTATTATTATTTCGTCCTGTCGGTTGGCTGCTGTATTTGCACTTTAAACATTTGTTAATAAAAGTTACTAATTTTGTACATGTTTTGTTATGTTTTCAGTATCATTAGGCCTATGTAATGTTTGCTATTCTGTTTCTGAACGGTATAGGTGCAAGCTCCCATTTGGCGAGGCGACTCCACTGTAGTGCTACCAAGTGTTGTTTTTTTTTTTTAGCCTTAGCAACGGTAATACCGTATACCCCGGGAAAATGTGGAGACGGTTTAACGGTATCAAAATTTGGATACCGCCCAACTCTAATGGGCAATTATTTATTTGTCTAAATTCATCTTAAAGGTGCACTGTGTAACTTTCCCATCACAATGGAGATTTTGTTGCTTTGCCTGGAATTCTTCACAGTATATTAAACTTATCCATTTCCATAGAGACAAGAACCATGCCAATTTACAGGTCTGATTTGCAGAGAAGTGGACTTGTTTACAGTAGAATGCATATTTTTCAAAGTCATATTTTTTTGTAAATAAACCAGCTATAATTAAATAATAAGCAAGTGATAAAAGGAGAAGTTCAATTTGTCAACTGGACAAAGTTTGTTTGGTTGAAAACGTTTCGCCGCTCATCCGAGAGGCTTCGTCAGCTCTGGCCCTCATGCTGGTTTGACCCTGTTTATATCTAGCTGCAAGGGAGGAGCTATCTACCCTGAACAAAGCTCTGAACCTATCCCAGCTACTCTCTTTTGTTTTACGAATTCCTCTGGCGTCTAGTATTAGCATATCTATAAGCCCTAGGAGGCGCTCACTACACTGAAATAGCTCTGAAACTATCGACTAATCTGTCTCTTTGTATTTCAAATTTCTCTGGCGTCCAATTCCCTATTCAAGACAACGACCCTCTCCATCCCTCTGTAATGGCTTGTCTGTCCTAATGATTCTTTGTTTGAGAATCGAATTATAGATGGGAGACAAGTTGTGTCTAACTCCCCCATTTCTGTTCAACGACGGATTCTCTTTTTTGACAAAAATAGCCTCTTTAACTCCCCTCTCAAACCAGTTCTTTTCTCTGGCTAAGATCTGAACCTCACTGTCCTCAAAAGAATGGCCCGCGGCTTCTAGGTGAAGATATACGGCAGATGACGGTCCACTCTGGCCCGCCCGCCTGTGTTGGTACATCCTCTTGTGAAGTGGCTGCTTGGTTTCCCCAATATAGCGCTCACTGCAGTCTTCACTACACTGAATGGAGTAGACCACATTGCTTTGTTTGTGGCTCGGTGTTTTGTCCTTTGGGTGGACGAGTTTTTGTCTTAAAGTGTTTGTGGGTTTGAAATAAACTGGAATTTCATATTGTCTGAAAATCCTCTGTAGTTTTTCCGAAACGCCGGCCAGGTACGGAATCGCTACCCCTTTCCTCCTGGGTTCGGATTCTCTGTTGTCTTGTTTCTTGCCCTTGTCTCTCTTGGTTTTGTTGACAGCCCATTTAGGATATCCACAAACAAGTATAATGTCATATTGTGCTACATTACGTGGAAAACAATCTCCCTAGCATAATGTCCACAAGGTGTACGAGCAAAGTTACATAGTGTGCCTTTAACCAAGATGGCGCTGGAGAGGCCAGCCGCCTGCGGGAGTAGCTCCGTCCCTACTTTTCCTTTTTTCCTCTTTTTACTTGTATATAGTCGTTTTTCTCGCTTTTTCTTTAGAGTAGGTGAAACACGGTGCAGTCGCACACCTGGGAAGCCTACTCTCACTACAGCTATATCGTTAGCTGTAGTGTTTTTGTTCACTTTATGAATCTGAGCCAGGAGTTACGCCAGGGTACTTCAGCCACGCATAGGATTACATACGCACATGACCAGCTCCTCGAGCTACGGGGTCCATCTCTACTCCACGCGGGGAAACCGGAGGTCCCAGCAGAGATACAGAGAAAGAGGAGAGGCTGCAGGGGCGGACACAAGAAACGGAGACCGTATTTACCGAATGGATTACGTACGGTAATCACGGGAAATGCGTTCTGTGACCAACAAGGTGGAGGAGCTGACCGCGCTGACCCAACATCAGAGACAATTCCGGAACTGCAGTCTGATGTGCTTCACCGAAACGTGGCTGAATGGGAATATACCGGACAATGTAATCTCACTGGACGGATTTATTATGAGTCGTGCAGATCGGACTGTAACGGGGAGCGGGAAAAAACGAGGAGGTGGACTGATTTTCTTCATTAACGAACGCTGGTGCCATCCTGGGAACGTGCACGTGAAACATCAGCTGTGCTCCCGGGACATTGAAATACTCGCTGTTGGTATGAGGCCGTTCTATTTGCCCAGAGAATTTACACACATTATTGTATTCTGTGTTTACATTCCTCCATCGGCGGATGGAGCGGCAGCATGCAAGCAGCTCCATAGCGCTGTGAATGACATGATGACACGTCATCCGTGCGCCCTATTTCTGATCACTGGGGACTTTAACCATACATCACTCTCCACTACTCTTCCCACTTTCACACAATACGTCACATTCCCCACGAGAGACAATAAGACTTTGGACTTGTTTTATGCCAATATCAAAGACGCTTGCACCTCCGCCCCCCTCCCCCCGCTCGGACGCTTGGATCACTGTCTGGTTTACCTGCTCCCTGAATACACACCCAGGGTGCCAAGAGGACCTGTGTAGAAGCGGTCTGTGAAGCTTTGGACTCAGGAGGCCTGTGAGAGTCTGAGGGACTGTTTCCAAAACACTGACTGGGACATTTTCATTGACTCTTATGGAGACGACATCAACGGCTTGACCCATGCATCACAGACTACATCAACTTCTGCGTGGAGAACATTGTACAAACCAGGAGAGTACGGTGTTTCTCCAACAACCACCCCTGGGTCATCCCTGAGCTTAAAGCCCTCCTGAACCAGAAGAAAAGGGCTTTCACCTCAGGGGACAGAGAGGAGCAGAAAAGGGTCCAGAGGGAGCTCCAGTGGAGGATCCGACAGGCCAAGAAGGATTATGGGAGGAAGATGGAGGAGCAGCTGGCCCAGAACAATGCACGGGGCGTGTGGAGAGGACAGAGGAACATGTCTGGTTTTGGACAGAGTGGTAGAGGGACAGCTGACGGTGATCAGCGCTGGGCGGACGAATTAAACTGTTACTTCAACAGGTTTGACTCGCCCCCCCACCCCCTCTGCCGCCCTGCCGACTCCCCCCTCTTCACACTTCACCAGGCCAGTAGCCACATCCCCCTCCCCCTTCGGACCCAACCCAGCCCCCCTCCAGTCCACCCCGGTCCCCCCTCACTCCCCCCTCTTCATCACACCGGACGAGGTGAGGCGACTAAGGCAGAGGAAATCCGCAGACCTGACGGTATCTGCCCCAGGCTGCTGAGAACCTGCGCAGACCAGCTCTGTGAGGTTCTCTGCTACATCTTCAATCTGAGCCTTAGCCTGGAGAAGGTCCCCGTCCTGTGGAAGACCTCCTGTGTGGTTCCGGTTCCCAAAACAACAAACGCCAGCGAACCGGCCCACTACAGACCAGTCGCCTTGACCTCCCACCTCATGAAGACCATGGAGAGGGTGATCCTCAGTCACCTCCGCTCTGTGGTGAGCCCCACCCTGGACCCGCTGCAGTTTGCCTACAAGCCAAACGTAGGAGTAGAGGACGCCGTCATCTTCTTGCTCCAGCGGGCGCTCACCCACCTAGAGACCGCCGGGAGTGCTGTGAGAGTCCCATTCTTTGACTTCTCCAGCGCCTTCAACACCATCAGGCTGGCGCTGCTGCGGGGGAAGCTGGAGGATGCGGGAGTTGATGGACATCTCGCTGCCTGGACCATCGACTACCTCACTGACCGTCCACAGTATGTGCGGCTGCGCGGCTGTGAGTCAGAGGTGGTAGTCTGCAGCACTCTGGCCCCCCAGGGAACTGTCCTCTCGCCCTTCCTCTTCACCAATTACACCTCGGACTTCACATACAACACAGACAGCTGCCATCTCCAGAAGTTCTCTGACGACTCGGCCATTGTGGGCTGTGTGTCTGAGGGGAACGAGTTGGAGTACCGCTCGGTCATCAGTGACTTTGTGGACTGGTGTGGGCGCAACCACCTGTGCCTTAACACTAGTAAGACTAAGGAGCTGGTGATCGACTTCAGGAGGAGACCACTACCTCACTCACCGGTGAACATAGACATGGACATAGACATGGACATAGAGACTGTGGACAGTTTCAAGTACCTGGGGGTTCACCTCAACAATAACCTGGACTGGTCCCACAATACCGACACCCTGTACAAGACGGGCCAAAGTCGCCTCCACCTCCTGAGGAGGCTGAGGTGCTTTGGTGTGTGCAGTCCTCTGCTCAAGACTTGTTAAGACTCTCTGGTGGCCTCTGCTCTCCTCTACACTGTCGTCTGCTGGGCCCCGAGCAGCACAGAGCGGGACAGAAAGACTTAATAAGCTGGTCAGGAGGGCCAGCTCTGTCCTGGGCTGTCCTCTGGACTCTGTAGAGGAGGTGGCTGAGAGGAGGGTGCTGGCCAAATTCACGTCCATCATGGACGACACCTCCCACCCTCTGCACCGGACTGTAGAGGAGCTGAGCAGCTCCTTCAGTAGCCGACCGAGGCACCCCAGTGCAAGAAGGAGTGCTACCGCAGATCCTTCATCCCCACCGCCATCAGACTGTATAATTCTACTATATAGGCCAGACGTGCAATATCCTCTTTTCCATGCTCTCCTTGTTGATGCTTGTATTCTTCTTCTTCTTCTTATTATTATTATTATTATTATTACTTATTTTTATTATTAATTACTTTTTTCCATCATTGCCTGCATGCACTTTTCTTTCTTGTTCAAACTGTCCTGGAGCTACTGTGGCAAGTAAATTTCTCCTGTGTGAGATCAATAAAGTCTTATCTTATCTTTAAATGATCAATTGTGCCTTGTTTACATCCAGATTAGAATGATGCCTGCATAAATAAATATATATATATATATATATATATATATATATATATATATATATATATATATATATATATATATATATTGGATCCACTCTCTTAACTGCTCTATCACAAACAACACTTGACTCGATGAATGCAACACAACATCACATTTAACTTTGTTTCTGTGCATACGCTCTTACTCTTTAATCTGGACACGGGCCGGCAGCGCTGCATCGCTCACTGCACCAATAGTGTGTATATGCAAATGTGTTTGGTCTTCAAAGAATAAGCCCATTTTGTAGATCGTGTGCGGGCCTGCTCTTAAGTGCTCGCTCCTCTTCACCACTTGGATGAAAACACTGCACAAACGGATGCCCGATATTTCCGTCTGTCCGTCAGAAGAGGCACTTGGATCAGATGAGGAACAGTTTACCTTCTTAGCCCGGACAGAATAGACTTGTTCCCGTTGCCGTGGTATCATTTGTCACAATTGTAGCTGTCCTCATCGAGCTCAGCGTTTTACACACATAACTGCCTCTCTAGGGCTTTTCAGAGCCAAGCACAGACCACAGGCTCCCAAACCATCGGACCATTCTGTCGCCATGTGTTGTATGGTGGGAAGGAAACCACTAAGGTGCTCATTTATTTACACTTATGGTTCTAGACGGTAATTCCACCACAGACTTTTACTACAATGTCATATTCACGTTTTATTGTTTCAGTCATAACTGTGGGTGAGTGTACACAATTATAGCAAATGGGGTTAAGTAGGGCATACCAATTGTGGTATTTAAACAATGTTGGTCAAAATTTGCTAAATGCTGTGGGAAAGTTTACAGAAATATCTCCTTTTTCACTTTTAATCAGCTATGTTTTCAGTCTTTTTTATTACTTTTTTTTCATCATAGACTGTACAGTTGAATTTTGTTATTCAAATTTTGAATGTCATGTAATTGCAATAATATCCATATATTGGTATACTATATCTCCCCCACTTCTATGTAACATACTGGACACAACAAAACTATAACCTATATCTGGATCTCCCAGAATACATTTTATTACAATAGATTACAAAAAAGGCATGCTGGCCATCTGCCAGTATGTATCTCTACTCACTTTCACAATTTACACAGAAATACCATTCTGCTCCACATAATATAGGTTATATATTGTTTTTTCATGGATCAGATAACAGCTTTCAAGAAATCAGTTCAGTAGTTATTCCATTTTTGTCTATAAACTGGTGTAATAAGACTTTACAGGCCGGTGTTGGCTCAAAACATCTCATAATATTAAAATGATAGTTTCTCAGAGCTGTTTTGTAGTGACTTAACATAATAAATAACAGTTACAAAACACACCGGATCTTTTTTTTTTTTTAACCATTGGAAATAATTGTGTTTATAGGAAATAAATCATAATTTCTCTGTTCTGTATCGGTTGATATCAGTTATTGGCAGATACTTAAAGCCAGAGTATCGACATTGTATCGAAACAGAAAAAGCTGGGTCGGTCCATCCCAGTATGGACATGGGTAATTAGAAATAAACCATGAAGCGGTGTAAAGCCTGATGATTGACAGTTCATTTAAGTACACAGAGTTCATTTGTGTTAAATGTCAAAAAACGAATGTAATGTCCCCTGTAGCATAATGAAACCAAGTGTGTGCTCAAGACTGCATGTAATAGCAACAACCAAATATAAAGGCACCATCAGCGCAAACAAACTTGTGGCTTTTACACTTACAAAACATCCAAACACATAATCATAATTTAGGCCATTTCCCTAAAAGCAAACAGAACGTGTTAAAATGTTTTCACCCAAAATTTGTAATTCCCCAAACTATGAATAATTTTGGATATAAATTAGACAAAGTGATAATGACTTTTTTTCCGTGTGCAGTGAGGGGAAATGCAACACAGCGGTGGCCAATCCCCTCTACAAGACTGAAATAGGGTTGTCAAAATAAATACTAAAACTATAGATACTAATAGATACTGATTGATAAATGGCTTTGACCTTTTCCTGTACTAATACCATATGGGAAAAGTATCTACTAATGTTCTGTATTCAAATTATAGAATTATGATTATAAATTTGAATTTACACAACAATAGCCATCTTATATTTAGTAAGAGAGGGTTTTTTTTAATTGATTTATCAAAATAGGTAAAAGGTAGCCTCCCGTGGACCCACCACCCGCGGGGGGATGCATGGGGGCTGGTGCATTGTGTTCTGGGCAGCAGATCTGTTTGGACTGCTGCCCCCGCGACCCACAAATGGAAAAGCGGAAGAAGATGGATGGATGGATGGTAAAAGGTAGCAAGCTTTTTAGCACTGAACTCAAGTTTGAAATGTTAGTATTGAGCAAGTACTAGAACAATGAGTGCATCTTTAAAGAAGACATACCGTGCTTGTGTCTGCTACATAGTTATATGTATGACATCCATGGATCATTATGTTATAAAGTAGGGATGCATCAATGTGAAAATTTTGGCCGATACCGATATTAATGTCCATTAATGCTGATATCGGCCGATACCGATATGTATTTATTTTTAATTCTGAGATAACATTTTACACAGACTGAAAATCATGCAAAATTAATTTTTGAATGTCTTCTTTTATCTTCGTGTTTTGACTCCTGATTTTTTTTTTTTTTTTATAGCGTAACTTTTTTTTTAAATAGTGTAACATTGTGTTCTGCGTCCTGATTGGCTAAGGGACCTTTGCCAGACCAGGACTAAACGCGGACTAAACCAGGTCTAGACCAAGTCTAAACAAGGTCTAAACCTAGACTGGACCAGGACTAAACCTGGACTAAACCAGGACTGGACCAGGACAAGACCTGGACTAAACCAGGACTAGACCAGATCTAAACCAGGATTAAACCATCGCGTGCTGGTCTATTTCCTGGTTTGCTATTAGCAGCAGCAGCTTCAGCGGTGTACCCTGAGCCTTTACAACCGTACAGAGGCGAGTGAGTTTGTGGAAATGCAGCCGGCATATGGATCCCTCTGTAAACGATCTCTACCTGTTCTTTTCCTGCCTGATTTGCTCTTAGTCATGTTTTTGAGTCACGGCTGAGCACATCAAACCTCGGCATGAACGAACGCATGCAAGATCCCGCAGTGGTTTAATCCTGGTTTAGACCTGGTCTAGAGGAGGCACAGTTTGGGCACGGGTCTCGTGCTCGCAGCCCCAGCGCGCCGGTTATGCTGCTCTATCACTTGTCCGTGTGCACACTTCTCCGCCCTCCGTTCCCCCCACACTATTAATATATTTTGTTGAAAATCTACGAAAGTTTGAGTGTTTAAACGAGCGAAAAATGTGAGAAAACTTTAATTCAAGGGATTACTGTACTGACAAATATCGGTCATTAATATCGGCCCACTTTTACACATCGGGCCGATACCGATATGTTAAAATTTGGGCAATATCGGCCGATGCCGATGTTAATGCCGATATATGCATCCCGTGCATCCCGATTATAAAGTGGACATTTTAAATCACAATATTCATGGAAAATGACTTAATAAAAGTAACAAGAGATGCACAGTGGAAGCAGACATCGCCATAAATGTTTTTTGTACCAAAATGACTATGCAAGTTGCTTAATCATGCATCACAGATTAATAAAATAAAATTGGAGAATGAAGTAAGTACAAAGCAGTGGGTGACTGGGTGTGTACTGGTGATTAAAGATTGCTCAAACATGCACCAATCACTCTAAATACACCTTCAAATGAGTAAATGATGAACATTCTAACAAACCTATAATATATAACAAGCTCTAAAAATCGGTTTTGCAGACCTATTAGTTAGAAATTAGAAAGTTGGGCCTTGAGGATTCCATAGAAACAAGGTGAAACTATAAAACCTGTGTAGTTTGAGTGCTTTCATGGTTATATACTGTATGCTCTCACGTGAAAAACATCAATAACCTGGCTATTAGCTGCTTATTTCAGTCCAGGATAATTCTTCTCTTTGACATTTTAACCCAGCATGCACCTTTAAAGATGTCTCAAGTGTCTGCTCAGGCCAACAAAAAAAATCAATAGAGTTCATATTAACAAACTAGTGTCAGAGTTCACATTGTTGTAGACAAACAGACAGCCCAACGTACAGTACCATCATCTGTCTTTCCTCATACCCCTCTACCCCTCTCTGCTGGCGGGGGGTCTGCCTGTATCTCCCCATGGTCTGTCTCTCACGCACTTTCAAATCAATTCTTAATAAACCATCTGAAGCTTTCTGCTATACCTTTCATTTCCCCTCTTCAAAGCTGCAGGGCAAATTAGCCTGCCAAGAGGATGAGAGGAACGTGGAGTAGAGGCGCAAGCAAAGTACAGAGGACGGTTGAGAGGACAGGAATAAAAAGATCTTATACCTACAATTAAATTAACAAATGACTGCTCTTAATTAAGTGGAGAATATATAGGAGTTGTGTGGGAGGGTAGTGGTGGGACCGACATGGGGAGAGCTTAACCATAGTTAAATACTGAGGCGTTGTGTAGTCGATGGAAAGTTGAAGAGATGTTCTGCTTAAAGGTGCACTGCGTAACTGGGAAGAGAGGGGTCCACTATCTGTTTGTTTCCATGGAGATGGCACTGCATTGCCTGGAATGTTACACAGTATGGCATTAAACTAATCTACAGCTTTGGAAAAAAATAAGAGAGCGCTGCAAAATTATCAGTTTTTCTGATTTTACTACTTATAGGTGTGTGTTTGGGCAAAAGGAACATTTTTGTTTGAGTCTATAAACTACTGACAACATTTCCCCCAAATTTCAAATAAGAATATTATCGTTTAGAGCATTTATTTGCAGAAAATGACAAATGGTCAAAATAACAAAAAAGATACATCAAACAATGCAAAGAAACAAGATCAAATTCATTTTAAAACAACATAATACGAATGTTTACACTTAAGAAGAGTTCAGAAATCAGTATTTGGTGCAATAACCCTTATTTTTAATCACAGCTTTCATGCGTCTTGGCATGCTCTCCACAAGTCTTTCACATTGTTCTGAGTGACTTTATTCCACTCCTGGTGCAAGAACTGAAGTAGCTCAGCTTTGTGTTTGTGTTGGAATTCAACAGACGCTGGAATGGAATGGCTGTAATACATGTAGAGATGCTGATTTCAGAAGAAAAAAATGCAGTGGTCTCTTATTTTTTTTTCAGAGCTGTATTTACATTTATTCAATTACACATTATACAATACCTTGAAAAAAAACAGTATTACTGTATTACAACGCTGTATTACAATATCATTTTGCATTTTAACAATATTAATTTTAGCTGCCCCCCATATGTATTAATATTGTTTTAGAATGCTGTGAAACCCAGCAATTCATTCCAGTCTAAAACAGGCCACCAACAGAGTACACTATGAAAATATAATCCAACTGAATACAATTTTTGTGGTTTAGGATTAATTAAAGAAAACTCTTGAGTGTCAAAAAAGGATTTGGCACTTCATCACAAACGTGCTACCACTAACTCCTTAATGAGCGTTTCCGTTTGTCTCATTTGAATTAGCCTGCCGAGCTAAATGGAGTAAACACAAGCACGTAGAAACAATGTCAAGACTGCAGGGGATAAAACACACAACCACAATTAAATTAACAAATCACTGTTCCTAATTAATCAGGAGAATTTACAATCTGGGGCACACAGGTCTGCTACATGACTGACATGGCTACTGCTCCCAGTGTCTGCTCCTGGCTCGCTTGAAAGAAAGTGCAGATGAAAGCTTAATAAAACCTCTCCAGCCTGTTACCTCTCTATTCCATGTCCATTCTTCACATTTCTTCATATCCTCTTCATCAATTCTCCCAACTCTCCTCATCCTCCATCCTCCCCTATTCCACCTCCAGTAGCTGACATGGACTCAGCACGGCGTTACCTCGGAGCTCGCGAAAAGCCCTGTTTGCTAATGAGTTGTTGGACTGACAGCAGGATTACACCATCACTTTGTAATCCTTTCATTTCTGTGTTTAGGATAATCACCATAGAAGCCCCCCCTCTCCCCTCTCCTCTTTCTGTATATGCGTGATTGTAGGAAGCTGTACGCATGTTTCGGTATTAGCGTCAGTGTAATTAACCTTCGGAGCGGGCAGGTTCACAAAAGGACAGTAAAACATTTATTATCTCTTTCGAAGCGGAAGGCCAGGAATATGCCAATCAGAAAGTGAGGGCACACCGAGCTGCTGCTGCTATCTTATAAATGTTTAATGGGCCCTGCTGAACTTGCTCTGTCCGGTGAAGCTGTATATTTAATATGGTATGTGCCCACCAGCGCCTGACCAGAACTGAAGAAACAGCTTGGATGAGCTGCGAAACGTATTCTACCAAATAAACCTTTGTCCAGTTGACAAATTGAATTTCTCCTTTTGCTTTAAAGATCCCATGACATGGTACTTCTTGATGCTTTTATATGGCTCCTTAATGGTTCCCTAATACTGTAAATGAATCCTTCTTCAAAATCAACACTCAGAGATAAGAGAGATAAGCTGAGAAAACAGAGATAAGCTGAGAAAGAGTAATTTTTCTCACTCAGAACACTCTATAATGGGCGTTGTTGCTTGAATGCAAATGAGGAGAACAAAGCTGGCCAATAGTAGAAGGTGGGGGCGTGGCTAAACGCTCCGCTGTCTGCTCTGAGCGCTCTCTGATCCATTTCCTTGTTTTTGCACGGGGGAGAGAGTTGAAGAGTTCCATTGAAAAATAAACACATTTCCACATAAAATAAAATTAAACCACTGCTGTTCAAAGGTCCAGAGGCTCAGATAAAGGACTTCCGAGCCTAGAAACACTCGGACCTGCCTCCAGGCAAATAAAAAAACGCATTTCGCATTACGTAGCGCATTCACAGTCCAAACTCTATGGGCGGGATATACAGGGACGCTGAGCGGAGACAGAGGGAGGGGCTGGAGCTGCATTTGCCGATCTGACGTCAATAAGGTGCCTTGTCCGAACTCGCCCGTTTCAACACTGGTTTTGTGTAACGCAGAAAAGGACCGCAAATGCTCAGTTTAGACATTTCGCAACTTTTAGCCATGGGGGGGGCTAAACAGGGTAGGGGAGCTCACATTAACGTTCAAAAACCTCAGAAAGTGAAAATTTCATGCCATGGGACCTTTAATATGGTGTGGTTATACTATGTGTCTAGATGCAATTAAATTACAACAAGGCTTTGGTTGGTTTGTAGGTTTGTTTGTCTGTAAACTGCACAACTTATATCAGAATAGTCATAATGTGAAAATATAGCTTGAGTTTGTTTTGTGTCATTCATAAGTAATTCAGTTTGTCTCCTCAAGAGCTTTCGACTCTCTGTTTCACCAGTCCTGTCCCATTTATCTGCCTACTGTAAAATGTGCTCCTCTGTGTTTTTAAAGTTAACCAATCATTTAGTATCACCATCAAGGTGATTTTGAAGGAAAAGTAAAAAACTTTAGCTGCTGATTTTGTGAGCATAATGACAATTTTAAAAAGGCAATAGAATGTAATTATCTGCACAAAATCATGAGACTTTTTTAATACCAGAAAAAAAATCCTTATTGTTTTTTTTTATTTTTTTTTTATTGTCAGTACTTCAAATAAATATTAAAGGAGAATTAACGTTTTTTTCAATCTGAGCCTTATTTCGGTAATAAAACAAGTTGTTTTATTCGCCCATAGCACTTTGGTGTCATATGATGTTTTAGATTTGCGATCTCCGTAATGTGAGTTCTCGGGGCACATGTTTGCGGTCTCCAAATAACACAAACTTTAGCACTTTTCAAATCATAGAAGCTCAATGTCTTAATCTATGCTTTCGTTTGAGTCAAAAGTGGCCTGTAATCCGAGATTTATCCATAGTTTCGAGTAGATGAGGAGGCCAGTGCACATGTGCGGAGTCACAGTTTATTTCGCTCTCAGCTCTCGGGACCCAAACATGAAATGCAAAGCTGTAAATTATGGATAAATCTCGGATTACAGGCCACTTTTGACTCAAACGGAAGTGTAGTCTAAGACACTGAGCTTCTATGATTTGAAAAGTGCTAAAGTTTGTGTTATTTGGAGACTGCTCGGGGCATATATTATATGCTCGGGGCATATATTATATGCCACGAGAACTCGCGTTACAGATATCGCTAATGTAAAACATCTCCGGAAGTGCTCCATATGACACCAAAGTGCTATGGGTGAGTAAAACAACTTGTTTTATTACCGAAATAAGGCTCAGATTTGTAAAAAACGTTCATTCTCCTTTAATACTAGTTATAGTAGCCTGTGTTGCCTCATTAAAAATCTACCTGGAGTTGTGTTTTGTTTCATTCACACATGTTTGAGTAATCCTGCATTAATCGTCTGTCTACATCTCCAAAGCTCAAAATACTCTGTTCTATCTTGTGATGTCAGGAAGCGGAAGGCGTTTTTTTTTTTTTACCTGTAGTTCAGTAGAGATTGGCAATTCCAGGGCTGAAATTATCCAAACAATTCTAGTGAAGGTATGGAGAAAGTATGGAGTTTAAAAACACAGTGCAGCATCTGTATGACCACATGACATCACCACAACAGAGTGTTTTCCGTTTTCAGAGAACTAAATCTGCAGGGTTTGTGTGTGAATCATGGATCTATAATAAGTGGATAAGACATTCTGCCTCTGTCCCGGGTCGCTCCATGGGTACTGCAGCTCCTGGGAGCTTGAGCCCAGAAAGAATTCTCCTGCCCATGTTCAGTTGACAGGGCATCGACAACTTTTACAAAGGTTGAATTTTGTCTTGTCTATTTTCACGACATAAACTTTAAAAAAATGTTTTGCTCAAAGCACCTAAAAGTTAGCTTTGTAAGACTTAGCCTAGCCCCACTCTGAGCCCACTCTGAGCCCACTCTGAGCCTGCCCTGAGCTCGCATTAGCTCTGCTCTAACAGCTCTAGCAGCCATATACTGTATTGGTCAAAATGGATCATGCCAATTGGTCAAAATGGACCATGCCATACACGTTACTGATGTTACACAGGTGGGGAGACACTAGCCTGCATTTTTGGGCCCATGCGCCAATGAGCACAGGCCAAAACAATACCTTAGGTTTACCTTCCATACTGATTGTATTATAGATTTTATTATAGTTCTATGGTCTGTGGAATGAATCAAAACACAAACGGGTATGTTTTCAATTAGGAAACAACATTATAACAAAGATCAGAAAATAGCGTAACTTGGGTCCTTTCAAATGCCTGAATAGGAGGACCTTCTAGAGACTTAGGACTTAAAAGCACTTGACAGTGTGCCCATGTTACTCCAACTCATCTCAATCTCTCACCCTGTCACACCTCAAGTGAGCAAACAGCCTGCTTCGAGTTCAGTCTCTCTCCTCTGTTCTCTGCTCCACAAACCCCGTCTGTCCCAGGAGTCCCCCTCCCTCAGCGGGCCACTGGATCCTCTTCTTTTTGATCATCGTCAGACTCAGAGCTAGACAACTTATCAGCCTTTTTCCAACATTCCCAGGCCCAGAGGAGAGAGAGCTGCAGCCTTTTATTAGCCTGCTCTTGCCTCTGATGTGAGACAATAGACAGATATAGGCAAGAGAAGAGAAGAAAGGGCTTTCAAAAACTCTACTCATCGTATAAGGTTCGAGATCAGTGCACGTTGTATTCAGTCGTGGAGACAAGTATCTTTAAGCCATCTATAGAAATACGTCATTTATAGATTGATGTCAAGATAGGGGACAATGCTTCACAAATTGCTTCTGATTCTGCATTTTAAATATAACGGCATCAAGGCTGAACCAGATCCTCCAAGCTTTGGAAAGCAGTCATACAGTATGATAGTTGTTATTTGTAGTTTTGAAAGGAAAATGCCGGAAGAAATATTTACCTAAATGCCGTGGTGGAATGTAACAAACTAAGTAGTAAAGCACTGTATTTAAGTACTCAAGGACTTATTAAAGTATAAGTACTTAAAGGTGCATTGTGTAAATATTCTGGTGAAGGGTCTGTCAAAAGCTTTTCACCATAAAAATGTTGCAAAGTTTCCCAGTATGGTATTAAACTCTATCTTCATGGAGACCAACCCAGACCAAGTTACAGGTCAGATCTGTGGAGAGGCGACCACACTCACAGTCAAAATGCTTATTTTTAGGTATTTTTAGCTATAAAACCACCTGTAATTAAATAAATGCCAGAGCTGTTTAAAGTCATACTGTGGAACTTTTAAGGTGGATAGTTTGTACTTTTACTTTTACTATTATTTATACTTTCTACTCCACTACAATTTTTAACTGGACTGAAAAGTACAAGTATTTTTTTATTATTTGCGTGAGACCTGTTGAAAACTCCTACTTGTAACACTTTCGTAGTTTGAGCAAAAAAATAAAAAATACAAATAAAAACAGCTAGAAAAAATATTAATTCAATCATTTCTGTTGGACAAAAATTCAGCACAAATGTTTATCAAAATCAGTATTTTTGAAGCTTTATTAGATCGCAAACTCTGCAAAAACTACTTTTTACTCTTCAAGAACATTTTTAAACAGGTACAATTGAGTACTTCTTCCACCACTGCCTAAATGTGGTATCTGAAAACTCATTTGTATATTTTTTTAATATATATTATAAAAAGCTTGGGTCCTCTACCAGAGGCCTGGGAGCTTGAGAGTTCTGCGCAGTATCTTTGCTGTTCCTAGTACTGCACTTTTCTGGACTGAGATGTCTGATGTTTTTCCTGGGATCTGTTGTAGCCACTCCTCCAGTTTGGGGGTTACAGCCCCGAGTGCTCCGATCACCACGGGCACCACTGATGCCTTCACCTTCCAGGCCTTCTCCAGCTCTTCCTTGAGCCCCTGGTATTTCTCTAGTTTCTTGTGTTCCTTTTTCCTGATGTTACCATCACTTGGTATTGCAATGTCCACCACCACGGCTCTGTTCTGTTGCTTATCCACCACCACTATGTCTGGTTGGTTCGCCATCACCATTCTGTCAGTCTGTATCTGGAAGTCCCACAGGATCTTGACTCGGTCATTCTCCGCAACCTTCGGAGGTGTTTCCCACCTTGACCTTGGGGTCTCCAGCCCGTACTCTGCACAGATGTTTCTGTACACTATGCCCACCACTTGGTTATGTGCTCCATGTATGCTTTCCCTGCCAGCATCTTACACCCTGCAGTTATGTGCTGGACTGTCTCAGGAGCCTCTTTGCACAGCCTACACCTTGGGTCTTGTCTGGTGTGGTAGATCTGGGCCTCTATTGGCCAGGTGCTCAAAGCCTGCTCCTGTGCAGCCAGGATGAGGGCCTCTGTGCTGTCCTTCAGACCAGCCCTCTCCAGCCATTGGTAGGATTTCTTGATATGCTTATGTTTCTGTGGTACGCCCCATGTAGGGGTTTGTCCTGCCATGATGGTCCCTCCAGCACCTCTTCCTCTGCACTCCACTGTCTGGTGCATTCCTTGAGTACATCATCTGTTGGGGCCTTGTCCTTGATGTACTTATGGATTTTGGATGTTTCATCCTGGACAGTGGTTCCCACACTCACTAGTCCTCGGCCCCCTTCCTTCCATGGTCAGGAGTATATATGTATATACTATATATATATATATATATATATATATATATATATAAGTAAGTATTCTATCACCGCACATTCTCACTACATGTTCTCTTATCATTGCATTGTGGGTATTTTAAACAAGTCTTATATGCAACCGCCCAAATACTACATGTTTTGGCAGCCCCGTGTGGAAAACAAAACCCAAAGATTGATTGTTTGAAATAGTTGTGGAAATAGAGAACGCCATGATTGCGCACTACAGCTCATTAGCTTTCACCGATTTTCTGGACCATTTTGAAAACTCAATTTGGATCAGTTAACCAGCAGTTAAAGATAAACAAAGAAATTACCACGTACTGTTGACGACAGTTAAAGACCTTTTTGGACATGGACAGAATGGATTACTTTGTGAGTGATTAAATGTAAATTACAATGTGGGCTAGCTCCATAAATCAGTGTCCGGATGTTGGACAGTTACCAGAGCTATAGATTCCAAGTAAACTGTTAAACAGACTCATGTTCAAAGTTTTCCAAACATTTAATTGAGCAGAAGTTTTTCAAAATGCCACTTTGTTTCTGCCAGCCACCATTTTGAAACTAAACCAAGAAACTTTGGATAATCATTTCTTTCTCTTTTGAAATGTCACTGAAACCTTTTTGACATGTCAGACTATATATTCAAGGATGCAACTAAATGGAATACACCAAATGCTAATTAACTCTGTGGGAGGTGGAAATGAAGTTTGGATTTTGCTCAACAAACCAATTAAAGCAGAGCAGTGGGCCGCTCCCAATCCTCGTGCCAAATGTAAATTTAGGAGTTGCATCCGAACAGGGTGTGGCATTTCCAAATGTTCTTTTCTGCTAATTAGCTTATCAACTCATCAGTCAGGCCTAATACAACTGCACAGTGGTGAAGTGAATGGCATGCACTGTACCATAATGACATAATGACATAGTGCATGTCATTCACTTCACCATTGTGCAGTTGTATTTGGTGTAAATTGGGGGTTATACTAGTACATTATACTAGTACATTATACTAGTATAACGCACAGGTTTGGCTTTCTATTCTAACAGGTCGGACAGTTTACACCAGCAGTGTCATACGTGCATCCAACGACTGTCATTATGCTACGTGCTGCTCAAATTAGGTGTTAAAATAAACTTCTGATGCCTTTTCAAAATATGTTCTCTAAAATCACTGCAGTCACGTAAACACAGTGCGTCGCATCCAGGAGCTCGAGGAAAGACTCGTGATGAACTACGGAAAGTTTACAGCCATGGAGAATAAATATAAAACATTTTACAACATCAGACAGCAACTTTACAAGAACAACTTCTGAAGGAAAAGGCGTGCGGTGGAGACAACCAAAGTTAAATGGTGAGTATCTTAATTAATGCAAGCACCGCATTTACGACTCGTTATTGCTGCAAAACATCGTCTCTCGTGTTGTCAACTTTTATATTGTGTTTTAAAACATAATTCATCAAATCAACAATGAATACATAACCAATGTAAAAAGTTTAGTGTTTAGAGGATGGCATCACAGGAGCAGCTCTGCTGCCTCTGGCGTAAATTGAAGCTTTTAAAAGTTTGCGCGTGTGAGGCTGACATTACGTGCTGCTGATGCTCCTGGTATAAATTCCGGGTAAGGGAGCACTGTGTACTAAAATTGTTTAGCGGTATGAAAATAGACATGGATATGTTAGTCTGACAAGTGTGTTGGCTATACAACTGGAGAGCACGGTGTATGAGTGGTTAGTACTCTCACCTCACAATAAAAAAGGTCTCTGGGTTTATTTGAGTCTTTCTGTGTGAAATTTGCACTAGCGCTGTCACAAAACAAAAAATGTAAATACAATTTTGACATAAGGACAAGGCGATGTATATTTTGATACCACAGTTATTAAAGAAGACACTTAAAATTTTAGACAATCAACACAAAGTTTCTTTAATATTACCATGTGGTCTTACTCATTTTAATATTAATGAAAACCATTCTAAAGCTTTTCAGAAAGATACAATGTTGTCATATTGTTTTGTTTTGTTTTTCTTCTCAGTATTAACATCTGTCAAATTAATATTTAGTTTGGATAGTAGTTTTAGCTGTGCGTGACAGTTGCATTTGTCCACTGATCTGAAGGTTAGCAGTTTGAATCCCTCCTGTCATTTTGTCCTTTGGCAAAATACTTAACCTATCCCTAGTGTCTTTGTACACTGGCGTACGAATGTGTGTGTGTGTGAATGAGTGAGGGGTTCCTTGATGTAAAGTGCTGTGTGGTTTGAAGGTGGAGAAGTGCTGTATAAAAATCTGACCATTTTTATTTGGCTGTTATTTTTGTTACCCTCTGGTTACAATATACAAAAATGACCAAACCTAGCTTAAGATTTTTATTTTTATGTATTTATTTAGCTAAATACAATTAATAGAAACCGGTTTGACCACTAAATAGTAAAAAATAAAGGACAATAGTTCTCCTGACAGCTTACCCAGTCACTTGAAGGATGGGTCAAACACACAGGACCAGTAGTAGTACTCCATCACCCTTACAAATATAGTTATAATGTTTTGTCTGACAGTACCAAAAGCAGCATGTATCTCGACAAGCAGATAGTATTCAAAGCGCGTTCCTTCTTTGTGGAGCCCTTTGTATGGCCCCTTTGTTCGGCCCTATCCTCTCTGGGCCTGGTGAAAAGGCTGCAGCAATAACTGAGGACTCATCATTGTCTTGTGATTAATGAACATTACTGAGGCCCTGTTTGTTGACCCTAAACTTGTCTCACTCTGGTCCCCCGAGCTCAAGGCTGGCTCCTCTGTTCACAACCCTGCACTTGGCCTATGTGCCTGACTTAAGAACTAAATGGGGAACATTCAGAGAATGTCCCGGACACAATTAGAGATTTGCAGACAACCGTGCCTTGTGAGGGCCTTTCCATCGCACTAACGTTTTATCTTTCAACAACAAAGAACCAGGGATCTCTAAAGCAAAGGGAATAGCAGATGAGGCAGTATTGCGCTCTGATTGGTCCATTTCCACAGAGAGATCATAAGATTTTTATATTTAGTTGATTAAAAATGTGAAAATGAAGTAAGGTTGATCTAATTAACAATTAGAGTTGGATATCAGGAAAACGAGGAAGGAACAGTCAGGGTTTTCTTCTGTTCTCTGAGTGATATTTTACATTTTGACAGTTTTATGACTCCAAGCATCTTTCGTTTATTATTTATTATTTACTTAAAGGTACACTGGGTAACTTTTCTGAAGAGGGTCCGCAACCAGTTTGTCTCCATGGAGATGTTAATGTTTTGGTTTAAATTGTCCAGTAGGGTACTAAACTAGTCAGTCTTGCATTTATTAAACTACAGGGGTTATTTCTTGCTCAAAAAATCTTAAAAACATCCATTCTTACTGTGAGTGGGGTTGCCTCTCCACAAATCTAATCGGAAATTTGGTTTGTAAGTCTCCATGGAGATTCTTGAGTTATGTTACTGTGTAACAATCGAGGCACAGAACCTTCACCGGACAAGTTACACAGTGCACCTATAAGACTTAAGGGTTACAAGCTACGAGTTGCATGAGCACCAAGACAAAAGACACTGCACAATGGTTTGCAAATTAGTTTTGATTTGAAAGTAAATAGTATCTCCTGGTATATTATATTACTTGGGTTTTATTTTTTAATTTTTATTTTTGTATTCGCTGTATCCAGGGTCTAAGGACGGGGGATGTCTGTTTCACTGTTTGATTTTCTAACTTTCTGTTGGTTAAACCAGTGAGTTATGCCATAAGAGGTAACTGCTGCATTGAACTGAATACTGAATAAATTAATCAACACGTTTTATAATGAATTATTTTGGATGCCACATTGTCTCTGCAAGTAAACTGCAAAGAAAGAGACTCATGAAGTACATTAGTTACCTCCACAGTGGCTCCATTTTGAACTGAATCAATTAAATAGCAATTAAACAGTTCCATCCCCAAACAGAGGCTGAGGAGGAGTGAGGAGCGAGTGGGCAGAGAGAAGAGAAGAAGACACTACTGCACTGGGACACAGGCCAACGCAGGCTGGCACAAAACTGGACTGGAGTTGTGTACAAAGTATAAACAACAAGTGAAAAGCACAAAATTAACAGTCAAACTTTGAGTCATTAGACTCACAGGGGATTTAGGCCAAATGTGGAATTAAGATTCAACTGCCCTGGAGATATTTTTGCCGAAGAGTCTTAAAACTGGGCAAATACTAAGAATTAACTTTGGGATATTGATTTTCACTTTTGCAATTTTTTTTTTACCTCTGGCAAAAAGTTTGTGTTTTCCACAATTTTAAGTTTCTTTGTCAGACTGTTTGCCAAATAAACTAAAAAGTAATGTTTAGATGATTATAAGAAGAAATGTATACAAATTGTTTTTGGGTGAGGTTCTGGTAACTGAACATTAATTCAAGGGATTGCTAGTTATCAGATTGCTAGTCATCACAGTATTTACATGCATACATTTTCAGGCATGTGCACAGCTTTACAACTGCAAATTGAAGTAGGGATGAACCATCAACAAGCTCACCTGAATCTCCCTGTTTTCAGATGGCCATGACTGACAGATAGATTAGCCAGTCAGAGACATACATTGTCCATCCATATTGCAAAAAATAAAAGAAAACAATATAACAGGGAACTGAAAAACACAGCCGATTTCTGCAGAATTAATGAGCAAAACACTAAACTCTGTTAATCTGAAGAGAGATCAATTTGATTTTATTTGTAAATCATAGGAGACCAATGAACTCCTTTACTCCTCCTGTGTCATTGAAAAAAGACAAATCTGACGATCGCATTTGACCGGGCTTGAGTTGGGAAACAGACTAATATCAATCTGTGTAAATAATACAGAGAGATATCAATCAGTAAATCATACATGAACAGCTCTTTCTTCTGGGTTTGTGAAAATGCTTTATTATTGAATTCAGACAGTATGTAACGGTATGATTTTGTCACAAAGTTCTGCTTTTAGAATATACTTTATGGGTTTAAAGAGTAATTAAAAAAGACTGTACAACCTTTAATAAAAACATTTACAGATGAATGTCAACCCTCATAGTACCCAGAATCAAACTCCTACAACTCCCTCCCCAATCTCCTCACTGACATGAAAAGCACTTCTTCCACTTGAGCCTCCAATACAGCCTTCCTGACAAAAAGACATGGTCAGTGTAACATCTGCCTTGACAAGAAAAAAAGAATCATTCTAACTCCCTCCTTCACCTCCCCACAGCCTCCTTGCACCCAAAAAACACCCCACGAGTGCCTCTCAGCCTCCCTGATGACAACTCCTCTGACAAAGACAGGAGGAACACCTTCTAACTGCCACAGACAAGGGCTACATCTGACAAGGGCTACAAAGAAGGCCCTTTTACCTGGGATGGGAGAATGCTTTTGTGTGCGCGCACCGCTATGCAGGAACACGGCCTCTAGCTTGTCATCCGCTAACATCTCCTAGCGGCCATCTGTGCATTGAAACTTCAGGTGAAGTATTTAAGGAGGTTTAATGTGTTAGGAAGAGCCATAACCTTGGTCGTGCTGAGTTCCCACAAGCCCCATCACAGCCCAGGCAGGAGGGCTCTGAGTGCAGGGAGCAGATGACAGAAAGCCAGAGTTCACACACACAGCAGAGAGGCTCAATCTGCAGGTAGTCTCCTATCACAGCGCCCTCCTCGTCTCGTCCGTCCCCTCACAAAGGAAAACCAAAGGCAGGAAATGTCAGAAAATCTCATTTAAAAATAATCACCTCCACCTGCTCGCGTTCCTCACTTCAGAATGGAGTCGGTTGGCTTTGTAATGATGGACTTGAAAGAAGCCGGAGGAAAGCTGCTGAGCGCGGACTGTAATCGCGCTCGCAGGTACACTCACGTTTAACCAGAGCTGATATTGAGGAGGTGGACTGGAGCAGCATGGGTCCCCAGGTACAGTTGGAGGAAATAAAGTTTGGACTTTGGTTAAAGCATTGTATACTTTAAAAGGTTATATTCCACAGGATGTGTAGTGAGGAGTATGTTTGTTCATTCATTAAAAGTGCACCGAGTAATTCTTTTTGAAGCATCCGTCATCTGTTTCCATGGAGATGTTTTTACAATGTGTGGAATTTTCCACAGCATAGCATTAAACGTATCTATCTCCATGGAGACAAACATGGAGATAGATAGACATCTTTTAGTTGAAGGACTAACCACTCTGTCACTGTAAATCCATAAACTAAAGTAATACATACGCATATTGATAGTTTGCAGCTGATGGCGTCAACAATCCCTGGAGGTGTGATGCTAACTGTGGGCACTGCTCTATCTGAGGTTTGTTCAACTTTACTGGTACTTAATTGTACTTTACTGGGACTTAATTTGAGGATTCTTTTAACACAATCTGACCATAAACAGCTGGTTTAGTTAGGACTACAACTGGTGAACATTAAATTACAGACACAGGCTAGCTTACATTATCCAACATTTTTTAGGTAGTCACGCTCACCTTTTTCTCACCTTTTTGTTGAAAATCAAACACCTACAGGACCATGACCACTCACATTGATCACAGACTCCTGCTGTTTAAATCTGAGTTTTCTTTTTTTCTGAGTTTTTTCTGAGTTTTCTTAAAACTTTTTTGACAGTGTTTGCTAAACTGTGCATTGGACCAGCTGGTTAGCTCAACTGGTAAGTCACTGACTTTCCCCCCAGGGGTTGGTTGTGGGTTCAAATCCCCCCCAGTGTGGGTCCTTGGGCAAGACCCTTCACGATACTGCCCCCCGGGTGCCGAAAAAGATGGCTGCTCACTGCTCCTGAAAAGGGTGGGTCAAATGCAAAAGTCAAATTTCTCCCGTGTGTCACTGTGTGTCATTGTGTGTGAGACCAATAAAGGCTTAATCAATAAAGGCTTAATCTTAATCATTGTGTCACCATGGTAACACCATAGAGATACATGTAGAACACCCCAGCGCGATATAGTATCAAAATTTAAATATTATTACATACAATACCATTTCTTTGAGAACTAGTACTACCACAAAACTGCTTTAATAAAATACAAAACTAAAAGAAAATCTGATGAACTGCTTGACTAAAAGTGCACATTAATAGGTGCACCTGCATATCCCATAAAGTTCCTTTAACCCCCTCAAACACATGTACGCACATTAATCCTGCTGAATGGTGCTCTTACTGCTCCCTGGAGTCCTGTTATGTCCACCTCACCTTAAGTCTCTGCTTTTCTCTGTCATTCTACAACAGCCCACAAATGTCACTCCTGCACTTTTCTCTAATTAATAACCATGGAAAATCAATCTGTCTGGGTCTGTATGGGCAATAATAAAATCTGCCATAATGCTAAAGAAAAAATGTGTATTTGGTTTGCATTAGTAGAGAGATTACGGTAAAGGGGGTTCACAAGATTTAAATTCCAACAATGAGCCAGATTTACATGCAAATGATAAATATTATGTGTCAAAACGTAAATGGGAGCCTGTAATCATAAGAGGGGGAGCAGTAGTTCTATTCTAACAGGGTCTGATCTCCATAAGGACACTGTCTGCTATCGACCCTCATAACAATGCAGCCTGTGTGTGCGCAGGGATTCAGGGCAAAAGGTAAACAGGAAATCAAAACAGACTAACGGTGTTTGAGGGTGCAGGGGAGAGGCAAAATTGATGTAATGTCCATCCCAATGGAGCGTGTGAAGAGAGAAGGCATCTATTATTCAAGATACGATAAGCACCAGCACAAGCAGATCTGTGGCCCCACATCAAGGAGCAGAGAGGAACAGGACAGTCTGGTGCCTCCAACTATGTGCCTTAAACGGGTTTAACATGGACAGTGGTCATAGACAGTGAAATACATAGTGGTGGTGGTGGTAAGCAACTGAAGTCATAGGCAAGGTATAGTACAGCTGTGGGCTTTTGGTTGTTTTGTTAAGTAATTGATCTGTGCTGTTTTAGTCAAGCTAACTTTTTATTAATTGATAAGATAAGATAAGATAAGATAATCCTTTATTTGTCCCACAATGGGGAAATTGCAGTGTCACAATGCAAGTTTCAGAAACAGTAGGAAAATATGAGCATGCATGAAAATTAAGATAAATAATAATAATAATAATAAGTATGTATGATGTTTATTGGGGCCAAGCACCGAAGTGTTTCTACTGATTCTTCTTCTTCTTATTATTATTATACATTATTCTTCCAACCATGGGAGTCTATGGCAACCCCTAGAACCGTCTGGTAAAAAGTTGTGAAATTTTGCATGCACATTCCAGCCAGTCTCCTCATTACCCACAGCAATTTATAGGCCCCCACCCCCAACCGTCTAGTGCCACCAGCAGGTCAAAGTTTTCAAGAATTTTCTGCGTTGCCTAGCAACAGACCCTGTTAGACCCTGTCAGACTCTGTTAGACCCTGTCAGACCCTGTTAGACCCTGTTAAACCCTGTTAGACCCTGTCAGACTCTGTTAGACCCAGTCAGACCCTGCATGCTGCCTACATGCTGAGGCCTACATGCACCTTCAGTGCATGGCCCCACATTGCTGCTTGCAGCTATATTTTTATCTGAATTTGTATGTACAAGGGCAGAAAGGGGAAAGCATGTACTGCATAACCTGGAGTTTTCGGAGTTTAATGCAGTCAATATGCTATTTACTAGTACTTCTCTGAATACAGATTATAGCTATTGAATACTTTTTACTTGTGCCACTCATCGTACACTCAACTAATCAATGCACAGTTTTTAATCAACCAAGGATTTCTTTAGTAGAAGACAGTTTCATGGTTAAGAACACAACAACAGTATGCACTAGCTGACAACCTTAGAAGACTTGGATTCAATACCATATAGGCAAGCATTAATTTCACACTTATTTTCCAATCAAAAAAATGATTACAGTATATCACTGTGCAAACCCAGTTCTGGCCATAAAAGGCTATAGAAATCTAGATGCAGTGAGCTTACTTTCTACAAAGTACTTGCAGAAAGGCTTACCACTCCAGTATGATGGCCATATGATGAAAAACTAAACTCAAGTGATACAAGAAACCTCATTAAGTAAAGACGGTCCCTTTCTCCAGTTCAGAAGGCCTTTGCAATGTAAGAAGTACAGACTAATTTGAATGAACAAGGCTATAAACATTTATACACAGCAAGTTTTTAATTAAACTGAAGACAACCATTGTGGGAAGCTGTATCTTTACCTATAATGGGCCATGCAATCCAAAAGCTAATTAAACCCATTCACTTACTTATACTTTGAGGTACGTACTATGTTCCTCCTTGTTAGTATAGAGTGCAATTTTGTTCAGTAGACATGAAACTGAAAGAGTAAGATTTGTAACTGCTGGCTTTTCAGACGCGTATTGAAATTCGTATCCTCAAGAAAGCCATAAACAGCATTAGTGATTCCAAATGCAAAGCAGAGAGACAATTTTTCTGAGCTTTCTTCTCCGGTGGTGAGTGGCACAAAGCCAGAAAATGATAAAATTAATGTGACACTCAAGAAAGAGAGGGTGGAGGCAGGTCAACATGCACACGTGATAAATTAAACTACACCATGCACAAATCTGTACTAAAAGCAGCATATGAATAGCATGGCGGCCACTGCAAATGCATTTATGAAAAGAGTTATAGCCAAAACCTGATGGGGGAATATAAATGACAGATACGGCTAGCTTAATATACTGTACGCATCCAGGCTTTTCAGCATACTGATGAGTTGCCACAAGGAGATAATTTGTAAAAATGTGCTACAATAGAATATGTGAACACAAAAAGGTGAGGAGACTGGTGTTACCTCCAGGTTGATATCGAACAGTAAAGTATGCTTTAAACTCACACTCACATGTATGGTACAAAAGAGGACTGCTAAGAAACAGGAGCAGAGGCCAAGGTCTCAGAGCAGATGCACTGAGCTGAGTCCACTATTTCATGACTAACAGAATCTGTCGACGCTAACTGAGGAGGAAGCTAGACATATGGGGACGTGACAAATAAGGTGAGATGGGTTTGTTAACACACTTCTTTAGTCATTTCAGTGCACTTGTGCCAACATACTGCAACACATCAACCATATAAGGATGTCTGTCAAAATATAGTGTATGATATTTGTGAGCAGAAACATTATACCACCTTGCCTGTAGTAAATATATGGTGTGTGCGTGAATGTTGGTGGTGTCTGCTCCATCAGAGTGGCAGATGGAGCAGATTGACCAAATGTGGACTGAATAAAGCATTCAACTGTAAAGCAACTAATGTTTTATTACTATATACTGTTAACAAGTATTTACAATAGTTGACTACAGGACCAAACAACCTTGAAATCCCTTAAATGAAATTCAATTCAATTTATGCACAAATTTTGGTACATGGCAGAGGTTTGCCAACGTCAAGTCATGTCATGTGGATATGTGTAAATCTACAAATAGTGTTATGATGGTTGAACTGACAGCACTGACAAAACACTATCACAGCAGTCAGTCTGATACTTGAAAAGGCCTATGTTCTATGTATGAGAGAAGATGTGTATGTCTATGTGATTATTTAATTATTTATGGAAGGTTTTGTTAAAAAATTACTAAAGAGTTTGCCTATAACAAGGACCAGACTATACCTGGACAACTAAGGGATTACACCAACATAAAGAGCCTGTCCACAAACTTGAAACATGAGTCCTTGGCTGAGGCACTTCGCTCATCTTGCGTGTGAACGTATGTTTTAGTGGATGAACACAAAACATCCACAATACTTTACAATCCTCAAGCTAAGGTAGTCCTGACCCAGCCTAGCTCAGCAGCATTAAGAATGGGTCAAATGCAGAGGACAAATTTCCCTAAAGGGACAATAGAGTGTACCTTACCTGAGTGAGTGACTGGTGAGCATCTATGGCAAGAGAAGCAATTTACTGTGAGTAAATTAAAGGGATATTCCACCCCCAGGTCAAATTTGGGCATCTCCCCACAGTCCAGATACTAAAATAAGTGATGGAAAGCGTTTTCCTGGTCACCCAGCCATTGTCCGAGTCTGACCGCCGCGGTATCTACAGCTACTCCACGTTAGACTGGAGTCTAACGGCGCCAGAGAAAGATTTCGGCCAAAAGGAATTAATTTGCTCGATGCATTTCCCAATTACTTTCTGTGTAGTGCGCATTCATATCGAGTGCAAATAAATGTACAAATCAACACGGAGAGCTTGACTTGGTCATTTTGGGTGGGAACTATTTTTCAGTGCGGAACAATAAAGCCGAAGCACAGAGCACGCTGCCAGGGGAATCCCTGTTACGCACCAAGAAGGGAGT
The DNA here is from genome assembly GCA_036785185.1 of Paratrypauchen microcephalus. Classification (NCBI taxonomy): domain Eukaryota; kingdom Metazoa; phylum Chordata; class Actinopteri; order Gobiiformes; family Gobiidae; genus Paratrypauchen; species Paratrypauchen microcephalus. Next base: position 4,655,757 of record JAVJIX010000016.1, on the reverse strand, counting down.
TCCCCTGTTGCGCAGCGTGGTGCGTGCTTCGGCTGCAGATACCGCGGCGGTCAGTGCTGATAGACTCGGACAATGGCTGGGTGACCAGGAAAACGCTTTCCACCACTTATTTTAGTCTCTGGACTGTGGGGAGATGCCCAAATTTGACCTGGAGGTGGCATATCCCTTTAAGAGCCCGGCCACACAACAACGTTTTTTGGTGGAAACTGAGAAGTTTTTATTCGTTTTGGCCTTTTGTCCACATGTCGCCGCCGTTTTGGGTCGGCGAAAACTGTTTTTTGAAAATGTGTTCCAGAGTGAAGAAATCTGAGAACGCCGGGGTCGCATTGTTGTGTGGACGAGCAAAGCACAGCTTTTGGAAAACGATGACGTTGCGATGCCATCATCATCACATGACCAGAAGAGAACCCCAGGCATTTTGCAGGTATGCGCATGCGCTCTTTGTAGTATTGCGTTTCCAATGGCTCTGGCTGTTTCCTGTTTACAGCACCACATATCAGTGTGGCATATGTATTACATCGTTTTCACTCAGCGCTCCGTTTTCATCTGGACACAAATATTTACTGATCCGACACGTGTGTGGCACAATTTTTGCCAATCCGACACAATTTTTTTTCAACTCGCATTAAAACAAATCCAGGACCGTTGTCATGTGGACGGAGCCTAAATGTATTGTAAAGCTATTTTGAGTGTCTCCGGCCAGACCTATAAAAGACTGCCACACAGTTGTAGATATTATTTTACAGGTGTGTTATGCAACATTTCAGGAGTTTTCATGTTTTTTGGTATTTTTGAATAATAAAAGATAGATAAGTTTAATGCCCTTCTGTACAACATTCGTGGAGGCAAAAGCAATAACTGCAAAAACCACCTTAAAACCAAGGGTCTTCAAAGTGTCATATGCCTGCTGCAGTGGCCTTGAACATTCAATAAAGCAGGATATTTTTTATATTCATCTTCAGTCATAAACTCAGTCTGTCAACACACCTCCCTCCACACTGACCCCTGCCCCCCTCAGCCCTCATCCCATCAGAGCCAGGGCCCAGTTCTGTCCCTACCATTACTCCCGCACGTCCTCACATAAATACAATAACATGTATGCTTGTGCTGATGGGGTCATTACATCTGCCCCTTCTGACGGTTTTGGGTTGAACAATGTTATTATTCTATGTCCTTTTTCCATGTATGGAGAGAGCGCCTCCAGTGACACCCTTAGCAGCAATAAATCAGATGACAGGCCATTGTAAATCACACGATGATGCTGGGGTGTGCTGAGGCAAAGATACACTGAAATACTGCTACATGTGACATTACAAAGAAAAAATACAGCCTTTTAGCATTATATAAAGGCAAACTGGTGATTTCTAAGGACTCAGTATACATAACATGGGAAATGTCAGTTTATTTGATATTTCATGACTTTTTTAAAGGGCCCATATTACACTATTATTTATTTATGATATAACGTTGTTTCCTGCTCAAAAGCATACCTGAAGTTGTGATTTGTTTTATTCACACGTTTAAACACACAAACTCTGCATATTTACACTGAGTTCTTCTCTCAAACAGAAAACACTCCTTACACCTTATGATGTCATGTGGTACTACAGGAGTGCTCCACTGTGTTTTTAAACTCTATACACCTTATTCATGATTAGTTCATGAATTCAATTCAAACTTTCTGAATGATGTAAAGTTAATGTGATTTAAAAAAAAGTGCCTCACATTAAGTGTAATTTGGTTTGAAATAACTTGAATATATTTGCTGCTAAATCTGTTACAATATTTCACTTCTTTATCTTATGATTATATTGTGATCAGAATAGTCTCAATGATCAGTTAACCAAAAAATCTTGACATTCCAGCTCCATAAAAGAAACAATATAGCCAAATCTTATCAAATTACCAAAACCCAAAAATACTCATATCACAATCAATATCACGAAATACTCTTTCGGTGATTTCCTTCAGGATTAATAAAGTGATATCTGATCTTATCTTAATCATTTAGTCTCTTGTTGAACTGAATGTTGGGGTCAAATTGAACCCACTTGCCTGTCCTCTTGTAACTCATTGATTTAAAACACAGCTTTGTTTGTGATGTGGTGTGTTACACACAGTGGGCTGCTGATTTCAGGCTCTTATGAAACTAAAAGCAAATCAAGCCAAGCATCTATTGTTAGGAGTAAATTGAATCTCTAATGTTGAAAACAAGCCTGTTAGCCGGGCCCTAACTTAATTTTAGCTATGTCTTAACACAGACACAGAGATGAGCTCATCTCCACCGAATGGGATAAATAATACCATATTATCTCTTTCTGCAGCACTGATGGCCCAATGTGAGCGAGTGTGATTGAGTTGACACCCCCCTGCTGGGCCCAGGACCACACTGCACCACTGTGAACAAAGCGACATAACACTGTTCTTAATGTGCTCTCTCATTTCCAACAAGGATTCAATAACAGAAAGTTAATGAAAGGCTAAAATTGTGCTCAGATTATAACAAGGTTGGATAAGGGGAGTCACAGAAGAGCATGAAAAATTAGCACACTCTCCACTCTAGAAAATCTCAAAAAACATTCATTCTGTGGACAAACCAAATTAAGTCTGGGAATTTCAAATACAAGGCTGTTGCAAATAGAGAATATATCCATTGAGTAAATTTGAAGATTTTTTTTTTAACTTGCCTGCCACATAAAAAAAACCAACAGTAACTTCAGCCTCCTAGTTACAGTGATGATCTACACCAGCTACTTCATTAGGCGAGAGGTGTACCTAATAAAATGTCCAGCGAGTGCAGACTGTAATTGTATGTCTTTGTGTGTGTCTGTGAACACTCCAGAGAGCCAGTCTAGGCAGCTGTATCCCCGCCAGCCCTCTATCGCTCTAAAGGAGACGGAGAAATATCCAGTGTGCAGCTGCAGAAGACATAACCAACCCACAACTCTGCCACTGTGCGTCCACAGCAAAAGAATACAGCCCAGCCCCAGCTATGAGGAGAAAAAGACTGGGATCAATAGAGAATTGCAATTAGCTCACATTGGTAGAAGCAGGGCCAGATTAGACACAGGATGTCGATTCCATTTCCTGCGCTATCGGGCCTCAAACTTGGTCGTCTCACTGTGTAATTGAGGCAACAAACACAGAATGGATAGAGACGCTCAAGTGTGAAGGTAATGGTAAATACAAACTCTATTGACAAAAATGAGGAGTAATTAGGAAGAGCAATTAAAAAGTCATGATGACGAGGGATGAAGCCAGCAAGATTATTATAGTGATAATATCTGATGTCGTTTAAAAAAAAAGGTTGATTTCTGTCAACTAAGACAACATATTTTTCTTTCTCAGGTTGAAAGAACACAACCTTGTTTTGATATGGACCCCACCTGGATTAGGGATGCCCATCAAGGAAAACTGGCTATATCTGTTCTATGATAACCTGGTTGGACTCTTTACTGACTGATGTCGGCCCAGGACAAACTCATAATGTTTGAACTTTAATTCATACAAAGCTCTTCAGAAGTTACTTTCAGGATAAATAACAGTTGCATAACACAATCAGATCAATTTTGCAATAAGTTAACTGTATTTTGAGAGAAAAACATGCAATTTTTCATCACCACACTAGTATTGTCAATAACAAAACCCCCTGACTCTCTGCCCAACCACCTGTATTCCACTGATTTTTGCAACTCTCTCATGTTTTTCTTTGTCTCCAAGATCCCCACCATCCACCAACCCCTGACAAATAGAGCTGCAGTCTCTGGAGTGGACACCTTCTTCCCGCACTCACCTCTGTCACCATTTTCAAGTTTTTCCCTTCCTTCTGTCCAAGTCGTCTCTGAGCTCATACTTAACTCCAAACCCTCTACCTCCCAACTTGACCCTATCCCTACAACCCTTGTTAAATCCTGTCTCTCCTCTCTTGCCCCCCTCATCACTAACATCATTCAGTCTTCCCTGGTCTCTGGTACGGTTCCTTCATCTCTCAAAACTGCCTCTGTTACTCCCATTCTGAAAAAAACCCAGTCTAGATCCCAACAACTTCAATAACCTCCGTCCTATTTCCAACCTGCCCTTCATTGCCAAAATTCTCGAAAAACTGTTGCCTCTCAACTCCACACTCATCTCACCACTAACAATATTTACGAACAATTTCAATCCGGTTTCCGCCCACTCCATAGCACAGAAACTGCACTTCTCAAAATCACCAACGACCTCCTGTTAGCTTCTGATTCCGGTTTACTTTCTATCCTCATCCTCCTCGATCTGACAGCAGCTTTTGACACAATCTCCCACAACATCCTCATTCACAGACTTCAGTCCATTGGTATTTCCCACATTCCTCTCTCCTGGTTCATTTCATATCTCTCTGATCGCAGTCAATTCATCCTATTCAAATCTTGCAAATCCAACACTTTCCCTGTCTCTGCTGGTGTTCCCCAAGGCTCTGTCTTAGGTCCCCTTCTTTTTATTATTTACATCCTTCCACTTGGCTTTCTGTTCCGTAAACACAACATTCTTTTTCACTGTTACGCGGATGACACCCAGGTCTACATTTCTATCAAACCTTCCTCATCTCTCCTTCCAAACTCTCTTACCCATTCCTGGTTCTCCTTCAACTTTCTCAAACTTAACAGAACTTCTCAAAACTGAAGTCCTCTTAGTAGGCACCCCCTCCACTATCTCCAAATCCAGCAGTTTCTCTATATCTATCCATGATTCCACTGTCCTTCCTTCCCCTCAGATCAAGAGTCTGGGTGTCATCCTTGACAGCACACTTTCTTTTCAATCCCATATTAATAACATCACCCGCTCCGCCTACTTTCACCTCCGCAATATCTCTCGTCCCCGCCCCTCTCTCACACCTCACACCACTGCCATACTCGTTCACAGCCTTGTTACTTCCCAGATTGACTATTGCAACTCCCTCCTCTTTGGTCTCCCCAATAAATCCCTCTAGAAACTGCAGCTTCTCCAAAATTCTGCTGCCCGCATATTCTCCAGGACCCCCCTCCTCCCACCACATCACCCCCATCCTCCAACAACTACACTGGCTTCCCATAAAACAAAGAATTAACTTTAAAATTCTCCTAACCACCTTCAAAGCAATCCATAACCTGGCCCCACCTTACATCACTGACCTCCTCCACATCTCCATTCCTTCTCGCTCCCTCCGCTCCTTCTCCTCTCTCCAGCTCTCTGTCCCCTCTGCTCGTCTCGTCACCATGGGGGGCAGAGCCTTCAGCCGCTCTGCTCCCCTGCTCTGGAACTCACTCCCTCCTGACCTCTGCAATATTGACTCTCTTCCTATTTTCAAATCCAGACTCAAAACACACCTGTTCAGACAATCCTACACCACATAACAGTCACTTTCACCATCTTCCAGTTTTGTATCTGTTTTTATCTTTGTATTTTAAGTATTTTTATGTTTTAACTTTGTTTTGTAGAGTGTCCTTGGGTGTCTTGAAAGGCGCTTTTAAATAAAATGTATTATTATTATTATTATTATTGTATAGTATTGGCACATAAAGATATAGTATTGATATTGGCATCGGAACTGAAACACCTGGATCGGTGCATCTCTAACCTGGAGGACTGAGGGATTACAATTTCCTGAAAATATCAAGCATTAAAGAAGCAAAGTTCTGCCAAGGCACTGCTCCTTTCTTGCATTTATAACAATGCAGTGCCAAAATATGAATTCAAACTCAACAATCTTATAACCACTATACAATTGCAAACCTCAGCCAAAGAACTGTCTGTACCACTTCACAATGCTAGAATGTGGTGTCCAGGCACTGATTCAAACCTGCAAATCTTTCAGCTCATTGGTGAATGCAAACTGAATCAGACATTTTAAAACCACTCTGATATTTCAGACCTCTGCCAAGGCTCTGATCCTGTACAATACATGCCGAAAGAGATTTGAGCATTTAGTTTAGTGTGAAGCGAACTAGTAATTACTCAAATAAAGCGCAGCTAGCATCTTGGCCATGCTCCCAAACATATCATAGAAGATCATGCAGAAAATGTAATAAAATCAGGTTAACTACCTTTTTAACATCCAATAAAACTGTAGTGCTGCCCTGTGTCCATATGAAACCCTTTCCTCCTACTTTACATTCTCCCATTTGAGCCTGTGGAGCTGTATATTTGACATCAGTTGCAGCTCAATCGTCTGCAACATCAGCGCTCCCATCCCAAATCAAAACAGCATTTTTGCCAACTACCTACAGTGACAATCCTCTCTTTCTCTCCCCCATTTACTCACAGCCTTTCCACAAAACCATCCCTCTTATGTGAAAAACAGCATCCCTCGCTTAGCTTTTCTTTCAACGCCTCTACAGCGGTGTGGCTTCCATTAAGTTGTGACAGAAGGGCTTTCATGTATACCCGGTGAATAGTCTTACCTTTCCGGGCAGAGTGGCCTTGGAGCACATCTTTGGGAACCAGCACAGTATAGAAGCTCTGAGAGAAGCCAGGGCGACAGGGACTGTGGGCTGCATGCTCACCATTATTCCTCTATGAGAAAGAGAGAATACATTGTAAGGCATCGATAAACATGGATTCTATTGATTTTCTGCTTGGCGCTCAGTGGTGGTTAAAATAGCCTTGTAAAGTGGTGAATATAGAATAGGTTGTATAAAACAGATAGATAACATGGAAGATTATTCAAAAACAAGTCAAACTAATAGTAGTAGTAGTAGTAATAGTAATAGCATAATAGTAGTAGTAGTAGCAGTAGCAGTAGTTAGTAGTAATTCGTTTTGGTTCATATTAACACTGTGATTATCAAAACAAATGTTCGTTTAAAAGTACTTTACATGCTGCAAAAATATATTATTATTTAGGCATTATCAAATTGAAAAAAGGATTTGTGCTAGCTTGAAAATAAATAAAAACATGTATATTGGTTCTTCTCTTAGATCTCTACAAGAATGGATTTGAGTGACAGCTGATGTTTGATTGGTTAGTGTTTGTTTTGGGTTTTTTTTTTGTTTTGTTTTGTATGATTTCAAAACCAAAAAAAATGCATTGAAATCTCAGTAGATTATCATTTACCCCACAACAAACATGCTCCATTTTGGGTACAGTACAGTACATGTACTGTTCCATAAGCTTACAATGCAATCATCTAATGTATTTGTAAATCATAGGCTACTATTTTGTGATCACATTTGAATATAAGGTACACTGCTTAATCAAATGCAAACTATGTGACAAAAGCATTTTACAGGAGCTGCACTCTTTTCCTCTGTGTATTCCCTTCACAATGATGCAAGCTTCTTCCTTTGTGATGCCATTATATACGCTACTGTAAAGCCCTGAAAAGATGGGCAGTGGCTGTGTAATACGTCCTAATTGCTGTTTAACCAAACCATTAAAAGTTCCTAAGCGCCATTATCCGGGGAATAACTTCATAGCCACATGGTCTACTACAACGCTGCGTCTCCAATGGCTCAGACTGAGCTACTACCCAGCCACATCCGTGACTGTGTGTGCAGACGCGGGCTGGTGCCAAGGCTGGAGTCTGAATGGAGACGAGCCATAGCGCACGACATCTCCGCGCTTCCCGAGCAAACACACAAATTAAATTGTCTTGTTCTGCTAAGTTTACACATTTAGAGACTGTAGTCGCGAATATACTGACTGAGAAAACGCCAAAGGATCATTTGGAGCTTGTGATGTGATGAGAGAACTTATAAAAGGAATAATTGAAATGGCACGAAAAGCTGCGCTATTGGGCGATAAACGAGTGGAAAATAGAAAGATGATGAGGTTGGGGCGATGTTCTGTGAATCAATACGCGGTGGTTGAACTTATACATCTCTTAAAAAAAAAACAAAAAAAAACAGCAGAGTCTAGTTTCTGTCATTCTGTATTTTATAAACTTCAAGCAATACAAAGGTGGAGAATTAGGAGCCCATTTGGTGCTGCAGTTTACGCAAGGCTCCTAGCTGTTGCTTAAGGAAAAGGATGCTGCGTTCCCCGGGATAGTGAACAAAGATGCGTTTAGTTTCAAAAGACTCACCCAGAACGAGTCAAAAAGCAGGACTGCAGTCAGGACCACAGCGAAGTCAGTTGGTCTCATCGTGTCGAGCGAAAAGCGAGCCTGGGCTGCTGCTGCTGCTGCTGCCTGGGCGAAGAGACGGAGTAAAAGAGGGTACCGCTGCCAATTCTTCCTCACTCCCCCAAAAATACAACTAGGGTAATTCCGAGCACGGTACGCACGCACGCTGGCTGCTACGTCCCTCCTCGTTCCGTTTCTCGTGGTGAGTGTGGTGCAGCGGGAGTGAGTTGAGTTTCCCCGGCAGTGTCATGTGCAGGTGAGCGCTCCTCTCCACAGCTCCGAGGCGCAGTCAGCGTCACTGTGCCTAACCCCTCCCGCGACAAGAGAGCCAGCCGGTGAGAAACTCCGCACACACGCTTAAAGCAACACTAGAGCTCACTCTCTGGACATAAAGAGCAAGAATCTGCTCACAGAGACCTCCCGGAATGTAGAACTCATCTGACAAATGGCGATGTACGAATCTATGCGTAAAATGCTTTGTTCCGCCTGGCGCAGACCCCAAAGTAGAAAATGATAAATGACCGTCACGTAGGGTGACCGCTACAGGTGCCAGGAACCAGTGACGCAACGAGCTTCAAACATATATATATAAGAGTAATTAATAAAAGTGTTCATCTGAAAGAAAGAATGAAAGAAGCTTTGCTCAATAGTATATAGAATAGAGTACAACGTTCCAGGCAGGATTTATATCCACAGGCTACTTTACATAGTCTATTATTCATTATTGTTCTGAAGGTCAGACCACTAGTTAAACGCCAGTGAGTATTTATATGAGAAACGGTGCTGTGAATAGGCTGCTATAGCATTGTCAGTTGCTATTTAATATCTGCAGATGCACAAAAGGTGGTAAGATTTAAAAAAAAAAAAAAAAAAGTCTAAATTATGTGATTTTTGTGTAAGGTTTGTATATGTTAAAGGGATATTCCAGGATTTTTGACATGGGGGCTCATTTCCGAGTTAGCCAGAGTGCTGCAGAGATGTTGAGACACTTTTTAGCGAATTTCATGCAGTCCTTCCAGCTGCAGAGTTTTCAGATGCTAGGCTAGCGCAAGTCAACGGTAAATGGTAGCCGGATTTAAATAAGGCTTACCCAGTCCATAGTGCACCCAAAACAAGTAAATTATAACGGCAGACTGTCGATGTAAATGTATGTTGATTGAGTAATTTTTTTAAATCAAACTGAGTGCGAATAGCATGAATCATTCCATATCTGAGGGACTAGCTTCGCAGCAGCAGCGGAATTTTACTTTACTCTAGTTGGTTGTGAAGTGACCAATCACGTAAAGAGAGAAGCGAGAAAAGTCGTAGTAGGGAAGACCACAGAGTGAAGAGGTGAATTTTAAAAGAACTACCGGGCAAAATGGTTTTTCAGTGTGCATTTCGAAAATGTACAAATAAAGTCCGCAGGTGGGCACCACAAAGTTTTCACAGCTTTCCGGTGCACGATCGAGAAAGGACGCGACTGTGGCTTGTAGCTGCTGGCTTAGACATCAACACACCGGTGGAGATGCTACATAAACAGAAGATTTGCAGTGATCATTTCGGACCAGACTACTACACCAAATCCCTTGGAAAGCCTAGTCTGGCAACCACTGCAGTACCATCTGTCTTTCCAAGCGCAAGATCCCGTGATGAAGAACAGGTTTGTACCTTTTTTACCCAAGCTTGCTCCTGTCGTTATGTTAGCGTGCTGGTCAAAAGGCATGCACGCTCATAAAGTTGTTGCTAGCCCGTGAACATTCATGTTGAGCACGGAACTGAAAAGACAGCCCCGCATTGATCGTTCATTCCAACGAACAATGCAACAACCCGGTTTTCTGTAGCTGTAGCGGGGGCTAACTCACCGACACTCTCTCGCGTTCTGCCCTTTCAACATCCATCTCTCTCAACTCTTCATCTGTATATTCCAAGCATCGGGGAGACCTCCAAACGTGGCCATGTCTGGATTGTAGAACAGGGCAGGCTACTGTACTCTACGGCTAACGACGACAGCTGAAGGTAAACAAATATCAGCTGGAAACCTAACTGCAAGGTGATATCACTCCGCCCATGCCTAGCTAGATCGGGGGAAAAAGGCGCTGTTGCATAAGGACATAAATCCTTTAAATTACAAGGTTGATTATATTTCTAAAATTGTTCCATCAACACAGACATTTGCATCGACAGTCTGGCGTTATAGTTGACTTGTTTTGGGTGCACTATGGAGTGGGTAAGCCTGATTAAAATCCGGCTACCATTTACCGTTGACTTGCGCTAGCCTAGCAACTGAAAACTCTGCAGCTGGAAGGACTGCATGAAATTCGCTAAAAAGTGTCTCCACATCTCTGCAGCACTCTGGCTAACTTGGAAATGAGCCCCCATGTCAAAAATCCTGGAATATCCCTTTAACGTTAAACTCTGGGAAATTATGTCTTCAGTCACACTGATTAGAAAAATGTTGTGGAAAATTGTTTTAATTGCTCCTTTGTCAACCATTGAGTAAAGATAAGATTGTATTTTTAATTGTAAACGTGTAAATGTTTCTATATGTACAATTAAAATATAATTATGTCGACTATGTCCCAAAGGAAAAATGCATGCCCCAAGAATCAGGGGTATGGAGAGGGAAGAGTATCTGTTTTATACCATTTCAATACAATACAGTATTTTCTCTCCACTACCTCTCTAACACTTGTTACACTTGTAGCATTTTAACATTTTTTAATCTGTATGCTTCATGTTTCCAGTAGTCTTTTCACGCATATTCAACAATAACACATTTATATCTAAAATAGGCAAAATCAGCAAAACATGTTTAGATTTTCTTTTCAAAAATGTTTATAAGCTGGGAGTAATAAGAGCCCTTTTTTTTTTAAGATTTAAGATTAGGCTTAAGCCTTTATTGGTCTCACACACAATGACACACAGTGACACACGGGAGAAATTTGACTTCTGCATTTGACCCAGCCCTTACTTTCCCCAAACATTGCGAAGTGCCAGAGCTCCCACAGAGGCCTCTGCAGACGACACTATGTACAGCCAGTTGATTATGTCCACTCACATTACTGTAGTCAAAACACTGAGATAAAACTGGGCCCAGGGAGGAATAAACCCTAATGGCAGTAACAGAAAGTGGTGGAGAAAGCTCAGTGTCGTGAGTGCTCCATCTGCAAATTCTAAGGGGAGGAGGCCTTGTCATCATGCTCTGTTGATAATGATACGTTCATTAGTCATCTGGAGTCCAGGCATGTCCCCAGTAGACTCTAAAGCTGCTGCAAGTCTACATGGATGTCTTCTCCTGCCTGTGTGTATGAGGGTGCTGTCTGTTTCTCCATAAAATGATTAGACACAGTTAGGGAAAGTCTGGGTTTCAACATATATAAACCTTAACAGGAGAGATGCATTGTTGTAGCACTAGAGCTTATTTCCACCTGTAGTCCCTGGTGCGTGTTTTTTAGATTTGATGGGGGAAACTGGAATGTCCAGAGGAAACCCACCCAGACACAGGGAGAACACGCAGAAAGGCTTGGGTAACTCAGGGATCAAATCCAGAACCTTCTCGCTGTGAAGCATGAATGCTAGTCACTCACCCAATGTTGGTTGTTTATATTTCCACTACCATATCTTTTGACAGTATACATTTGTGATTTCATCCATAGCCACAGATGGAAAGAAAAGTGGTTCATGATGATATTCCATTGCATCTCTTGTTCTGAAAGTACATGCGATGCCATTGTGGAAAAATTGCATCTTATTTTGGAGTCTGATCTGATCTGATCCTATCCATTTCTTTTGGATTATGTGGCCAACTGGGTTTCCTGTGTCTGGCCTCTTATATCCGCTGGTATTATTCGGGCTGACGCAGGAGACGAGGCATTCAAAGGCCGACGACAGATTCATTCAAAGACCTGCTGACATCTCTGGAACAAAGGCCCAGGTCAGAATCAGGGAACTCTCTTGGCTTTGAGAAACACAAAATAGCATTGTTTGAGTAACCATCTTTGATAGACACACAGTGGGGAAAAATACAGCTGGGTACACTCAATGGAGCAGTAGTGAGGAGGCCAGAGACTGTACAGGAGCAGATGCACTGAGTTTTGAGAAATCACATGGCAACTACAAAACCAGGGCACAAGAATTCTGCACAGTTTAGTTCAACAGTGAATCATATATGCTTTTTAGTGTAAACGCCTTAAAACACTGGAATTAACGTTTTCTCACATTTCTCTCTCGTTTAAACACTCAAAACTTTCGTAGATTTTCAACAAAATGTATTAACAGTGAAGTGTGGGGGCTCCGCTGGGAGCCCCGCCGGACGCGCGAGGAGCGCGGAGACATGAGTCACTGGATCCGCAGGAAGCACCAAGCTCATCCAAAGGCACTCCCGGGACACGGTGCGCACCAACCCCTTGGAGAAGTGCGTGACACGTGCACCCCTCATCGTGGTCAAATCCGTGACAGAGCAGCACGACCGGCGCAAGGCCGAGCGTACACCGGGGCTGCGAGCACGAGATCGAACCGCGGCGCCCGGACCATGCCTCCCCCTCAGGACCGCGTCCACGGAGCCCGAACCACAAACCGAACACGCACAAACGAACGCAAGAGACGCACCAAACCAGCAAAGCACCGCACGGAGTGATTTAATTATGGTTTAGACCTGGTCCAGTCCTGGTTTAGTCCAGGACCAGTCCAGGTTTAGACCTGGTCTAGACATGGTTTAGTTCTGGTCTAGACCTAGTTTAGTCCACGTTTAGTCCTGGTCTAGTCCTGGTTTATTTCTGGTCTAGACCTAGTTTAGTCCACGTTTAGTCCTGGTCTAGTCCCGGTCCCCCCTGCATCCCCCATCTATCAATCCGCAAAGGTCTACAGTCTCTTAGCCAATCAGGATGCAGAACACAATGTTACACTATAAAAAAAAATGTTACACTATAAAATAAAAAAAAATCTGCGAAACAGCAAGGCCGCGAACAGTGAACCGCGATAGAGCGAGGGACCACTGTAAATAGTTAACTGTTGCGCTCGGACTCTGGCAGGTTGAGATGTCAGTTCTTTTATGAAGGAAAAGTGGTCTCTCTCCATGTTTGTGGTGGCGGCTGTGTTGGGATACATGTGAACTCTAGAAATTTATCATGAAATATGGTCTAAAATGTTAGCATTTATTTGTTGATAATCCATGGTTTGCCCATTCTAGCAAATTGTTCTGGAGGTGTCTGGTGCCTAACACAGCAGTTATGGATCTTGGATGGGGTAGACTCATTATCTCTCCAGCCAGAACCACACACTTTGATAAAACTTTACAAAGACGAGTGGATCTGGAGCCTTTTCCTGTCTCCCCGATTTCAGAGGGCATGATTGACAGGCGGCGTAACCAATCTGGTCGCATTAAAAAAACATGGTTTATTTATCTCAGAGACACGGGAAGAACATGCAAACTCCACACAGAAAAGCCCAGGTGACCCGGGGATCAAATGCGGAGCCTTTTTGCTATGAAGCATGAGTGCGAGATGTCCGCATTTCAGTGATACTAATTAACAGCTGTGGTTGGATCATCTCAAGTTCGGACAGAGGATTTTCACCCTCTATTGTTGTGTGTTCCCTTCTGGATTCAAATAGAATGTAGAAGGGATTGGCTGGTCAGGCAAGTAGACTCTGGGTCAAAGAGGCATCCATCTACTACAAGCAAAATTGTCCCTTGGCAAGTTCAGCATCTACTAGATGTGAATGTTTTTTTTAGTTAGGCAGTGCATACAGTGGCTATTAGGTCTTCTTGAGCCACCTATTTAGAGATATAACGCTGATTGTAGAAAAGGGCAAGTTCAGCATGAACCAATAAAGACATAAAAATACATATATTTTTTTGACCCTATACTGAAATGTGTTGTAAGTTACTTTATATCTAAGTGCTGGTGCTTTCATGTATTGTGCACGTGGCCTTTGAATGAACACAAACAGTGCAGTGGAGATGCCCAAAAGGATCATAGCATTCTTTGATCAGAGTTTTAGTTGGACAAAAAACTCAAACTGTATGAACATTTCTCTAACCACTTAGTGCTCAGTCAAACATATTATTGACACAGGTTTTGAGAGTTCATCATATGGTGTTCCTTTTATAAAGACAGTCTACATTGCACTTTAAAGGTCCTATATTACGCAACATTGACCCTTGTGAGCTTTAAGACATGTTATAGCCATCTTACCTCCTCAAAATCATACCTGGAGTTGTATTTTGTTTCATTCACACATATCTGAGCAACCCTTATTAATCTACACCTCCAAATCTCAGAATACTCTGTTTCACCTTGTGATGCCATGAAGAGGTAGTTTTCAAGTAGACGGCTACCTTTTACCTTAAGTTCAGTAGAGATTGTAAATTCCAGCTGAAATTATTGAAATGATTCTGGTGATGGTGTATGGAGTTTAAAAACACAGTGGAGCATTTCTGTATTGCCACATAACATCACAAGGTGGCCAAAATGTGCAGGGTTTGTGTGTTGTGAATGAAACAAAACACAACTCCAGGTATTTTTTTGATGAAGAAACACCATTCTCATCTTCAATCACTATGTTTTGGTAATTATGGTGAGTGTAAAAGAAGTGAGGGTAGGAATGCGACAATATTTGATATAATATCAAATCGTTTGATACTGGTGTCACTATTCAATACACAATCAGGTCGACATGCACGTGTCCCTCCATGCATGCTGTGCTGTCATTTGTTTTGGTCCAAACGGAAAAGAGTTACCGCAGCCTCCTCCTCATATGCAACAAGAAAACCCCTCCATACGGACTTACAGCTGAAATATTCTAACACATGTGGAGTTTATCTTTCAGTCACTTTTTATCTTATGTTGATAGACCCAGGAATGACAAAGATATTAACTTTCGGCATTACATTGGCTTTAATCAAATGCGCTCGTGTACGCACATGCAATGCAACTCATGCAATGCAATCTTTTTCTTAGTGTCCATCTCACATGTTTTCCTCAGAAAACAGTCTGTTGAGACATTTCTATAACATAGTTTTAGTTTTCAGAAAGAAGACCGCAGTGTGTGTAAAAAGATCGGGACAGTGTGGGAGGAGCTACTGTCTGTCTCTGCTGCTGCTGGAGACGAGGCAGAGCAGCGCCGATACAGGAGCCTCTGTGAGACTCAGGAAGAAAAGAAAAGAAATAATCAAATTATCATTAAAAATGAAAAATCACTGAACCAAAGGAACTAAAACACTTATACACAACATATATAAACTACAACTTACTTACTACAACTTACTACTACTTAGTACAACCAGTAGTTGTACTGTATTGTGTAATGTTTGTAATCTTTCATTAACCCTCCTGTCGTGTTCGGGTCAAATCTGACCGTTTTACAACTTATAATATTCATAAATATTATGTTTTTCATCTGATTACCTCAAGACCTTATGATATCCTCCACACTGTGGACTTGAACATATAAAAGTGATGATCACCTGTTTCATTCAATTTTGAGTGTTTTAATCAACCTTGTTACACCTGTGGTGTTCCCGGTCAAAAGTGACCGCCATAGGAAATGAATGGGTATCCAGAGTAAATTCATTCATCATACAGAAAACATCCCCATACACACTGCCCCAGCTCACTCACACTCTCTCTCTCTCTCTCTCTCACACACACACACACACACACACACACACACACACACACACACACACACACACACACACGCACAAACCAGGGTATGCGTGTTGTGCTGGACATGACAACCGGTCTCCAAGGACATAATATCACATGTGACAACTTCTTCACATCACATGCTCTTGGTCAGGAGCTACTGAAAAGAAAGCTCACCATGGTAGGGACAGTGAGGAAGAACAAGCCCGAACTTCCCTCTGCGCTGGTATCGACCAGAGGAAGACAGGCACTCTCATCGCAGTTTGCGTTCACTGACACTCACACTCTTGTGTCATACGTTCCCAAGAAGAACAGAAATGTCATCCTGATGAGCACAGTACACAAAGACGCCGCTGTCAGCACCACAGAGGACAGGAAGCCCCTCATGATCCAGGACTACAACAAGAACAAGGGAGGCGGTGACTGCCTTGATAAGGTAATGTAAAGTCTCATCATGCATTTTATTTTATTTTTATCTAGGTGAATCATAGCATTTTGTGTACGACAGATTGAATATTGTTCCTAATCTCTTATTATTTATTGTTCCTTTATTGCAGATTACTGGTACATACACCTGTAAGCGGATGACGGCTCGCTGGCCTGTGGCACTGTTCCACAACATCCTGGATGTGTTAGCTTTCAACTCGTATGTGGTGTGGACAGCAATCGACCCAACCTGGAATCAGGGGAAAAGTTTCAAGAGGAGACTTTTCCTCGCAGAGCTGGGGAAAGCTTTGGTGACTCCTCTTATACAGCGACGCCAGCACATTCCCCGCACACCAGCCTCCGCCAGTCTGGTTAGGAGCATGCAAGCTCCAGCCCCAGCCCTGGCTGCTCTTCCCCAACAAGGACATGGGCAGAAAAGGAAGCGTTGTGGCCTCTGTGCCCCCAGAGACATCAAAACGAGCCTGACATGCTGCAAATGTCATGCTTATGTTTGCAAGGCCCACTCTGACCTGAGTGTCACATGCCCCTCATGTGCATGAATACACACACACACACACACACACACACACACCTACACACACACACACACACACACACACACACACACACACACCACACCCTGTTGAGTTTGGTGTTTGGTTTTCCATTTATTTTTTGTATTATATGTTCATTTTGTAGTTCATTTTCAGTGCCAAATTGTATTTTAACTGATGTTATTTAATGTTTACTTCCATAAATTGTTGTTAGACAATACTTTGAAACATTGTTCTCAACTAAAGAATGTTTAATAAAAAAATTGGTGTTGGAAAAAAAAAAATTCTGCTAATTTAAGAGCAGTTAAAACAGACCGGTCATTTTTGACCGGGAACACTAAAGTAGGGGGCTGGAGGCGAACACGACCGGAGGGTTAATATCATAGTGTTATTATAGTATAATAATTAGCAGGAAAAAAATTACAAGAGATTTTTTTTTGGCATCTTAAAACGTATCGAAATCGAATTGATATCGTGACCCATGTATCGAGATATGCATCAGATTGTGGGAAAACTGTATCGTTGCATCCCTAGTGTATGGTAAGTGAACAAAAGACAAATATAGATTGAAATATTTACTCACAGTCACTACTCCATTTGAATCTGTTTAATTCCTGATAATATAATGTCATGTATACAGCCAGCCCTGTGCTTTGATTTGTGTTCATATTTTCAGAATATTGCATCTTACATGTCATTTTGATTGCAGTTGACGCCACTGTGCTGTGTAATCTCACAATCCCTAGATTTGGTTGATTGTCTTTGACTATAGTGGGACACATAGCAACAGTAGTGAGTAAATTATTCCATTCAATTATGGAGCATTTGCTCAATATAAATACCATCTGGGTGCTTGAAATAGATTACTTTAAGGCTGTACTAAATTATTCAGCTATTCCCAGTGAACAAGTCCTCATTCCCTTTTAAACTAGCCACACTTATAGAGTTCATCATAGACTAGACTTTTCTCAACTTTGTAACTGCGACTTTATAACTACTGGTTTGGTGCCTGTGAGATGTGATGAAGGGTGCACGTAACCACCTCTACTCCCTCACGCTGTGCCCTTCCACTCCCTCCAACATTTTGTATTGTAATGTTGTGATGTAGTTGTGTGTAGGGCATGGGTGCAGGTGACTGTCCAACTAATAATCTCATATTCTCAGCATGAAAATAGCACATAAAGCATTGTTTAACTGAAAATGTTGACTTTCAATTTGAAAATATACTAGTATAGGACTGTTTTGGGATGTACTTTTTGCACTTGGATAGATGCAACATTTTGAAACATATTAAATTTCATTCATATTTTATATTTTATATTATAAAGCCATCATAAAGCCATTGTTGACTTAAAGCTACCATTTGTAATAAGACTGGTGGACCCACCCCTGTTATATTCTCATAACACCACTAGCTGCTATATGATTCTGCTGCCTGCTAGTGTGTCTGCTTAGGCCTGACTGAAAAAGACCAGAGAGCAAAGGTCCAGGTGAGGGGAAGGGGGGAAAGGTTTCACATGTGCCATCTACTGGTGAAAAAAAAAAATCAATTAAACTTACAAAATGGTAGTATGTACTCTATAAAATGTAACGTATTGTATGTATCTTGCTGTTCCACATGACTTACATTTGACTCCACAAACTCAGTGAAGAAAATCTATCATACAGGATTTTTTTCTCTCTCTATTCCTCTAAGGTCCATATGAGAATGTGAACATATGGCGGCTGCAGCATTTGTCCCCCTCTCTCTCTTGAGTGAGCGGTGGAGCGGACGAGGGCCTTGGGGGCTCCTCACACAAACGCAGTACTTGACATCTCCAAAGCTTTCAGTGCACTCAAGTTGTCTTAACTTGATTATGAGCCATTAGGTGTCACCCACAAGTCCTTGAGAAGAATGTGCCTTTTCACACACTTTTTCACACACTTTGAAAGCATGTCTGTAAGGAGCTCTGTGTTTTGAGGAAGATGTTGTTAGCTTCATTTGAATTACACTGATGGCATGATGTGATGAGGAGGAGAGAAAGACATATAGAAGAAGACAGACTGCACTGGAACTCAGGGTTATATGTTATGAGGTGGCAACTTTAAATAATCTTACCTTGTATACCTTGTGAACATCATCATCATTTCCTATCTATCTTAAAGGTCCCATGGCATGAAATTTTCACTTTCTGAGGTTTTTGAACGTTAATGTGAGCTCCCCTACCCTGTTTAGCCCTTCCCCCCCAATGGCTAAAAGTTGCGAAATGTCTAAACTGAGCATTTGCGATCCTTTTCTGCGTTTGAAAAAAACACAGGTCAAATGGGCGATTCTGGACAAGGCACCTTATTGACGTCAGATCGAAAAAAGAAATGCAAATTCAGTTCCACCACCGTCTGGATCTCCACCCCCTGTCTCTGGAAACCACGCCCAGAGAATTTGGCCTGCGGAGGAGCTACGCAATGCGAAATGCGTTTTTTTATTTGCCTGGAGGCACGTGCGAGTGTTTCTAGGCTCGGAAGTCCTTTAACCGACCCTCTGGACCTCTGAAACAGCAGTGGTTTAATTGGTTTAAGTGTTTTTTTAATTTTTCTGTGAAAATGTGTTTTTTTTTCATTGAAAAGGCTCTCCTTTCCTCCTTCGCGCTTACACACGCGGAAGTGGGGCCAGGCACAGTGCACTGCTAAAACAAGGAACCAGCGGCGCATTTGCCCCCCCCCCCCCCGCTCCTCTAACCAATCTGTGTCCTTCTCATTTGCATTCAAGCAACAAGGCCCAGAATGAGGTGTTCAGAGTTATTTTTTGACTCTGACTCCGTACATGTGTCTTTCTCATGCACTAAGTGTTGATTTTGAAGAAGGATTCATTTACAGTATTAGGGAACCATTAAGGCACCATATAAAAGCATCAAGAAGTACCATGTCATGGGATCTTTAAAAAAAAAAAAATCCACCAAAAACATTGCGTGAAACTTGTTTTAAATAGACTGTTTGTGTGACAAGATAACTGTGAAAGCCTATGTGATCCAAACCCAGTCCATCAAATCAGCATTGTAGGCACATCTTCATTTAAATTTGATTTATTTCTCCCTTTCCTAAGTGGACACAGCTCTCCACTTCATATCTTCTCAAACATGCGGTGCAGGTGTTTCCGAGCACAGCTTCCTCAATAAGATTCTTTATTTATCCTGTCCACTTGACATTTGAATGAAAGACAAAAACAAGAGCGCTGTTAGCAGGTCCTACAAGCCATCAAATACAGCATACCATCAGAATACACTTTGAAAGAAATGTAACTTCCTCTGTCTAAACGCGCATCGCCAGAGTAATTTTTCAAAGAGCGAGTCTAATGGAAATTATGAAGAAGTCAATTTCACCCTTGGGTAAAATTGGAGAGAGAACATTGGTGGTATTGTAGTTTTCAGGACTGGCTTGTAAACAGTGGGATATTGACATGTCCCCTTCTGCATGCAGCAAGCTGATGTAGGCCATATATGGCAAAGACATAGCATTTCACTGGATTCATCTTATATTTTATTAAAGGTCAAATATTACACATAATTGTCATGTTATAATGCCATGTTGCCATGTAATAGAGTAAACAAAGAGCTAAAAAAAAAAATAAGTAAAATATTGGTTTAATTAAAATGGATTGATTCTTAATGTTAAAAAAAATCATTTTTTAAATTTAATAATAAAAAGAAAAAAGACGACATAACTTTAGACATAGATGGGATACAGATTAAAAAAGTAAGTGAAACAAAATTTTTTGGAGTCATGATTGATGAAGGTTTAAACTGGAGGTCCCATATAAATTACTACACTAAAAGCAAACTTTCCAAAGCAGTTGCTGTGTTGCATAAAGTAAAGTTCTCACTAAACAGTGCAGCATTAGTAACCTTGTATAACTCTATAAT
This sequence comes from Paratrypauchen microcephalus, assembly GCA_036785185.1. Lineage (NCBI taxonomy): Eukaryota > Metazoa > Chordata > Actinopteri > Gobiiformes > Gobiidae > Paratrypauchen > Paratrypauchen microcephalus. Next base: position 4,635,179 of record JAVJIX010000016.1, on the reverse strand, counting down.
CGCACCATATCTGAAGTACTGTCTGGAAATTTGGGGTCAACATGTAAAACTTATCTACAGCCATTATTTATTTTACAGAAAGGGGCTTTGAGAATGATCACCAACAGTCATTATAGCCATCCAACCCATTTTTGTTCAACTTAAAGTGCTGAAAATGTGTGATATTGTTGAATTAAGTATCCTCAACGACATGTATAAAGCAAAGTGCAATGTATTACCTGTAAATATTCAAAGACTGTTTGAGATGAGAACAAACCACTACAATTTAAAAGGAACCTACATGTTTGAAAAACCCCAGATTCAGAACCAATGTTATGGAGCGAAGCGTCGCTGTGAGAGGAGTTAATTTATGGAATAGTCTTGACAACGATATCAAAGGATCAAGTACAATAATGGCATTTAAAAAATTCATAAAATCCAGTGTAATGTGTATGTATGAAAAGAAAACTAAATTGTTGTGCATAAAAATAAAGCTTTCTGTTTACAATTGATTAATAATTGTGATTGAATTGGAATGTATTGATGAAATGTTTTATAGTCACTATCGGTGTTAATGTCTGGAAAAGAGAAGAGGGGCAGATAACATAAGATTACTCTTCTTTCTGCTCGCTTTCATTCAATTTTTTGTATTGTCATCACACTGTTGATGTCTTTTTATACTTTATGAATGAAATAAACAAAATACAAATAATAATACTAAATAAATAAATAAATAAATAAATAAATAAAAATAAAATAAATGTTTTGTTACCTCTTCCTGGAGTTGTGTTTTGTTTCATTCACACATGTCTGAGTAACCCTGGTTTATTAGCCTGTCTACATCTCCAAAGCTCAAAATGCTCTGTTCCACTTTGTGATGTCATGTTGTGGTAGTTAAGTAGAGATAGGCAATTCCAGTCAAATCACCCAAATGATTCTAGTGAAGGTGTATGGAGTTAAAGACACAGTGATGCACTTCCTGTATTACCATAATGACATCACAAGGTGGAAGAGAGTGGTTTCTGTTTGAAAGAAATAGAACAGATCAGAAAATAGAGTAATATTGGCCCTTTAACTGCTTCTGAAATTATAAAGCAAATCAAATGACCTCAGCTGTGCATGTATATGTATGTAGTGTCAGTGTAAGTATTTATACTTTGCAGCGACATAATGCTGGGTTGTCATATATGTAACTCTAATGGTGGAATATTTAGTTACCATGGTGACACAGTGCATACATTAGCAAACTGTGAAAAAACGTTTTAAATTATCTGAACAAAAAACAAAATGGATTTAAACACAGATACACTCACATATGTGTATTGATAACACTATCATTTAGCTTGACTCATTCAAAAGAGACCAGAATGTGATCTCTAACACAGATATTTAAAAAAAAATATTTCTCCAATTAAAAATGAATTTCTGTTCAAAAATAAGTATGATTAATCCTGCATTTCAACAACTGAATTACTGCTTTCACTAGTTCTAAATGACAAGGACAAAAATTGGATCAAATTGGATTCATTAGACAGTAGAGAAATGATTCAAGGCACATTGTAATTTTTCTGCCTAAAAAAATATCTAAATAGCAAATTTGTTTAGGTATAACGTTATAAATATAAAAGACATTATATACTAAGATGATATCAGGGTTTTAAAGGAAAAGTAACGTTTTTTTACAATCTGAGCCTTCTTTCGGCAATAAAACAAGTAGTTTTACTCACTCGTAGCAGTTTGGTGTCAATTGGAGTGGTATCGCAGAAGTTATGTTGGAGCCGTTCTATTCTACTAATGATCCCGTATCCGTTAACATGGTGCTCGTATCATATGCTCGGGGCATTACTTTGCGCTCTCCAAATAACACAAACTTTAGCACTTTTCAAATCACAGAAGATCACTGTGTCAGGGTAGACTTTTAGTGGATTCCAAAACGGCCTGAAACCCGATATCCAGCTATAGTTTCATTTGATGACATCATCAGAGAGGACAGTGCGCATGCGTGAACTCAGCTGTTTTGTAAACACCGCTAGTCCGAAAGAAGCTAACACCGCTCTGAACTTTACTTTTCTGTTGCGATATCGGGTTTCAGGCCGTTTTGGAATCTACTAAAAGTCTACCCTGACACAGCGATCTTCTGTGATTTGAAAAGTGCTAAAGTTTGTGTTATTTGGAGAGCGCAAAGCAGTGCCCCGAGCACTCACGCTAACGGATACGGGATCATTAGTAGAACAGAACGGCTCCAACATAAGTTCTGCGATACCACTCCAATTGACATCAAACTGCTATGGGTGAGTAAAACTACTTGTTTTATTGCCGAAAGAAGGCTCAGATTGTAAAAAAAATGTTACTTTTCCTTTAAACAACATGTTTTTTTCTCAGCTAAATGTCCAAACTCCATGGTATTTCTCATTTGATTCGATCCCTTAAAGTAATGGAACTTTAAATGAGAGCTTTGATGTTGGGGCTCGTGCTCGTAGATTTCTGTAGCTTTTCAGTGAATCAGATGTCAGTTTGGTCAAAAAAGGTGAAGTGATGTAAAGAATTGTAGCTTTTACTGTAAAGACTAAAATGTGCTTGAACTAAATTAATTCACCAATGTATGTTTAGTGCCTTACTTTGGAACATTCCAGACAAATATGAATGATTAATCCTGCTTTTCAATAACAGAATTACTGTTATTGGTAGTTTTAAATGTATATTGTGCTATTTTCTGATCTAGTATATTATATGTTATTTTATGTTGTTTTGTTTCATTCACACATTTAACGCACAAACCCTGCATATTCAAAACTGACAACACTCTATTCACCCTTGTGATGTCTTGCGGTAATGCAGGAAGTGCTCCACTGTGCTTTTAAACTCCATTCACTATTACTAGAGTCATTTGGATGATTTCAGACCTGGAATTGCCTATTTCTACTTAAAGATCCCATGACATGGTACTTCTTGATGCTTTTATATGGTGCCTTAATGGTTCCCTAATACTGTAAATGAATCCTTCTTCAAAATCAACACTTAGTGCATGAGAAAGACACATGTACAGAGTCAGAGTCAAAAATTAACTCTCTGAACGACTCATTATGGGCCTTGTTGCTTGAATGCAAATGAGAAGGACACAGATTGGTTAGAGGAGCGGGTCGGGGGGGGGGGCAAATGCGCCGCTGGTTCCTTGTTTTAGCGGTGCGCTGTGCCTGGCCCCACTTCCGCGTGTGTAAGCGCGAAGGAGGAAAGGAGAGCCTTTTCAATGAAAAAAAACACATTTTCACAGAAAATAAAATTAAACCACTGCTGTTTCAGAGGTCCAGAGGGTCAGGTAAAGGACTTCCGAGTCTAGAAACACTCGCATGTGCCTCCAGGCAAATAAAAAAACGCATTTTGCATTGCGTAGCTCCTCCGCAGTCCAAATTCTCTGGGCGTGATTTCCAGAGACAGGGGGTGGAGATCCAGACGGTGGTGGAACTGAATTTGCATTTCTTTTTTCGATCTGACGTCAATAAGGTGCCTTGTCCAGAATCGCCCATTTGAGCTGTGTTTTTTTCAAACGCAGAAAAGAATCGCAAATGCTCAGTTTAGACATTTCGCAACTTTTAGCCATTGGGGGGCTAAACAGGGTAGGGGAGCTCACATTAACGTTCAAAAACCTCAGAAAGTGAAAATTTCATGCCATGGGACCTTTAACTAAAGGTAAAAGGTATGAAACTACCACTTCATTACATCACAAGGTGTAACAGAGCACTTTGAGCTTTGGAATTGTAGACAGACTAATAATAAAGGGTTACTCAAATATTTGTGAATGAATAGGTATATTTTGAGGCGGTAACAACATCATAACATGGCTAAGAGCTCACAAGAATCAAGAACTTACAAAAACACAAATTGGATTCATGAGACGGTAGAAAAATGATTCAAGGCTCATTGTGACATGAACACATGATTAAACATGGAAAATGTCTCTTTACATTTTTCCAGTCACATTTAAAGACAAGTAAACTCGAACACCCTGGAATCTCTGAAAAATTAAATGATTTTAATTTGTGTTTGCCATAGACTGTCTATAAATGGACATAGCTAACCCCCTAGCCACCGCGTTCCAAACAGGAAGTGTTCATGGAGCACTTTCAGCTCTTTCAACTCCAATTGTAACTGCTGCCGTGAGCCTCCTCATTTTCCACACACACCCTCTGACGTATTCCTGATAGAGTGTTGCTATTTCTACAATTATGTGCAATCTTTGACTTTGTAGTGGTGCATTTGCTGTGAAAATTATATATTTACGGTATTCACAAGAGCATTTGGCCCGTATGCCCTTTAGCCTTGTTCTGTATATGTTGTGTTTTATTGTACACTTCATTAGGTCTTTTAGAGGCCTTTTTATGATTACTAAAAGCCTGTGTCTTTCATGTCCCCCTCAGGTCTTCCATAAATGCTGCGTTAATGGCACGACTTAAGTGCAAAGAATCAAGCCACCATTGCTCTCCTCTCTCTGAGCCCCAGATAAATAAATAAATGTGATTTTTCTTATCTGCTACTGTTGTGGGGGGTTTGGTGCAGTTTTTAAAGGGCCCATATTATGCTATATGCTAGCCTATGTTATAATGTTTTTTCCTCATCACAAACATACCTGGAGTTGTGTTTTGTTTCATTCAGACACGTTTAACACACAAATCCTGCATATTTAGACTCTCAAACTGAAAACACACTGTTCTTGTGATGTCATGTGGTGATACAGGAAATGCTCCACTGTTATTTTAAACTCCATACACCTTCACTAGAATCATTTGGATGATTTTAGGTCTGGAATTTCCAATCTCTTTTAGCGTTTAGGGCTTTGGAGAAGTAGACAGACTAATAATAAAGGATTTCTCAAACATGTGTGAGTGAAACAAAACACATCTGTAGGTATGTTTGTGAGGAGGTCAATTTTGTACACTATAAGACCTTTAAGTAGAGATGACTTTCCAGTCCCTAACCATCGACTTAGAGTGATAACTTTAAGATTAAGAAATGAATTTTGCCTCTGGTTAAATTTGATGAATCTGGTTTGATCCTTCACCTGTGCTGTAAGTAGTGTTGTGCATTTAAACATGCTGCAGTTATAGTCAGGGGATTTCTATTAAGTACATGTGTGCATATACTGTATGTGCAATACTAATTTGTTGATTATTAAAGGGCCTATATTACACTATTTTCTGTTCCATGTTATAATGTTGTTTCCTCATCACAAACATACCTATAATGTGGTTGTGTTTAGTTCCATTCACACCAGTGTTGTATAGTAACGAAGTAACAATACTTCACTACTGTACTTAAGTACATTTTGGGAGACTTTGTACTTTACTTGAGTTTTTAAAAAAAATTATAACTTTTACTTTTACTTCACTACATTTCCGAATTTAATTGCATACTTTTACTCCGATACATTTTCAATGTGCCATTTAGTTACTCGTTACAAAAACTGACTACTGACTGCAAGGAAGTCAGGACGTGCCTGGGCTTGTTCGCTACTTGCGCATGACAATCAGCCTACACCTGTCGGTTTCGTGCAGCTAGTTTAATCAATCAACATCCCTGATGGAAGAGGAGACAGCATCCACGTCGGCTACAAATGAAGGGGGACCTGACGATGAGCATCCCTGGCCGTACTTAAACACAATGTTCTCTTACGCTGATATGAAGGATTCGTCCTATCGAATGAAGTGCCTCTTGTGCCTTCCAAGAAATGTGGAAATCCTATCTTACAGAAACTCCCCGTCCAACCTCAAGAAACACATCGATGTAAGTTCTAGATTCATGAAATTGTTAGCGTCTATATTCCAATTTCAGTAACCACAGCCTGGACATTCTAGACACTGTTGTGAAACCTTGAGCATAACATGTAGAAATTAACTTTGTGTGACATTGTTTCGGTTACACAAAGCGTATTTGACGATGTTGGAGCTAACAGGCTACCTAGCTTTTTCGGCTCAAGGGAAAGCACAGCTGTAGGCTAAGTGTAAAGAATGAGAAAGGGCACACAAGTTCAAAAGGACAAAAAATAACATTAACATGTCCGCTGGTGTTTGTGCTATCCAAGTAACAAAACAAGGGTTAGCTTCACACTGCCTTTGCTTGATACTTTTACTTGTACTTTTAATTACATTACTTCAGTACATTTATTTTGACATTACTTGTCATACTTAAGTACAAGAAGTTCCAGATACTTTAAGACTTTTACTCAAGTAACATTTCAGTCAGTGACTTCGACTTTTACCAAAGTCCTTTTTGGGAGGGGTACCTATACTTTTACTTGAGTTTGATTTTCCAGTACTTTATACAACACAGATTCACACATGTTTGAAACACCAATCCTGCACATTTAGGCTGAGTTCTTTTCTCAAACAGAACAGGTAGCAGACCATCTACCTGAAAGTTACACAGCAGACCTTGTTACACTTCTTACATTAGGCTTGTTACGTGCCACAGGGTCTAGGGGAATGGCACAGTAACTGAAAAAATGTTAAAACTGGGTGGGGAACAAAAAGTAGGAGCGTTGAGAAGTGTGCAAAAGGAAATAAGGTTTATTTAACAAAAAAAATACTTAAAATGTGTACAAAATCACTTGTATCTGTGATCATGCTCTTTCGGTCATTACCCAAAGCTCAATAATGTTTTTTTTATTTATTTTATTTTATTCTTTTTTTTTTTTGCTTATTTATTTTATAATCAACACGCAGCTACCTTCATGCATAAGTATATCATATCTTGTCTCCACCGAACTGCTGCTCTAAATTAAAATTAGCATCCTACACTGACATTTAAGTTGAGCAAAATTACCATTTTCAAGTATTTTCGTGTTTATGAATTTTAATTTGTTAATACCTAACACAATTTTATAAACAAAGTACTGAAATATTTAAAAAATGTGACATGTTTGTCATTAGCTTCACTTCACTTTGGCCTGCGTTAACTATATGGCACAGAATGCATTTTTAAAGGGACCATATCATGTTGTTCTATGTGTTATAATGTTTCCTCATCATAACGTACCCAGAGTTGTGTTTTGTTTCATTCACACATTAAAACACACAAATCCTGCACATTTAAGCTGAGTTCTTATCTCAAACAGAAAACACTCTGTTCACCTTGTGATGTCATGTGATGATACAGGTAGTTAACTGTATTTTTATATCCCATACACGTCCTTCACTAGAATCATTTGGATGATTTCAGCACAGGAATTGCCCTTCTTAACTGAGCTTAAGGTACAAGGCAGCTGTAAACTTGAAAACTACGACTTAATGACATCACAAGGTGGAACAGAGGAACAGAAGGATTACTCAAACATGTGTGAATGAAACACAGCACAATTCCAAGTATATTTGAGTAGGTAACAGCATTACAACATGGCTTAAAGCTCACAAGAGTCAGTTTTCTGTAATGCAGGACGTGTAAATGTATATATATATAAAAAAGTAGCAAATATCAGAGACATTTATGGCAGCTAGCAGAGTCAGCCCTGGATATCAGTTGCCATGGCCTATTGTAGAGTGAAAGCTAGCAGGCCAGGGTGTACAGCAGGTCAACACTTTGTCTCTTTGTTGTGCTTGTGCTGTAATTAACCTGTCTGGCACCTGTAACTCCAGCTGATCTGAGGTCAGTGACAAGGCTGGCAGGGGCAGTTAACCCAGCTGGTGTTACTCTGACTTCTGGATACTTAATGGCTGAACCCAGATCAGTTCAACTTATTAGCACAGGGCTGTCCTCAAGGGGGGGCCAAACTCAGGTCAGCCGGACAGTTAATAGCCGAGTTAGATGTGCTTGCCTGCATGCTGTCTTGGTAACCTGACATGGAGCATGACCCCATGATGCAAACTGAGTCACCCGTGGATATTCACTTTTATTGTGTCAAATGTACAACCTGGTACTTTAAGCAGAGTGGAGCTGTGGGCGTAGACTGTGTAATGTGGTACATAAATACCTCTTCTTTAATATGTTTTTGAGGTTATATTGTATCATGTATTGAGTAAAGCTCCTATATTACGCAAAATCGACTCTAGTGAGCTTTTAGTCATGTCCTCAAAAACATACCTTGACTTTTTGTTCATTCACACATGTTTGAGTAACCCCTTATTATCTATCTGTTTATTTACATCTCCAAAGCTCTGTTGCAATGCTCTGTTCCACCTTGTGATGTCATGAAGCGGCAGTTTTCAAGTTAACAACTACCTCTATCTTAGTTCAGTAGAGACTGGCGGTTCCAGGCCTGATGTGATTCAAACTAGTGAAGGTGTATGGTGTTTAAAAGACAGTGGAGCACATGACATCACAATGTGGAGTGTTTGTCGTTTGACAGAAGAACTGTAGAAGTCTAAATATGCAGGATTTTTGTGTTGAACATGAGTGAATAAAACAAAACAACTGAGTAAATGTTTGATGAGGAAACAACATTATAACATAGATTAGAAAATAGCGTGATATAGGCCCTTTAAATGCTGATAGTCAGATCTTTAGGTTTGTTCATAAGCAGCAATCGACCTCTAGGATGTTATGTCCTATGTCGAGGTGGTACACCTGTAAAAAATTGTATATCAGAAAAATTAATGTTATTATATGATTGTTCTAGTTTCCTATTTAAAATTCAATATACAATATTTACAATATACAATAATGTTTTCCAAAGTGATAATGTATTTTTATCAGTGTGATAGATAAACAGTGGTGGAAGAAGTAATTGATTTTTCATACTTAAGTAAAAGTACACATAACAGAGCTAAAAAAAATAAAAAAAATCACATGAAAAAAATCTACTTACTGTATATTTTGTTTGTTCCATCTCTGAACATGTTAAAGATAAACCTACAGCCTTTTTAGCAGGTCTCAGACAGTAAAAGAAACGTACTTTTACTTTTCAGTCCAGTTCAAAATGTAGTGGAGTTGAAAGTAAAATGTTTCCACTTGTGCTTAAGAGAATACAGATAACTTAAAGGCAAATTAACGTTTTTTTTACAATCTGAGCATCATATGCTCGGGGCATTACTTTGCGGTGTCCAAATAACACAAACTTTAGCACTTTTCAAATCATAGAAGCCCGATGTCTTAATGTAAGATTTCGTTTAAAGCAAAAGTGGCCTGTAATCCGAGATTTAGCCATAGTTTCGAGTAGATGAGGACACCAGTGCGCATGCGCGGACTGTGCTATGAGCTCCCGGGACCCAAACATGAAACGCAAAGCTGAAAACTATGGATAAATCTCGGATTACAGGCCACTTTTGCTTCAAACGAAATCTTACATTAAGACATCGGGCTTCTATGATTTGAAAAGTGCTAAAGTTTGTGTTATTTGGAGACCGCAAAGTAATGCCCCGAGCATATGATACAGCACCATGTTAACGGATACGGGATCATTACTAGAACAGAACGGCTCAACATAAGTTCTGCGATACTGCTCCAATTGACAGAAAAATGCTATGGGTGAGTAAAACTACTTGTTTTATTGCCGAAAGAAGGCTCAGATTGTAAAAAAAACATTAATTTGCCTTTAAGTACAGTACTTTTCTATTTTTACTTTGATACAATCCCCCAGTGTAGATAAGCGAGAGGATTAGTCATTATGAAAGTCATACTTTTATTTTCAGCACTGGACAGCTCCACTCTGCCCACAGGACTGACGCAGGCACCCCAGGAGGTTTGTATTTGCGTTTAGCAGTTAGCAGCATATTTCACAAGCCCCTGTTAGTTGTGTAAAATGAATACCTTCCATCTTACATTAATTGACAAAGACATCAATACAGTGGCCAAGAGACAAAAACAAAGGGTTCATGTGGTCTAGAAATTGAGTCTGTATTCAAAACAAACATCCAATACATTATAGATCGTACATGATTGTAAATCCACTGGAAATTTTTCAATGTAATTAACAATAAAGACTCTTAGTATAATTAACAAGCTCTGAAACCAGTTTTTATGCATTGCTATGAAACGTTTTTGCTGTAGAATTCCTGTACGATTTGTGCAATACAGTACTCAATGGCACTTTTTGCAAGCTAGCTACTATTCTAAGAAATTAGTAATCAAACCAAACAAACAATTAGGTCATAATATTTTCTTCTTTTACTTTTCTGTTAATCCACCACAGAAGCCCTGAGCATGTGTATTTCTCCATATGGAGTAGAAGTAGGTGTTGAATTGGCCAACTGCGCCCGTGCAGTGAAAGGGCTTTGATGTGGGGAGTGGCTCTTTGAAGCCTGATGGTTTGTAATGGGCTGTAAATGTTTTCAGACCTGATCAGAATTCACACTCAGATCCAGTAACCATCGCCCCAGTCCCACTCGGAGGTTCACCACTGCTCTGTGAGGGGAGGGGCTCCAAGCTTAAGTACTGAACTGATTTAGTGTGTAAAAGCCTCTAATGTACTTTCAAAATTAATTCAAATATTTATAACATTTCTTACGTTTAATTCCACTTTAAAGGTGTTCTGTGTAACTTTTTGGTGGGGGTCCTTTCCATGCTAGTCTTTTGGACATGTTATTGGTTTGTCGTAAATGTTCCACAGTATAGCATTAAAGGTATAACTTTTCTGGTGGAGAGTTTGTCAAATGGGTTTCTACATGGAAATGATATTACTTAATGTTTCACAGGAGTATCTATCTTCATGGAGTTCAAACTAGACCAAGTGACAGGTCAGATCTGTGGAGAGGCAACCCCACTCACAGTCAGAATACCAAGGTATTTTTAATTTGTAATTTAATAAATGTAAGGCAGAACTGTTTACTGTCATACCATGGAACATTCCAGACAGAGCAATGGCATATCAATAGAAACAAGCAGGTGACGGACCAACCAAAAAGTTACATAGTGCACCTTTAAACATTTCTATCTTTCATTAATTCATTTAAAGATGTATGCTTTGTCACTTCACTAGAAATTTGACCTGTAACATGGTCTTGTCTCAGTGAAGATAAATTTAATGCCAACATTCAAGGCATCGCAATATCATCTCCATGGCCTCTTGATATTGGTATTGTAATGTGTGTGTGTGTGTTTCCATATACAGTATGTGCATGTGCATGTGTATATGTATGCGGGGTCTATCACAGTTTGAGTTATTTTTGGTTCTGGTTTGAGCCAAGTTTAGTGCTGATGTAGACTTGTTTATATCCTGGTTTAGTCCTGTTTTAGTCCCAGTGCATTCCAGTTTTAATATTGCATGTGTCCAGTGGCGACTCCCCTCGGCCTCCGTCCTCTGTTTATTCACAGTCTCCTGACACTAACACTGGTCTGCTGTCTGCACTACTTCCCGTCCTCTCCTCTGGCTGTGACCTCAGCCCAGTCCATGTCACACCTGAGCCTCACGAGGAGCGGAGGAGACGAGTTCTGCACTAACTGGGCTAGCATCGCACTCTTTCTCCTGGTAATTACTGTATCTTGTCCGCACTCATTAAATATTCATGGAGTCCTGGCTGCTGCTAGTGCCAACTCTGCATCTCCACTGGTAGATCCTTCACATTCACATTTTAGTCTATGATGGGTCTTTGACTACCCAATACTGCAAAACCTTCCCCTGCTTATGCAGTACATTTATTATAAAGGCACAGTCAGTAAATGAATACACATACTGAGAATACATATTCTGAATACTCATTTTGAGTAACTGTATTCTGATACGTGAAAAGTCCCTCAGTCGTCCAGGTAGAATCCATGATAACAGGAGAAGTTCAATTTGTCAACTGGACAAAGTTTGTTTGGTTGAAAACGTTTCGCCGCTCATCCGAGAGGCTTCGTCAGCTCTAATAAGAATACTGGTAAGACACTTGCTTATATCTTGCTGTAGGGAGGAGCTACCTAGCTAACTACTTTCCGGAACTATCTCATTGGTTTCGGTCTTTTGTTTCTGACGAAGCTGACGAAGCCTCTCGGATGAGCGGCGAAACGTTTTCAACCAAACAAACTTTGTCCAGTTGACAAATTGAACTTCTCCTGTTATCATGTATTCTGATATTTACTTTTTCATTTGGTGGTACTCAGCATATAGTTTTCTTTTTCTAAAATCAAAGGAATACATTATGGTACTTGATCATGTGAGTTAGGTGCTTCACACTGCACAGAATCAGTGAGAAAAACAAACCCCTCTGCTCTTGTGTGTGTGATTTTTCAATCTCCAGTTAGTGATGGGAAATGTTTTAAAAACAGTGAAACAAATATAAAGCTGTTATCAATAATACAGTGCATCTTTACACTATAATTTAAATGCAACTCTGTTTAAAGGAATTGTAAGTATTCAGACTACAGTACTTTGATTAGACCATATGAATGCAGGTATTCAATGTGATACATGTCTTCAGTATTCTGATTTATGATTTTTTTCTATTTATTTGCTTAAGTTTGTATATTTACTTTGGAGCTATAATCAGGGGACACAGAAGTACACTATAATAATTGTGCTTTGCTTTAATTCTGTTACTTCTTTTGTGGTCTTTTAAAATTTAAAGCACCCACCTCATTCACAAAATTACTAAAATATAAACTTGTTTGTTATTTTTTTCTCTCCCCCAGTAGAGTATACTGTAAAATCAATGCTTTGTGACAAAATCAGAGTGCTGGATGCTGTCTGCAGTATTTTATGAGTTGGTCAGAGGAAAGAGCCGAAGGCAGAGTGCGGATTGATCCACCCTTTGCCTCGATTTACCCTGTGTAAAAAGGCTAGTCGAAAGCTGTGCATACGCCCCAAAATCCTGCACATGAATAATACAAACGTGCCAAAGGGTTTGAGAGCTGAGAACTAGTTAAATGTAGATGTAAGAGTACACTTTATTGTCCCATGGGGAGATTTGTCCTCTGCATTTGATCCATCCTTCAATATCACGAAGGCAGGGGCGGTGGAGATCTGGAGCTCGATTTGGTGAGGAGATGTCACTAGTGTTGTTCTGATACCATTTTTGTGGCATCCGATCCGATACTTGGCCTTAGTGTACTCGTCGATACTGATATGAGTTTGTTAAGAAGTAGACTAAGGCTGCTCAATTTTGTTACAGTACAAAAGCAATAAAGCAATCTATTAAAAGATGTCTCAAAAGAAAATCTAGAAGAATAAACTAGATTTTGAGAACTAAGTGTTAAGAGTCAAATATATAATGATCTGCTGATTTAAGCACTTATACTTTTCTAATTTGTTATTTTGTACAGTACCGCAGTGCATGGATAAAACCAACAGTGAGGCCTGTAAAAAGATGCTCATCCTCAGAGGCTAATTATGCAGCGTAAACAAAGTCCGAGTTAGCGCTGTTGCTGGGCTGCACTCTCCATGGTGCGTTTTTTTTTACTAAGTTGAGCGTCCACACTAAAGGCTAAAGGTATCAAAGAGGTAATGCAAATGTCTTTTCTCTCATTATCAGCATGTTGTAAGTGTCTGCAGAGCCTCCATAGTCTACGTTTAACCTGCTCTGGGCATTAAAGGGATAGTTCGGGGTTTTTTAAAATGTGAATCTGTATGGCATCCCCTTCAGCAGTGTCGTGCATTAACACTGGCTTACCCCTGACAGTGCCCTCTGAGCAGAGTTCCGGCAAGTTAGCCAGGACATTAATAATAATAATAATAATAATAATAATACATTTTATTTAAAAGCGCCTTTCAGAACACCCAAGAATGAATAAAAATGAATAAAAAGCACAAACAAACAATACAATAAAACATAAAAACAAAATCAGAGTGGAGTGATTGGCTATGAGAGGCAGGACAGTCTGAACAGGTGGGTTTTGAGTCTGGATTTAAAGAGTGGGAGAGAGTCTATATTCCGGAGGTCAGGAGGGAGAGAATTCCAGAGCTGAGGAGCAGAGCGGCTGAAGGCTCTGCTCCCCATGGTGACGAGACGGGCAGAGGGGACAGAGAGCTGAAGAGAGGAGGAAGAGCGGAGGTCAAATATGTATGGTGGGGCTAGGTTGTGTAATGCTTTGAATGTAGAATGAGTATTTTGAAGTTAATTCGCTGTTTTATGGGGAACCAGTGGAGTTCTTGTAGTATGAGGGTGATGTGACAAATAGTGGGGGTCCGAGTGATAATCCGGGCTGCAGAGTTCTGTAGGAGCTGCAGTTTCTGAAGAGATTTGTTGGGGAGACCAAAAAGAAGAGAGTTACAGTAATCAATGCGAGAGGTGACAAGGCTGTGGACTAGGATGGCAGTGGTGTGAGGAGTGAGGGAGGGGCGGAGACGAGAAATGTTGCGTAAGTGGAAGTATGCAGACCATGTGACATTATTGATGTGAGAGTGAAATGAAAGTGTGCTGTCAAGGATGACACCCAGACTCTTGACCTGAGGAGAGAGATGGGCAGTTGAGTTGTTAATGTTAATGTAGAAACTGTTAGATTTGGAGAGTGGTGGATGGAGTGCCTACTAGGAGGACTTCTAGTCTCTAGTCTCTAGTCTCTTCTATAAAGCTTGTTTTTCTTCTCAAAACAATATTTGTCCAAAAAGTGATATATTTGCATCACAAAACAGTTGCACAAGAAAAAGTCAGAAGTCTAAATCGCTTGGTGCTATTTTCTCTCGAGACGTATCATTGCGCACCTATTATTATTATTAGCCTGTTCACTTGTAAGTGACGATGTTTACAAAGAACTATCCCTTTAACAGTAGCATTAGCCACCGAGTTTAACAGCAGCTGTTCTTGCATCTACAGGTCCTCACTGTGGAAAATATAGAGTAGTATTGGATTGGTGAATTGGTCTGAGTACTCTGATACGATACCTGAAAAATTATTGGAGCTTTTGCCGATACCAGTATCGGTATTGGAACAACCTTAGATGTATCAATAGCTATCATGATAGTATCGTATTTTTTAAATTCTTAATAATGCAGCAACAGCTAAAAAATGGTGGCAACTACATTGACTGTGATCTTTTGTTTAATTTCACTGCAAAAAACCTGAATAAGAAAGAAAGAAAGAAAGCTATGCCTTTATTAGTCCCACAGTGGGGAAATTCCAGTTCTGCATTTGACCCATCCTGTTATTAGGAGCAGTGAGCAGCACATTACTGCGGCCGGGGACCATCTCCATGATCTTCTTGCTTCGGCTTGGTCAGGACCTAAGCTATGGTGCATGTTTTGGGTTGGTGGGGGAAACCGGAGTGCCCGGAGGAAACCCACCCAGACACGGGGAGAACATGCAAACTCCACACAGAAAGGCCCAGGCGACCAGGGGATCGGATCCAGACCATGCATGCAAACTCCACACAAAACACACACGGAAAGGCCTGGGCGACCCGGGGATCGAACCCGGAACCTTCTTGCTGTGAAGCATGAGCGCTACCCACTCAGCCACCCGTGCCGCCTGTGAATAAATAACTGTTATAAACAACTATTCCATCTTGTAGTCCCAAAGACTTGCCAACAAGGAAAAAGTAGCATTTCTTCAATTATGTTAGCATCTTGATGTGAAATAAATATTGGAATATCGTAACCCTAGTGAGGACTGCCTTAGTTGGAAGATTTTACTTTTTGTGGATGTTTAGTTTGATGGGGGAAACCGGGATGCCCCAAGGAAATCCACCCAGACAGGTAAAAAAAAGATTATACAAACTCCACCTATAAAGATCAAACCCAGAACCTTGTGAGACCAAAGATAGATAGCTACTTCCTCCTTTTGCATCTTGACAGTCAGCTAATGCAGCTGTAAACAGTAGACAGTGCAGTGGACTGACGGACGGTGTGAATTTGCTTAATGGCTCCTGCATGAATCACATTGTTTTGTCTGAGAGATAAGAATGGCCAGCCCCAGTGGATTAGCTAAGAGAATTAAAGAAGCATGGCCAGCCTTCGGAGTGGGTCAGGCTGGTGTGAGGGAGCCGCCTTTAATATGTGAAAGAGGTCAATTCAGCGTACTCTGCATGATTACTCCTGTGTACTTTTAAAAACAAACCCGCCGCCCACGCCTGAGCCATGGGACAGCACAGAAGAGAGGTCAAATGCTGTTTTACTCATTTTAGAAGATTGCACACTGTTCCTAAGCACAGTGCTGCCTCAGGTGCATTAAACGGAAATCAATTCAGCTCATTTGGACTCACTGTACTCTTTCTTATTAAACTTGTTTCAATATGCAGGTTATAAACTTCTCAGAGAAAATATGAATTAATTTGGATTTTGAATTATTCCTTGGAGGATGTGCTGGCTAAAACCTGCTGTATTGGCTTATCCTCCAGCTGTGGTCACCCTTTGTCCTCTAGGCAGGTGACGTCAGTGGCATTGAAGAATGGGACAAACAAAAACAAAGTCGACGCTTAACTTTATAAATGTCTGATGAAAGATTTACTGAAAAATATACTGAGCCTAAAGCCCAGCATGCACTACAGAATTTTTCAGTCTTAAACGATTTTTAAATCAACAAGAAAAAGCGCAGGCCACAAACACAAATGCTTTTCTCAGTGGAGATGTTTTTGCTTTGGATTGCTTCACAGTATGGCATTAAACCGTTATATATTCATGTAATCCAAACCAGGCGAAGTTACAGGTTAGGTCTGTGGAGCGGCAACCCTGCTCGCTGTCAGAATGCCTGTTTTGAGCCATGTATTTTTGAGCAGTAAATAAGTTAATACATTTAAGGTAGAACTGTTTAATGTCATGGCATAGCAATGACACAGCCATAGAAACAAGGTGATGGACCCCCCCATAGTGCAACTTTAAACCTCTGAGAACAAAGACTGTAGTGAAGCTCATTTGTTACCTATGTAAACCAAAACAACTCAAGGCATTGCACTTCTACTAGTACCTGAAGTCAAGTACTAGTCTGGTTAACACCTGACCATATCACAAGTGAGATTTGGGTCTGGAAACTCGCTTCGAAAAATCCCGTAGCGGAGGTGTGGTTAGCGATTGCCGACGGCCGTTTATTGGGCGTTATGAATGTCTATCATTGAGCGTATACGTAAGTCCATAGCCAATCATGTCAGTTGTCAGTTCAAACTACAAGCTTCCGTTTGTCATGTAGTACGCGTCACCGTCTTGCCACACCTCCCCCGCTCTCTGATTGGGGCCCTAAATCTGGGACTCTCGCATTGGACGAGTTTCCAGGCCGCCTTCCAGTTCGAAACGAACGGAAGCGGCCTGGGAATTCCCAGGCTAGTCAAGTACTATTATTATTTGTAAAATGTGGGGCAATAGTTCAGACAAAGGGGTTTTAATGCACTGAAGGTTGGCGATAAACTACACAGGAAGTAGAGTCGTGTTTACTATTGCTAATCTGAAGCAACTTCACTCACGTCAGCGCTGCGTGTTTATGTAAACAGAAGCACGCAAGGAACTACTCTTGCTTTTTTACTTTTAAAGAACACTAAAGTGGATTAATTGTGGTGTTTTGTGGACTGGGTGCCATGACTTGTGGAGGACACATTCCAATGGATAATATGAATGCAGAGGTGACTTACAAGAGGTGAGTAATAAAGTTGTGTAATTATTTTTGGTATAGATTTCTGTCTTGCGCCTGTGTCCGTCACCCCCTCTGCCCTTGACACTCTGTCTTGTTGGCTGGTGCAGCGGTGGTGATATTTAGTGGTTACAATATGGCCGAACACCTCAGAGTCACACTGACTCCACACACATAAAAAGCACAGCAGCTTCAAAATCACATACAAAGACACAAAGTCAGGTCATGCCTCTCTGAAGTCATGGATAAGAAAATCGGATCCTAAATCAGGCAAATTATTGTGCAGTGTGTGATGGGCCTTGCATTCAAAACCGTTTTATGTATACCAAAGGTAGGTTCAACTATACAACATATTTCAAATATTTGCTGCAGTATGTGACATTTGAAAGTTACTGTTTATGCATTCTAATATCAGTACAAAACAATTATCAACCATGTGTGACTAAACATGATTTTCTGCTTGTACATTTGAGTTGTAAACATCATTACAGTGAACCCTCGTTTATCGCGGGGGTTAGGTTCCAGAAATAGCCCGCAATAAGTGAAATCCGCGAAGTAGGACAATTTTATATTTTACAATTATTCTACATGTTTTAAGGCTGAAAACGCTTCACCAGACACATTATACACCTTTCTGAGACTGGTATTAACATTTTTCTCTTGTTTAAACACTCAAACTTTTGTAGGGGGGGGGGGCACGTGACACGCGGACACGTGTGCGCGGACACGTGCGCGCGGACACGTGTGTTTGTTTTGGTACCACATATCCATGCCATGTGCGAAAGTCGAGTGGAAAGCGACCTGGATATCATTTTGGGCAAGACTCAAGCCAATGCTAACAGTGCCAAACCGCTAACAGACGCCTCTGAGCACCACAAGACCAGGTAAGACTAACCTGCGCTCACAAGAGTTGGTTGCATTTCACCCCGGCTCCAAAATCAGACCGCTATCAATGCGTCGCCAATACTCCACAGCTCTCTAGGACGGGGTCGGGTTCGTGAGGGGAAAAGACCCACTGTCTCCTCTGTGCGCGCGAGTGTTCTCCCCCCGCTGCGGCTCCCCCGGACGCCGTGCGGCCAGGCGCCAGGCCCGTCCATGTTGATTCTTGGCTCTTCCATTTGTCCGACTCGCACTCAGTCTCTTCCATGGCTCGTGCAAGTAAACAAAGGCCACACCTCCTGTCACCCAGGCGCTCTCGTGAAGGACATCTGAGACTCTGTCCCTACCATCCCTGGTCTAGACCTGGTTTAGTCCTGGTTTAGACCTGGTTTAGTCCTGGTTTAGACCTGCTTTAGACCTGGTTTAGTCCTGGTCTAGTCTCTTAGCTAATCAGGGCGCAGGACAGAATGTTACACTGTAAAAAAAAGTTACACTATAAAAAAAAAAAAAAAAAAAAATTGGAAAAAAAAAATCTGCGAAACAGCGAGGCCGCGAACAGTGAACCGCGATACAGCGAGGGTTCACTGTATACCAATTACATCAAAAGCTTAATGTTGACCTGGAGTATTTCCAATCTTGTTTCTCTGCTCAGGAGATGGCAGTTCACAGTTCTACCCTCAAACACATGCATGATATGTTAAGTAAAATAAAAATAATTATTCCAAGACAAAACATTATACTTTCTGATTGTCACTCGTCTTGTTGTAATGTAATCAATCACAGAAACATATTTATCATCTTACCTGAGATAAATAAGAGTCTGCAGAAATATGTGCTGTTTGTCAGTTACCTGTGCGATTTCTTTTTCCTTTTTTAAAGTTGCTGTTTTTAAGTTGTTTTGACAGGAACGGCCGACGTGTTTCTCTAATTAGTTAACCCACCTTTCAGTCACGCCCAATGGAAACTAGAGAGACAGGACATGGTACCAAACACACATGTTTTTTTTTACCCCGTTTGACCAAGCAGGTGCTGATGCCGGTTCAGAACTGCTGGGCCCGAAATTAAAACCAGTATTGACAGAATATTTAGAATACATAGTTACTACTATAGTTAGTCACTAAAAGTTAGTAGTGTAGAAGGCAAAAGTACTATAAGTCAGTCAGTTGTTGTTGTTTTTTTTTTATATGTTTTAGAGCATTTAATCATATTATAGTTTCCCCTCAACATTTACTCACCCAAAGTGAGTTCAGCTATCTTTAATTGCTTTTTTTTTTTTTCATAATCAGTGATATGCGCAGGATTTGGAAACACTGCATAGTCATTTTGGTACAAATGGGAAAAAATCTGCAGCTCTCCAGCCTGATAGTTGCAGATCAGGCTGGAGAGCTGCAAATTTTTTTGCCAACTCTTTGTTGTGGTGACGTTTACAGCAACGCCAGCTCCCATTGGGCACCACAGTTTAGTAACACATAAGTTAGCAGTCGTTTTAGATGAATATTGCAATTTAAAATGTGCAAATGATAGCAGAATGATCCACGAGTGTAATAAGCACAATAGGTGTTCTTTAAATACAGCAAAAACTAGAGGGAATAGTGATTAAAAACAAAATAAAAAAAACTAAAAAAACAAATGTCAACTGCTGGCTAACAAACAAAACCACACTACCACAGCTCACCAGCACCAGCCTGGAATCGGCCCAGAACTTTAGTGGAAATGGGGGTTTGGTCAGATTAGGATTGGTTTTGACTGGACAGGCTGGTGATGAGCGAGCCCATGCAAGAGAGCTGTGTGCTTGATGCTTCTTCACACACATGTTAATCAGAGTTCAGTGCAGTCACCATTGTCAGTCTGAGGCTTTGAGGCTGCTGTCATTACTGAGATCACTCACCTCTTCCATTTTCGCTGTGCACTAAAGCCCTGCTCTGTCCTGCTCTGTCAGGTAGATTAACACATCAGCGGCCTGCTACAGCCAGAGCATCAAACGCTTTTGCTGGACCCGTGACAACGCCAACACTTTGAATATTTCAACTAACCTGCATTAGCATCACCAGCTTTCTGCTTTCATTGGACATTGCTCACAAAAAGTGCTCTGCTCAGATGATTCTGGAAATAAACAAATTAACTTGCACCTGTTATTCTGTGTTATTTAGTACTTTTTGTATTAAAAGCACATTGTGTAACTTTTTGGTTGGGGGTCCGTCACCTGCTTTTTCTATGGATATGTCATTGCTCTGCTTAGAATGTTCCACAGTATGATATTAAACAGCTCCACCTTACATTTATTCAATTACAGGTGGTTTTACTGCTCAAAAATATCTTGAAAAACAGACATTCTGACTGTGAGTGGGGTTGCCTGATCAATCCGCCAGCTCTGACCTGAACCTTGGCCTGGTTTGGTCTCCATGATGACAGAAAGGTTTAATTCCATACTGTGAATCATTCCAGACAAAGCACCACCAGAAAAGTTACACCAGTGTTTCCCAACCTTTTTTGTCTTGTGTACCCCCTGAGCCTTGTTGTCATACCTCGAGTACCCCCTCACTCATACATGTTGATAATCCTTTAAAAGTAGAACGTGACACAACAGATTATTAAATGAAAATCATTTTATTTTATTTCCTTAATTTGAAAATTTAATTCTCAGGCATTTTCTCTTTTCTTTAACTCAAATTTACTCAAATTAGAATTAAAAAATTCAAAAAAATCTCCCCCTGCACCTGGCAGCGACACTGCCGAGTACCCCCTGCAGTGTGCTCGCGTACCCCTAGGGGTACTTGTACCCCTGGTTGGGAAACACTGAGTTACACAATGCACCGTTAAGTAAAAATGTTCATGTATGTGTATTCATGGTCTACTGAGCTGTTCTCATGTGCTCAGTAGACATATTTCAAAATTCTACATCTCACTCCAGCAGTTGTCTTCAAGATGTGTTTCGTTTGGAGCCGTTTTGGCATTTCCAGGTCCCTTTGATGTCTTTAATCTTACCCTTGAGATTTTTTCCCACTGGGAGCTTGTTAAATACTCAAGTCCCTCATCAGTACACAACATGTGCAATAGGTAAAAGAACAGGTAAATTCTTCATCACTTAACATCTCTAACTGAAGAATGCTGACAAATATTATCACCTTAAGAACCAATGAGTATCTAATAATTATATATACTGCATATTAATTGATACTTTGTGCCTGTTGCCATAAACATTCTCTGGAGGTGTGATGTTAACTGTAGGCTAACTGTGCCTTATTTTAACATAATCCGACCATGAAGAAATGATTTAGTTGGTTTAGTTTAGTTTAGTTTAGTTTAGCCAGTAGTCACACTCACCATTTTTGCTGAAAATCAAATATGTAAATAGGACATGAACACTTGTATTGACCTGAAAATGTTTAGTTTAATATTGATTTCTTTTCTTTTTTTTTTTCTTGAATATTCTAAAAAACGTTTTTGGCAGTGTTTGCTAATGTGTGCATTGTGTCACCATGGTAACTCCTAAACATTCCACCGTTAGGGATACACGTAGAACACCCTCAGCATG
This sequence comes from Paratrypauchen microcephalus, assembly GCA_036785185.1. Taxonomy (NCBI): domain Eukaryota; kingdom Metazoa; phylum Chordata; class Actinopteri; order Gobiiformes; family Gobiidae; genus Paratrypauchen; species Paratrypauchen microcephalus. The sequence continues at coordinate 4,613,393 of JAVJIX010000016.1, read as the reverse complement.
ATCACTTTAGGGTATCAAAAGGCAAAACATTTTCTCCTGTCCACATTGCAAAGATGTTATAAACGCTCTCTACACAGTTACTGAACAAACTGCTTTTTTTTATATATATATTTTTTTAGGTTTATCAAATGTATCTAGCATGACTTCCATTTGATTCATGTAATTAGGATCTTAATACCCACATATTAAAATAAAATGTTGCGTATATAGACCTAGTAATCACTGTATTGGTTTTTTGAGAAATGATCCAGGAGTCTGTGTAGCGTGCAGCTCTGGGTGTAGGAGATCTCTCTCGGAGGGACTGGTGCTCTGCCGTCTGTAATAAATTGGCTGTTTATTGCGTTACAGGAAATTAAACAGTGGCCCATGAAAAAGCACGGCACTTTCAATTTAAACTCCTGAAGAGAGGAAGCACGTTAAAGGAGGCCAATAAAGTCTGCGCATCATTTCTCCAGGAGGGAAGTGGAACCTCTGAGAGCCTTTGTTTCAGTGATTGCCTCTGATTGTACAGACTTCTCCTGTGGCAGTTATAGCCTTCTTATCTTAATCCAGCGCTAACAGTGTCCGACGCCGCAGCTCTTATCGCTGCTAATGACATAAAGGTGCCAACTCCATCAGTTAACGGTTCTGTTCATTTAGAGCACGGAAGACTGGATCAGATGGGAACAACTAGGTCAGATGAAGAGTATAGTTATATTGTTTTGAATAAAAAATATAGTATATGAAAGCCTGTCTGGTCTTAATTTATTTTGTGTGGATATTTATACTTGATTGATTACTTGATTACGGTGTCCTATTTTAGGACCAAGAATGCCCAAGTTGTCTCTATTGTACTGCTAATTCTTATAATGCATTTCTACTAGTATGCAAACAAATTATTTAACTATACACATGCACATATATCTTATATGCCCTATATTAAACACAACTGAGCTTTAAACCATGTCATAATGTTGTTACCTCATCAAAAACATACCCAGAGTGTTTTGTTTCATTCACACATGTCTCAGTAAGCCTTTATTATCGTTCTGTCTACATCTCCACAGCTCAAAATGCTCTTTTCCACCTTGTGATGCCATGCAGTGGTAGTTTTCAAGTTAACAGTTCCTTTAGTCCAGCAGAGACTGGCAATTTCTGGGCTGAAATTATCCAAATGATTATAATGAAGGTGTATGGAGTTTAAAAATACAGTGGAGCACTTCCTGTATTACCACATGACATCACAAGGTGGAGTTTGAGAGAAGAACTTACAGTAACTATGCAGAGTTTGTGTGTTAAACATGTGTGAATGAAACAAAACACAATGCCAGATGTGTTTGTGATGAGGACATTATCACATACCATAGATCAGAAAATAACATAATATGGGCCTTTTAAATCATTTATTTATCCATGTAAAGCACTTGAAATCCATCCATCCAACTTTATTTCCATAGCACATTTTATAAACAGAAACAGTTTCCAAAGTGCTGCACAGTGTTTGGTAAAATCAATAAAACTTAATAAAAACATTACTAAAATAGCAATAAATAAAGTGATAATAATAAAATAACTAAAAACAAAAGCAATTATAAAAAACACAGAGGACCACACAACTCACGCGGTATTAAAAGCGAGATAATAAAACTGGGTCATAAGACGAGACTTAAAACTCTCCAATGTGGGGGCTGTTTTGACATGAGGGGGCAGAGCGTTCCATAACTTAGGGCCAACCACAGAGAAAGCCGGGTTTTAAGTCTAGTCTTAGGGACCACGAGCTGGAGCTGGCCCTCTGACCTCAGAGCGCGCACCGGTCTGTAGATTTGGATGAGGTCAGAGATGTATTTTGGGGCCAGTCCATTCAAAGTTTTAAAAACAAACAATAAAATCTTAAAATCAATCCTAAAGCGAACAGGAAGCCAGTGCAAAGATGCAAGAATAGGGGAGATGTGCTCATATTTTCTCTGTCCTGTTAAAAGGCGCGCAGCAGCATTGTGGATAGGGTGACCATTTGTCCGGATTTCGTCCGGACAGTCTGGTTTTAGAGCTGTCTGTCCGGCCGTCTGTCACGTGTCCTCCTTTTTTACATTTTGTCCTCCTTTCGGACCCTTGTCGCCCACCGTTGCATAAATCGTCATAAATCCCCACCCATTATTTACAGTTGTAGTAGCAAGTATTCTTATTATTTTTTAACATATCCTAGATGAGATCTATGGTTATGCGGTGGCACAGAGTGAGACTTCATACAGAAACATCAACGCGTGCGGGATGACACACTATTGTTAAATACACGGAAGCAGCTCGAAGCGCAAAGCGCGAGTACAGAGAGGAAATAAGAAGAGCGCTATAATGAGTGCTATAAGAACGCTATAATGTTTGGCGAATATGTCTGGGTCTGGAAATACTATAAAGTTGATGACAACAGCATTGACATAGCAAACGGTGGGATATGTAAACTTGGGATTGCAAGGGGTAGAAAGGAAAGGGCGACATTTAACACAACAAACCGATATGGCACCTCAAAAACAAACACCCGACACAATACAGCGAGTTACAGGCAACCCAGCCAAAGACGAGTCAGCTCACGCTGCAGGAGAGTTTGAAAAGGAGACAAAAAAATGCCCCTTGACAGTGCGAAGGCACAGGAGAACACAGCCAGGAGCACAAATGATCGCAATGAGTGACTTACCATTCGCCTTTATAGAGAACCCTGGATTTCTTATGCTTATGGAGCACGTTGGACCTCGTTAATAATAATAATAATAATAATAATAATAATAATAATAATAATAATAATAATAATAATAATAATAATAATAATAATAATAATAATAATAATAATAATAATAATAATAATAATAATAATAATCCCCCCCGAGGGAAAAACAAAAAAAAACAAAAAAAAAAACAAGGTGTCCTCACTAGGGCCTTTGTCCTCCTTTGTGGACACAAGTGTCCTCCTTTCCTGTTTCATGCCGGTGGTCACCCTAATTGTGGACTAACTGCAGTTGATAAAGTGCGTTTTGATTCATTCCAGAATAAAGTGCGTTGCAGTAGTCCAGACGAGGAGAAATAAAAGCATGCATGACGCGCTCAAAATCTGAAAAGGATAAAAAAGATTTCATTTTGGCTAAAAGACAAAGATGATAAAAACTGGATTTCACGACCGCATTAACTTGTTTATCAAGTTTAAAATCAGAGTCCATAATGACACCAAGGTTGGTGGCTGTTGATTTTGTGTGCTGTCTGAGAGGACCCAAGTCAGACAAAGAGCTGGCACTGCCACCGGTCCCGCACATTATCACCTCAGTCTTGGTCTCATTGAGGTTCAAGAAATTTTGAGCCAACCAAACCTTGACGTCATTAAGGCACTCAAGCAGGGGTGTCAGGGGGCTGCTGTTGCTTTTCTTCAAAGGCAGATAAATCTGTGTATCGTCTGCATAAAAGTGATACACCACACTATATTTAGGTAGGAGTTGGCCAAGAGGTAGAAGGTACAACATAAACAAAACAGGTCCAAGGATTGAACCCTAGGGGACTCCACAGTGCAGGGGGGCAGCGGACGAGGTGGAGTTCGTGGGATTTCATTATTTGATACATGTATATTTACATATGTATACTGTATGACTTTTTATCTAGTTTTCCTGTATGTTTTTCAACCTAGTGTAGTGTAAGTAGCATAAGCGTAACCCAATACATTTATATAGGCTACGTTGACTACATCAACTGCTCCCATCCTTCAACTATTGGCTAACTTCAACTATTGGCTAACTCATCTATTATTGGTTAACTTCTGGGAGCTACTCTACAGATCCCCTTACAAGGATGGGGAACTATGGGCAGTAAATTTGGACACTGCATAGCTCAGCATAGCTACCACTATATAGGTGGCCACAGTGGTCAGTCCTCTGTGTGGGCCGAGGGGGCGATGTTCGTGTCATGTGGACGATGAGACAACTGAAGATGTCCTAATGCCATCATTACGTTTGTATTCTTCTGCCTAATTAATCATTAAATGCTTATAACCTCGATCTACAGGTTTTGCCCTTTCTTAATCCTTTTCTGAAAGCTCACAAGTTCCCCAGCTTAACAGAGAAAGATCGCCCTGACAGGTACGACCTGAACCACTCTAAAACCTTCCCCCCTGACACCCCTTTGAAAAGCACTATAGAAATAAAGCATAGGCCTACTTACAACATACTATTAGTTTAGACAGGTGTTAAGTTTTTAGCAGATATGATAGCATTTGTTCTCTGATCCATCAGTAAAGCTGTAAAGCACATAATATAACACAATAACTTATTACACAATAAGTCCAGATACTGAGACTTTGTTACTTGCAAAAGTCACTCAAGTTCAAGTACAGCTAGCAACATGACCTCCATTATGTTATAATAGCAAGTTATATTGTGGCTATATTTATATTTGTAAAATCCATGATGTTCTTCCACATTATGACCTAAGTTTATTCACATAAGTTTTCTCATTAAGACTGATTTAGACATTGATTGACAAAAGTGTAATGTGAAATGCCTTTATTTAGTCTTATTTATGACATATTTATTTATTTTTATTTGATGGAGGACTGGCTGAGATTAAGGTTTACATACAAGGACAAAATCTCCTGTCTCCTGTGACACGTACCATTTTTAGTGGCAATCTATACACGTTTGGTTGGTTTCTAATTGGAGTAACTTATATATTACAGTATTTCTTTTTTTGTACATTGTACAACAACGATGTTTCTTCATCAAATACATATCTGGAGTTCTGTTTTGTTTCATTCACACATGTTTAACACCCAAACCCTGCATAATTTATCCTGAATTCTTCTCTCAAGCTGAAATCAGCTTGTGATGTCATGCGGTAATACAGAATTGCTTCCCTGTATTTTTAAACTCCATGTACCTTCACTAGAATCATTTGGATAAGTTAAGACCTGGAATCGCCAAGCTCTGTGAAAATCAAAGTAAAATGTAGCTGTAGCTGTAGCTCACAGGAGTCAATTTTGTGTAATATAGGTTCTTTAAATTCACATAAATTCAAATTTAAATTCAAATATATTCATAACCAAGTCTGTGTTTTAGGTTGCTAATGTCATCAAACTGCCCATGTATATTGAGTACTTGACACAAAAAGAGCTTTTAGAGAAGACACTACACTGTTATGCACCATTTTAACTTTCAGACCAATTATACAGTGTTTTATTCCACACATGCCTAAAGTGTGTCCTATTTTTACCCCAAACAAATGTGTGGTGCAGAGGCAAATGGAGTTGTTTACTCACAGCTGAATAAGTAGCTGGGTTTAGCTTTGGTGCACTAATCACTTTGGGAACACAAAACACAGCAGCTACTGTGCGTTACATGGCTCAGCTCATTTATACACAGTTTGTCTCCTGAATACATATTAATAGGAAAGAGTAAACAGTATGATAAACTGAGCATGGTTTGAATGGGGAGAGAATATATTTTTTATTTTATTTATTTATTTATTTGACAGGGACAGTACATTAAACATTGCCACCAACAGGTCACCGATGTCTATGCACATAAGACTTATAGCCATTAGCTAATTTGCAGCCGCCTATGATGTAGTTATGGTGCGTTATGAGTGGACACAGACAAGGGAGACTTTTGTCCTGAGGGCTCTTCCTCTCCTCAAGCTGCCCTGACACAGATCTGCTGACCCTACCTGACCAGTCCTCCTGTTAAACTGCACTGAAGCCTTTGACTGAGACACAAAGGCGACTGAGAAGTGCAGTGTAAATGTTGCTGCAACAAAAGGGGAATTTTCCTTTCTCTCTTTCTGGTCTAATATTTTTGGTGTGTCCTTAGGCAAGACAGTTCATCCACCTTGCCCATAATGTGGTGTGTGTGTGTATGTTAGTGATTGATGGTGGGTTGGAGGGGAGTGGTAGCACAGATTGATAGCCTTGCTCTTGCCACCATTTGAGGAGTAAGGTTGTGCAAAGTTAACAAGAGTCAGTGATGTGTGAATTGGTTACTTTGGGAATGTGTAAGGGATGAACAGTGTTGAAGTGCTAATATTGCAGTGTGTTCTGATCTACACTCAACAAAAATATAAACGCAACACTTTTGTTTTTGCTCCCATTTTTCATGAGATGGACCCAAAGATCCAAAATTCACTCCAGATACACAACACTACCATTTCTCTCAAACATTGTTCACAAATCTGTCCAAATGTGTGACAGCGAGCACCTCTGCCCCGCCGAGACAATCCACCCCACCTCACAGGTGTGCCACATCAAGATGCCGATCCGACATCATGACCAGTGCACAGGTGCGCCCCAGACTGCCCACAATAAAAGGCCACCCTGAAATGTGCATGTTTTTGCTTTATTGGGGGTCTGGGGACTCAGAACCAGTCAGTATCTGGTGTGACCACCATTTGCCTCATGCAGTGCAACACATCTTCTTCACATAGAGTTTATCAGATTGTCAGTTGTGGCCTGTGGAATGTTGGTCCACTCCTCTTCAAAGGCTGTTATGGACGAAGAACACAGGTGCATTTTATTGATGGCATTTTGAATGCACAGAGATACCGTGATGAGATCCTGAGGCCCATTGTTGTGCCATACATCCATGAACATCACCTCATGTTTCAAGATAATGCACGGCCCCATGTTGCAAGGATCTGTACACAATTCTTAGAAGCTGAAAATGTCCCAGTTCTTGCATGGCCAGCATACTCACCGGACATGTCACCCATTGAGCATGTTTGGGATGTGCTTGAGCGGCGTATACGACAGCGTGTACCAGCTCCCACTAATATCCAGCAACTTCACACAGCCATTGAAGAGGAGTGGAGCAACATTCCACATGCCACAATTGACAATCTGATAAACTCTATGTGAAGAAGATGTGCTGCACTGCATGAGGCAAATGGTGGTCACACCAGATACTGACTGGTTCTGAGTCCCCAGACCCCCAATAAAGCAAAAAAAAAAATGCACATTTCGGGGTGGCCTTTTATTGTGGGCAGTCTGGGGCGCACCTGTGCACTGGTCATGATGTCGGATCAGCATCTTGATGTGGCACACCTGTGAGGTGGGGTGGATTGTCTCGGCGGGGCAGAGGTGCTCGCTGTCACACATTTGGACAGATTTGTGAACAATGTTTGAGAGAAATGGTAGTGTTGTGTATCTGGAGTGAATTTTGCATCTTTGGGTCCATCTCATGAAAAATGGGAGCAAAAACAAAAGTGTTGCGTTTATATTTTTGTTGAGTATATGTTATAATGCTGTTTCCTTATCAAAAAACATACGTGGAGTTTTGATTTGTTTCATTCATATGTTTAACATACATACCCTGCATATTTAGGCTGAGTTCTTCTCTCAAAAAGAAAACACTCTGACATCACTGTTCCACCTTGTGATGTCATGTGGTAATATAGGAAGTTCCACTGTGTTTTTATACTCCATACACCTTCAATAGAATCATTTGGATAATTTCAGACCTGCAATAGCCCATCTCTACTGAACAAAAGGTAAATGATAGCTGTTAACTTGAAAACTACTTCTTCATGACATCACAAGGTGGAACACAGCATTTTGAGCTTTGGAGATGTAAACAGATTAATAGTGCAGGATAACTCAAACATGTGTGAATGAAACAAAACACAAGTATATTTTTAGGAGGTAATAATATTATAATACGGCTTAAAGCTCACAAGAGTCAATTTTGTGTACTATAGCACCTTTAAAATATATGAAATAAAATATACAAGTTGTAGATCTTACATACAAGCGTGCTTTGTATTAAGTTTGATTTTTCATTTTTATTTGGTCATGTACTAAAAATAGGTATTAAGACTATTGCATTGAGTCAAAACCAAATAGGACAGAAGACTGGAGTACATTTGTGAGGAAAAATAATATTGTGACACAAAAATAAACTTTTAATATTTTACAGTAATATTTTGTTTCTCATTCTGTCTCACCTCCGCCTTCTGTTCTACCATTGTACCTTCTCTATTCTTTCCCATGGTCACACTGCTCCTCTTTTGTGCATCTTTCATTCCCCATTCATTTCCCATCCCTTTTTTCTCCCACAATCCTATCCTGCAGTGATGAGGAAATGATTGGTCGTCCACAGTGGGAATCCTCATTGACTTTATTACAGGATAAGTGAGAAGATGTTAGTACACTACAGCTCGCTCTCCGCACCTACAAACCCAGGCCCGCCATAATCATGATGAATGCGTTTGGCCCAGGTAACCAGAAAGGTGCTCAATATTAATCAGAGTTTTTGGGAGGTCATGAAGTGAGCCAGCACAAGACAGACAGAAAAAATGTAGAATTGTGAAACTGGTCATGAATATATATGACAGTGTATTCCTCTCTTCTTATCAAGGAGGTGCAGAGAGGTGAGAGAGGAGCTGGACTGATTGCGGCACAGCTACAAACAGGCTGGAGGCAGATGTGGAGTTGATGATAGGCAACACCATGGCATGAACGGGACATACAAATTCACTGGAGCTGGCGTGCTACTCCTCGTTTAGCTCTATTGAGCAGGTCTGATTCTGTAACATACAAACAGAACGGTCAACACAGCAGTGAAGAACATGAGACTGCTGGTTTACACACAGGGGATAAAGAGATCATATGTACTACACAACAGTATACTGAGCATTTGTGCAGGCAGAAACTCAGGGGCACAAATATTTATCCAGCACTGTAATTCAAATTTGTCGCTAAATTTCTGTAAACAATTTAAAGCAGAGCTATTATGCTATACAGTGAACCCTCGTTTATCGCGGGGGTTAGGTTCCAGAAATAGCCCGCAATAAGTGAAATCCGCGAAGTAGGACAATTTTATATTTTACAATTATTCTACATGTTTTAAGGCTGAAAACGCTTCACCAGACACATTATACACCTTTCTGAGACTGGTATTAACATTTTCTCACATTTTTCTCTTGTTTAAACACTCAAACTTTTGTAGATTTTCATTAAAATATATTAATAGTGGGGCGGGGGCACGTGACACGCGGGCACGTGCGCGCGGGCACGTGCGCGCGGACACGTGCGCGCGGACACGTGCGTTTGTTTTGGTACCACATATCCATGCCATGTGCGAAAGTCGAGTGGAAAGCGACCTGGATATCATTTTGGGCAAGACTCAAGCCAATGCTAACAGTGCCAAACCGCTAACAGACGCCTCTGAGCACCACAAGACCAGGTAAGACCAACCTGCGCTCACAAGAGTTGGTTGCATTTCACCCCGGCTCCAAAATCAGTCCGCTATCAATGCGTCGCCGGGTTCGTCCTCTCGTCCTCTCACGGGGAAGAGCCACTGTCTCCACAGTGCGCGCGAGTGTCCTCTCCCCGCTGCGGCTCCCCCGGACGCCGCAGCGGGCCCGTCCATGTTGATTCTTGGAAGAGTCCATGTTGATTCTTGGCTCTTCCATGGTCCGGCTCGCACTCTCTTCCATGGCTCGTGCAAGTAAACAAAGGCCACACCCCCTGTCACCCAGGCGCTCTCGTGAAGGAAATCTGAGACTCTGTCCCTACCATCCCTGGTCTAGACCTGGTTTAGACCTGGTTTAGTCCTGGTTTAGACCTGCTTTAGACCTGGTTTAGTCCTGGTCTAGTCTCTTAGCTAATCAGGGCGCAGGACAGAATGTTACACTGTAAAAAAAAAGTTACACTATAAAAAAAATTGAAAAAAAAAAAAAAAAAATTGGAAAAAAAAATCCGCGAAACAGCGAGGCCGCGAAGAGTGAACCGCGATACAGCGAGGGTTCACTGTATTGACATTTCAGAGCTTTTGATCATGTTATAGTTGTTTCCCCTTCCTATTTACCCTCTTGAAGTTGTATTTGGAATGGTTTGTGTGCGTTTGAGCAATTTGTAATTGCTTATTTTCAAGACCCTATATTGCAGATCAACCTCAATTTTCACCAACGGCATATGACCTTTGCTCTACTTACTTCATTTTCCAACATTATTCGTAATGTGGGTGTGATACGATAAGATTCAGCAGTGTTGTGTAGTTATTTTAGTACAAATGAAATAATGTCCTTCTCCCATTGGGCACCTTAGTTTGCGCAGAAGCCAGCAGACGTGTTTCTTTTAAATCGTTTTTGCTGAATATTGTGATTTAAAATGCACAAATTATAACACAAATTATAACATAATTTTAACATAAGATTTTTTGGGAAATTAAAAACATGCATAAACAAGAGTAAAATTTGCAACCAATTTCATTATCCCAATATCCAAATTATAGCATACACTTTCAACCATATTCTTCAGATGGATTTTTGGGTTCTGGGTTGCAGCTTGCCTTTTGGGCCCCTAACACATGGGTTGGCAGTTGTGCTGAATTTGTATTTTCTCCCTGGATGTGTCTGGATGGATTTCCTCTGGGCACGTGGTTTACCCCAGCAACTACCAAAACATGCTAAATAGGCCAAATTCTGCAGCTAAGGTAGTCGTGACCAAGCCTACAGCTCAAGAGGCTCCCCACTGCAGCATTGATGGATGGGTCAAACAAAGAAAAAGGCAATGACAATGAAGTATACCTTAACCTTAATTCTAGTACTGATTAATACAAAATAGAAGATGAATTTGTCCTATTGAGTACTAAAAAATAATGAAAATTCACATGTGGTTCAGCAATATTGTGCAACAAATGATAATAAACAGATTGTATAACTAGGATCAAAAAAATCATAAAAGGCATGCAATCTGTGATCTCATAGTCAAAAAAAAAAAAAAAGTTTTGACTTGAAAGCAAACACCGGATACATTTTGAAAAATACCTTTAAGAGAACAGTAGATCAGAGCAGCATTTGTGTGCGACTACCCATTGGCGTAATGACCTCCTGCTGAGTCCAACAGGCTTAACAGGGCAAGCTATTTATGAAATTAAAATGAAACAGGAGCTCTACTCAATTGACTGCAGTGCCTCTCTGATGGTGGACTGTTTGGAATCATCATTTTTGCATCAGTCTGGCTGGTTTAAGCTCAGTCTGGTGGCAGTGATCTCTCTGCGCTTCTTTCTGCTGACTGGAATCAAAACACACAAATACAGTATGTTCCCTCACCACAACTCATGCAGTCTGCTGCTTTGTTTATGTTCACTTTGAGCTGGTACCCCCTCTCTCTCTCCCCCTTTCTCTGTGACAAAACAGAAAGATTACAAAATGCCTTGTATAGCCAGGAAAGAAAAGTTTACAGAGGCACAGAACTATATACTGTATATCATATAGACTAGCAGTGTTTTGAATTAATAGAGACTATGGTCTAAAAAGCCAGCTGAGAAAAAAAAAAAAAAATTGTTAAGCAAATTATACTTTATGCATACTGTGTTATCATTTTTAATCTATAATCCCAGCTTTTTTTGTTTAGTAGAGGCAAAAAGTGACATTTATACGCCAAATAAAATGATTCAAATATGAATCACTTATGCCACCACAGTGTTAGTATAAAGCTGTAGGAAACACTGAGACTAGGCCTGTCACAATATCAATTTGAAATGCAATATAGTGCGGAAATAAATATACACGATAAAAGATAATACTGAAACTGATTTATGCCACCGACACAAAAACCCAAGAGTAGGTTTAAACCACAAAAACTATTCTAAATGTACAATATAAAAAACATGAGCTGTAATGAAAAAACAGCAGAATAAAACACTTCAGTTCTTAGTTTGCATCTGGAATGAGTCACAGAAGTTATTAATTCAATATTTTATGGCTTAAAACTTATCATATTGACAAAAAATAGCAAAAAATTCCACACAATAAATATTGACCAGTTTTTATATATGAATATTGACTGGAACAGGCCTAATATATATACAGACATTTGCAAAAGATTACAACCACAAAAAGTCAAAACTGATCTTCAGAGCTGTATTTCGAGCTTATTTATTAAAGAGGCAATGCATATGAAAAGGAAATAGAATGCAGGATTGTAGCCAAAGCTAATTTCCTTAAAATCCTTAGTCCTCTGTGGGAACCAGGCCGTGCAGCCAAATGACCCACACAATTATCATGACAAAGAAGACATGATGAAAAAGTATCATTTAAAATACAGGTACCAGACAATACTGAGGTTACAGGTATATAAAAGTAGAGTTCAAAAGCACTGCATATACACACAGCAAAAAAAGTCTGAAGGAAAAAAAAAAAGTCTGAAGGAAAAATGGGCCACCGCAAGTTTTTGAGTGACTTTGACAAGGGGCTATAGCTGGAGCCAGAGTAACTCCAAAACTTAAAGAGTTTTCAACAGTCCATTTTTATCAAAGTGCAAAAAAGGAACGGAGAGAACCCATGTGAAAGCTGGCTCTCATTATATCAACAGACACGCTTCAAGTATAAATATTCATGGTGGCATTTTATGGAGCATGTTGCTGCATTTAAGGAAGGAGGACAGGACATAGAATTCTCATCAGCATTAATGTGCTGAGTGCATAGACTGTAAATAGGTGATTGTCATATTTTATAGTACTCATTATTTATATTGTATTACTATTCTTATATAGGGTTGGGCGGTAATATGGTAATACGGTATACTGCGGTATCTAAAAATAGCAACGGTATCAGATTCATTACCGTCATTAAAAAAAATAAAAATCTTGCCCTAATATAATATTAACTATAATCAATTTAATGCCTAAATAAAGAGTGTTTGTCCAGCACCTATGTATGTGTGGTTGTGTTTGTTAATTTAATACTATTACAGTTTAAAACTAAAATTACTATCGGAGAGATGACGTTCGGTTATAAAGTCACTGCTTCTGATAATAGTTGCGGTCCCTTTAAGAAAGGCGTGACGTTTGACACGCTGCTTTTGTGTTCTAGCGCAGCTCCTTCCTGATATTCTCGCGTGTTAATAAAAACAACTTTCCGTTTTTGAGTCTGAAATGTGAGAAGTTTTCGGGTTTCTTATTACAAACGCAACTTCCACATGAGGCTGTTATTCTGGGAGATGAAGACCCCCTTCTTTGGTGGAACGAGGGTTGCCCGAAAATACCTGTGCTCTCCATCGGAACGGGTCTTCAGCACCGCGGGCAAAGTTGTCAATCCACAACGTGCCCTACTCAAGCCGGAAAAAGTGAACATGCTGGTTTTGCATTCAATAGCTTAATATTTTTATTTTCAATAAGGAGTAGCTTTTTCTGACGGACGAAAACGGTCCGGGATGTTGTATAGTTGTACGTTTAATTTATTTGATTCATGTTAATAGATTTTAAAAATATACAAACGAGCAGTTTTTTCCACTGCGTTCTCAGGACAGGGTTATATATGCACATTTTCGGTTATGTCTTGTTATTTATTGTTCAGATTTTCTTATTTGATAAGATCAAGTATTTTATTTGATTCCTGTTGGTTTGTTAGCTTTAGCCCACAGACAATGTCATTTCGTTCCATCGGTTGGCTGCTGTATTTGCACTTTAAACATTTGTTAATAAAAGTTACTAATTTTGTACATGTTTTGTTATGTTTTCAGTATCATTAGGCCTATGTAATGCTTGCTATTCTGTTTCTGAACGGTAAAGGTGCAAGCTGCCATTTGGCGAGGCGACTCCACTGTAGTGCTACCAAGTGTTTTTTTTTTTTTAGCCTTAGCAACGGTAATACCGTATACCCCGGGAAAATGTGGACACGGTTTAACGGTATCAAAATTTGGATACCGCCCAACTCTATTCTTATATTATTACTTTTTCTTTGAACGGGCACTTGTGTTGACTTGACTTTAAATAGAATTATAATGTAGCCATTTTCCATATATCCTATATGTAAAATGAATGTAGATATTATACTTTATCTTAACAGTAATTACTGCTTGGGATCAACATAAAAATCAATGTGTGGGAAAAGGTGACATAATATATTTATTCCAAGTAATTTTTCAGTGTATGGTAAACCAGAGCGCCCAGGTGACAGTAGCTCAGTTGGCAGAGCTTTGTCCACTGATCCAAAAGGTTGGGTGAGTGGTTCCTTGATGTAAAGCGCTTTGGGTGCCTTGAATTGACCATTTACCACCCAGAGGAAACTTATGGGTGTTGGTAGATGCAGTCTCCAAAAAGAAAGCCCCCGCACCCCGTCTGGAAATCAAAACCTTCTTACTTAAATATGTGCAGTGCAAGCATGTAGTGAGTGATAGAGTAATATTTTTAAAAAGGATTACATGCAGGAGGAGGAAGGACTACATGAGAGGCAAACAGACAGTCTGACATCTCACTTAAATCAGTGCTGTTCTGAGTGACAGGGCAGGAGTGGGGCCTGTGTATTTTACTGAAAGTACTGCAGCGCCATGTCACAGTGATTGACCTCATCTGCAACCAAATCCCATCCGCAGCCCTGCGCATCATAAATAAGAGCTCCACTGTATTTTAAATCCTGCCTGTGCTTCAGCTGGCCCTTGCATGTGCAGTGGAGTGAGTGCTCCTCCTCCTGAGTCTTTTACTGCATACTCCAATAGGCTAACTTCAACAAAAACATACCTGGAGTTATGTTTTGTTCTATTCACACCTGTTTGAGTGACCCTTTATTATTAGTCTGTCTACAGCTCCAAAGCTTAGAATGCTTATTTCCACCTTGTGATGCTCTGAAGTGGTAGATTTCAAGTTCACAGCTTTTTGTTTTTTTGTTCAGTAGACAGTGGCAATTCCAGTGAAGATGTGTGGAGTTTAAACAGAGTGGAACACTTCCTGTATTACCACATGACATCACAAGGTGGAGTGTTTTCCGTTTGAGAGAAGAGCCCAGCCTAAATATGCAGGGTTTGTGTTAAACATAAGTGAACAAAACAAAAGACAACTCCAGTATGTTTTTGAAAGGAAACCACTTTATAACAGAGCATAGCATAGGTATTTTAACACCAGTCAAGTGGCAGTTTGCCAAAAAGTACAAAAATTCAAGAAGTGGAATTGAGTTCTAAAACTAACATCGACACCAAACATTGCAACCAAAATGCAGGGACAAATTTTCACAAGATTACCTCTACATATACACATCTGCTGCACTAGTTCAAACAGCAAGTGAATTTTAAAACTGAAATCAAAATACAAAAAAATATGTTCACTGTGTTTTAGTGAACCTGTCATATGCACTTTCAAACTGGGGAACAGATCAGAATACTGTGGCAGAATTAGCCTTTTAACTGTCAAATTGTAGATGTTTTGACCTGGTTTATAGTTAATATCTTTGTAATTATTGTGCCTATCAATATGAGAGAAAGTGGTGCCATTATTCAATCCCAGAGGCGAGACTGAAATCAGTTGAAAGGACTTTATAAACCGTAAGATTAATAAGGCTCTGGATGAAGCTTCAACATTTGTGGATCTTTAAACAGTATTTTATTGGGGCCAAGCACCGAAGGTGCTAGCTAGGCACCATAGTGTTTCTACTGATTATTATTATTATTATTATTATTATTATTATTATTATTATTATTATTATACATTATTCCTGTCAGACTCTGTTAGACCCTGTCAGACTCTGTTAGACCCTGTTAGACCCTGTCAGACTCTGTTAGACCCTGTCAGACTCTGTTAGACCCTGTTAGACCCTGTCAGACTCTGTTAGACCCTGTTAGACCCTGTCAGACTCTGTTAGACCCTGTCAGACTCTGTTAGACCTCACCTGTCACCAGTGTTGTGCAGTAACGCGTTACTAATAATGCGTTACTGTAACGCTGTTACTGTTGACAGTAACTAATACTGTAACTCATTACTTTTAAAATAAAGGAACTCAATTACCGTTACTAAACGGCGCGTTACCGCGTTACTGAACCTGCTCATTTTGAAACTGGCATCATGTGCGTGACTCGCATAGGCGCAGGGGAATTATTTTCTCCCTTTGGTAAGGGCGGGATAAGTAATGATGATTGGCTAAAGCAGAATAAGATTTCATGTTGAGCCAACCAGAGACACCCAGTGGGCGGTGGGCGGGTCTACACACAATCCCAGCACACAGTAGTAGCGCACACACACAATACACACACCCCGTGTCAGATGGCGAGTCCCGAGTCGAAGACAGAAGTATAGGCAGTATTTTAACCTTGTCGAGGTAAAAGGTAAAAACCTACATGTTACGTGCACATTGTGTCAAAGACCAAAGACTTTGTCCACGTCCAATATAAGCAACTCGAATTTAATGAAGCATCTCTGGACGGCGCACGCTTCTGTTAAACTAGTGGCCACCAGCAGGCCCCATGATGATAATCGCATGCTAGGTGCTGTTAACAATGAAGGAGAGAGGAGGAGGAAGAGGAAAGGAGGAGGAAGAGGAGAGGAGGAAGAGAGGAAGGGGCAGAAGAAGCAGGCCCCATGATGATAATCGCATGCTAGGTGCCGTTAACAATGAAGGCCACGGTGACGGAGCCACGCCAGGCAAGCAGCAAAAGCTGTATAATGCACTGTCCAAAAAAAATCCAAATTATTTGACATTTTTTAACAAAAAAAAAAAAAAGTCTGACAGTCTGTTATAACTCCCAGGAATTTATTCTCATTTTCATTTTCAATTTGGACACTGTCAACATTATAGCCTTGGTCTTATTCAAGTTTAATGACAATTTATTAATATCCATCCACTTTTTTATTTTGTTTAGCTCCTCATTTAGAGTACTTATGATTTCATTCTAATTGTGACTACTATAAAATATGCTGGTGTCATCAGCATAGAGTATATGTTTTAGTGACTGAGATACAGTATATAATTTATGTATATACTGTATTGAACAGTTTTGGGACACCACAAGCAATACGAAGGTTTTTCGATGTATACTTCCCCATCGGAACATATTGCACCCTTTCTGTAAGAGAACTCTTCAACCAGTTCCCAGTTACCCCTCTAATACCATATTGTTCGAGTTAATGTAGTAATTTTGAGTGATTGATCGTATCAAAGGCTTTGTTAAGGTCAATAAATATACCGGCAGCATATTTACTGTCATCTAGTGCAGTGGTCCTCAACCACCGGGCCGTGGACCGGTACCGGGCCGTGAGCCCTTTGGCCGTGAGCCCTTTGGCCGTGAGCCCGCGGCGGCTCATTCCCCCACCCCTTCATTTCGAGTGGCCCGTCCGTGTTCCTAAAAGAGCGCGTCGACTTCCACATGCGCACGATGCTCGTCTTAGGCACGTGATACATAAATGTTAATATTAACCCCACAAGCAGCAAAATGAGTAAAAAGCAGACGTCTTTGGAAAGTTTCTTTGCAAAGGGGAAAAGGCCCAGTGAGGAGACCTACTTAAAATATGGATTTATCGCAACAGGTGATTCCCACGCACCAAGCCCGCTCTGCATAACATGCTGCGACCAGCTCTCCAATGAGGCGGCCTTAAAAATATGCCCGAGACATCAACTCTACTGGTATTCTGGATAAAAGTTACAGAGTAGACTGGACATAAGCAACACACTTCCATTTCGCTGAGATGCGACCATCTCGTAGCAGAGAAACAAGCTCAGGGCTCTCATTGATTCATTATGGTTATGGTGAGTTGTATTTTTCATGTACTTTATATTTGTTTTGTGGTCTTATTTTGAAGGCATGTTTAAGCGTTACCATAGCGGCCAGAGAGTGTAGGGGCAGAGAGGATGTTGTGACTCTTGTTATGGTTATGTTGTTGGTGCATGTCATGAGGATGCTGTTATTAAAGTTACATACACTGTTCATATATTTTTATTTTGTGGTATTTATCTGCCGATATCCACGTGCCCCGCCCCCCTCCACCCCCCACCAGTCCGTGAATATTTTGGGTGATATTAACCGGTCCGTGGCACAAAAAAGGTTGGGGACCACTGATCTAGTGCATTTACGATTCCCTCTATTGCATCAGTTATTGGCATCGAGGTGGTTCTTTGTGTCCTAAACGCATATTGTCCTTCATTTATTATATGATGTTTGTCAAGAAACTTTTCGAGACTTGAGTTGAAGAGCTTTTCAAGGATTTTTTAACTCTCCCATAAAGTTATATAGGCTCCTGCAGTCCGTAAAATTATGACATAATCAAGTCATGTCTAGAACATTAATGACTTTTCCCCATTCAAAAGATATAATTTAGTTTTGAATTGTTAATCACTATGGCATCTGTCCTAATTTCTCATTATTCTGAAACCCATGGATAAGAGATGTGTGTAGAGTCTCTCAGTCGTCCAGGGAGAATCCATGGCAAAAGGAGAAGTTCAATTTGTCAACTGGACAAAAGTTTATTTGGTTGAATACGTTTCGCAGCTCATCCAAGCTACTTGTTCAGTTCAGAACTGAAGAAGTAGCTTGGATGAGCTGCGAATACAACGTATTCAACGTATTCAACGTATTCAACCAAATAAACCTTATCCAGTTGACAAATTGAACTTCTCCTTTTGCCATGGATAAGAAATGCACTCCAGCCAGCTTGTCTTTATTTTCTGGTGTCACCAAGATGCAGCTTGAATGATGATCATCTTGGCCCAGAGCAAACTATAATTTGAACCACTGCAGCCTTACAGTATTGTCATGTTTTTTAAAAGCTCTGTTTCAGATTCAGGAATTGGACTGCCTCTGTAGTAAATCTTCCAAAATAAAAAATATTGCTTTGAAATATGGCATACACTAATATAGTGTGTCTATATGTGCTGTCCCCCACAAAAGGACGCTTAAATTAAAGTTTGAGCCAGGCTGCTGGGTCATGTGACACTGTACGGGTGTGTTTACACTTGTCCTGGTTTGATCCTGGTTTAGTCTTAATGTAGTCTAAGTTTGGTCCTTTTCTAGACCTGGTTTTGTCCTAGTCTAGTCCAGGTTTAGTCTCAGTTTAGTCCCAATTTTGATGTAGAGTGTGCAAGTATCAAAACATCTTAAATGTCCTATATTACACTAAATTGACTTATGTTTTAAACCACCTTAAACCACCTTAAACCACCTTAAACCACCTACCTTTTACCATTAATTCAGTAGAGATAGGGAGTTCCAGGGATGAAATTATCCACATGTTTCTAATGAAGTTGTATAGAGTTTAAATACACAGTAGAGCACTTCCTGTATTACCACATGACATCACAAGATGAAACAGGGTGTTTTCCTGTTTGAGAGAAGAATTAGGAATTAAAAAGCAGAATTTGTGTGTTACACATGTGTGAATTGAACAAAATACATTTCCAGGTATGTCTGTGATGAGGAAACAACATTATAACAGATCAGAAAAAATGTTTTCAACAAACCAGTGCAAATCCCTGAGTAAAGCTTTACCTAAAGCAAGGCCAAGGCAACAGTACTTATGGCTCTAATTGCAATAGCTGCATAAAACATTACAATTTTACCACAGGGTTAAAAAACTTGTAAAAAAACTTGTAAAACTGTAATAAAAAATAATTTTATTACAGTCTTTCTTTCTGCAAAGACACAAGAAAAGACTAAATCAAATGTGGACTACTAAAGCTGATCTATAAACAAACAAATGACGATCAATAAAAAATATCTGCATTTTATAGTTACAATGAGCCCAGATTGTCCGTGTGTTATATCCCAGGGCGGGCGCAGCAGTGGGCTTCCTCCACAGAGACATGTTTGGAGGCATTACACTGGTGTAGTCCCAGGCCGCTGAAGTGGAGGCTGGAGTGGCTCTACAAGGCCAAAGTGCTCCCAAGACACAGCAATTAGACTAAAGGGCCTCTGCTCGGTTTGTGCAAATACGCCAAGCGCCATGGGCTCATTTTGTAATATTTTACTTAGGCGTAAACATTGAGATTGCAGTTTCAATTACCAGTTCTGGTTCACTTACATGTTATATAAGTAAATTTTACTTTGCCCTGCAGGCCTATACCATTAGACAACAATAAAGACTAACTGACAATTTGATGCAGTATGTCCAAATGTATTGACTGGAGGCAAATTAAATGCTTGGTTGTAAAATTCTTCAATCAATCATTTATTTACTCCACATACAGACACATACTCCTCGTAGTCTTTACAGCCTCTTTAATTTTATCACATCCCCTCAGGTTATATCAGCCTTCCCTTTCTTTGAATCAGTCTTGAATATTGACCAGTAGGGCATTTTTGCTGGCTTTGTACAACAGTTGAACGGTATAAAAATCTATCAGATGCAGTCATTTTAATAATTTTGACTATAAGAACAGAGTATTAGTGTGTTCCAGATAATCGGTTTTGTAAATGATGCTTCTGAAGTCTTATCAGGTGGTGTTAAAACAATTACTCTGATTCTGCTGACCAGACCCACACTTTGATCCAGTAAGTGCGTATTGTGAATCACATGCAAACCAATATTATATCGACTTTTAATAATAAAAAAAATTGTGCAGTGTTTCAGGAATTCAAATCTTATAATTTTGCCTTTTTTGCCTGAATGTAGGACTTAATTGTTACTGGTTGAAAGTGACAGAACAAAAAAGTGAATAATTGGGTCTCAAATATGTTGTGGTGTGTCGTAGTTAATTAAACCATCTTTGGATCTCCATAACTGTCAGAGCATACAAGCGAGGCACACTCAACTAAGGCGTATTTCAGCTTTTGCGACAGAAAATCAGACATCGACTAAAACACAAATCAGGCATTAGTTATACAGAAAATTATAGAGGGGTAAAAATCCATTTGATTGTGAATTGATGTGGGTTTTATTATGTAGCCTACAGTATAATTAGGGCTGGTTGCTGTTTCTCAGGCCCATGCTGTTAGGGCCCCTCTTTGAAGCTGGATATTGATAAGCTTCTCAGTGGGCAGTGATAAGATCCCCTCTTTAGCCCAGATTAGAGTGATTCATTTACATTCATTTAGTGGCAGAACATTCTCCCCAAAAGCAAAGATTTGTACTTTCATTTTTCCATGTTCTATTATCTGTCATGTAAGACATTTTTGCCTATCAAACACTTCTGCACACTTTTGACCATGTTAAGTGTCTGCCTCCAGCCCAATAAATCACTTAGAGCAGACCTGAAGACAAGTATTCAGAAGCCTATGCTCTTGTAGGCTCAGCACTACGCATGAAAATACTTTAGCCACACTCGATTTCTCATTTTATGCTTTAGTTAAGTGTGAAGGTATGGCGAGGGCTAAGACTGTAAAGAATAAATGAAGACTATCTCAAGTTTAACCTCTGGAACAAGGCCTTTGCAAGTACACTTCTGTGTATTGATATTAGTGTAGAATAGTGTTATGCCTTAAAGGGATATGCCACCCCCAGGTCAAATTTGGGCATCTCCCCACAGTCCAGAGACTAAAACAAGTGATGAAAAGCGTTTTCCTGGTCACCCAGCCATTGTCCGAGTCTGTCAGCACTGACCACCGCGCGCAGCTGCTGCTGCTCCTCCGCCTTAGACTGGAGTCTAACGTCGCCAGAGAAAGATTTCGGCCAAAAGGAATTAATTTGCTCGATGCTTTTCCCAATTACTTTCTGTGTAGTGCGCATTCATATCGAGTGCAAATAAATGTGCAAATCAACACGGAGAACTTGCCTTGGTCATTTTGGGTGAGAACTATTTTTCAGTGCGGAAAAAGAAAGATGAAGCACGCACCGGGGGAACTCCCTTTCTGGTGCGTAAACAGGGATTCCCCTGTCCGCGTGGTGCGTGCTTTGTCTGTCTTTTTCCGCACTGAAAAATAGTTCCCACCCAAAATGACCAAGGCAAGCTCTCCGTGTTGATTTGCACATTTATTTGCACTCGATATGAATGCGCACTACACAGAAAGTAATTGGGAAAAGCATCGAGCAAATTAATTCCTTTTGGCTGAAATCTTTCTCTGGCGCCGTTGCCTCCAGTCTAAGGCGAAGGAGCAGCAGCTGCGCGCGGCGGTCAGTGCTGACAGACTCGGACAATGGCTGGGTGGCCAGGAAAATGCTTTTCATCACTTGTTTTAGTCTCTGGACTGTGGGGAGATGCCCAAATTTGACCTGGGGGTGGCATATCCCTTTAAAGAACACATATATTGTGCTTGTGTCTGCTATGTAGTTATAATCTTTGACACTCGTGGATCATTATGTTATAGAAGAATGACTTTATTGATCTCACACAGGAGAAATTGTTCTCTGCATTTGACCCATCCTTATTATTAGGAGCAGTGGGCAGCACATGACAGCCCCGGGGGACCATCTCCATGATCTTGTTGCTTAGGCTTGGTCAGGACCTAAGATGGAGGATTTTACCTATGGTGCATGTTTTGGATTATAATGTGCACATTTAAAATCACAATATTAAACAAAAATGACTTAATAAAAGAAACAACTTAGCTGACTTTAGACGTTAGAAAACTGTGGCTCCCAGTGGGAGCTGATGTTGCCATAAATGTCATCACAGTGAACGCTGTTGGATAGAAAAATTCAGAAAAAAAACCCTGCTTTAAACAACACATATTATTCTTGTGACTTGAATTCATTTTTAAACATGCTTAGATTCACCATGGGATTAGTCCGAGGGTCATTCAATAAATAAGGTGAAGTTTTGGTATAAGGACTGCTAATACAGATAGAAGCTTCCTTTTTTATTTTTTGTTTTGTTTTACTTCTTTTTCACATGGATTTAATTTCTTTTGCAGATTAAAAAAAACATTGAGAGTTTTGGCGATTAACAAAGATGGCTCACCAAGAAGCATGCTCCAGGATTGAACAACAGTCAGTTATCAAGTTTTTGGTTGCTGAAGGGTGCAAACCCGTTCGAATTCATAGGAGAATGTCAACTGTGTATGGTGCCACATGTTTCAGCCAAAAAAAATGTCTACAAGTGGGCTAAATTGTTTAAAGAAGGACGGAGCAGTGTTGAGGATGAAGACAGGCCTGGGAAGCCTACAGAAGTGAGGTCTCCTGAGGTGATCGAATCAGTCAGTGACCTCATTCAGTCTGACAGAAGGGTGACAGTGGATGACATTACAAGGACTTTGAGCTTATCTGTTGGTTTGAAAGTGACGATGAAGTCAAAAGTGTTGTGAGCGACTGGCTGAGACATCAGTCCAAAGATTTTTACACTGAGGGAATACAGAAGCTTGTGCACGGATGGGAAAAGTGTGTGACAGTGCTGGGAGACTACGTTGAAAAAAAAAAAAAAATTCACCTTATTTATTGAATGACCCTTGTATTTCACATTTTGTAATGTGAAACAATGCTAAAAGAGCTATGCATTTTTGTGAACTCAAATTGGACCACAGAAAAACTCCCATTGATGGTTTATCGACTTACAACTGTGCGGGGGAAGTCCAGAGTTTTACCTGTGATGCAAAATTCGAATGGAGCATTATTGAGTGCTCAGAGAAGATGACACAAACATGAATGAAGCAAAATTCAACTCCAGGTATGTTTTTTATGAGGAGACAATAATATAATAATGGTTAAAAACTCAAAAAAGTCAATATTGCATATGTGTCCTTTAATGGAGCATAATATAGTCTGAGTACGACTGCAAAGGAAGAGTGTCAAAATGTATCAAGTGTCAAGATGTTTGTGCTTGACTGTAAATATGAAATAGTATAATAAAGGCCTTTGTTTGCTCCTTGCTTCCATAGTAACCCCTTTATATCTGTGATGTAATGATATGAGGAGTGATGAATGCAATGTTCACAACTGGAGGGACTCACAGATCCAATATCCCGTCATCACTATGCATGATTCCTTTAATCTGAGCATCTTCTAGAATGCTATTTTGTTGTTTCTCTATTTCCTTGTTGGCCCATTACAAACCATTGCACCAAATTTCAATTTCCTGAGCTATCTCACCTTGTCTTTAAAGGCCCTATATTATGCAAAATTGACTCTTGTGAGCTTTAACTCATGTTAGAATGTTGTTACCTCCTCATAAACATACCATGATTTGTGTTTTGTTTCATTCACCCATGTTTGAGTAATCCTTTATTATTAGTCTGTCTGCATCTCCAAAGCTCAAAATGCTCTGTTCTATCTTGTGTATGAAGCTTTAGTTTTTAAGTTAACAGCTACCTTTTACCTTATTTGTCCAGTAGAGATAGGCAAATCCAGGGTTGAAATCATCCAAATGATTCTAATGAAGGTATATGGAGTTTAAAAACACAGTGAAGCACTTCCGGTATTACCACACAAAATCACAAGGTGGATATTTTATGTTTGAGAAAGGAACACAGCCTAAATATGCAGGATTTGTGTGGTAAACATGTGTTAATGACACAAAACATAACTCCAAGTATGTTTTTCATGAGGAAACAGCATTATAACATAGTTCAGAAAATAACGTGATATGGGCTTTTTAATTATAACATTTACTGTTGAGGTAGTGATTAATTAGATAATACATTAATCCATCACCTAATCTGACTGCCGAATATAGTACACAAACGATGCTGGTGTACTTTGCGTGCCGGTAATAAACTTTTTTTTATAGAAGAATAAAAAAGCTCTCACACAAAGCACTCCATTGCAGCATGTCTTCGGGGATCGCTGCTTTCATTAACTGAAGAAGCAGGCGCATTAGAAGCCGAATTATCGTACAGTTCTGCTAACTTTTGATTAGCTGTGGTTTCCCCTAATTGGCAACTGTGTCTATAATGAGACCGAGACAGACACATGGCCAATGATTCTCCACTGACATATTCACAGGAGACAGGAGAGCCATGCCGGATAACCCTCTCCTCAGCTCTTGTCCACGCTAATACCCAAGAACAGGTGCACTTAGAAGGGATCCTCATTACAGGAAGTCTCCTCTCACTGTCGCCCCGGCTTCTGCACAGAAATACTCAACATCAGAATTAATCTCGCTAGCAGGCTGATGATTAGACAGGCCTTTGAGTTTTTCCAGTCAGGATTAGAGATAGCTTCACTCAGGGCTGATTTCAGACATCAAGGACCAGCATAGGTGATTTATGGGGTTTTATCGGGCTGAGATAAGAGTCTGATGGAGTGGTGGAGAGGAAAGGTTGCATTTGAAGGAATTACTGACAAAGTTTGGTGTGTAAAAGTAGATCATCATTATATGTTTTGTTGTACTGTTAAAATAATGGTCAAAAGTTTCTTTTTTTTTGTGTTAACTATATGCACCAAAAGTCAGTTGGACTGTCAACAATTTGTATACAGTAGGCTACATGTCCATTCTTTTCATAATGTTACCAATTCTCTTTTGAACTTGTGTATGACATTGATTAAATCCTTGAGAAGAACGAGTACTTTATACATGCGGTTCAAAAGTCAGGCATGGGTCAAATGTTTTGCTATGATAGGTTAAAGAACACATATTGTGCTTGAGCTTGCTGTATAGTTACGTCACAACAAAGAGCCATGTTATGAGGGGCCGTTCAAGACATTATTCATTCTGGTCCTCTCACATACTTATATTCTCACTCTCACATACATACATTCTCCTCTCACATACATATATTCTCACTCTCACATACATATCTCTCTCGCGTATACATACATTCTCCTCTCACATACATACATACATTCTCCTCTCACATACATATATTCTCACTTGTACAAGCTAAAGTATATATGTATGTGTGAGCTAAAATATATATGTATGTGTGAGCTAAAGTATATATGTATGTGTGAGCTAAAGTATATATGTATGTGAGAGGTAAAGTATATATGTATGTGAGAGCTAAAGTATGGTTGAAACAGAAGCTAGTTTGGTGGAAACGGAAGCCAAGGCATTTATCAGGCTGTGATTGGCTGAAAAGGTTCTGATTCAAATGGGACCGGAGAATCGTAACTCATATGGTATTTTGGATGAACGCGAGGCGGGTGCACTAAAGCCGTGGCCCAATTCGAGGGCTGCAGCCTCCGTTAGCTACATTTTTGGCCGCGCGACCAGCATGACACGGCCTGTCCCATTTCATACAGCCCAAAACACGGAGCCAAAACACGGAATGAAAAGCCCATCCGGAGAGTGGAGAAAACATGTGAGTATACGCTTTTAACTTTAGGAAATCATTACTAACACAACTGTAAATGTAAAATACGGTCACAAACCACAAAACTGTCAAATAAGTTTGTTTTTACCTGTGTGAACCTCGGAGCTCTGAGGGAAAGGTTTAGCTAGTAATCAGCTAACTCGATGAAAAGTCAGCTCAAACTTTCTTATTTGGACAGATGTCCATCAAACACTAATAATATTTTTACTGTCAGGGGAAAAAGACTACAGAGGCATTAATGACGCTACGAGGATGAAACGCCCCATTTTCATCGACAGGGGACTAAACACTTGGCCAGTGCAGCTTGTATGATAAAACCCACATTATTTCATGCATTAAACTTAAAAGACACAGTTTGACTATATCAAAGTTTATTTTTACTTGTAAACAACATAATATAAGCTTCCATTGTATGCATTTAATTCTGGGAATACATTACCTGCTTTTTACAATCTGTGCATGTTTTAAAGTGAAGAGTAAATACCACTGCCTGGACAGGTCAGTTTTAAGATGGACATTAGGCTCATTTAACAGGTGCAAACACTGGTGAAGATACTCGACACCTGTGTCTGTTATGTTCATCACATCTAATGTAACAATGAGAAAACTGTTTTATATGAATTTTCTTTTCTCATCTGCAGCCTCCTATATGAGGACACAACACTGCTGGGGCCACAGAACTGTTGGCTGAGGAGATGCTCATGGGTCATGAAATGGGTCAAATGCAGAAGACAAGGTAAAGCTAACACTGCCCTGGAGGTGTGCTCACCCAGACTTCTGCCACTGATTAGGTATGGGGCATGTGGCATTGAAAACTCCAGTAATAATAAGGGCTGCAAATTAATCATGCTCATATTGAAATCATTATTTAAATAGTGAAAATACCCATTACTCATATTTGTGGGATTCCTCTATTAATTTAGCTGTTTCTATTTATTTAAACTACCTTTGGATCTTGATGTACATGCACTGTGATAACAGGATAAGTTCAATTTGTCAACTGGACAAAGTTTGTTTGGTTGAAAACGTTTCGCCGCTCATCCGAGAGGCTTCGTCAGCTCTAATAAGAATACTGGTAAGACACTTGCTTATATCTTGCTGTAGGGAGGAGCTACCTAGCTAACTACTTTCCGGAACTATCTCATTGGTTTCCGTCTTTTGTTTCTCTGGCGTCTAGCTAACGATCCCTATTCATCCTTACACGCCTGTTTTTCACACCTCTGGCCGTGTGAGAGCAGTAGGCGTATGTCGGTTGAAACCCGGAGTTTATTGGCAAAATGGCATCTTGAAATAAGTGATTAAAGATTGCTCAAACATCAAAGATCAAGATCAAAGTCAGCTTTATTGTCAATTCTGCCATATGTGTTCAACATACAGTGAATCGAAATTTCGTTTCTCTCTGGCCAGGTAGTGCAAAAAGACAGTGTACAAGATACAATATAAAGACAAAACACAACAAAACTATCTAAGACAGAGATCTAAAGTTAAACTAAAGTCTAAGATCTAAAATCTTAAAGCAGTGCAACATAATAAATAAATACCTATATACAGATGTCCAAAGTGTGCAGTGTGCATCAAAATGTGCAATGGAAGATGCAGCAGTGAAATGGTAATGTGCAATAGAATGTGCATTGGAGTTAAGATAAAAATAAATGTGCAACAGTAGTAATTCTAGTGCAATAACAGTAGTAAACAACAGTACAACAGTAGTAAAATTCCAGTAGTAAATGTAAATGTGCAACAGTGCAACAGTAGTCCTTAGTAGCAGTTTAAAAAGTGTCTAGAGTGATATGTCTTTTTATGGAATACAGGTTATGTCAATATGGGGGGTGGGGGGTGGGAGACGGGTAAGGTGAGAGTTCAGCCTCCTGACAGCCTGGTGGATGAAGCTGTTTGACAGTCTG
This sequence comes from Paratrypauchen microcephalus, assembly GCA_036785185.1. Taxonomy (NCBI): domain Eukaryota; kingdom Metazoa; phylum Chordata; class Actinopteri; order Gobiiformes; family Gobiidae; genus Paratrypauchen; species Paratrypauchen microcephalus. The sequence continues at coordinate 4,585,667 of JAVJIX010000016.1, read as the reverse complement.
GTGGACTGTCCGCAGTACCCGGACACTAGGAAGTGCAATCGCGCAACGTAGACGTCCAATGGGAGCATCCCTTCGTCTATCCCGTCTATCCTTCCCGGCCAATCGCGGCTGGGGATCGTCTAGCGTTCTCCCCGGCTTCTTGCGCCTCCGGCCAATCGCGGCTCGGGACCGTCTAGCGTTCTGAGCTGGGCGGGGCCTTCCGTGCCGGGACCTGCGAAATGATAAACCTCTCAGATAGCGTTTACCACGGAGAGGAGAGGACAGGAGGAGAGATTGATTCCACTGTTTAAGGTAAGAAGCGTATTTTTAGATAGCGTGATAATTTAAAACGGACCGCTTTGCGACACAAAAGCTCCTTTGTTTTTTTACGTAGAGGGATAGGAGAGCTCACAGACGTAAATACGATAGACAGTTGTCGCTGTCATTGGCCTACTGGAGTCTAAGGTTATGTACTTGCGACCTGTGGATTGGTCTGGGAGTAATAACTGCACTACAATATTCAGCTATACTCCAGAGTCTATTTTAGGTCTAGTTTTAAATTATCCTAGGCCATTATTTATTTATTTATTATATTGTTCTGTTGCATGCTACTTGCTGTTCTTGATCTGTGCGTTGCAACACAGGAATTTCCCCACTGTGGGACTAATAAAGGCATATCTTATCTTATCTTATCTTAATACAGTTTATGATATAGTATTATAGTTATAATAGTCATAATATGTTATAATATACACTGCTCAAAAAAATAAGGGAACACTAAAGTAACACATTGTAGATCTGACTGAATTAAATATTTTTTATTAAATACTTCCTGTTCTTTCCATAGTTGAACGTGCTGACAACAAAATCACACAAAAATTATCAATGAAAATCAAATGTATCAACCCATGGAGGTCTGGATTTGGAGTTATACTCAAAATTAAAGTGGAAAAAAACACCACAGGCTGATCCAACTTTGATGTAATGTCCTTTAAACAAGTCAAAATTAGGCTCAGTAGTGTGTGTGGCCTCCGCGTGCCTGTATGACCTCCCTACAACACCTGGGCATGCTCCTGATGTGGCGGCGGATGTTCTCCTGAGGGATCTCCTCCCAGACCAGGACTAAAGCATCTGCCAACTCCTGGACAGTCTGTAGTGCAACTTGGCGTTGGTGGATGGAGTGAGACATGATGTCCCAGATGTGCTCAATTGGATTCAGGTCTGGGGAACGGGCGGGCCAGTCCATAACATCAATGCCTTCGTGTTGCAGGAACTGCTGACACACTCCAGCCACATGAGGTCTAGCATTGTCTTGCATTAGGAGGAACCCAGGGCCAACTGCACCAGCATATGGTCTCACAAGGAGTCTGAGGATCTCATCTCGGTACCTAATGGCAGTCAGGCTACCTCTGGCGAGCACATGGAGGGCTGTCCTGCCCTCCAAAGAAATGCCACCCCACACCATTACTGACCCACCACCAAACCGGTCATGCTGAAGGATGTTGCAGGCAGCAGAACGTTCTCCACGGCGTCTCCAGACTCTGTCACGTCTGTCACATGTGCTCAGTGTGAACCTGCTTTCATCTGTGAAGAGCACAGGGCGCCAGTGGCGAATTTGCCAATCTTGGTGTTCTCTGGCAAATGCCAAACGTCCTGCACGGTGTTGGGCTGTAAGCACAACCCCCACCTGTGGACGTCGGGCCCTCATACCATCCTCATGAAGTCTGTTTCTGACTGTTTGAACAGACACATCCACATTTGTGGCCTGCTGGAGCTCATTTTGCAGGGCTCTGGCAGTGCTCCTCCTGTTCGTCCTTGCACAAAGACGGAGGTAGTGGTCCTGCTGCTGGGTTGTTGCCCTCCTACGGCCTCCTCCACGTCTCCTGACGTACTGGCCTGTCTCCTGGTAGCGGCTCCATGCTCTGGACACTACGCTGACAGACACAGCAAACCTTCTTGCCACAGCTCGCATTGATGTGCCATCCTGGATGAGCTGCACTACTTGAGCCACTTGTGTTGGTTGTAGACTCTGTCTCATGCTACCAGTAGAGTGAAAGCACCACCAGCAATCAAAAGTGACCAAAACATCAGCCAGAAAGCATCAGAACTGAGAAGTGGTCTGTGGTCACCACCGACAGAACCACTTTTTTATTGGGTGTGACTTGGCAATTGCTTATGATTTCCACCTGTTGTCTATTCCATTTGCACAACAGCATGTGAAATTGATTGTCAATCAGTGTTGCTTCCTAAGTGGACAGTTCGATTTCAAAGAAGTGTGGTTGACTTGGAGTTACATTGTGTTGTATAAGTGTTCCCTTTATTTTTTTGAGCAGTGTATATAATAATATATAATACACGTGTTTATCATAAGTTATTATGATATAGCAGTATAGTTATAATATAATCCTGGGGCATGGAGGGATTTCTATCCAAACATTGAAGTGAGCTTACAGTCTTTGTCTTCCCAGAAGAGAATGGATCTGTTCTGTGCATTCTGGACCCAAGTGTGCCCAAAGACAGGCAACAGTGCATCCTGAAGACAAGCAAGGAGGCCAAAGGCAGTGGACAAACTCCAAGAACAGGCCTCTGAGTCTGTCTGAGCAGACTATGTACATATTGTATATTTATTGTTATTTTTTGTAACATTTTCTACTCTGTCTGTTACCACGATGTTGTTATTTGTTATTAAGTATTTTATTATAAGTATTATATACTATTTATTCTTAAGTGTTTTACCGTTTTATACTATTTATACTTCCATCATATTGATTCTTCCCATTGTTATTACTATTACATTGTTACTGTTACTGTGTAACTGCAAGTTTATTGTCTGTTGTCTCACTGTCTATTCATTGTCTTTATTTATTGTATTAGGCCTACTTATTTTTTTATTTTATTTATTGCCTGCAACTGCACTGTTACACTTTTTATTTGCGCTACCTGCTTTGTCTGTTGTCTTACTGTCTATTTATTTTATTGTATTTATTGTAAATAATATTCAGTCTTATTACACTTAAATGCCCTGCTCCATAGATGTTGCCTTTCTACTCCCTTCCTGTTTGACCAATAATGCAACATGTGCACTGTCATCATTTTGTACTGATGTCTTTTAATGACTTAAATATGCCTTATACTGTTTAGTTTTCTTTACATCATGCACTTTAATCATTAAAGTGTCTTGAATTACTATAACAGCGTGTTGTGTCATTTAGTAATCTTATATTTTTTATACAGATGTGTGAACAAGTGTGATTTCAGTAATTATGAGATATGTAATGTTCTTTGCACAGCTTTGTAGCCTAGTGTTTAGAGGTTGTGTGGCACGTTCATTAATGTCTTAAAACATTTTAGACTATCATAAATCAATCTTCCGTCATAGGGACCTCATCTGGTATCAAACATGCCATTTCTAAAAGTAACTAAAACAAAAACAATAGTTTAATAAAACTTTTTATTGATTCCAAGCAGGACCAAGACAGATAATGTTACAGGGGTTGTTAAAAAGTCTCATTTTGTTCATACACAAATAATCATACAGCCCTCAGCAGACATCAAAAGCACATCCTTTCTAAAAATAGCCACCACCACTACCACAGTGTATTAAGTTTTTGTTGTTGTTGTTTTTGATTCCAAGATGTTTCATGGGTGACATGTCATTCAATCATGCATTGTACTAGAGCATATAATAAAATAATAAATAAAATAAAACAAACATTTGATGTTCAGCACCAACACTTATGCAATATACTTATATTAAAAAAGATGAAATATGTCACAAAGTGTCTAGATTCAGCACTCCCAGTCCCAGTATTATGTCACAAAGCACTCCCAGTCCCAGCACCTGGTCCCGCCTTGTTGACAGCTCACAGACCTATGAGAGCACAAGAAAGGTTGTACGTCCCGCCACAGATTGACTGCACACCCCACCTATCACGTGGAGTATTCGTCTAAGAGTCTAAGTTGGAAATTGCACATCATTCGGACCCAGGGCCCTGTCCAGGAGAGGTCCTCACTGATGTGCACCCCCAGGAATTTGGTGCTGCTCACCCTCTCTACAGCAGCACTGTTGATGGACAGTGGGGGGTGCTGGGTGGGGCCTCTCCGGAAGTCAATAACAATCTCCTTGGTCTTTTCAACATTCAGAAGGAGATTGTTATTGCTGCACCACTGGGTCAGAAGGCTCACCTCACTCCTGTAGTTTGTCTCATCGTTATTAGAGATGAGACCCACCACAGTCGTATCGTCCGCAAACTTCACTATGTGATTGGTGCTGAACGCTGGTGAGCAGTCGTGGGTCAGCAGAGTGAAGAGCATCGGACTGAGCACACAGCCCTGGGGGGCTCCTGTGCTCAGTCTAATGCATGCAAAGTTCAGATAAGGTTAAAAGCTCTGAAAAGTCAATTTTGCATTATAGATACGCTTTAACACACCACAGACAGCAGTTGATTCCATTGTTTCTTGAAGATAAATGTTACATTCAGAGGCTTAAGAAGACCTCCTTTCACCCACCAATACAGAACAGGAACTTCAAACTGTTAAATGACGTAAATACTTGTCGTGCTAGATATATTTCTATCTTTTTTTCCCCCCTCTATGACAACATCCTCAATTTGGGGGACAAATCTATGTGTTGTTTTTAAGCATCAAGGCAGTCCACTCCTCAACCAACATGTTAAGTATGCATACACTTACATTCAGTTACGAAGAAGAAAATGTTGAGCACAGTCTGTAGAAAGACTGTTGAAATGAATTAGAAACGCTAATACTTTTATGTAGTAGAAGAAAGGGAAGATTAATCATCACAATAACTTCTGGACTCTTATGCCAACCATGATGAGTTACTTTATGAATAGATCTTTGCATCCATAAGTTTTCAGAAAAATGACAATGGCGTAACAATTAACAATTCAGAACAAGGTCTCAAGGTCAGATGTCTTCAAAATGGCGACTATAACCAGGAACAGAAAACCTAGAGAAAGTTAAGGAAAGCCAGATTGTCTTGTCATTTGCTTCTTTCTAAAACACTAAAGGTATTGTTTGGAAGCTTTATGATCTTTGTGAAGAGCTGCTAAACGCCTGTGCTAGAGTTAACTCCGCCCACAGTCAAAATGTGAAAAATCTAACAAAGTGGGCAGTAGTAGAGTTGGGGAGCGCGGGTGGGGTGATAGTATGGGGCGGGGCTTGACCTATGAGTGACAGCCGGGTGACAGCGCCGGTCAGTAAGAGCTAGCATTAGCATACTGCCAATGCAGAGTGACAGTGACGCAAGTGTCGCCCTGGACGCAGCTTTGAGGTGGAGGATTTTTCTCCACCTCCTTCCCCTGATACAGAGGGGAGTTAATTGATGGTAGCAACCCTGTGCTATACCAGTTTGAGGCCTTGGCTCCACAAATGCTGGACGCAGATGAGACTACCGGTGCTGCAGTGCCTGAAGAAGCGCGGGAGAGGATGGGGCCAGTTTCTGAGTGTTAAAGACAAGACCATTATATTATATTGGCCTATATTGAAAAAGATGTTTTATCATAATCCACAGGCGCACCTGCAGCCACTACAGCTCATTGTCTCCTGACGAAAACAGATGCTGCAGAGAGATGCCTAAGCTATGAATAGAAAGTACACCCAATCGAATTTGTACAAAAATGGGGATTTATAAAAATGTACCGTGTCACTTTATAGGTAATGCACAGGTGTCAACAGTTTTGGGAAGTAAGCACTGAGTATCACTGAGCACCCAGGGTTTGAGTCAGTAACTCTGAATCCCTATGTTCTGCAAGCAGTGTATGCCACCTATGTGCAGCTTTTTAGGGAGATGCAGGAGACAGTCTTTAACAGGTTAGTTTCATAAAGATGAATATTCTTTTCTCTTTTTTACCATCTAAACAACACTATGTGCCTCCACTTTCAGCTGTTACAGACACCTGGCATACAGGAACTTTGCCAGATGGTGCAGGGGTTATCTGGGTCAACATGTCAGGGTGGTCATCCCATCCGGCGTTTTGACCCAGATAAGGCAGGAGTTCCCTAAGGATGGTGCCTACAGAGGGTTCCTTCCTCCCCTGAACTTTTAATTTCTTTTTTACAGTTTATTTTTATATATAGTTCTATTTTATGTACTAAAACATTTACATTACATACTTCAAAGTGCAATTGTTTATTTTACGCAAACAAAATGGACATATATGGACATGCAAATGTGTAGATATTGGGAGTACAAGAATATGTTGCCCTAGCAATAAAGTAAGCCTTATAGTAATAATAATACATACCACTAGTAAGTTGTAACCAGTGCTCCCTCCAGGTCCATTCCAAACTGCTCGGTTGACGAATAAACACTAACTCCATTTGATTGCAGAGTCCAAACAGAATCAGCAGAACAATGTACAAATATAATAGCTACGAAAGTAGAAAAAGTAGCCCGATGCTAGCGATGTTAGCCCTTCGCTCACTTGCCCCCAGCCCTCACTGTGAGTATAAATGGGCCTAAGAGGGGCTCCTCACAGACCCCCCCATAGACCATGAGCTGACTGTGAGTGGCTGTGCTTGTCATGTAATAAACTGCATCTGAGATAAAAGGGGAAATTCAATTTGTCAACTGGACAAAGTTTATTTGGTTGAAAACGTTTCGCAGCTCATCCACGTTGCTTCGTCAGTTCTGGTTAGAGTGCTGATGGACACTGCTTATATCTAGCATGCCAGAGTGGACTGTCATCTGCCATACATCTCCTCCTAGAAACCACGGGCCATTCATTTGAGGACAGCGAGGTTCAGATCTTAGCCAGGGAAAATAACTGGTTTGAGAGGGAAGTTAGAGAGGAGAGAATCCTTCTTTAAACAGGAATGGGGGAGTCAGACATAATTTGTCTCCCATATATAATTCCATTCTCAAACCTAAATCAAAACAAACAAAGGAAACAAGGGGGCTAGCCACTAGACGCCAGAGAGAAACTAAAAACAAAAGACAGAAAGCTGAAAACAAAGAGGTGGGATAGTTTCAGAATAATGTCAGTGTAGTTAGCTCTTCCCTGCAGCTAGATATAAGCAGTGTCCATCAGCACTCTAACCAGAACTGACGAAGCAACTCGGATGAGCTGTGAAACGTTTTTGACCAAATAAACTTTGTCCAGTTGACAAATTGAATTTCTCCTTTTGTCATAGATTCTACCTGGACGACTGAGGGATTCTTCACACAACCTGTATCTGACTCATTGGGGGCCGTTTGTCCAATCCAGAAATTCAAATGTATTCAGATGTTTTGAAATGATCCTAAAGAGGCCAGTACAGACACAGCTTTTGACCCAAAAATCAGATTTTTAACAAATATGCAATAAAATGCCAAAATAAGGCTAGGGATAGGTATACATTTCTATTTTAGACCCATTTACACTGTTAATCAGTAAAAAAAAGTTTTTGGTGTTTAGTGGCTCTTTAAGTAATCTGTTTATGAAGATATTTGCATTGTCAGTAAGGTCACAAGGGAGCCGCTGTCTGATTGGCTGCTTATCACTGCTTCATACTCAGCTAACTGGACAAGACCGCTGTCAAAATTATTCTGTTCAGGTCAGCATTCTGCAAAGGGACAACTACCTGAAAACAATAAGGAAACAGTGAGTCTATTCTGAGAGGACTGAACTTGTCTGCTTGGATATCCCTTTCACTCATTCACACTGTTCATTTATTTATGTGCGTTAAAGGAGCCACCAGGAAGCAGCCATCAGCGGTCCTCAAGAGCGCGCTGTCATATCTACATGTTTTTAATAGCTCATAACTCACACAGTCCCACATGACACTTTCAATCAAAAGGCTCCATCACTGACATCAGTGACTTTTCCTCAAATCCTTCTTCCGTCCTTCAAGCCCACAGTATGAATGGTCCATGTGATGTTAAAATACCTTTCTTTTTCTGACACAATTGCAAATATGGAAGACATGGTATTGTAAGGACAGCAATCTGTTTACAGGCTATAAAAATCTCACAAACACAGCTTCTCCAACTGTTAGTAGCCATTTCATTATTATAACAGAACAGAAATATTATAACATAATTATTATAACAGAATATAATAACAATAATTATAACAGAAATGGGGGAGTTAGACACAACTTGTCTCCCATCTATAATTCGATTCTCAAACAAAGAATCATTAGGACAGACAAGCCATTGCAGAGGGGTGGAGAGGGTCGTTGTCTTGAATAGGGAATTGGACGCCAGAGAAATTTGAAATACAAAGAGACAGATTAGTTGATAGTTTCAGAGCTATTTCAGTGTAGTGAGCGCCGCCTAGGGCTTATAGATATGCTAATACTAGACGCCAGAGGAATTCGTAAAACAAAAGAGAGTAGCTGGGATAGGTTCAGAGCTTTGTTCAGGGTAGTTAGCTCCTTTATAAAGAGTATATAGATTAGATGCAAGACAAATTGTTAACTTGTTCCTTGGGCCTTATTGATTTGTGTGGAAAACAAATAAAACTAAAATAATATTGAATTCTGCTTCAGATGCTTTTTCAGCAAGTTATCTAGAGACAGGCACAATGGTTAATACAGTATGTTCAATGGTCACATTTTTATATAGCTCTTTTCCACCATAGTCTGTGGGCTAGGAAAGTGTGACGTCACCCATAGCGTTCGGCTCCACTCAAATGAAGCTTGCGATGCTAGCGGTAATGGGGTGAATTTGGAGCCAGGCTCTATATTATGAACAGGACGTTTTCAACTAACAAAATAGAAAAATAAAGACAACAGGGTCATGTAGAGTGGGTTAATACAATCATTTTACGACCGAGACCTATTTGCCCATTTATACAAGGCACTCAAAGGACCCACATTCACACAGACATTCATACACAATGTATGCAGACAATGGGGGCAAGGTGAATTAAGTGTCTTGCCCTAGGACACAATTGAAATTGCACCACCAATTCAGTGAGTCAGCTCTATCAGTGATGCTGAGAGTGGAATTCGAACTACCACCCTTCAGATCAGTGGACATACAACTGAGCAAATTGTCGCCCAGGCTACATGTTGATGATACATTTCCATTCTTTTCATTCACATTTAGTCTCTTCTGAAAAACACTCTTGTACTGTATGTAACAATGAGTAATTTCTTGAGAAGTTTTATACCTGCACTACCATCATGCGAGTTTAATAGAACTGGGAATACAAAATGGTGCTACCTCTTCTGTAATACAATTCATATCTTGCACAGTTCTCAATCCATTTTTGCATAGGTCTACATTGAAGTCTGCACGTGCATTGAGTGATAACTAATGGTGTCTTGTGAAGAAGACATTAAAATACTGTGTGTATCATCATAGCAGTGTATACCTGAATGAGGGCCATCCATCACACAGAGCCATCACAGACAGACTGCCGCAGACATTAGCAATACCTTCAACTGTGAGCGTAGTTTAAACCTGCTGATATCCTACATAAATCAATGTCACAATTAAACACTGTTCCATCATGTTAAAAATCTATCCTCCATAAGAACCAGTAATGTTAATGTGAACATAGAAACCAGGGATATGGCATTAGACGTACAAGGCCTTAAATATTGAGGAAGGTTAGATTCTATTCAGTTGATGTATATGTATTAGGTTAAACCCGGGTGCCCTTCAGAATGCATGAAAAACATTTACATAAAAAGCATCAGACCTATTTCCTCCAGCAGCTTTTTCATGCCTTTTAACACAATTTTATGAATAAGAGATAAAGGTTAACTCTTTCACCACAATGCTCAACAAGAGAGAGGAAATTGGCAGCGTTTGACAGACAAAATATTATAAAAACACACTGACTGCCACACCTGGGCTTTTAAAAATCTAACCATGAACTCTGCAGTAATGCGTACAGTGAATGGCACAAAAATGGCAAGTTATGAGAATAGCATGAAATAAAATACACTCATCACAACAGATCTGACAAATCATTAGTGCAAATTGAACATGTGGTGGAGATGATTTGGTACAGCTGCAGGTGAGCTAGTGGGTGAGTGACTTCCATTTTGTAACTTTTCTGGTGGAGTTTCTGCCAGCCGCTTGTCTCTGGAGATTGTTTCTTTGTCTGGAATGGTATACAATTGGACATTAAACGTATATTGGAAGAGCAGGTGACAGCAGCAGCAGGCCGAGTTATGGGTCAGCTTCTCAATGCCTTTTACAGAAGTCTATTTTACTCCTTCACTCCTGTCACACTCACAACAGACACATATAGACAGATGAGTGTCTATAGAGTCACACGATTGAAACATCATTGTCTATCAACTGAGCTAATACACTTGATCTTTATTATTATAATAATGCAATAGACTGATACAGAGTTCACACTAGGTAATGTGGGTGCAGTGCCTTGCCTAAGGACATAACAGCAGTTTGTATTGCATTTGCGTTGCATGTGTTACTGCCTTCCCCAGAGGTCTCCCATCCTAGTAGCAGTAGAAGTGGATTGAAGTGAGTGTAACGTCACCCGTATCGTTTGGCTCCAATCAAATGAAGCTCACGAGGTTGCTTGTTATAAGGGCGAATTTGGAGCCGAGTTCCAGGAATTTATTAACAGCGAAATAAAAACACCAGAATCATGTAGAGTGGGGTAATACATAACATTTTAAGATCAAAATAACAAGGCTCACAACAGCAGTTAGAGAGGGGGGTGATAATTTTTCAAAGTTAAGTCAATCGGAGTGTAATACAATTTATTCAAAGGGTTAGTATATGCTAAGGCCTTATAAACACATGATACAGCACTTTCCTAGCTCTTGAGCATTGCTACCTCTTCCTTATTTTTCCATATTCACAGTTGGCTCTACTGTGCACTGAACTGTAGCCTCCTGGCTCAGTTACAAGTCATTCTTTTTAGAGAGAAAGGAACATCAATGTGGCATTAATCACAGCCATCGTTTATAATGCTTAAAGTGTGGGCCAGCTGGAGTAACAGGCCTAAAACCTCTCCCTTCACCACTCAGCGGGCATATTAACTACTCTGCCATGGCCTGCTGTTATCAATCTTTGACAATCACACCTTATTAAATAAAAATACAATTTCCCCTTGGCACTCACTAACTGGACTTCATCATTATGGAACTGTGTATAACGAGATGTACCAGTATTTCTCAATATATAAACCGTATGCGGAATTGGTACAAGATAAAGACTTGTACCCCCTCTCATTTACCCATGCTTTGGACTTTGGTCTTGCCCAAGGACAGCATTCATATGTGGGATCTGGAATCACGCTGCCATCCTGTGGGTCAGTGGAACATAGTCCTGCATTGGCCAAACAAAGCACATTTTACCAGTAAAACAGAAGAGCTCAAGAAACAGCGTGCAGTGTCATCCTCCTCATTCTCCATCCAGGTAACAGCGTAGTAAAAGCGTAGTTATTCATCAAAACAAAAAACACGTTTTCCGAGCAGTGCCTTTGATATAAAGTGTGGTATGCTGCAAAAACAAAACAAAAACTTAAAGGGCCCTGGCCTACTACTATGTTTTAAAATAGGAATGGACATACATATACACTGTATTGCCAAAAGTACTGGCTCACCTGCCTTGACTTGCATATGAACTTAAATGATATCCCATTCTTAATCCATAGTACGGTGTTCATTTTAGGACATCCTCAGATCTCAGACTCAGGGGTCAGACTCAAACGAAAAGGCATCAGGTTTCAGCTAAATCTCTGTCAAGCTCAGACCAAAGAGCATCAACAGACAGAAACTCGGAGTCAAGACGAAACAGTCTCAGACTGAGACAAAACGGCCTCAAACTCACATGAGCAACCGAGACACGCTGCTAACGCTAATGATAACAACATGCACCACGCAAATTACACACACGGATCAGTAACAAAGATTATGTACGGGTAATTGAAGTTATCCTAATAATTCCCATCCAAATCTTGTGGCTAAAACGAGAACTTATATTTAACTTTTGCAAAACAAAACGGTTATATTTCTGGGATACATCTAAAAATAGGCTAAATTACCATTAAGTTTCAAATACAGTGATGAGATATGCATTATTAATAATAATAATAATTATTATTTTTAAGGATTTTTATATTGACCAGGGAATACATTTATAAAGGGAATGCATTTAAATCAGTTTATATAGAAAGACATCCCTCCTTTGAAAGAATCAAAGAAACGCAAATAGTCAAACACTGAACCCATTACACACATTCAATGCAATAATAGGTGAGTAAAAACAGCTGTACGTCAGTGTACTTTCAAATGATGTTGCCTTTTTGCTGAAGCAGGTGACAATCCAAAATGAACAAATTATATTTGCAAAATATGATCAGGTGGAATACCACTGCTTAATTGCAGTACAATAGTACATTCTCATAGTACATGTAATTAGTTACTATCAAAAGAGACTCAAATAAGTGGCACATTTTACCATAATTCAAATGTTCGAATATACAGAAAAACTTATGAGCAAATATGTTTTCAGTTTTGTCTCACACATTTGTTAAGGTCATATAAGGACACATTTATCATGGGACACTTCCTCAGTGATGAAGTTGTTTAGGTGCTCCTCAGCTAAGATGAAAAGAAACTACCATTTTACTTCTGCAGGAAATTAGAAGTTAAACCTAAACTTTATGGACACATCACTATTACATATTAGGGACAGCAGCAGACAGCACGTGCAGGAGGGACGCCTGATGCAACCAGAGACCCCACAGGTCTTCTACAGTCAGCATGGAGACCCCACAGGTCTTCTACAGTCAACATGGAGACCCCACAGGTCTTCTATAGTCAACATGGAGACCCCACAGGTCTTCTACAGTCAGCAGGGACAGTGGAGACATGACCCAATGTACTTGGACCACTCAGTGTGAGGAGGAGCAGAGTGGGCCTTACGTGTGATTGGTTCAAAGTCCTGTCCTGCCTTATATCTGCCTGAAGGGAGCTAACTATAAGTTAGTTCCTCCCTTCAGGCAAATATAAGGCAGTGTCCACCAAATAATCTTTTGTCCAGTTGACAAATTGAATTTCTCCTTTTGCTGTGGATTATACCTGGATGAGTGAGGGATTCTATACATTTAGAAAACTATAGAACACTTACAGGAAAATGAAGTTCACACAGTGCATGTACATTAAGATTCAAAGGCCATTTATATAAATCGAACCAGATAAATTAATAGAGGAATCCCACACATTTGAGAAATGTGTATTTTTACAATTTAAATAATGATTTAAATATGAGCATGATTAATTTGCAACCCTGGAATTTTCAATGCCACATGTCCCATACCTAATCAGAGGCAGAAGTCTGGGACAGCACAACTCCAGCACAGTGTTGGCTTTACTTTGTCATCTGCATTGACCCATTTCATGAATCATGAGCTTCTTATCAGCCAACAGTTCAGTGGCCCCTACAGTGGAGGCTGCAAATGAGAAAAGAAAATTGATATAAAACACTGTTTTCAATATCACAAATATCACAAACTGTTTTCTCATTGTTATATTAGATGTGAGAGGCATAACAGACACAGGTGTCTAGTATTTACACCAGTATCTGCACAAATCTGTTAAATGAGCGTATTGTCCCTCTTAAAGCTGACCTGTCTTCACTTTACAAACATGCATGCACAGATTGTAAAATGCAGATGGTGGAGGCTTATATTACATGATTTACAAGTAAATATAAACTTTGATATAGTCAAACCATGTCTTTTAAATTTAATGCATGAAATAATGTGTTTTTATCTTACCTTTGAGCTACACTGGCCAAATGTTTACATGTTTACATGAAAACGTCCTCCTCGTTGCTTCATTAATCCCTCCGTGATCTTCTTTTCCTCTGACAGTAAAAACATTATAAGTGTTTCCTGTAAATCTGTCCAAATATGAAAGTTTGAGCGGACTTTTCGTGTCGGTCATGTTAGCTTCGTGTCACACTCTCACACGCCACACATGGCATTTCTCACGATGATTTTTTTTATTTAATTTTTTTTTGTGCCTAGAAAATCAGTCTGTGTGGCTCAGTTTATGCAGGCACTGCAGTGAAAAAAACTCCCCCCCTCCTCTCCACCCCGCTCCCCGGAAAAAAAATCTCAGTTATCAGGCCCTTTTCAGCCAATCAGAAAATCTAACCGATTTTCTGGGCACAGAAGCGCTGTGCGTGAGAAATACCATGTGTGGCGTGTGAGCGTGTGAACACGTCGAATTGTGTGTGTCACACTCTCACTGTGTGAGACTTGAGAGCCCTGTATAAAATGAACACCGTACCATAGGGTTTAATATGACGTCATTCCACCCTTTGCCCTGTCAGTTTATGTGGCCTACCACTTCATGGCTAAGGTGCTGTCATTCCCAATCTCTTCCACTTTGTTAAAATACCACTGACAGTTGGCTGTGGAATATTTAGGAGCGAGGAAATTTCATGACTGGATTTGTTGCACAGGTGGCATCCTATCAGAGTACCACTCTGGAATTCACTGAGCTCGTGAGAGCGACCCATTCTTTAACAAAATGTTTGTAGAAACAGTCTGCAGGCCCAGGTGCTTGATTTTATTCCCCCTGTGGCCACCTGTGAAACACCTGATTTCCATTTTGTTTTCTTAATAATACTGGCCATTAGTTCACATAAAAAAATAAATAAAATACAGGCACCGAAAAAAGAACCGTTTAGAGAAGTAGGTGACACCACCAGGCCAAATTACAGGTCAGATAGTAGTGCAGGGTAAAAAAAAAAGTATACAGTGGTACCTCACCTTACGAAATTAATTCGTTCCTGAAGTGGTTTCGTAACGTGAAAAATTCGTAAGTTGAGTAGCTATTTGAATGGAAAAAGCCTGATCCGTTCCAAGGTTTTTTTTTTAGAGTGTAACATTTTTTATAGTGATAAAAGGAGGAAATTGAACTTCTCCTTTTATCATGGATTCTACCTGGACGACTGAGGGACTTTTCACGCATTTTTTTATAGTGTAACGTTGTGTTCTGCGTCCTGACAGGCTAAGAGACTAGACCAGGACTAAAAGAACGTGGAATAAACCAGGTCTAGACCAGAACTAAACCTGGATTGGACCTGTTATTATTATAACATGGTAGTGCCGTTGGATAAGTGCGTTGCTCGTGTCTGCGCTCCTTGCCAGCCCCGCGGGGCGGGGTGAGCTCTGCTTCTATCCAGTGTTGCCAACTTAGCGACTTTGTCGCTATTTTTAGCTACTTTCTGGACCCCCCTAGCGAGAAAATTAGACAAAAGCAACTAGCGACAAATCTAGCGACTTTTTTTGGTGATCAGAGGCTCCAAGATCTCCAAGGGAAAAAATAATTGCGCCGTTTTCTCTCTTTCCCCGTTCAGAGAAAAAGACAGAGAGGGGCAGTGGAAGAGAGACAGGCAGAGAGGGGCGGGGACGGAGTTGAGAACAGCGTGGACTGTCAGACAGACACGGCGCACACACTCACACACTCACACACTCACCAGTCTCTCCTCTGCTCCCTCCCATCTCGTCAGATCGCCTCGGAGTCTGGTCATTCCTCTGCCATAGGCTCTGATTCTCAATAAGTGTATGCCTATGCGCTCTGATTTGTTTTCTTTTTCTTTTTGGCGACACAAAGTCACAAGTAGCACTGCTTAAAAAGCTACTTGTACAGCACAGAAAAGTTTTTTAAAAAGTTAGTTCTTTAGCACCAAATAAATAAAAAAAATAAATAAAAAGCTATAATCAAAGGAGAAGTTCAATTTGTCAACTGGACAAAGTTTGTTTGGTTGAAAACGTTTCGCCGCTCATCCGAGAGGCTTCGTCAGCTCAGAGCTGACGAAGCCTCTCGGATGAGCGATCATGGATTCTACCTGGACGACTGAGGGACTTTTCACGCATAAAAAGCTATAGTTTGCCCACTATAGCACAAAAAAATAAAAAAGCTCTCACGTTTGGATTGGACCGCTCGCTCGTCTAGCTACTTTTAGCTACTTCTGGGCGGGCCAATAGCTACTTCCGATGCTGGGGAGTTGGCAACACTGCTTCTATCTGACCTCCAGAGCCGGGAGGCTGACACTATGAGCTAACAGGCCGAGAAAGGAGCTCTATCGGCCGGCAAGACCGCGGGGTCTCGCTCGGGGTGGGCTCTGGTTCTATGTGACTTCCAGAGCCATGGGGCTGAGACTGTGAGCTGTGAGCCGCGCGGGCGGGCCGAGCCGCGGGTGCTCGCGGCCCCGAGGAGGAGGCATGGCCCGGGCGCCACGGCTCTCCATCCCGCAGCCCCGGTGTAACGCGGCCTTGCGCCGTATGGACGTTTTGATCCTTCGATGTCGGCTCTTCCTATCATTGTGAAGCAGAATTCACCAAGTGTTGGATTGTTCACTCACTAATTGAACGTGAGCGGGGTTTAGACCGTCGTGAGACAGGTGAGTTTTACCACACTGATCATGTGTTGTTGTGTCTCCGCTTCCATCGCACGTTCGGCGAGCTGTGCCCCCCCAACACATTCCATTGAAAATCTATGAAAGTTCGAGTGTTCAAACGAGAGAGAAATGCGAGAGAAAGTCCAGTCTGAGAAAAGCGTAGAATGTGTGTGGTGAGGCATTTACAGCCCTAAAACATGTAGCAACAATTGCAAAATACAAAGTTGTCCTACCTCGTGGACCTCTCCCACCGCGGGCCACCTCTGGAACCTAACCCCGTGTGTGTTGATAAAGTGTATTTACGTTTCGGGGCGTGCATCTGAGTGCGCATTAATTGAATTTTTGAGATTTGTTGTTTTTAAAGTGCTTTATAAATAAAGTTGGATTGGATTGGATTGGAGATTTCGGCGTTTTGTAACTTGAAATTTCATTCGTATCTAGAGACCAAAATTTGACGTGAAGGCGTTTCGTAACTTGAAAATTTCGTTTGTTGGGTCATTCATAAGGCGAGGTACCACTGTATTAAAAATAAATAAAATGTCTGTGGTGATTCATAGTAAAACTGTACCCATCCATCCATCCATTTTCTTCCACTTTATCCGGTATTCAGTTGCGGAGGCAACAGTCCAAGCAGATCTGCCACCCAGATTTCAATGCACCAGCCCCCATGGATCCTCCTACGGGTGGTGGGTCCACGGAAGGACGGCTCCACGTCGCTTGACGCAACCGGCCTTGATGTAACTGTAACATGGGGGCTCTCTACCAGTGTGCGCCGACACTGGGGGTGAGGTGGGGTTAAGTGTCTTGCCCAAGGACACAAACTGTACCCATGTCATGTCAATCACTATTTCATTTTTACACTGTTTCTCCTTACCCACCTCTTGTATATAGCTGAGATATATTTTGTATTATATTTTTTATTTTATTTTTACATGTACATACGTTTGTATAATTATTCCTTTCCTTCCTTGACACCAGTCTCTTGCTATTTTTGCTATTTATTTTAAATGTATTACCATTTATATTTTTGCTCTATGTATTATACTATTGTGATGTGTGAGCTACTGTGTCCAAATAATTTCCCTTGTTGATCAATAAAGTTTGTCTAAGTCTAATTTAAGAGAATAAATGAAACATATATTGCCAGACTCTGGAAGATTCCAAGCAAAGCAATGCTGTATCTCCAAAAGACAATCAGGCGATGGACCCCCTACCAGAAATGTTCCATAGTACGCCTTTTAATGCTGCCTCAGAATGTAGTCCTCTATAGATGAAGGAGTGTTAGTGATGTGGTGACTCAGTGCTGTGTGCTACTGCTGTGGAGAAAAACTGTTTTTTGTCCTTTGAACTTATCAGATCTGCTTTGTTCAGCACAGAAAGTACACACACACATTATACAATGTGATTTTAAAGACCTTTGTTTGGGTGCTATAAAATGTTACAAGATACAGAGAAGTCATATGGTATCTGTAGAAGAGTGTTTCACAGAAAAAATATATATTTCAAATGGGTTATGGGATTGGGGAAAAAGAGTGAAATCAAAGGTTATTCAAAAGCCATTCTCTCTAATCGACCTTTACAACCAAAATAATGTTACTGAAGGTTTCAAGTCCATTCTGTAAATTGTCATGAACTTCCACTAAACACAAGTGATGCAATGACACTGCTACAGATAACAAAACTGTATCATGTTTTCCTCAGATGGGATTTTTTGGATCAGGAAAAACGGCAGATCCAGATGATGAGGTTTGAGATGTATATCCTCCTTGTGCAAATGTAAGTGAGTCACAGAGTGCAGGGGGATGCAGGTAATGGCAACAGTCACACAGGAAAATAAAGGGCAGCTTGTCCATGGAAAATGCTGAAGTTTGGGCATTTAGTTTTTAGTGTTAATGGTATTATGGAATTATGGCCATGCTGCCAGTGTGCCATTTCAACATCCTGTTCCTGTGCAACAAAATACATTAACATACTGTTAAAATATTAGAATACTTATTACTGTGTTGATTAATACTATTCTTGCTCATTTGACATTTGACACAATGTTGTCTCTCACATCGGATTTTTCCACTATAATATGCATGTAATTATCAATTACATGCTTTGCAGGTTAATGAGTTAATGAGTCAATATGTTGCTATTTTTGACAAAGAAGAAAATTCTGCATTATTTCTTCAGTTCATTGTAATATGTTTTTGTTGTTTGCTACATCTATATAATTTATTACTTTTCTGCATATTTTTAAAGCAAACCTAGTACGCAAAATCGATTTTTTAGAGCTTTTAACCAGGGTTCTTTTTTCAGGTATTGTACTCGAAAAACTACAAAAAAATGCAAGTACTCGGACCAAATCACTGATCTGATACCACTTTGTATGTTCCAGAATGAGGATCCATAAACGTGAGCAACCGCTGTTGACATCTGCGACTAAGTGTGTTTTCACACCTGCCTTGTTTGGTGCGTTTAAAACGAACCAGAGTTTGTTTGTTCCTTTGATTCGGACCTTTTGGGCTGGTGTGAACAAAAACCAAAGATCTCAATCTGGAGCAAACAAGCGAACCGGGACTGATCAAAAACCTCGGTCCCGGCACGGTACCATTCGAACCTGAGTGCGGTTCGTTTAAGATGAGAATGCAGACTGGACTCGATCTGACACAGTTGGCTTTTTGTACTTAATGAGCTCCCGTCGTATGTCGAGCATTATGGGAAACCGAGGCTTACCAGACACCAGAGAATCCGCAGAGTACGAGGAGGATAGGCTACCAAGCTATAGTGAGCTGCGGACAAACTTGGACGAACGAAGAAACACGCTGCCTTATAGAAATATGGTCAGGTCGGGTTCATCCCGAACTTTATCTACGTTAAGGAATTATATACCTGGCTAAACATAACGATAATATAGGATTGCTACACACAGATAAACAGTAGCACTAATGATTTTTGATAAGTCTTTTGATATGCTAATTCCAACTTGATAGCCATACCTGCTACGGTTTGCGTGAAGAGCATGAAGAGTCACTGTGCTCACATGAGCGCTGTCCTCTGTAGCCATCTAGGCCCTGTATCTTCGTTGTTTGGAAATTGATTGTACCATAGTGTAAACCTCATGATGCTGCTCAAACATTTGTGCGAACTGTAAAAACTGTGCAAACCATATCACTATGACTACATTGAAAACAGCACGCAACGCCATGATTCTCCTCCTTCACTTGTTTGGACACGGCGTTTTGAGGGGCAGTTGCTCTGACCTGAAGAAAAGGCAACCCCCCACCCCGATTGGCGATTGTGGCGGGATTCTTCAAAAACTTAGTCCGGGTAAGCGTTTCTAGGTGTTTTATTGTGCTCTCCCACAGTGCAAAAATAGGTGTCAAATGTGCGTGGAAAAAATATTTACCTTTAAGTCTTTCAATCTTTTAATCTTTTAGTCTTTTAGTCTTTCTCTCGCTCGCTCTTTCTCTCTGCGCACGTTACCTCCACTGTAACCAAGGCAAGACCTATATATCCCCATTTGCCCCTCCCACATTACATAACATCCACTGGAAACATTATTTACACCATTGCCACTATTAAATGGCTAATATTTTATGTACCAAAAGTTGTGCATGGACAATAGCATTAATACAAAATCAATAAGTCACATACAACAAATGCACGGAGAATACAAATAATTGCCCATGCAAATTATTGGTGGCTCACATAACCACCGGAACCCGCAAAGCTGAAGGATTTAAACTCCCGGTGCGGATGTGTCCGGTTTTGCCAGATCGCACCACGGGAGGAGGGAGAAGGCGGCCACGCGGGGGTGAGTAAATGATCAAGTTTAGCACGATTTGGATGGGCAAAACTGGCGCTTCTAAGTGTGCACCCTTAGTCGCGGCAGAACACGCTGGAGAGGTTATGGGAATTAGTTTTATGGTTGATAATGAAAAGGGTTCGGTGCGCGGAGCGCAGCGAATAAGGAAACGAGCACATGCGTCTTCACATGCTCTGCCCGGGGACAACGCTCTCAGGGACGGGCCTGCTTCGTCACAGCGATTTTTTTTTCAAATCTAGGCCTAGGCCTACATGAAATTCTGTATCCACTGAACGATTTATTATTATTATTTATTTATTTATTTATTTTTCACTCAGAAGCGCAACGTCAGTCCAGGAGAGCATAGAGGCAGTTGCCCGGGCAACCTGAGCAACCCCCCTGTGCATGTCACTGCTCATTGCTCTGTGCTTCCTCTTTCATTCTGCAGTTTTATTTTCTTAATTGGTGATACACGTATGATTCGGCAGAGTGCTGTAATCATTTTGGTACAAATGAAAAAAAAAAACAGCTGCTTGCTAGTGTAATGTGCAGCTATCCATAGGAGATCCTGACTCTTTGTTGTTATGCTGTTTACGGTACCGTCAGCTCCCATTGGGAACCACATTTTTCTGTTGCTTTTATTTGTCGTTTTAGATGAATATTGCAATTTAAAATGTCCAAATTATAACACTATGATCCATGGGTATAATAGCGTATTTATAACTATATAGCACACAAGCACAATATGTCTTCTTTAAAGTACAATATAAAATGCCAATAATTTTAAAGTTTCCAAAAAGAATAAAGCATAACAAGCCCCCAGAAGAGTTAGATTATCTGTCAGATGATTTCACTCACTGCAGTCTTTGAGCACAGTGCAAATTGAATGCCAGGTTCAGTCAAATTGCTTTATGCCATTATCATCCTCCCACAAAATGGCTTTTATCAAAATCCTGATCTAATGGCGGAGAATCTGTGCCTAAAGCTTGCGTTTCAGGCAACAACTTTACTTACGTTCACTTTTTCCCCTCTGAAAGCTTAAATGGCCTGCTTGTATTTTGCTCCCACGCATTGCCAGTTCTTCTCAGTTAACTTAAAACCAGAGAAGGTGCATTCAGCTCGTATCTTGACAGTACTGGGGTCATTTGTCAGAGCAGTGACCCTCCCACTCACCTTGTATCTGCAGATGACCCCTGACAGTCACTGACCACTCGCCATTACTAACCAGTCCATGCACTAAATCACTGAGAGGGTGCCCTGTCTTTGAACCCATCACTGAGGTCACAGCAGAGACATATAACAGCATGTACGTATCTGCAGCAGTTCTGATACAATACACAATTATATGGGGAGATGTCACGGTGTCATGTCTTTAGTGTTTAAGGCTGTAAATGTACATTTAGAAGAGTGGTTGGAAATAACGTAGGCCATGTAGGCTGCCAATTCTCAAATACGTTTCCAAGGTAAGAAAATGAAGAGCTCTCATTTTATAATCTTATCGATTAAGATTATCATCATACCACAATATATTACATTCTATGAGTACAAAAGACTAAATCTAGTTATATATTCTGTTTTACTATTTTATACTAACAGTAACACAATAATAGGCTTTGTGCATAGTTTACTTATAGAAGTGGCAAAAGGAGAAATTCAATTTGTCAACTGGACAAAAGTTTATTTGGTCAAATACGTTTTGCAGCTCATCCAAGCTTCTTTGGTTTGGATGAGCTAAAGAAGCAGGTTGGATGAGGTGCGAAATGTATTGGACCAAATAAACTTTTGTCCAGTTGACAAACTGAATTTATCCTTTTGCCATGGATTCTACCTGGATGACTGAGGGATTCTACACACTTTACTTATAGTCCAAAATATAAGTGACTGAGGGATTCTACACACTTAGGCGCTTTGTGCTACAATTTTGTATGAAAAGCGCTTTATAAATATTGTTTGATTGATTGATAAGTACATTCATTTGTGAGCTGCAGCCCTGCTCAAATACTCTAGAGTGCTTATTGTTAAAGGTCCCATGGCATGAAATTTTCACTTTCTGAGGTTTTTGAACGTTAATGTGAGCTCCCCTACCCTGTTTAGCCCCCCCCCCCAATGGCTAAAAGTTGCGTAATGTCTAAACTGAGCATTTGCGATCCTTTTCTGCGTTTGAAAAAAACACAGCTCAAATGGGCGATTCTGGACAAGGCACCTTATTGACGTCAGATCGAAAAAAGAAATGCAAATGCAGTTCCACCATCGTCTGGATCTCCACCCCCTGTCTCTGGAAATCACACCCAGAGAGTTTGGACCGCGGAGGAGCTACGCAATGCGAAATGCGTTTTTTTATTTGCCTGGAGGCACGTGCGAGTGTTTCTAGGCTTGGAAGTCCTTTACCCGACCCTCTGGACCTCTGAAACAGCAGTGGTTTAATTTTATTTTCTGTACAAATGTGTTTTTTTTCATTGAAAAGGCTGTCCTTTCCTCCTTCGCTCTTACACACGCGGAAGTGGGGCCAGCACACAGCGCACCGCTAACACAAGGAACCAGCGGCGCATTTGCCCCCCCCCCCCCCCCCCTTCCTCTTACCAATCTGTGTCCTTCTCATTTGCATTCAAGCAACAAGGCCCAGAATGAGTCGTTCAGAGAGATTTTCTGACTCTGACTGTGTAGACTGTGTCTTTCTCATGCACTAAGTGTTGATTTTGAAGAAGGATTCATTTACAGTATTAGGGAACCATTAAGGAGCCATATAAAAGCATCAAGAAGTACCATGTCATGGGATCTTTAATGAATCCAGTATTGTACTTCTGTGCACAATTTTGTTTTGTGCATATTTGTGATTTAAAAAATAAATAAAAAAATACATATATAATAATAATTTGAAAATGGTATTGTGCTAGCTTATATATAAAATGGTCTTGAAGTCTTCAAATCAACAAAGGTAGGGTGACATCATTAAATATCACAATTGCTTTTCACAGTTCTACAATACATTTTACATTAAATTATTTTATAACATTGCAAGTAACAAAATCTATAACTACATTCTAGTCAGTCTTTGAACTCATTGTTGAAGCCTGAGGAGTGCTGGCACATTCTGAACGAACAGTTTGCTTGAAGTGGCGCAGACAGAACAGGCAAGACCTATGATGAGTCTGCAGGATTCAGTTTTCACTTAAAATCACCACCATTTGGGACCTCATTTAAGGCCAACTAAAGGTCCATCGTCGGTATCTGAACTCTGAGCTATTTTCATGGTAATAGCTTGAAAAAAATTCCTACATTTTTTAAAAGTCACCCAAAACCAGCGCTTAAAGGCTGCTATTTCACTAAAATTGCACCCCAAAGGAATACGCAGGCGAGGTGAAGGAAAGCGAGGGGGATGGAGGAAAATCAGCAGCATTTTCTTGAACCTGTCTCTCCCCCATCTCTCAGACAATAGGGTGCTAAGCATGCAGGAGCGGGTGTCATTGGAGACTAATGGTGTGACAGTGGGCGCGTGAATGGCTCATTGGCCTGATGCACATTACTGTCTCTAAAGTATTTCTTTGCATCGCTACGGATGGCCATGCAGCGAATCTTCTACCTGTGGCACAGATGGAGATGAATCACACAAATAGCCCTGCTTGCGCAATCACCGCCACTTTCATGCTACGGCCTTGGAAAGATCTTTGTGCATAAATCCAAAAGGTGTTTCCAATAATCAGCCTTGGATTATTTTGAACTGTAACAAGATGGCTACTCAGGTGCACTTTGTCATTTTTCTGATGGAGATTCGGCTATCTGTCTCCATGGAGATGTTATTGCATTGCGTAATGTTCCATCAAACTAATCTGGCCAAGGTGAAATCTGCGGCGAGGCATGCCTGGTCACAGTAAGAATGCATGTGTTTCAATGTTGTTGGTTTTTTTTTTTTTTTTTTTGCATTACCAACACCTGTAATTGAATAATGCAATAGGTTTAAAGGGATAGTGCGTTTTTTTTTTGTTAATCTGTATGGGTTTCCTTCTAAAAGTTACGTGTGTTGACACCGGTTTACCTCTGACAGTCTCAGCTGATCCCGGTTCGGCTCGCTTTCTGGAGTCCACGTAGGTAGGTCCGGTAACTTCCCTGGAACATGAAATAAAGCTTGTTTTTCTTCTTAAAACAAAGCATTTGTTAGAAAGGTGATATATTTGCGTCCGAAACAGTTGTCCACGAAACATCCAGCAGCGTATTTCGGATTTGCATATTGTCTCTCTCCACTCGTATCACTACGCCCACGTTAACTCTATCAGCCTCTTCACCTTCAGCGGATGCCTACGTCGAAGTTTACAAGTGAACAGGCTGATAGAGTTAACATGGTGTAGTGATACGAGTGGAGAGAGACAATACGCGAATGCGAAATATGCTGCTGGATGTTTCGTGGACAACTGTTTCAGACGCAAATACAGGGCTCTCAAGTTTTGAGCGGGGTCGTGCGTGAGACTGTCGTGCTCCGGCCTCACTCGGACCGTGCGCCCGGAGCAGGGGGAGTTTTTTTCACTGAAAACGCGCGGAGCCTGCATAAACTAAGCCACACAGACTGATTTTCTGGGCACAAAAAAAAATAAAATCAGCGTGAGAAAGGCCATGTGTATGAGCGTGTGAACACGTCGAATTGCGTGTGTCACACTCTCAATGTGTGAGACTTGAGAGCCCTGCAAATATATCACCTTTCTAACAAATATTTTGTTTTGAGAAGAAAAACAAGCTTTATTTCATGTTCCAGGGAAGTTACCGGACCTGTTTACGTGGGCTCCAAAAAGCGAGCCGAACCGGGATCAGCTGAGACTGTCGGAGGCAAGCCGGTGTCAACACACGTAACTTTTAGAAGGAAACCCATACAGATTAACATAAAAAAAAACAAAAAAACGCACTATCCCTTTAATGCCATTTTCTGGAGATTTACAGGAAAAGAAATGGCAATAAAATGGTGACAGGTAGGTAGCAGATACTTCATCTTAAACTGTTGTGTATCCATTTATTTGTTGTGTATCCATCCATTTGGCGGCACGGTAGCTGAGTGGGCAGCACGGTAGCTGAGTTGGCGGCACGGTAGCTGAGTGGTTAGCGCTCTTGCTTCACAGCAAGAAGGTTCCGGGTTCGATCCCCGCCCAGACCTTTCCGTGTGTGTTCTGTGTGGAGTTTGCATGCATGGTCTGGGTTCAATCCCCGGGTCGCCCGAGCCTTTCTGTGTGGAGTTTGCATGTTCTCCCCGTGTCCGGTTTCCC
Source organism: Paratrypauchen microcephalus (assembly GCA_036785185.1). Classification (NCBI taxonomy): domain Eukaryota; kingdom Metazoa; phylum Chordata; class Actinopteri; order Gobiiformes; family Gobiidae; genus Paratrypauchen; species Paratrypauchen microcephalus. Next base: position 4,560,298 of record JAVJIX010000016.1, on the reverse strand, counting down.
CGGCACTCCGGTTTCCCCCACCAACCCAAAACATGCATGATAGGTACCTCCAGCTTAGGTCCTGACCAAACCGAAGCAAGAAGATCATGCCCACTGCTCCTAATATATAATATATATATAGGATGGGTTAAAATGCAGAGAAGAATTTCTCCAGTGTGAGATCAATAAAGTTAACTTCTTCTTCTTATTTCTTTCAAATATTTGATGCTAATTGATATTCTACAAAAATCTTTTGACAGACAGTTTTTTGAGCCATCTTAAAGCATTACTATAGCTTTTTTGGATTACAAAGAATTTAATTAATACAAATGTCTTGCCTATTTCAGGCCTTGGTCTTATGAAGCTCAAAATTAAACACTGGTTTAATTGTGGTGTAGTTCTATCTCGGTCTAGTTTGGTCCTGGTTGAGTTCTTTGCACATTTTTCAGTTTTCTTGCTCGACCCATCCGTCTTGTATCTACTGTATTCTTAGACTCTTCAAACCTTGGCCTTAAAAAACATTCATATATTGGATCATGTAAAGACAGACAGACAGTGCTGTGCAAGCCTCATCAGAGACACAAAAGTCTTCTGTTTTAACAGCAACAGTTACTCATTCCTTCTAAGAAAATGTCACCATCTCCCTGGCCTATACATCATGTACTTTTAATCGCTGTAATATTCAGGCTCAGGATAAAATTTCCATCATGTTTTATTTAGACTTGTATTTTACAACCATTACTAACTGGGCCTGGGCATTAGATTTAGACAAACTTCAAAGTTCAAAGTTCAAAGTTCAAAGTCAGCTTTATTGTCAATTCTGCCATATGTGTTCAACATACAGTGAATCGAAATTTTGTTTCTCTCTGGCCAGGTAGTGCAAAAAGACAGTGTACAAAATACAATATGAAGACAAAACACAACAAAAAACTATCTAAGACAGAGATCTAAGTTAAAACTAAAGTCTACGGTCTAAAATCTTAAAACAGTGCAACATAATAAATAAACTATACTATATACAGATTTCCAAAGTGTGCAGTGTGCATCAAAAATGTGCAATGGAAGATACAGCAGTGACTTGGTCATGTGCAGTAGAATGTGCATAGGAGTTAAGATAAAATAAAAATAAATGTGCAACAGTAGTAATTCTAGTGCAGTAACAGGATTGTATTGTATTGTATTGATCTACAAGGGAAATTACTACCAAACTTGACTAATTTCTAGTGTGTGGCCTTAGACCCTTTGTGCAAATAGCAATAGCAGCAATATACCACCCATTTATTCATTCATTTATAAATATACTCTACTTCAGGCACACAAGGCTAGTAAATTTATAATAATTTGTGCACATTTTTAAACCAAAATCCTTGAATCAAATCATGCTTTTTACACGATCCATGACACTTCAAAGTTGGTGTAGCCGAGACGCCTTGAGCATGTCTTGAGGCTCCAGGTTCACAGGTTCAGGAGTGAGGTAAGCAGGGCACATGTGGAAACTCAAAGTAAATAAATATAAAATGATAATGAGCACATCACGTTGGGTGGTGTTTTAGTGTGGGGTGCCCAGTCTGACTACAGGGAGGTAATTAATTAACAACAGCAACAAAAGTGTCCAGGCTGGAGAGCTCCAGGGGAACAGGGGGCTTCCTCTGATCTGAGTCCAGGAGAAAGGAGCTTGGCTGTGCTGTGTGTGTGGAACAGCATCCACCCAGACATGTGTCACCAAATCAAAATATCCAGCAAACTGTGAATGTAGCAAACATGTGAAAGGCTATCAGAGAAAATGCTTTTTGTTTTTGTAATATCATCTATAATGGCCTTTTACAGAAGTTATGATAGTATTCCATCATTAACTTCCTCAAAGCAGGCTTGGATCATTCATGTTTGAATAATTCTGCATTGTCCTGTGTTTGAGTTTCATCTGCCTTTCATCTGCCCCTTAGATCCACCCGTATACTGTACTTACTTGCAGCTATTAAAATTCACTCATGAAGGGTTCAAAAATGTACATTTTTTCAACAATAAAAATATGAATGTTTCAAACACATTCAGTTGTTGTTTGTATGCCAAAAAGGTGGCTTTAAATAAAATGCATTCTTATTATTAAATGAAAATCCACTGCTTGTTAGAGTGACATGCCACTATGAAGAGACTGAGCCTATCAGTCAGTGGACCTGTTTCTGTGTTCATACCATTTTACAGAAATACTAAGGTTTGAAATGAACAAAATGTGACCTACTTGATCTACGTATGTTGTGTGAGTGTTATACTAAATACCTGATACATGATGCTGATTCATTGTACAAATTTGTTTTATAATTTTGTCCTTATACAACATAGTATTTGGGTTTGCAGATATGAGATGTTGGCGTGTTCAAAGACTGAATTTTATATTTGTGAAAACTGCATTTCCATTGTGATAAAGTAGGGCTGTCAGCTGTGAGAATGAGTAAAAGAAAGTCCTGATGAGGTCTTCCTGACACAGAGGCAGGTAGAGTGCGATCTCAGATATACTGTAGCTTGAGCTGTTAGCGTCTTTTTTCTGGCAGCTTTGCACAAATAACAAATCCCTTCAGTCTTCATCCAGAACACTGTGAACCTGTCAAGTGATCTCAGCATTGAACAGTAAACTCCATAGATAGAGCATTGGGGATTTTGCAGAGATGGAGTCAATTATTGCACAAGTGGCAAGGCGAGAGAAATGGGGGGGGTACCAGTGTGTGCACCAGTATTTTAGGATTTATACAGATATATGTAACTATTTCAGCTTTATCTGTTGTAATGTGGTACTGTTGATTATTTAGCATGATTTACACTATAAAAGAAACTAGGGCTGCAATGATTACTCGAGTAACTCGGGTAATCCGAGTACAAAAAATAATCGAGGCAAATTATTTGCCTCGAGGCTCCGTTTAACTATCATCACGTGGCGATATATTTAAATTCATGCATCATCGCGGCATTGTCAGACTACTGCGCTGTTCGGATAGACTGCATCACTGTTTCCATTAACATATAAACTATTTAAACATTTATAAAATATGTATTGCAAAATCTCACCTACGGTATGTCTGTACAATACAGTATGACTACGTTTCACCCTGTTGTTACTGATGAACATTTCAAAGCAGCCGCGAACGTTTTGCTTTTGTCGTTGCTTTCGTTTCCTTCACTATGTGTGGGACCATTTCACCCTCAAAAAAGCAAAGAATACAGTGCAGTGTGTGTACTGTAAAGTAGAACTCGCGTATAATCAGAGCACATCATCAATGCTGCAGCACTTGAAGCGAAAACACCCCGACTTCACCTCTTAAAGCTGCGAGGTATGCGATATTTAAGATTTCCGATTGATCACTTGATCATTGACCACTTGAGTGTTAAAATATAACGTATGTAAAGCCTATAAAATTAGTCAGCAGTGACGAGGCATGGCAAGTCCCTCATCTGTCTCTATGGTACGCACGCAAAGCTCAAGCGCATTTTAGGCAGCGTTTGACGGACAGTGATAGCCCCTGTCCCTGCTCAGCAAACGTATATGTGTCCCACCATGGAATCTGAGCCCGCAAGTCATCTCGAAGGCATTTGGAGTTATTCACAGATTCTGAAAGTACAGGTTCTAAGCTTTCCAATGATGTTTTACATGTGAAAATTGGACCATATTTTAAAAAAGTTGTCTCTATTTGAAAGCAGCCATACCACATTTTCTAAATCTGAGAAAATCCTTCTCGAAGTTTGGTCTCTTCAGCCCTCCTTGCCTAACAAGCATTTTTGAAATTAAAAATTTATGTTTTTAACATCACTAATGCTGTTATCTGAATCATGGAGAGGCTTCTTCATGATCTCAACTAGCACATTATGCAAAAAAACAAAAATCACAAATTTGGAAAAAAAAAACACAAAAAATGCATTTCCTGAGAATCTGTAATGCCGACATGTGCCCTCAGCTTCCGTGGTGTGACACATATTACGTATTAAACAGACACACAAGGCTTGTCATCCATGAAGACACAGGCTCGTTCTTAGCTACTTTGGATATGTTTACAAGTCTGGCCTTCTCTCTGCGTTCATTAATCTTTTAATTTTTTAAATGGCAGGAATTCATGATCAGTTTAGATAAATGAGAATGAGATTTTTTTTCGCGCATTGAGCGCGTGCACAAACACGTTGGCTGCACCAACATGCTCAAAATACAATTTTCAGTGCACAAACAGTGCTTGTGCAAGTGCATTCAAAACACAATTTTCCTCATACATTAGGTAGTGACAACACATGCAACAGCTGGACAAATATATATTAGCATATATATTTACTTTGGTTGAGTTTCTAGGATTTATTTTAAAAATTATTTCCCCCCCACAGTACATCACAGCAGAGCATGGACAGCTTCATCCGGACACATCCCCAATGCACCGTGGAACAAGCTGCTTTTCTTACCAACAGCATTTTGAATATGCTCATAACAGACATGCGTCCACTTTCTATGGTTGAGGACACAGGATTCAGGAATATGATCAAAGATTTCAATCCAAACTACACAATGCCTTCAAGAACACACTTCACAAATATGATGGAGCAGAAGTACACAGAAATAAAAGAGAAATTAATCAGTGTTCTGAAGGAGACCGACTGTGTTGCACTGACAACAGACATTTGGACAAGTGTGGCCACAGAGGCATACCAAGAGGTAACATGCATTTTTTGGATGAAGTCTCTCTCCCTCACTACAATGCCTCTGGAGGAGAGGCATACAGCTGCAAATATTGCAGATTGGCTAGAGGAAGTCACTACTAAATTCAACATTCCTTTTGATAAGGTGAAGGCACTTGTGCACGACAATGGGGCAAATGTAGTGGCAGCTGCCAGAATTCTAAAAGATATCTGTTAGATGTGCAGGGCACACATTGAATTTAGTTGTGCAAAATACATAAAAAAAGAACAAAAGCATTTCAAGTTGTGTGGCCTCTGCAAGATGCTTGGTGGAGCACTTTAAAGGTCCCATGGCATGAAATTTTCACTTTCTGAGGTTTTTGAACGTTAATGTGAGCTCCCCTACCCTGTTTAGCCCCCCCCATGGTTAAAAGTTGCGAATTGTCTAAACTGAGCGATCCTTTTCTGCGTTACAAAAAATCGGAGCTCAAACGGGCGATTTTGAACAAGGCACCTTATTGACGTCAGATCGAAAAAAGAAATGCAAATGCAGTTCCACCCCCGTCTGTCTGTACTCAGCGTCTCTGTAAATCACGCCCAGAGAGTTTGGACTGCGAATGCGCTAGGCAATGCGAAATGCGTTTTTTTACTTCCCTGGAGGCACGTCCGAGTGTTTCTAGGCTCGGAAGTCCTTTATCTGAGCCTCTGGACCTTTGAACAGCAGTGGTTTAATTTTATTTTCTGTGAAAATGTGTTTATTTTTCAATGGAACGCTTCAAATCTCTCCCCCCGTGCAAAAACAAGGAAATGGATCAGCTGAGCGCTCAGAGCAGAGAGCGGAGAGTTTGGCCACGCCCCCACCCTCTACTATAGGCCAGCTCTTTTCTCCTCATTTGCATTCAAGCAACAACGACCATTATGGAGTGTTCAGTGAGAGAAAAATTACTCTTTCTCATCTTATCTCTGTTTCTCATGCACTGAGTGTTGATTTTGAAAAAGGATTCATTTACAGTATTAGGGAACCATTAAGGAGCCATATAAAAGCATCAAGAAGTACCATGTCATGGGATCTTTAAGAAAAGTGAACTGGCCTGCACAAAACTTAAAGAAAAGCAGCAGCAAATGGGCCTGCAACAGCACATGTTGGTGCAGGACGTTAGCACCTGCTGGAACAGTACCCTTCACATGTTATCCAGGCTCCTTGAGCAGAGATGGCCTGTGTCTGCTGCTCTTTCTGATCCTGCAGTCAATCCACGGGGAAAACATCACTTTTTAGATCTGAGGCTGGAGCAGTGGATCATGACTGAGGAGCTGACTCAGATCCTTGAACCGTTTGAGGGGGCAACAGTGTTCCTGAGTGGGGAGCAATATGTGACCCTGTCTACGCTTCCTCAGCTGGTGCAGAACCTCAAGAAATCCACTCTGAGTTTAGCTTGTAAATCTGCACCAGTGAAGGCATTTCAAGGCTATGCTGCTGAGCAGATCACTGGCAGGTGGGAAGACTTGTTTGCATTCCAATATGATGACCCCAACCCCACCCTTCTTGCTGCTGCCTTGGACCCCCGCTTCAAAAACATTTGTTACTGCCTTCTGAAGAGTCATTTAAGGTCCAGAGCACAATTCAAAAAGCAAGGAAGACACGTGAAAGAAAAAGGAAATGCATCCACCACAAACACAGAGGACGAACCAACTTCTCAAACCAAGGAGGGAGCAGCTGTCAGCATCCTCGGATCATCATCAGACACCAGTGATGAGGACCATGCTGATGAGAAGGAAAATCAAGAGGTACAGAGAGAGGTCTTGCAATTCTTTGGAGAGCATCTGCTCTCCAAAAAAGAGGATCCACTGGTATGGTGGAGAGCAAATGCAGCAAGATACCCAATCCTAGCAAAGTTTTGTCTCTGTATTCCAGCCACATCAACGCCCTCCGAGCGCTTATTCTCTGCTGCTGGGAACATTGCCTCAAAGCGTAGGGCAAGCCCTACCTCTGATCATGTCAACATGCTGACCTTTTTGCATACAAACCACCATTTGTTATTTTAAAGGCAGATGCATTGCACACACATTCATATCCTCTTCCCCTTCTCTCTCAAATAAGAGGACAGCACGCGCACAAACAAACACTTACAGTCAGGTAGCTTAGATTAGAGCATGCTGAGTTGTTCAGTTTTTTTTTTTTTTTGGTATATACAGGAGGAACTGCTTTTGTACAGGAGGAGCTGTATTTCATTTTAAAAAATAACACATTTAGTTCCTAAGCCTAATGGATCAGGCTCCTTTGAATTTCTGGTTTGAATTTTGAATGGCATATTGCTGTATTTTTTATTTTTTTTTAACTTTGAAAGTTGTGAAATAAAAAAGTTTTTTTTCTGATGAAAAACAACAGTTGTTTGCTCATTTTTAATAGACCCTTCATGTTGCATTGCACACAATTGATTTAACTGTTTAAAAAAAAGTATGATTCGTTAGAGTACTCGACAGAGTACCCGATTCCAAAAATACTCGATAGTTGCAGCTCTACTACACTACTACCTGTATTACACGAATTGAACTCTTGTGAACTTTATTGTTGTTACCTCTTCAAAAACATACCTGAAATTATGTTTTGTTTCACTCACACATCATAGTAATACTTTATTAAACTCTCCAAAGCTCAAAATGCTCTGTTCCACCTCGTGATGTCATGTAGTGGTAATTTTCAAGTTTACATTTTACCTTTTGTTCAGTAATGATTTGGAATATTTCAGTCCTGGAATTTCCAATGATAGGAGTGAAGGCTGATGGAGTTTAAAAATACAGTGGAGCATTTCCTATATTACCACATGGCAATTTGGAACAGAGTGCTGTCAGTTTAAAAGAAGAAAATAGTACATTTATATAAAAATTGTAATAAACACAGAAGAAAAGAGAGAAGAAAATCGTACTTCTCAAACTATAGGCCAGTCTCACTGCTTCCACAGTTTTCAAAAATACTGGAATAAAATACTTGATAGTTTTTTTTTTTTTTCAAAAACAAAACATCTTGAATGATAACCACAATGGATTTAGGGCAAAACATTCAACCGCAAGGGCAAAAATGGAACTAACTGAAAAATAGCAACTGAAATTGACAATGGGAATTATTTCTTAAGTATATTCATTGACCTACAAAAAGCTTTCAATGTAATAAATCATTCAAGATGTAGTATGGCATTCGAGGGGTGGCTCATCAATGGATAGCGAGTTGTTTAGAAAACAGAAAACAATATGTACAAATCAATGACACAGAATCAGAAAGATATGATATCGAATCAGGTGTGCCCCAAGGCTCGATTTTTGGGCCCAAATTATTCATTTTATATATGAATGACAAAAGTTAAAAGTTAACAAAAGTTGAAGTATCTGAACTTGGAAAAATTCTATTTGCTGATGATACAACATTATTTTACCATGGAAAAGATATAAAAGAGGTCACAAATAGTGTGAACGAAGAGCTAAAAAAAGTAAAATATTGGTTTGATTTGAATGGTTCTTAATGTAAAAAAAAAATCATTTTATTTATAAAGATAAAAATACGACATAACATTAGACATAGATGGGTTTAAGAAAGTAAGTGAAACTAAATTTTTAGGAGTCATGATTGATGAAGGTCTAAACTGGAGGTCTCATATAAATTACACTAAAAGCAAAATTTCCAGAGCAGTTGCTGTGTTGCATAAAGTAAAGTTCTCACTAAACAGTGCAGCATTATTAACCTTGTATAACTCTATAATCGCACCATATCTGAAGTACTGTCTGGAAATTTGGGGTCAACATGTAAAACTTATCTACAGCCATTATTTATTTTACGGTCATTATAGCCATCCAACCCATTTTTTGTTAAACTTAAAGTGTTGAAAATGTGTGATATTGTTTAATTAAGTCACCTCAAAGTAACGTATAAAGCAAAGTGCAATGTATTACCTGTAAATATTCAAAGACTGTTTGAGATGAGAACAAACCACTACAATTTAAAAGGAACCTACATGTTGAAAAAACCTAGATTCAGAACCAAGGTTATGGAGCGAAGCGTCGCTGTGAAAGGAGTTCATTTATGGAATAGCTTAGACCAGGAGTCGGCAACCCGCGGCTCCGGAGCCGCGTGCAGCTCTTTGATCCCTCTGGTGTGGCTCAGTACAGTGCTCCCTCATTTATCCCGGGGGTTACATTGTAAAAATAACCCGCGATAGGCGAAATCCGTGAAGTAGTCAGCTTTATATTGCGTGTATAAATATGCGTGTGTAACCTGTACCAATTGAACTAGCAAGATGTGAATGGTATACATACCCAAGAATCTAGGTTTTAGGAGGAAAGAAGGTGTAATGAATTAGGACCACAGCTTGTAATAAGAAACGTGAACAAAGCCGGCATTTATTGAACAGGATCAATACCTCCAAATATTATTACTTTACCCCTTTATAAATCAGTCCTTTGTGAAAAATCAAAAAACCTTTAAAATAAAAGTTTCAGAGCTCTAAAAATGTTGTGTTGCATCTATCCGGGTAGTATGATTTTGTTTTTGTTCTTTCGTTGGTGCACAAGATCTTATCTTAATTCAGCAGTATTATGATGAAGGCCAGGTCCACCAGGGAGGGATGTTAAAGCATCCAGCCAGCCTCGGTTCCTGGATCCAGTGACTCCAGCCTCACACCACACAGTCCCAATCGAATCAGGTCAACAACAAAAAAAACATGTGCTGTCCACTTTCTTCACAAGATGGCAGTGCATTTGCAACAGAACCTACAGCACAATCTACTGGGCACCTTTGGTACTGCTCAGTTATACCAAATTTAAAGGAACACATTCCCAAAATAATTAGTAAAACCTGGGTGGGTTACATCCTTCCTCATGCTCCAGAGAAGGACGCACTGGGACTGAAAGCGGAGCCTGGTGCGGCTCGGACTGCTTCTCATTCAAACACAGAACTGTAGTGAGAACGCTTCCGTGCGCTCTCAGGACTGGTTCCACCATCTGGACTCCAGGTTCCACCACTTCGTTCTGCGGAAACACTGCCGCTACTTCCCGATGCGCATTAACCACCCAGAGAAGTGTGCGCGCGGACACATGCACCTGCTCATCGTGGTCAAATCCGTGATAGAGCAGCATGACCGGCACGACCGACCCCAGGTGAGATGTATGTGTCCAAATGCCAGACCGCTCAGTCCGTCACTGCTTCAGAGTCACACTGCTCGTGATCAAACATTTAAATAAATTTGGCAAACTGAACGGATTCTTTACTGTACAGTAGACACACCATGGAGGAAAAGAACTGCAAAGACAAAGGTCTACAGTCCCTTAGCCAATCAGGATGCATGTTGATACACTATTAAAAAAATCAGCAAAACAGCGAGGCTGCGAAAGGTGAACCTTGATATAGCGAGGGACGACTGTATTTAATTAAAATGTATTTTATTTTAGTTTGTTCATTTTCAACATGTAATTCTATGGCACAAAGGTAATTTTTTTTTTTAAAAAGCCGTTATATGAAGTGTTATTTCATTTTAAATTTCAAAAGGGTTTTGTGGCTCCCAGTGTTTTCTTTACTGTGTGAAAAGGGTCCAAATGGCTCTTTGAGTGGTAAAGGTTGCCGACCCCTGGTCTAGACAAAGATATCAAAGGATCAAGTACAATAATGGCATTTAAAAATACATAAAATCCAGTGTAATGTGTAGGTATGAAAAAGAAAACTAAATTGTTGTGCATTAAAATGAAGCTTTCTGTTTACAATTGATTAATAACTGTGATTGAACATATTGATGAAATGTTTTATCAAAAAAAAAGAAAAAAAGACCTCAGCCTACATATGCAGGGTCTGTGTGTTAAACAGGTGAATGAAACAAAACACAACTCCAGGTCTGTTTGTAATGAGGAAAATGGTATAATATGGGCCTTTTAACAATGAAGCTCTATTTGAAATGGTTTTACAACATCAGTCTAGTTATCGATTGTGACTCCAAACTTCCCTGATTAGCTACTGGGCACACAAGTTATGCACAAGTGCCGTAATTTCCGGACTATTGAGCGCACCTGAATATAAGCCGCATCAACTAAATTTTAAAAGAATTTTATTTTTGTACATATATAGGCCAAGAATGTTTTCAAGTTCAGAGCATCTGCTTGTATTGCCTTTGAAAGTGTTTGTCGTCTTTTTGCAGTGAGTCATTTCGTCAGTCTGCCATCACCAGCATCTCACCATCGACTCATCGATGCCAAGCTCACGTGCAGCAGCTCTATTTCCAACTTCGACAGCCGATCGATTGCCTTTAACTTAAAACCTACATTATATGCATTTCTTCATGTGTTTTCCATGGGGGGGTGCATGAAGGGCAAAATATCTGTTCAAAACAAAATCAAACTAGCATCTTCCTTGGCGCGTCGTCTCTTCACCTGTCTGTCACGCTCTTGCACCCCGTCACTTCTCGCTCTACTGCACATGTCTCCTGTTTATGCCCCCTTTTATTGTTATAAAAGCTGCAGGGTTCAAAGTGTGAGAAAAAAGTAGCGGCTTATAGTTCGGAAATTACAGTACCTAACTGACCGCCAAGAAAAAAATAAACCTAGCTCACCCCCTTCTAGTAAGCACCTCAACCATACTTCCACAACTGGAAATATAATGTTGACACGTTAGATGATTTATTTAAAGTATTTTTTTTACACTATTTGCTGATCTATTTTAGAATGTTGTATCTTCATAAAGGACATACACCCTTACGAAAAGACCCAACAAACGAAAATTCCAAGTTACGAAACGCCTTCACGTTAAATTTTGGTCTCTAGATACGAAAGAAAATTCAAGTTACGAAACGCAAAATCTCAAAAATTCAAATAATGCGCGCTCAGATGCGCGCTCAGCCACACACATACGCTTTTCTCAGACTGGATTTAAACTTTTCTCACATTTGTCTCTGTTTAAACACTCAAACTTTCATATTTTCAACAAAATGTATTAATAGTGAAGCGTGGGGGATAGGGACACATGTGTGATAGCGCAGCATGACCCGGTGCGGGGCTGCGAGGACGAGACCCGTGCTCAAACCATGCCTCCTCTAAAACGGGATTAAACCAGGTCTGAACCAGGTCTAAACCTGGTCTAAACCAGGATTAAACTTACCTGCGTTCGTTCATGCGCTCGGACTGCGTGCGGTCCCCTCCTCGCTGCGGTCCACTCCTCGCTGCTCGCCTCAGTTGTGACACGTGAGAAATCAGGAAATAGACCCGCACGTGTCGCTTTAAAGGTCCCATGGCATGAAATTTTCACTTTCTGAGGTTTTTGAACGTTAATGTGAGCTCCCCTACCCTGTTTAGGGCCCCCCAATGGCTAAAAGTTGCGAAATGTCTAAACTGAGCATTTGCGATCCTTTTCTGCGTTTGAAAAAAACACAGCTCAAATGGGCGATTCTGGACAAGGCACCTTATTGACATCAGATCGAAAAAAGAAATGCAAATTCAGTTCCACCACCGTCTGGATCTCCACCTCCTGTCTCTGGAAATCACGCCCAGAGAATTTGGACTGCAGAGGAGCTACGCAATGCGAAATGCGTTTTTTTATTTGCCTGGAGGCACATGCAAGTGTTTCTAGACTCGGAAGTCCTTTACCCGACCCCCTGGACCTCTGAAACAGCAGTGGTTTAATTTTATTTTCTGTGAAAATGTGTTTTTTTTCATTGAAAAGGCTCTCCTTTCCTCCTTCGCGCTTACACACGCGGAAGTGGAGCCAGGCACAGCGCATCGCTAACACAAGGAACCAGCGGCGCATTTGCCCCCCCTACCCCCACCCGCTCCTCTAACCAATCTGTGTCCTTCTCATTTGCATTCAAGCAACAAGGCCCAGAATGAGTCGTTCAGAGAGTTATTTTTTGACTCTGACTCTGTACATGTGTCTTTCTCATGCACTAAGTGTTGATTTTGAAGAAGGATTCATTTACAGTATTAGGGAACCATTAAGGAGCCATATAAAATCATCAAGAAGTACCATGTCATGGGACCTTTAATCTACCTGGTCTAGTCCTGGTTTAGTCCACGTTTAGTCCTGGGTCTACAGTCTTTTAGCCAATCAGGACCCAGTACACAGTGTTACACTATAAAAAAAAGTTACACTATTAAAAAAAAAAACTTGTAACGGGGCCTTGGAACGAATCAGGCCTTTTCCATTGAAATAGCTACTCAACTTACGAAAAATTCACGTTACGAAACCACTTCTGGAACGATTTAATTTCGTAAGGTGAGGTACCACTGTACCTGTAATTTAATTTTGTTTTATTCACATTTAACCCACAAATCTTGCATATTTAGGCTTACTTCAGAAAGCACTCTGTTCTACCTTGTGATGTCATGTGGTAATACAGAAAATGCCCCACTGTTTTTAAACTCCATAAACCTTCACTAAAATTATTTGGATGATTTCAGACCTAGAATTGCCAATCTCTACAGAACAAAAGGTAAAAAGGTAGCTGTTAACTTCAAAACTACTGCTTTATGACATCAAAAGGCGAAAACAAGCATTTTGAACTTATAGACTATAGACTAGACTAATAAACCAGGATTACTCAAACATGTGTGAAGGAAACAAATCACAATTCCAGGTACGTTTTTGATGTGGTAACAACATTATACCATGGCAATGGCATAATGTCACAAGTCAATTTTGTGTAATATAGGACCTTTAAAATGTACTTCCAGATAAGAACTTACAAGAATAACAAACAACTTAATATCTTGTTGAAATGCTGTTTGGTCCAATTGCTTAACATGTTTTTCAGTAGCAGTTTTTTTGACTGCTCTCAGACCCAAGTGCACTTTGTTAGTTAATGAGAATGCCAACAATCAGTTTGGTGATCAAGAGCCGTGCCATGTTTTCCCCTAGTGCATGTATTGTATGCAAAAAGGACATGCTGTTGTGTGAGTGCTATGGCTGTTTTATTAGCTCCCTCAAACTCAATTTCCATTTAATTTGTGAGCTGGCTGCCCGAGTGCGTGGCTGGCAGCTGAAGGTATAAATCTGGCCTTATCTGGCCCGGGCATGCACAGTTCATATCCACACAGCCTGTGCCAACAACAGATCTATAATTCATGGCCAAACACACCCACATTATTGGCTGCCCATGTATTAGAAAACACAAAATCCAACGTAGTGTCATCCAAACAGTTCACAAGACGAAAGGGTCCCCTTCCTCGCACAGACGACTTGTGTGACACCAATTTCTGTAGAGCTGTTACTGTGTGAGATTCTGGTCCAGACTGTGAAAAAGCGCTTAACCCACTCCTCGCAGTCATTTTGTTTGTTAAAGGTCAGTGGGTTGAAACCCACACCCACCAATCAATACTGTTGTTGTGATGTTGCGCAAGGCACTTCCCCCACCTAGACTCCAATGTCTGCGTCTGCTGTGTGAATGTGTGTGTGGATAGGTGAGGGGTTTGTTGATGTCAAATGTGTTGGGTGTCCAGTAAAGGGAGAGAAGTGGATTATTATTATTATTATTATTATTATTATTATTATTATTATTATTATTATAGCTATTTATTTGCAGCCATTTTGGATCAAATGTTTTCTGTGTGTACAGTACTGGAGTTTACATGCTTGGTCTGTTTTGGGTTTGGCAGATGACCTGGTGCTCTGGTTTACCCAATTAACCTAAACATGCACACTAAAAAGGCTTCTGGTGCTGGTAGAAGATTTTACTGCAGCACTATTGCCTGATAGGTTGCCCCAAAGTCAGTAAAGGGCTATTATTGCACAGACAAAGTAGACAAAGTGCCTGGACTTGACTTTTGCATTGAAATTCCAGTGGCAGGTTGGTAGTGTCATTAAGTCAGGCTGAGGGGTTAGCTCCGCGAGTCTGACTCACAGGTACAGGACTGACACTAACTGATTGTTCCAATTAGCCTAATTGGACGAGACAGGTCAGGGCAGATAAAGTGTGAGGAGAAGTCGAATAAACAGCAGCATGTGCTAAATGGTCTTGAGAAATGTTTCCTCTGGGAGCACATCACCTCACTCTTTCAGTACAAATCCATATTGTGGAAAATCATCAGAAGTGCAGCACAAGCTGGTGCTGTGTCCCTTTGATGAGCTGTGTTAAAAGGCTGTCAATGGATCATTATCTAATCATTCTCCAGCTGCTCCCAGTCAGCCGTGTGGACCCACCACACAGCTTCAAAACAGGTCACATCAAGAGCTCAAAGTTTGTGAGTTTGGCCAAAGACCATCCTGGTCACTGTGATCACAGATCATTCTCACATAGGAGTGCCCATGTAAATGTCATCAAAGAGGAGGCTTCTCTAGTCTTAAAATCCAAAACTGTTTTGTGTTGTAGAGCCCTATATATGCAGCCTAATCTCCACACAGATAATGATGAGCACGACTCGTGTTTGAAATCAAGAGAAATGGTTCTCCGGTAACATATTACAGTAGCTCTTACATATGTGTTGTGTTCCACATACTTTATTCTTGTTAATATTTTTTGACAATCTGGAAAGTATTTGGTTAGTTTATCAGACAGCTCACCCCATAAGCATCACATTGGCTCTTTTGTTGGATGTTTTGTTTCAAACTTTGGTTCTGGTACCGCAAATGACACCAACCTTTAGACATTTGCATTTTAGTGTGGTGAGCATTGCTTTTAGACGCCTCTCCAGAAGAGAAGCCATTGAGGAATAAAGCAAAACCAAATAACATCAAAGATTTGATCTAGATATACCAAATTCAGATCATAAATCACACAGAATGTTGTCCCAGTAAACATCTGGTCTAGCCGTCCAAAATTACCCATTTGAATTATTCTGTCTGTTGTTTGTCTGTTGGTTTACATGGCAACAGGATTCATCATTTTGCCAATCAAAATGCCACAATTGTTGGCTGGCGATACAGCTGAAAATGAGTGGGAATATCACCAAATCTGATTTTGTTAACGAAATGTGAGGAAAAACCTGGGACACACTGTCGTTTATATCTCCTTTAATGAACATTACTGAGAGGTCAGATGAGGACAGGATCTGGCATAGCACAACCTGCACCACAGACGGTTCAAATTAGTAGATCAGAAAGACATCAAACAGTGAATAATTGGGTCCGACCACTATATTCTTTCCTTTTGTGTCTGTCTTGCTATGATATCTGCTAATGATTAATGATTAAGAACTGCCTAAGGCCCATAGCAGACTAAAGATGGGAGAAACAGATGGAGAAGAGGGAGGTGGAGGAAGCAGATTGCAATAGAGAACAAGATAGCAACGTTTTATTTTGACAAGAAACACAATAACTATTTAATGTGGCGAGTGAATGCATATAAGCACCCACTCATCACCAAATCACAAGCAAGCAGGCATAACCATAAACCAGACAGATGCAATGTACGGCACAGTAGACCACATAAATAGAGAGCATCGTGTTGCTTGCCATAAAGGGACCTTGCATCTTCAATTAGCGTAAATAAAATCCCACGCATTAGATTTTGTCGTGTTAAGGAAATGACGGAGCATGATAAATCAGAGCTAATGGATGTGATATGTACAAAGGGGCTTTCTAATGGTGACATAGAGCGCTCAATAATGCAGTGCCCCACTAGTATCTATTACAAGTTGTCAGGATGTGTCTATTGATTAGCACTTTGGTCCCATAAGGGAAATTGCACTAAATGGTATGGTCAAGTTCATGCAGATAGGAAGTGGGTGGGGAAGTAAGAGTGTAAAAATAGTAGTAATTAATCTGCCTGCAAAACCAAACAGAGCACTATGTAATGTATGCATGCTCACTCGTGTCCTGACTCATTCCCAAAATCAGGACACACACTCACGGACAGGTGTCTTTTCAGTGCTACGGCCCTTGTCTATGGAACAGCCTGTTGGAGGACCTCAGGGCTGCAGAGAACGTTCATGTTTTTAAGAGTAGGCTCAAGACCCCCCCCTGTTTAGATTAGCCTTTGATTAAAATGTTATACTTCAACAGTTTTTATTATTCATATTATTTTCATATTTTCATATTAACTTATTATTTTCATTTATTAACTTTTTATTGTATTAGCTTGAACTAATATTCCTTTATCTTTTTTAGGATTTCCAGTGTTTCCTCTGTAGGAGCCTCTGCACCGGGAGCGGTGGTCGGCTGCGGCTGCCGGGGTCTGTCCTGTGGGCTCCTGGTGGGGGGATGGTGCTTGGGCCTCATCTCTCCCCTGGCCTGTGTCCTTTTGGGGGGGATGGGTGCTTGGGCCTCATCTCTCCCCTGGCCTGTGTCCTTTTGGGGGGGGGTGGGTGCTTGGGCCTCATCTCTCCCCTGGCCTGTGTCCTTTTGGGGGGGGATGGGTGCTTGGGCCTCATCTCTCCCCTGGGCCCTGTGGTGGTTCCTGGTGGTGGTGGACAGCTCTCTGCTCATGGTGTAGACGGCTCCTCTGATGGTGCTCTTTCCACTGGTTCGCCTGTATTCAGCCTCACTTTTTTACTATGTGTAGTTTTATGTATTTTAGCATGTTAGTAAGTGTGTGTGTGTGTGTGTGTGTGTGTTACTGTTTGGGTTCTTTGGTTGTGTGGGGTCAGGCAGCTGGTTGGGGGCTGGTTGGGTGCACTTTGTTTGCTTTATAAATAAAGATTGATTGATTGATTGATTCACTCAAACATGAAGCCCACAATCCCCTATACTGGCTTTATCACTGCTGAAATATACTGTTTTGTCTCTTCTTTTTATTTTGTTCTTTAGAACAGTCTGCAGCTTTGCATCCTGCTATATTTGATGCACTGAATGAATACATATTTGCATTATATTTGATGCACATTAATACTTTGCAGTGATATGATGGTGGGTGGTTCTACATGTATCTCTATGGTGAAATGTTCAGCAGTTACCATGGTGACACAATGCACACATCAGTAAGCATTGTGAAGAAAGTTTAAAGATAGTCTGAAAACTCAAGAAAAAAGACAAAGATGAGAGTGACTGAAGTGAAAAATGAATGCTAGCTAGCTTGTGACTGTGATGTTATGTGAGAGGGACTTGTTTAACAGCACAGATCATTTCACCTGTTCCAGCTAAGTCAGTTATGGTCACATTGTGTTAAAATAAAGCTCAGATACACTCTAACAAAACCTCAAACAGAACAGAGCCTCCAGTTAACATCACACCCCCAGGGAATGTTGATGACTTCAGCTTATTGAGTGACACTGTACATTGGAACAAAAATAAATCAGTTGTAACTTTGCTGGTCCTTATGGATATGTTTGATTGTAAAACATTTTATAGCAGGCCACAGTAGCTCAGATGGTAAGTTTGTCCACTGATCCGAAGGTTGAAGGTTCGAATCCCGCTCTCGACATAAACATCACTGGTGACCCACAGGTTGGCTGGTGTGCTTCCAGCTCCCAGAGATGAAGGATGTTTTTGTGTCCTTGGTCAAGACACTTAACCACCTCGCTCCCAGGTGTATGAAAGTGTGTGAATTGGAGAGTAGTTTGTTTTTGTAAATCGCTTTGAATGCCTTGATGGCGGAAATGCGCCGCATAAAAATGTGACCATTTCCCATATACCATAGACCCTGTGCACGAGAAAATGCTAACTTCTGGACCGGAACTTGAGTTATTAGCATCTGGTTGCTATTTTGTGTGGCTATTTTAGACAGCAGATGGAAGGGTAAATCAACAGTCTTTTCAAGTTAAGTTGTTAGTCAAATCACATGATTTTCTTACCATCTCTTTGGAAATAAATGGATCATAAATGGACATAGACATTTGTTTGGAGGTGATTTGTGGTGCGGTTAGTTTAAATGGAAAGTGCACTACTTCCGACTTTATCCATGTGATTTTGCACTCTGTGTAACATGGCAGAAATAATAAAATGATTTAGGTATATTTTAAATAGTTATTTTAATAGATCCATGATTTTAATAATGAATTGATTGTGTGAAAATAGTTCTCAATTGTACCCATATTGAATACACTAAACACTTGGTTTAAGACTTCTTTATGAGATATTCTACTTTTTCCACCATTATGAGGCCATACCGGCTTGTCAAAGCCTGATCCCGTCAGATCTCTGAATCTACGCAGGGCTGGGCCTGATTAGTACTTGGAAGGGAGACCGCTGGGAAAATCAGGGGCCACAGTCGCAAAAACTGTTCTTGTGTCCTTAGGCACATTGCCAAGTAAGAAAGTGGTGTTTGTATGAGTGATGGTGGTGATCAGAGGGGCCAATGGCTCGGATTGGCAGCCGCGCTTCTGTCAGTCTGTGATGTGAATGAATAATGATCTGTAAAGCGTTTTTGAATGTCCTGAAAACCGCTATATAAAACTTGTCATGTGAAAATTAGAATTATTCTTAACCGTGGCTGACTCAGATTGTCTGTAAGTGAACCAATACAAGTACAAGAGTGTGTTATTAAACATCATCACAAAACCAAATTTGATAACTTTATTTCAGTAATGGAATGAGCACATGTATCCACACATATTCAAACATAATATTTGATGCGATCACGTAAGAAAATACCTGAGTAATCTGAAATAAGACACTATAAAAGCAGATTATACTTGAACATTGTGTCATATTTTGTTAACACCTCTTTCAACAGTTTTGTTCTGTAGTATAAACCCCAATATTGACAAAAACAAGCTGAACAAAAATGCTTTGACAAATATGATTTTGTCTTACACTATCATAAACTTAGAAGTAACTATATCAGTCCAGCTGTGATAGTGGTGGCATTATAGTTATTTTTACTCCAGTGATATTATTGCATTGCTACACACTGTGTTCCAAATGATATTTTTTGTCAATATAAATGACAGTCATCATCATTTTCAAGTCATCAAACTTTAGAGTACAATCGAATGTTATTGAACAAACCTCCCAATGATAACAGTATTTTTTCCAAAATAAAAAAATTAAATGCACTGTTCTAAATTATTATGCACAACAGAGTTTCAAACCATGTTATTGTTACTGAACTGAAAACGGTCATTTGTTTATTTTTTCAATTAGAAACATTAGTATGTTACTGAAATCAAAAGCTGTTTCAATCAAAACCTCTTAACAGGTCAAGTTACATTTTATCGTAGGACCCCTTATTTGACAGGAGCTTATGGGCAGAAATATGTGCCACCAGAAACTGAATTTGAGCTTCACAATTCTTCAATTGAACTTGTGAGTTTGTGGAGAGTTTCTGCTTGAATTTCTTTGCAGGATGTCAGAAGCTGCTGTTTAGATGTGAACTGCTTGAGGAGCCCCAAAGGTTCTCAATAGGGTTGAGATCAGGGGAGGATGGGGTCACACCATGAGTTTCTCTTCTTTTATTCGCATAGCAGCCAATGACGCAGAGGCATTCTTTGCAGCATGAGATGGAGCATTGTCATACATGAAGATGATTTTTCTACAGAAAGCACAGTTCTTCTTTTTGTTCCGTGGAAGAAAGTGGTCAGTCAGAAACTCCACATACTTTACAGAGGTCATTTTCACACCTTCAGGGACCCCAAAGGGGCCGATACAGCTTTCTCCCCATGAGTCCGGCCCAAAACATGACTCCGCCACCTCCTTGCTGACTTCCACCACTCCATCCATCTGGACCATCCAGGGTTGCACGGCACTCATCAGTGAACAAGACTGTTTGAAAATGAGTCTTCTTGCATTTCTGAGCCCACTGGAGCTGTTTCTGCTTGTAAGCATTGTGTAAGGGTGGCCGAAGAAGGTTTATGCATAACTGCAAGTAGGGATGGGAATCGAGAACCAGTTCCTGTTGAGAACCGGTTCCTTAACGATTCCTCTTAACGATTCCAGCCAGCACAAATTACGCACAAAAGTGGTGGGATTGATACGTGCTTCGCCGCTTCACTTATACGGAGTTTATATACTATTTTCGCATGACGAGAAGAACGTTTGTGAAAATGGACTTTTAACTTCTACTTGGACACATGACGTTCTAGAGACATTCAGGACCGGTTCGGGACAGGTCCGTTTCTCTGGAGCTCGTGTACAAAGTGCGGTCGGATACTTTAGCAGCAGAAACTCCGGGGATATAAGCGAATACGCAAATACACTTGGAGATACGCAAATTTTCCGACAACAGAGCGACACGGGGTGAGTCATATTATTATCATATCATTTCTGCATTAAATGGAGAAATTAGGTGAAAGCAGCGGCTTGTGTCAACATTAGCCTGTGTGCCAGGACTCTCAAGTTTTGAGCGGGGTCGTGCGTGAGGATGGGGGGGGGGCTTGAATTGCGTGAGAAATGCCGTGTGAGCGTGTGAACGCGTCGAATTGTCTCTCTCAATGCGTGAGACTTAAGAGCCCTGCTGTAAATGTTTGTCTAAAGAGCAAACTTAAACTACAAAGCAACTAATGAGAGTTATATAAATGAAGTTATTACCTGATGGTTCTCAGTTTGTTTTATCATCACCGCAGTGTGCGCTTAGCAGCTGAAACTACACTCTACAGTCTGCCCAACAACAGAACAATCTATTTTCTGATTGGCTGATTTTTTTCCGGGGAGCGGGACGGGGAGGAGGGGGAGAGTTTTTTTTTCGCTGAAAACGTGCAGTGCCTGCATAAACTGAGCCACACAGACCGATTTTCTGGGCACAAAAAAAAAAACAAAAAAAAAATCAGCGTGAGAAATGCCATGTGTGAGCGTGTGAACACGTCGAATTGCGTGTGTCACACTCTCAATGCGTGAGACTTGAGAGCCCTACTGTGCACTAGAGCGGGACTAAACCAGGACTAAAACAGAACTAAAGCAGGACTAGACCAGGACTAGACCAGGACTAGACCAGGACTAGACCAGGATTAAACCAGGACTATATATATAATAATATATATTTCATCACACTTTAGACACATCACACTTTCATATCTATTATGATGTCGTTGTTGCTTGTATGAAGACTCATTACACAGACAAAGCTGAAAAACAACTGAGAAGCTGTCTCCCGCACTTAAACTGTGGCACAATGCTAACCAGAAAAAGTCATCCAAGAGCAGTTTTACAGCTGGAAGTAGCATTTGCTAATGTGCACAGAGCCTTTTGCAGGTAGTGGAGGTGGCATTTATTTTATTAGAATTTCATATTTTTCATTCTTGTGGGTGGCACACATCGCGCTGACCTCAAGTTTGTTAGTAATTAGTGCTTATAAACCAAATTTAGAATAAAAAAAAAACATTAACAATCTGATTGCAATAGACTGCCTAATGTAATTATTGTTTGTGCTTGTCCTCTGAGCCGAAGGTTGACGGTTCGAATCCCACTCTGAACGTAAACATTGTTGGAAAAATGATCAGATGCACTGGTTGACAGGTTGGTTCTGAGATTCCAGCTCCCACAGATACTGCTGTTGTGTCCTTGAAGCAGACACTTCCTCATCCTCAGTGTCTGCATACACAGGTGTATGCGTGTGACTGTGAATAGGTGAGTGTAAAGCGCCTTTGAGTGTGTTATATAAATGTACCATACATGTTGCCATTTTATCTTGTTTTGCTCTTGTTTGCCTATTTGAAGTCAGAGAAATCAAAAATGTTTGAATGAAAAAATACAGTTCCAGGTATGTTGAGGTAACAAAATTATAACATGGCTAGAAGCTCACAAGAGTCAAGATCGTGTAATATAGGACATTATTACAATTACATACAACTCTACCATTACTATACTAACACTGTTCCAATAAATCCTGCAGCCAAAAAACTGAAATCCATACACAATCCCAGCATGTTTGAATGTAGCTTGTTATTCCACCTCCTGTACCAGTTACCTCTGTGCCCTTTGCATTCTATACAGCTGTGCATGGTGCAGTGCTGAAATATTCACACCTGCTGCTCCATTTGCTCACAGCAGCTCCAGACCCTTGTACAGATGTGTCCTGTCAATCCTAATAAAGACCAACATGGCCGCCTAATCAGCAGCGCACTCTCTGCCTCCACCAGGGCTGCAAACAAGTCAAGGCCAGCTCCTCAGCACCGGTATATATCTTATTGGCATTGTAAAGCCTTTAATAGACTCCATGTTTGTGGTATATGAGAACTGTGGAGCAGATTGTGCGATAAACACATAGTGGTAAAGTCAAGGGGATCGGTGGAGGGTTTGAAGAGAGCCCTTGGGGACAATAATGCGGCGTGCTGTATTTCATTACACAGGAGTTGGCTAAGCATCGCAAACACTCTGATTAATATTTCATGTTGTGGCTTTAATGGGTCATTAAGCTGTAAACTGGCAAGGATAAGGGTGTTTAAACTAACTCATCAAGAGAGATTTATGGGCAGGTCACTTGTCTAAACAGGATTAAATAAATGCATGTGGATTCAAATTAACTGCAAACGAGTTATGTACAATTTCAGAGAATTATTTTCAAAACTGTGAAGATTAAGAAAAGATGAAAGATTTTTTCAAAAGTAATGTATTTTTTTGTGAGTGTGAATAATGCATACGTTTAAAGGTGTAATATATATAAGCTTCTCTGGTGGTGAGTCGACCACTTACTCGATGTTGCCAAGAATGTTCCAGAGTATGTCATTAGTCTTATCTATCTCCATGAATGAAAACATGCAGATAATGCTATCAAGCCAAGTTAGATCTGTGGAAAGGCAATCCCACTCCCTTGTAATATTAAACAAGAAAAATATCTGTAAATAAGTCACACAACTTTGTCTACACTGTGGACTATTCCAGGCAAAACAATAACATCTCTATGCTGATAAGGAGGTGGACGTTCAATCAGAAAAAAGTTACATAGTGCATAAATTTTAATGTTAACTTTAAAGGTACAGTGTGTAGGATTTGTGGCGCATAGGTGGACAGTAGCTATTCCACTTCCTCTTTTGGCTACGGCAGACCTCGAGGGTCACCCGGGCAGACAGGCAGACAGCTCACGTAGCCGCGCGCACCCGGCGCTGTGCGAGCTCTCGCCGACAACTACGGTATAAATAAAACGCATGAAAAACGCATGAAAACACACATTCCTGATCGTGTAGCATGACACTCTACACATCAAATGAAACCTTACAGTCTCCTCTTTTTGACTATGCAATTCATTTCCCTGCACAACAATCACTCCCCGAGCACATGGGGCTTTTATACAGAAAAGCACAAAACGAGGTTTGTTACTTAGCTTACCTTTGAAGGCTCTGGACAGGTCAAACTCTGTATTTCACCATAAACTTGCTCTCAATCTGTCCGTAAGGATCCAGCGAATAAAATCCAGTAAACAATTTAGTCCAAAACACGTGTTATTACGACGTGTGATACAGCAGCCTGTCTTGTTTACCAAAAAAACACGAGGCTCCCCCCTCCCCTTCCCTTTCTCTGTTTACCCAAAACCACGAGGCTCCCCCCTCCCCCCTCCCCTTCCCTTTCTCTCCTTCTCTCCTTCTCTCCCACAGGCAGCGCGGCTGAGCAGGCGCTAGCAGGAGCCGAGGCAAAGGATGAGCCCAAATGTCCTTCTGCGGCTCTCGTATTCAAAATGGCTGCCTCTAATATGGGGAAGATCCCCCTTTTATGTGACTATATCTAAGTCCAAAAGAATACTTTGATTTCATGATGGAAGTGAAAAGGCTTGGAAAACACTGTATTTTTGAATGGGTATCTTCAATTTATGTAATTAATGGGTAAAAATCTTACACACTGTCCCTTTAAAGTGTCCATATAATATTTATTTTTAATCTATGTTATAATGTTGTTTCCTCATCAAAAACTTATTCAGAGTTGTGTTCTGTTTCATTCGCATATGTTAAACACACAAACCATGCATATTTAGGCTTGTGATGACATGTGGTAATACAGGAAGTCCGTTCACTAGAATCATATGGATAATTTCAGTCTTGGAAATGCCCATCGCTACTAAACTAAAGGTAAAAGCTAACTGTTGCCGCTTCATGACATCACAAGGTGGAACAGAGCATTTTGATCTTTGCAGATGTAGACAGACTAATAATCCAGGATTACTCAAACATGTGTGAACAAAATAAAACACAACTCCAGGTTTGTATTTGATGAGATAACATTATAACATGGCTTAAAGCTCACAAGAATCAATTCTGTGTAAAAAAAGGACCTTAGTAGCCAAGTTGAGTAGCTGATGTAGCTAATGAAAGCAGCTATGGTGACAATGAGTTTTTAAAAGTTTAGTTATTTAACCTTTTCAAGTGTTACATGAGCTGTAGAAAAGCTAGGATATCCCTCAATAATGTTTGTAACTTCTTGACACATGAAAATAACCCGTGTAAATGTGCTGGCCCCTATAGTGCACTTGAGTTGAGAACAGGGCTGCCGTGAGTGAGAGGCAGGGAAACAATGACCATATGCTGGGCCTGGTGTAGCCGCGGGGGATCAACCGCTGAATATTTCATTAGCACTCGAGCTAAATTCTTTCCAAATGAAAACATACATATCTCCCTGAAGGTGCAGCTCTGCCATATGTGCATGTTTATTAATACAGCAGGCTGCTCTGTGCATAGGCTGATGGATACAGGTAATTACTTTTCTCTGATCATGTTACCGTCTGTTGATTGTATCAAAGTGAAATAAAGTTTAGTTTGGGAAAAATCAATCTATTTTCAAGTTTTTATTTGGATATAGTCATCATCACATAACAGGATTATTCCTCCCCTTATTTAGATTTGGTTATGGATTTAAGCAACAAGAGTCAATACGCACTTCAGGCTGGGTGCATATTGTTTGTTGCTGGTTCATCACATCTTTACATGGTTTTTAAGTGCCATTTAAAATTCCCTTACACGACACGCATATAGTACACACAGGGAGGAACAATACAAGAAAAAAATATAATCACATGTTTAAAATTTGTGTTGTTAACTGTTCAAAGATCGCAGCAGGACCAGTGGATATTGCTGTTGTGTCCTTTGGCAAGACACCTCATCCAAATGCATGAATGTGTGATTGGTGGTGGTGGTGAGTGCAGATTGGCAGCACGTCTTCTGTTGGTCTACCCCAGGGCAGCTGTGACTATAGAATCATCTTAAAGAAGACATATTGTGCTTGTGTCTCCTATGGCTATAATCTATGCCACCTGTGGATCATAATATTATAATTTTAGAGCCTTTGAATTAAAACAAAAACAAGAAAAAAGTCCACTGGCTTCTGTGTAAGAAAAATGCATGAATCACTCCACATACAACTGAAGTAAAAAGTGAGGGGAATGAACTCTGAAAAGTAGATTTTACATTATAATTCTGCTCGAGCATCATGAAATTAATTGAATAAAATTAATATAAAATCCATCCATTAATATAAAATCCATCCATCTCACACACACAAACACACCAGTGATAATTTTTTAAAAAGATCTAAAACCTAAAACATAACAACTGAGATGTTTTGTGGAAGGAGCAGTTTGTATATCTTTGTATCGCTCATGTATCAATCCAGTTTGACTCTTATTACCAATTGTGAGTTTGAGAGGGCTCCAATAAACTGTAATCAGAGTTTTTTATCTTTGTTTTTGCTGCTCTCCTCTGCGCTCTGTCTCCTGGCTGTCCTCTGGTGTCTTCATCGTCTATCTCCACATCAGTCTGCACAGCTCACTATCTTCCCTCCTCTTCATCTGTCATTATGAACGTCCTGTGCACCGTCTTCACCTGTCCATCTCCGATATCAGTCTTATCCTTCCTAAAAGAACCAGTCCACCCAAAACATAGCTCCAGCCCTCCTTACATACACCATGGAGTTTAGAGACACATAATCGCCACTCATTTACATTATTAAACTTACTTACAAGACTCTTTTGGGAGCCAATTTAGTGCTAGGATCTGGAGGCAGAGGATTATTCTTCTCAAGTAGCTCATGTAAGTTACTTCTCTGGGGTGATGACTAAAATTTGCATTTTTATCCAGCACCATCCAGAAGAATACAGTCTCATTACATTAGTTCAGACTCCAGATGCATATGGTATTATTGTAGTTCACATACACTTTTAAGTAGGCTCATGGAGATTAGGTTCCTGCTGTGATGATTGTCTCAGTATTTTAGGCCTACAGTAACTGAGTATGCACCTACCTGTATTGGCAGATTTGAGCATTTATTTATTTGAATTTGATTTTATAGGGACACGTAACACACAATTAATTCATTGATGAATTAATACATTCATTCATTTATATAGCACCTTTCAAGACACTCATTTAGTGCTTTGCAGTCCATTATTCATTCACTCCACAGTCAGTCGTGATAAGCTTCTATTGTACCAACAGCTGCCCTGGGGCAGACTGGGAGGAGCGAGGCTGTCAATCTGTGCCAACGACCCCTTCGACCACAACCATCACTCACACACACTTTGATATTAGGCAATGTGGGTGACTTGTCTCGTCTAAGGACACAATAACAGTTTTTGCCACTGGCTCCCCACTTTTGGCACCTGGTATTCCCATCCAAGAACGAACCAGGCCCGGGCTTACTTCTTCTGGCTTCTGAGATCTGAAGAGATCAGGCTTCGACAAGCCGTGAACGCTACAGCATTTATAGATGATGCAAAAACACAAATCCCCCCCCCAAAAAAAAACAAACAAACAAACAAACAAACAAAACAAAAAACAAACCAAAAAACCAAAAAAAAAAAAAAACATATAAGTGAACTCTGAACTAAACATGGTCTAAACAGGACCAAACCAGGATAAGACTGGGCTAAACTATGACTGGACCAAAG
This sequence comes from Paratrypauchen microcephalus, assembly GCA_036785185.1. Taxonomy (NCBI): domain Eukaryota; kingdom Metazoa; phylum Chordata; class Actinopteri; order Gobiiformes; family Gobiidae; genus Paratrypauchen; species Paratrypauchen microcephalus. The sequence continues at coordinate 4,533,032 of JAVJIX010000016.1, read as the reverse complement.
TAAGTATCAAGGACCAAGGCTAATCAAAAAAACATGTCAAGAGTAGAAACAGTTTTAGTTTCTATACTAGCTTTGCAAATTAACTGGCCAAAATCAATAGTAGTAGTGAGCAGTAGGTCCTCCATGTGTTTGTCTCCTTTGAGTTTCTATAGTTTTGCCTAAAATGTTCTAACAAAGCATGCTCTTCAAAGGATATCTTTATAAAAACACCTGAATAAATGCAAAACAGATATGTTTACTTTAATGCCATACTATGGAGCTTTCCAGGCAATGCAATAAAGTGCTTTAGCCTACTTCAATCACTCTACATTTACACATACTGGTGGTGAAGCTACTGCCACCCAGGGTCAAATTGACACAGGACAAACTACTACAGTGAAAATGGTAAATATTAGGTCAGCGCTCAAAGTTCAGGAACAAGTTTGAGCCCAAGTTTGAGCTCTCCAAACAGTCACACAAGGCCAAGGCAAGTTATTGGCCTGAGGGTTCTCCATCCCTGCCTACATAATAAGACACACAGCTTACATTCAGTCCCAAATATGAATTAAATGAATTAAACATACTGTATAGCCTACTTGCAATTCTAATGGTGTGCTTACATGTGAAACTGGACATATTTTCCCTCAGTGACTCGCAAACATAGTTGATTACACTTCCAAAAATCTCTCCATGGCTTCGAGTTGCACATAATTTTCTTTCATCACATGTACTACTCCCTAAAGTTGTTGCTGAGCCTGTCTGCAGGTTTGCATCATGCTAATTTACTCTGATGTAGCTTGATTGCGATGGTCATTAGCAGGATGAACTAGCATGGACTCACTTTAGCTATGTTCTAGTTAGCCAGTTTCCTACCGGATTCCTCACATATTATTGAGATGTTACATTTCGACATTAAAGGGCCCATATTACTATTTTCTGTTATAATGTTGTTTCCTCATCACAAACATGCTGTACCTGGAGTTGAGTTTTGTTTCATTCACACATTTTTAACACACACACCCTTCTCTCAAATGAAAACACTCTGTTCCACCTTGCCATGTCATCTGGTAATACAGAAAGTGCTCCATTGTGTTTTTAAACTCCATACACCTTCACTAGAATCAGACTTGGAATTGCCCATATCTACTGAACTGTAGCTGTTAACGAACATAAGGAGCTGTGGAAATGTACACAGAGTAATAATAAAGGATTACTCAAAAGTGTGAATGAAACAAAACACAACACAACTCCAGGTATGTTTTTGATGAGGGAACTGCATTATAACACGGCCTGAAGTGTATTTGTGTAAATATATATCAATTTGTATAATATAGGACCTTTACAAATGACCCAAAAGACTACACTGACTTGCCTTGTGAATAGGGTGACCACCGGCATGAAACAGGAAAGGAGGACACTTGTGTCCAAAAAGGAGGACAAAGGCCCTAAAGTGAGGACACCTTGTTTTTTGTTTTTTTTGTTTTCCCTCGGGGAAAACAAAGAATGTGCGCTGAGAATGTGCACTGCTCGCACATTCTGCATTTCGGATGTCGCGCACAGGAATTCCAAGTATTACTAGTCGCAATAGTATAATATTTTGTCTTTAGGGAACAAGGAGCAGACCACCCGGCTCATTGAGCTGAGGCGGGACTTGTTCCATCTCGCAGATGGCCATGCGGTCCACGGACTGCACTCAGGGCTGAGCGAGTATGCACCGCCTTGACTGCAGACTGAGACCACGCTCCGAACCGTGCACTTTCTGAATTGGGAAACGGCGAACATCGCAGAGTAGCAAGTGTAAATAATGGGTGGGGATTTATGACGATTTATGCAACGAAAGGAGGACAAAACGTAAAAAAGGAGGACACGTGACAGACGGCCGGACAGACAGCTCTAAAACCGGACTGTCCGGACGAAATCCGGACGAATGGTCACCCTACTTGTGAACGATACGCCTTACATCTTCCTCTGAGCTAAATACTACCTTGCCGCAACTTCTCTGTGAAAATGGGTTCATTTTTAAGTGTGCGATGCTCTGAGTCTGCTTGCTGACAGCTAAGACGAAGGCAGTTGTAATCATTGCTAACTAATAAATGCTAATAAATGCTGTAAATGCTGTAAATGCCCAGTCTGTGATCGTCCTCGTCAGCGGTCTGTACTGAATCCATTCACTTCCCTATTTATCGCCATTTTATCCCTCCATAAACATGTGAACTCGCCATTGCATGTGCTGACTTTTGATTGATACACTTTTGAGGACGTCTGCCAGATCTTCAAGGCGCGGCCATTTTGATTCCCCTTCACACTGGGTAAAAATGGGGAGCTCCTCTTTTCAGTTTTCAGCCTTAAAATATTTTCTTGAGATTAGTAGACAGGAGTCATGACACAAGCTGTTTACTGTCAACACATTAAAACGGCTACTAGCACAGATCAAAACAAGTGCATTTTCTTGTGATTATCGCCTGTTATCTTTTTCCATTCCTGATCTTTGCATGCTCAGAATAATAATGGCTAATATTGAAACTTGACAATATCAAAGTGGCTGCATTAAAAGTCATATTCACAGGGCAAAAACAAACTGTACTGTATACCGAAATAGCTTTAGAATGATCTTGAGCTGTATCAGAACAAGTGTAAAACCAAGCAGATTTTAGCATGCCCAGGGGCCACTATGGAACCTTCCTGGACGACTGAGGGATTACATAAATTCAGGACTACTGGTAATATAAAAGGAAGTACTATGATTTAATGTTGAAAATGACATTCTACCGTCTAAATCAGGGGTCGGCAACCTTTACCACTCAAAGAGCCATTTGGACCCGTTTCACACAGTAAAGAAAACACTGGGAGCCACAAAACCCTTTTGAAATTTAAAATGAAATAACACTGCATATAACGGCTTTACATTTTGAGAATGAACAAACTAAAATAAAATACATTTTAATTAAATACAGTGGTTCCTCGCTATATCAAGGTTCACCTTTCGCAGCCTCGCTGTTTTGCTGATTTTTTGATAGTGTATCAACACGGAGTGTTCTGCATCCTGATTGGCTAAGGGACTGTAGACCTTTGTCTTTGCAGTTTTTCTCCTCCATGCCGTGTCTACTTTACAGTAAAGAATGCGTTTAGTTTGCCAAATTTATTTAAATGTTCGATCACAAGCAGTGTGACTCTGAAGCAGTGACGGACTGAGTGGTCTGGCACTTGGGCACATACATCTCACCTGAAGCCGGTCGTGCCGGTCATGCTGCTCTATCACGGATTTGACCACGATGAGCAGGTGCACAAGTCTGCGCGCACACTTCTCCGGGTGTATTATTTTTAGTCCTCGGCCTCCTTCCTTCCGGCTTGTGTACAGTCTCAGGGTGCTGGATTTGGGATGGAACTGTCCATGCATGGTCAGGAGCTTTAGTGTCTTAACGTCTGTGGTCTGTATCTCCTCCTTTGGCCAGCTTATGATTCCTGCTGGGTATCTGATCACTGACAGGGCATAGCTGTTTATTGACTGGGCCTTGTTCTTGCCATTGAGCTGACTTCTTAGGACTTGCCTTACTCATTGCAGGTATTTGGCAGGTAGCCGCTTTTCTTGTTGCCTCTTCAAGGTTGCCATTTGCTTGTGGGATACCAATGTACTTGTAACTGTCCTCAATGTCTGCTATTGTTCCCTCTGGGAGTGAGACCCCCTCTGTGTGGACTACCTTCCCTCTCTTTGTCACCATCCTACTACATTTCTCAAGCTCGAATGACATTCCAATGTCTGTGCTGTAGATCCTGGTGGTGTGGATCAGTGAGTCGATGTCTCGCTCACTCTTAGCGTACAGCTTGATGTCATCCATGTAGAGGAGGTGACTGATGGTGGCCCCATTTCTGAATCGGTATCCGTAGCCAGTGCTTTTGATGATTTGGCTGAGGGGGTTCAGACCTATGCAGAACAGCAGTGGGGACAGTGCGTCTCCTTGGTATATGCCACATTTGATGGACACGCCATTGGCTTCAAGGGTGGTTTTCCACAACCGCATCGAGTTTGCAATGAACACCTTTAGAGTCTTATTGATATTGCACAGCTACAAGCACTCAGTGATCCATGTGTGTGGCATTGAGTCATAGGCTTTCTTATAATCAATCCAGGCAGTGCACAGGTTGGTCTGACGGGTTCTGCAATCACGGGCGACTGTTGTTGTTTGTGTGTGTATTAGGGCTGTGAATATTAACGCGTTAATCGCGATTAATCGCGAATCGCGATTGATCACGAACAATTTTTTTAATCGCGATCAGAGTTTGCCAGCATTTTCTGCAATTCTACCATCCATATGCAGCTCATTTGGTTGTATTAATTAAACTCATTGTCGGTTAAACGTGCTATTTTGAGTTTGCTAGTATTTTGTTCCTTCTACGCATCCGTAGGCAGCTCGAGCGGGCTTCAATCATTTATTTACAATTTCTCAAAGTAAGCACTATTACTGGTTCATTGTTACTTTTTCCTTTCTCTGCACTTTTTTGAAATAAAAAAAATGGTGAGAAATACTTTGCATTGTGAGTTTAACTTTAGATTCGAACGGTCTTACTGCAAGATATCAATTTTAAACATGCAAAATAAATCACGATTAATCGTGATTAACTATGAAATTTCTGAGATTAGTTGCGATCAAGAAAATTAATCGTTTGACAGCCCTAATATATATATATATATATATATATATATATATATATATATATATATATATATATATATATATATATATATATATCCTCTTTTCCATGCTCTCCTTGTTGATGCTTGTATTATTATTATTATTACTTATTATTATTACTTATTTTTATTATTAATTACTTTTTTCCATCATTGCCTGCATGCACTTTTCTTTCTTGTTCAAACTGTCCTGGAGCTACTGTGGCAAGTAAATTTCTCCTGTGTGAAATCAATAAAGTCTTATCTTATCTTATCTTATATATATAGCAATAGCACTTCCTGTATTATCACATACATCACAAGTTGAAACATTAAAAATGTGTTTCATTAAACATTAAACATTCATTGTAGATGAATGTTCTTCCTCATGACAGACAAGCTTACATCAATAATGCACCACAAACTGTATATTGCTCCAAATGAAAACCAGCCACAAGTAAATAACCTGAGAATTACTTACACACCGCTGGTCCCTGATTTAGACTTTGCATGGAAACACGAAGAGGACACTGATGAGAAAATGTCATATGTTGCATAAAACATCATATCTGTCACAGAGTGTGAGAGTAATGCAATCTGCAGTGTAAAAGGTCACCAAATGAGCACAGGTTATCAAACTATAGAGCATGATACAAGAGCCATTAAGAGCACTATGACCAACAGAGTGGGCAAGTTTATTTCAGCACCAAAATATATATGCTGGTATTTCAGGCCATAAACTACGTATAATAAATATGGCATCGTATTGTTCTCAATGGCCTGTGCTCATTGGTGCATCGCGCTTAAAAATATTTTTTACTTCCGCATTACTTCCTGAATACTGGTCTTACGCCGCAAAATATGTGACATCAGAAATGTGCAGTTCTGACCAATCAGAGTGCTAACTGCTACAGAGGAGCTAGCTTAGAGCAGGGCTAGGCTTATAAATCTGACTTTTAGGCACTTTGATGACATAAAATTGTTTTAAAGATCATATTGTAAAAATACAGAAGAAACCCTACAAAATAGACCTTTATGAAAGCTGTCGATGCCCTGTCAGCCGAGCAAGGGCAGTTTGATTGCACAAAAAATGCATTGTGCTCTATGGGAGAATTCTTTCTGGGCCGGAGCTCCTGGGAGCTGCAGCTGTACCTATTGCGGCCACTAAGCAATCTCACTTGCAGAGTTCTTATTATAGATCCATGCTTTTGCTTTTACTGTTTTTAAGTGGGTCAATAACGTTTTCAAATGCTCAAAAAATGAAAATATAATGACATGCATTTTCTGGTACATACACTTGTATAAGTGTATATTTTATAATTGTGTATATGCCACTTAAAAAAAACATTGATTAAAAAAAAACATTTTTCTGCATTTAAAGCTAGGGATGTCTTTTGACTTATGAAAAATGATGAAAACACTGAGATCTACAAATAAACAGCAGGCCATTAATTAATTTTATTTTATTTTATTTTATTTTTTCTTAAAGTTTTAAAGAATTTCACAATTTGTCCTAATACAGCATTAAGTCTCAACTCTTGGTATCAATTCAAAATTGGAACTTAAGCATGTTAGCGATATATATATATATATATATATATATATATATATATATATATATATATATATATATATATATATATATACTGTATATATATCTGACACATTTCACTGTAATATCAGCGTTTCACCGAATGACATTTGCCGTGTTACCAAATGATGGGTCAACTGAAATACAAAAAAATGGCCTTTAAAAACCTGACTTTAAAAAAAATTACACAAACATCTATCCAACTACCTTTAATATATTTATTGTCCAGTTGCATTTTAAATAATTACTAATTAATCTACAAAACCTAATTTCCTTTATTTGTGTAATTACATGTAAAATGAAAATCATTACTTTAATATTGTAGCAAATATAGTTGGTTAAATAATACAAATAAAATATGTCACCAAAATTGTGACATTTGTACTTCTCATGACAAAGGCGTCACCAGCAAAAACTAAGATCAAATCTAAAACTTGTTTCCACTTTACAGTCCTACGGGGTCCTCAGAGTGATGTCATCACATGATACATGAGGAAAGATCCCAGATTACTGTTCAAATTGGCTTTTTAACTTAGTTTTACCGAATGACATTGATGAAATAGGCTTTTGGTGACACCTTTATTTAGAATAGAATAAAATGCCTTTTATTGTTACTGTTCATATGTTTAATTTACATTATACATGCTCACAATGAGATTGAAAGCATCTCACTTCAGTGCACATTTAAGTAGTCACTTAAGATATAAACAACACATTGGGATATTTACAACCCAGTTTAGAAGAAAAAAAATAAAAGTATAGTGCAAAACATTAGTGCAAAAAAGTCCTGTACTATCAATCAATCAATCAATCAATCAAACAATATTTATAAAGCGCTTTTCATACAAAATTGTAGCACAAAGCGCCTTACAGTGATTAAGGATTAGAAGATTGACCTTTATTGATCTCGCACAGGAGAAGTTGTATCTATATTTGACCCGGGGACCATCCCCATAATTTTGTTATTTAGGCTTGGTCAGGCCCTAAGCTGGAGGATTTTACCTGTGGTGCATATTTGGGTACTACGCATTAGTTACCAGGTTATTGCAAGTCTTGCTCAGATATTGCAGAAAGGGATGACATATACAACCATATATACACATTTAAGACATTAAAAGTAGTTACTTTTAAGTAAATACTTTGATATGTTTATGCCAAAGCTTCTAAAATTACACCTCAGAGAAAAGTTTATGATTCTGTCATTTTTCATAATTTGTGCAAGTAAAAGTTATCACTGATTCTATGTGTGACCCCTTTCAAAGAATGTCATTTTGACCGAATGTCATTTGACCGAATTACTTTAAACCTGTAATATTCTTTCAAATTTGGTTTGGTTTGATTTTGGCTTCTGGACACAAAAATGCTTACGTCACATCACTGACCCAAGTATGAAATGTTCTGCCTCCTGTTTTATCTATTCTACCCATATATGGTGTCCAAATCATATGTAATAAAATATAATATGCATGTTCATCTACACTGTAATCTCATTATCATAATGGTATAAGTATTAGTGAAGTTCTTTGTCTGGCAAGTCGATCCTGCTGCATCTGAGCTAACAACTTCCTGGTACCACCATTATTAAAGTTTTGTGCATCCCACCTGAGTAGGGCTGGGTACCGTTTGATTTTTAACTTAAGGTACTTTAACAATACCTGCTTTTTGATACCAGTCCCTAAACAGTTATTTTTTCTGAGCCTGTATTTTTGGCCAATGTTATTAAGAAAATACTTTTCAATGCTACTGCATAAAAAATCAAGTTAGATCATGAGTTTGACTTGGTCTGCATACTTTCTGAATGTTTAGTGTGGCTTCAAAACAAGATTACTCACATAGTCTGCTGCAATTAATCATTGGGACAAGTTGTCTGAAAGGTCAGTGGCATGCAAAAGTGACACATGCCCATTATGGTTATTTAACATTTGAATGAGTTAAGAAGAAAAAAGTATTCCTGTTTTTTTTTTGTTTTTTTTTTTGAAAGATGAAAATTTAATTTCAAAATATTTTATATTTTAATGGTGGAAAAGTGTTCAAAGTGGCCTTTTTAACCAGAAAGATAGTACTCATAAATTGTTCCTTCAAATAAAAAGTACTTCTCTATCACTAGTAAATACAACATGAACAGTGAAGATGATGTCTGTCTCTACGCTGGACCATTTTTAGTCAGTGTAGTGTGACTGACAAGAAACAACCATTTAGTACCACAACAAACAAGCAATGCACTTCAGAAAAGTATCTTGGAAAAGTGACTTGTGAAATAAATGCAGGAAGAGAACAAATGAAACTAGAGTGAGTGTTGATTGTCCAATTATGAGGTGACAAAAGACATGATAAACATGGAAGACAATATGTGAGAGAGTTTACACAAAATTAAGTCTTTATTTCAATCAAACCATCAATTAAACAATATTTATAAAGCGTTTTTCATACAAAATTGTTGCACAAAGCGTCGTGGTCTCACACACAGTGACACACGGGAGAAATTTGACTTCTGCATTTGACCCAGGGCCAGCCCAAGGCATAAGCGAACTAAGCGGCCGCTTAGGGCCCCCACGCCACCAGGGCGCCCCCAAGACCAGTTGGGGGGCCCCAACCCTTCGGGAAAAAATAGTCACTCACACCCCCCACCCACACCCCGGTCCTCGGGAAAAATAGTGACTAGGGGGCCCCCAAATCAAATTCTGCTTAGGGCCCCATAAAGGCTTGGGCCAGCCCTGATTTGACCCATCGTTTTTCAGGAGCAGTGAGCAGCCATCTTTTCAGTGCCTGGGGGGCAGTACCCTGAAGGGTCTTGCCCAAGGAACCACACTGGCTTGCTCATTGCTGGGGGGGGGGGCAGGTGGTGATTGTAGTTCAGATTTACGCCCTGTCCCCACGACAACGTCCTGTTTTTTTTTTTTTACCCGGGGTGAAAAAAAGTCTCGTCCACACACGTGTTGGATCAGAAAACATTCGCGTCAAGATGAGCACGGAGCGCTGAGTGAAAACGATGTAGTACATATGTCACACCGATAAGTGGCGCTGTAAACCGGAAAGAGCCAGAGCCGCTGGAAACGCAAGACTACAAAGAGCACATGCGCAGAAAGTCCTTTCTCTTTCATAAACAAGCAAACACGTGTACTTTAGGGACCGTCAAAAAAAGCTAATTTATTTTGTCCCCCTGCTCCACCAATGTAGCAGGGACTCACTCCGGTAATGTGAAAATGTTGACCGTCCCTAACATAGACAGACGCCACAGAACGAAGATTTGCGCTGCGTGAGCAGAGTTTTTGCCTATAAATCGATAGTTAGTATTACTTGCTATCGTTTTATTAGATAGACATTAACAAGTAGAACTCTCGTTAACCTTGCTCGTTACGCTGGATTACAAAACACAACAGTATCAGCAGAACGTCGACTGGGAGTCCTGCCCAAGCAAATACTCGGACATTATGTTGGCTTTTCGGCGTGAATATACTACCGGGGACACGGCCGAAGGGAAAGATTTTTCTCACGATCCCCATACCATCACCAAAGTGCATCTAACAACAAAACTGTAGGCAGTAAGGAACAAATACAAACATGCCTTTGACTCTGGGCGTCGCAGTGGCGTGTGGTCCTGTTATATTTTGAGCTGTGCGAACAAATCTGGGGTGAATCGCCAGCTACTACAGCCATTACAGCCGGAGTGGAAACCTGGGATTTGTTAGAGGACGACCCCACGTCTACGAGATCGCTGTGTTCTTCACCTTCCCCGGATTCCCCTCAGACAAGCGAAAACAGAAATGCTTTTATATTTTTTTGTGTGTGATACTGCATGTGCCTGTTTGTAAAAGATACATTTTCATTCAATAAAAAAGACAAGAAATGGTTGCTCTTTTTCTTTATTTACAGCACACAACACACTCAAATTGGTATGGGCTCCTCATTGTCCACTATCTGCCTTTTCATTGACGGGATTTTTCAGTTTTAAAATACGTGTTTAGCTGCAGCGGGGTGAAAAGAATCCGACGTGCGTACTGTAAATGTGCATGTATCTCTGCTGTTGTCGCAATGCATTGCAGATAAACAGAGTTTGATGCAGCAGTGCAAATAAACTTCCAAATGTCTGTAAAATATACTGAAGTCCATTGTCCGCGATGGCTGATGTTATCTGGTCGTTACCTGCGGAAGGCGCAGGGTTACCTTCTGGTCACCAATCACGTGATGATTACGGCAGCGCGACGTCATCATTTTCTCACCAGTCACGTTTTTTTGCCGCCCACATGCCAACGCGACGGGGGGCGTTCTCCGACTTCTCCACTCTGGAACCTGTTTTTGAAAAACACCGTTCTCACCCCCAAAAACGCCGGCGCCGTCTGGACGACAGGCCCAAACGCACACAAACTTCTCCGTTTCCTCCAAAAAACGTTGTCGTGGGGACAAGGCCTTAGAAACATTCCTACAGGTATGTGTCAGTGAAGACACCACCGTGTGTGAATCCTGCGGTGTCACTGATCACAAACTTATAAAAGGTGCAAGTGTTGTTGGGGGGCTTTCTGTAGGTAACTAAGCAAGGAGAAAATGACTGTAAAATAAATAAAGCCATTTAAATATTTATACCACACTACCTTTGTGGTTGTTTGTGACTTATCTCTGTGAATGCATTACAAAAAAGGGAGTATTAACCTACCTCCCTGGTTACACACATTTAGGGTAAATGGCTGATGAATGACCAGTAATAGAAATGCATCTAAAATATTGAATGGAAATATGAAACTGTGATCATTGAAGTACGAGTAAAATACTTGCTGGCCCCTTTGAGTCTAAAACTGTGCCCCCCTCAAACGCATCACAATTAAATAAATGTATCCCTAACAAGATAAAAGGAGAAATTCAATTTGTCAACTGGACAAAGTTTGTTTGGTCGAAAACGTTTCGCCGCTCATCCGAGAGGCTTTGTCAGTTCTGGTTCGAGTGCTGGTTAGACACTGCTTGTATCTAGCTGCAGGGAGGAGCTCACTACCCTGAAATTGTTCTGAAACTATCTCAACTAATTAGTTTTTGAGATTCTCTCTTTTGTTTTTCGAATTTCTCTGGCGTCTAGTTTAGCATACCTATTCAACCCTAACGACCGTCCCCACACCTCTGGCCCTGACATGTCTGCCCTATTGTTTCTTTTGTCTGTTTTGACTTTGGTTTGAGAATAGAATTATAAATGGGAGACAAGTTATGTCTGACTCCCCCATTTCTGTTTAAAGAAGGATTCTCTTTTTTGACAAAAATTGCCTCTTTAACAAGCATTTTATAATCTGACAATTTTACAAATCAGGTATGTATTTATTCTCATCATTCTGACCAGACAGATCTCCAGAAAACCCTATGCAATCACTGGTGCTTCCCACTAATCCAAGAAAAGTTTTAACTTACTACTTACTCTTACTTACTCTGACAATTTTGAACATATACTGTAACTCCCATTCTCCAGTCTTTCCATGCTGCTGAATTTCCAAAGTGATGTTAAAATATCTTCATGCTCAACTTTACCTGCCTGACCTGCTTTTGTCTTACATCTCCTCTTGCTCGTTCAGGTCAGCAGAACAGGCGCAAAGACTAAGAAAAGAAAACATAGAAGGGACCACACATTTTCAAGACTGCTCCAAGACTCTGGAATGAGGTTCCACTGAACATCCCTCCCTGTTTTTTAATCTCTTCTTAAAACAATTTTTCCCTTTGGCATTTAACTCAGTTTGAAGTTCTGTCTTATATCATTTTTCATTATTGCTATTTTCCTGCTGTTTTATCTCAGATTTTTAATGTTCTGTAGCTGCTTTGAAGTACTTGGTCGACTGTGCTCTATAAATAAAGTTGGATTTAATTTTTTTGTATTATTATTCACTTTTATTATTTTCATTTGACCATATAGTAAAAGTACAGTATTACAATACTTATTGTGGCTTGTTCCCCTAAAGCAGGGGTCTCCAACCTGTAGCTTGGGAGCGACCAGTAGCTCTCCATCCCCCCTCCAAGTAACTCGCCAAAGGATTTCTGAATTATACACATACACATTACATCTGCTGAATGACTCAAATATCAAAGTTCAAAGTCAGCTTTATTGTCAATTCTGCCATATGTGTTCAACATACAGTGAATCGAAATGTCGTTTCTCTCTGGCCAGGTAGTGCAAAAAGACAGTGTACAAAATACAATATGAAGGCAAAACACAACAAAAACTATCTAAGACAGAGATCTAAAGTTAAAACTAAAGTCTAAGATCTAAAATCTTAAATCTTAAAACAGTGCAACATAATAAATAAACTATACTATATACAGATTTCCAAAGTGTGCAGTGTGCATCAAAATATGATGAATTAGCATTAGAAAAGTGTACCATTTTGATGCCTAACTTTGTGCACTAATAAAAGGATAAAGGTTTATGTTTTATAGACTTAACTAGTGCTGTCAGGCGATTAAAAAATTTATATAATTAATTACAGGATTTGTAATCAATTAATCTAATTAATCATTTTAATCTCGTGAGAGAGAGAGAGATTGAGAGAGAGAGGCAACCCACTTTGCGATTGATTTAGTCAGTTTTTCTGTCGCTTTGCTCATTCATTTACCGAATTCTGCGAGCGTGGTTTGGTGAAGTGCGCTTACGCTCGCTCTATCACTGGTAACAGTGAAACTTGTCAGACGTGTTTCGCATTCAAATGATCTGTCTGACTGGAGCAGCTTTGGTGATCGGAAAGTTCTTTTTGACAAAAGTTACAAATCACTGCGTTCTTGTTGATAGTCCCGTCTTCGTTCTCCCTGGCAGCAATTTGCTCGCCTCACATCAAATTTAAAGGGATATGCCACCCCCAGGTCAAATTTGGGCATCTCCCCACAGTCCAGAGACTAAAATAAGTGGTGGAAAGAGTTTTCCTGCTCACCCAGCCATTGTCCGAGTCTGTCGCCACTGACCGCCGCGCGAGCTGCTGCTCCTCCGCCTTAGACTGGAGTCTAACGTCGCCAGAGAAAGATTTCGGCCAAAAGGAATTAATTTGCTCGATGCGTTTCCCAATTACTTTATGTGTAGTGCGCATTCATATCGAGTGCAAATAAATGTGCAAATCAACACGGAGAGCTTGCCTTGGTCATTTTGGGTGGGAACTATTTTCCAGTGCGGAAGAATACAGTCGAATCACGCACCACGTTGTGCAACAGGGGAACTCCCTTCCCGGTGCGTAACTGGGATTCCCCTGGCAGCGTGCTGCGTGATACCGCGGCGGTCAGTGGCGACAGACTCGGACAATGGCTGGGTGAGCAGGAAAACGCTTTCCACCACTTATTTTAGTCTCTGGACTGTGGGGAGATGCCCAAATTTGCCCTGGGGGTGGCATATCCCTTTAAAATATGCGCGCAATGAATTGCCACTCATAATTAATTGCGTTAATTTTTATAACGCATTAATTTGCAATGTAAGTTAATTAATCTAATTAACGCGTTAAAGTGATAGCCCTACTTCTAACTGTTCCCCATCTATGGGTTTCCTTTGCTCAATTTCTTGTGACCACTAAAAGTAGTAGCTCTTTGGCATTTTCTTTTTATAAAGGTAGCTCACTGGAAGAAAGACGTTGGAGACCCCTGCACTAAAGTGCAGTGGTCACTTCATCACAATTCTATTTCACTGATTGCCCATTTTAATTCTTTTCTATTTACTTCCACTCAAAGATGCCATAAATAATTTGCCAATACATTACATGGTATTTATCAAGCATACGCTGAACCCATTGCAATGAGCAAGTCTCAAATATAGAAAAATCCATCATACTAGCCAGGCTTGTTGCATTCACATAATAAATTACAAACTGCTTTAAATTATCCAGTGACATTGGCCAGTGCTCTGTGCAAGTGACGCTGGAAGACCTCCACACATTATCAGAGCAACAATACTACAACAAGTCAATAAGAGTATGTTTAAATTAACACCACATAGGGTAATTTGAACACATGAAGACAAACAGACCTTGGAAATCCAGCTCCACCGATCTCCAGACTTCACCGGTCAATAGAAAATGGCTCCCAGAGAAGAGGAGCTGCAGTTGGGCTCACACATGAGCGGGTCGAGGTAATGACATCTGCTGTGGACAGAGTTCGGGGCAGTGTTAGGTGGCACAGGCTGATCGATGGATGTTATGTACCTGGGTTGGATGCAGTCCTTGTGTCCTTAGGGGATGCTAATACTCTAGGAGGTAGAGTGCTGCAGATCAGGCCTTCCAGTTATGTGCAGGGATTCATGGGTAAGAAACATCCATCATAATGCCAGCAGAAACAGTGACATAGCATGGTATTGATTGGTGGCAAATGATAAATCGATGCAAATTGGTGAAATGTGATGGAAAACATAAAAAAAACAAAAACAAATCCAGACCATATGATAGAAAAAGTGTCATACCACTGAGAAATTACAGTGTATCTTAAAAGTGCATTGTGTAACTTTTCTGGTGGAGGGTCCGTCAAATGCTTTTCTTCATGGAAGTGTTATTGCCTTGTATGAAATATTTCACAGTATGGCATTAAACCTTTCTATCACCATGGACACCAAACCAGGCTTAGTTGCTGGTCAGATCTTTTGGAGAGACAACCCCACTCACAGTCTGAATGCCTGTTTTTGTTGGTATATTTGAGCTAATAAAATCACCTGTAATTGAAGTGTGTAGAATCCTTCAGTCGTCCAGGTAGAATCCATGCAAAAGGAGAAATTTAATTTGTCAACTGGACAAAAGTTTTTTTGGTTGAATATTTGGTTTTTGCAGCTCATCCAAGCTGCATTCTTCAGTTCTGGTCAGAAGCTGGTGGACACTGCCTCTATCTGCCTGAAGGGAGGAGGCAACTACAACTAAATTACTCTGTGACTACCACACCTACTTGTTTACAGTTTAGTTAGGTAGGCCTATTAGATATGTAGTGGGGGGTCTTGTTAGCATAACCGTTGATGGTTATGCCATCACTCCTTTGAGGACAGTGAGGTACAGATCTTAGCCAGAGAAAAGAACTGGTTTGAGAGGGGAGTTAAAGAGGCGATTTTTGTCAAGAATGAGAATCCTTCCTTGAACAGAAATGGAGGTCTCACACATCATTTGTCTCCCATCTATAACTCTATCCTCAAACCTAAATCAAAACAAACAAAGAAAACAATAGGGTTAGCCAGGTCAGGTCCAGAGGTGTGAAAACACCCATTATGGCCCGGAATGGCTATGCTAACAAGACCCCACTCCACTCCCACTGCATATTTAATAGGCCTACCTAACTAACAGAAACTGTAAACAAATAGATGTGGCAGTCTCACTTTCATTGTAGTTACCTCCTCCCTTCAGGCAGATATAGGCAGTGTTCACCAGCGTCTGACCAGAACTGAAGAAGTAGCTTGGATGAGCTGCAAAACGTATACGACCAAATAAACTTTTGTCCAGTTGACAAATTGAATTTCTCCTTTTGCCATGGATTCTACCTGGATGACTGAGGGATTCTACACATAAGTTCAACATTATAAAATCATCCTGTAAATAGTCTCATTTTATCCAATTAAATGATCAACCAGAATATTGGCCGAAGCAATATCATAGGACCGATACCCAGCCCAGCAAATGTTTCAGTATCTGCACCGATATTCAATACCAGTATCATATCTGTGCATTCCTTGTCCACACACCACATGGAGGTGACAATTGAAATGGAAGCTGGAGAGACAAAATGCATCCATCTCCAGGGAGACAAGCAGATGAGGCCAAAAAACAGGTAAGATCTGTGGAGAATGCATGCATTTCAAGGTATTTATTTAGCAACAAATACACCTCTAACTGAATAAATGAACATCAAGGCAAATTGATGTACCTCCCAAATCTCATTTAACATAAAACATTTGAATGGAAAAGAAAAAATGTAAATGGATGAAGAACAAAAATGAACTAAAATCCATCAGTTGAGTTATTGAGGACTGTTAGATCTGTGTGTCTCACTGTGTCTTTCAGACGAATCCTTCTCCATCACAGTGAGCCATCCTCTCATGATCACTGCATGTGTTACGCAGTGATACAAAACATCATATGGAGTAGAGCAATTTCAATGTGAATATCTTGCATTCTAAACTGCCTGTACAAAGTGAGATCCATCGTGTGAGCATTCTGTCATGTCTAAACACTACAGAGAAATTACAGTGCAGGCAATGAGTCAGGACGTACACTGACAGTGGCCTAAGTAGAAACCTGGGGAGATGTACTATTATGATATTTTCTTGAGGGGAATGTGGAATTGAATCCTGATTCAGTGGAATATGATTTTAAAGCGAAGTTAGCCCATCCCCTGATAGATGATACACCGACTACAGTCACGCAACACCAAGCATCGCAATAGATACATGGAGCAGGAGCTGGTGATGCACAACACCAGCCTGCTGCATACTGATGAATCCAGCCGCGCCAAGCTACTGGGGCAGAAACACAACAACAAGAGGAAGAGCAACAGAGGGTAAAGACTCCAAACTCACTCAATCTGCTTGTTTATCGGACAAAGAGCCACTCACAAACACTGGGCCAACTGAAAAATCTCCAAACTATTGATGTGGGATGACACTTGCCACCTCATTCAGTCCAAATCTAATTGGATTCAGCTTTCGGAAATATAAAAGATTTTGTTGTGAATAGCATCTCCCATTGTCATCTCAAGGCAAGTAGAAGGAATTGGTAAATTGCTTTCACAAAGTACACTGTGTGGTGTCAAACGCTGAGGTTTTTCACACACTGGATAGAAGGAAAGAGATTGAGGTTGGTAGAAATATGCATTCAATGATTTATGCTTATTTCATAGATACACAGATACTATGAGCCTGAGAGCAAAGTAGAGCATGGATATTGGCCAATCAAGTTGTAAGCTTCAGGTTCAGTCTGATCCTGGCTCCAATTGACTTACATTGGAATATTGTCACCCCTCTCTCTGTAACTGTCATTGTGAGCAGTTACATTTAAAATGTCTTTTAACCTGCTCTACACAGTCCTGGTGTTTTTATTTTGCTAATAAATTCCTATTCCTAATATGGAGCTTGTTTCCAAATTCGCCCTTGTAACCGCTAGCTTCATTTGAGTGGAGCCGGACGCTATGGGTGACGTCACACTCCCTTGGTCCACTTCTTTATACAGTCTATGTGCTCTATTTTTAAAATAGACAGCACAATGAAACACTTTAGTAGTTAGTATACATCTATAAGTCTCAGAAATTATTAATTCAACCTTTTACAGCTTAAAGGAAAATTAAATTTTTTTTACAATCTGACCCTTCTTTCGGCAATAAAACAAGTAGTTTTACTCACCCATAGCAGTTTGGTGTCAATTGGAGCAGTATCGCAGAATACGTTATGTTGAGCCGTTCTGTTCTTCTATGATCCCGTATCCGTTAGCGTGAGTGCTCGGGGCACTGATTTGTGGTGTCCAAATAACACAAACTTTAGCACTTTTCAAATCACAGAAGATCGCTGTGTCAGGGTAGACTTTTAGTAGACAAAACGGCCTGAAACCCGATATCGCAACAGAAAAGTAAAGTTCAGAGCGGTGTTAGCTTCTTTCGGACTAGCGGTGTTTACAAAACAGCTGAGTTCACGCATGCGCACTGTCCTCTCTGATGACGTCATCAAATGAAACTATAGCTGGATATTGGGTTGGAATCCACTAAAAGTCTACCCTGACACAGCGATCTTCTGTGATTTGAAAAGTGCTAAAGTTTGTGTTATTTGGAGAGCGCAAAGTAATGCCCCGAGCATATGATACAAGCACCATGTTAACGGATACGGGATAATTAGTAGAACAGAACGGCTCCAACATAACTTCTGCGATACCACTCCAATTGACACCAAACTGCTATGGGTGAGTAAAACTACTTGTTTTATTGCCGAAAGAAGGCTCAGATTGTAAAAAAAAACGTTACTTTTCCTTTAAATCTTATCATATAGCCAAAAAGTAACCAAAAATTTACCAGTAGTGCAAAGAAAAATTACACATGATAAATATTGACCCCAAAAAATATTGTTCCAGCTCTCATATATTTAACGATAAGTCGATACCATTATTATGGTGACAGGCCTACCAGCATATAATAAAAGGTTAGCAGTTGGCAATATGTTACACTAGAATGGCCCTAAATGATTCCTGATACCAATGGGAGCACTACTATATCTGTAATAATGGGGTCAGAGCATCCGGAAGAGGGTGCCTAAGAATAGTGTGAGTGTGATGGAGGGTTTCATTGGGCAAAAGGCACTATTTCTGGCCCACCTGTACTGTACATCACGGTTGCTGCGGTGATTCAGGTTGTGTTGAGCGAGAGGAGGGCGCTGTTGATGAATTTGAGCTGGTGTGTGCGGAGGTCATCGCTGTGACACTCAGAGCGATTAGGAGCCGTGTCCCCAATACATCAGGGAAAATCTGTGCTTTTCATCATGGCGTCCAACCCCCTTTTCTCTTCTTTACTGCTCATGAGGAACAGCTCAGCGGACACACTGCCATTTAGGCCTGTGCCACTGGACAAGGTCGTAATCTCACTGTCTTAATGTGGAGAATTATGTGTTATGAGTGGATAATACAATATAACCCCATTTGTGAATATATGTTGGGTCACAGCAAGTAGATGTACAGAAAGCAATGAAAGCAATGGTTTGTTTAGTCCAGTGTTTTTCCAACCAGGGGTATGGGGGTTCTAAGGATTTCAAAAAAAAAAAAAAAAAAATGGAATTGATTACCATTTGAATCTAAAATGTTCTTAATAATTAGGGCTGTCAGTTTAACATGTTAATTAGATTAATTAATTACACTGCTAATTAACGTGTTCTAAAAATTAACACAATTAATTATGAGCGGCAATTCAATGCGCGCGCATTTTAAATTTGGCATGCGGGGCCTTTGAACGGCGAGTTTATTTATAAAAATGTGACGGAGCAGGTCCGTCTTGTCTCCGGGGAGAGCATGTGAAGACCCGCGCGCCCGTTTCTGTATCTGTTACACTCCACGTGCCGAACCCTTTTCATTATCAATTAATTCCCATAACCTCTCCAGCGTGTTCTGCTGCGACTAAGGGTGCACACTTAGAAGTTTTGACTTAGTCAGTTTTGCCCATCCGAATCACGCTAAACCCGATCATTACTCACCCGCCTCCTCCCTCCTCCCGTGGTGCGATGGTCCGGACACATCCACACCGGGAGTTTAAATCCTCCTCGCGGGTTCCGGGGGTGATGTGAGCCATGAGTAATTTACACGGGCAATTATTTGTATTCTCTGTATATTTGAAGCTTTGTATATTATTTATTGACGTTGCATGAAAGCTACTGTACGTGTACATTTTGGCACCAGAAATATTTGCCATGTAATAGTGGAATGGTGTAAATGAGCTTTCGAATGAATGTTACGTAATGTGGGAGGGGGAATGGGGGTATATAGGTGCTCTCAGCAGTCTTGTCTTGGTTACAGTGGAGGTAACGTGCACGGAGAGAAAGAGAGCGAGCCAAAGACTGAAAAACGTGAAGGGGAAGTCTGCAGTCTTTTCACTGTACCACTATAAATCACACGTTTGACACCTTTTTTGCACTGTGGGAGAGCACAATAAACCACCTAAAAAATGTATTTTAAAATGCGATTAATTAGATTAATTAATTACAAATCCTGTAATTAATTAGATTATTATTTTTTTATTGCCTGACAGCACTATTAATAATATATTTACATAGGCCTAGTTAAATCATGTTTCTGTGTGATAATTTTGACATAAATATGATAAAAACAAGAAAATAGAATAGTTAATGGCTATGGGGATACTCAAGAGTGTGAGACAATGCTTTGAGGGCACACAGGACAAAAGGATAACAAAAGGTTGGGAACCACCAGTGTCGGACCTTGGCCTCTGGCTCGGGTCCCGACTTGCCCAGGCTATAATCCAAGTTACTGCACACAGACCGTATGATAACAGCAGCATCTCAATCACTGCAGTTATCTTCACCACACGAGTACTTTCACACATGTTACGGTAAATGTCCCCACCCGATGTGTAATCCAACAATGAAGTATAAATCCATGAATCCAACAGGTCATTCATTCAGTCTTTGCTAACTAAGTTAGATAACAAACATAAACTGCTCCTCTTAAAATAAATCCCATTATCTGTCCATAAAGAACGTCCAAGTGAAAGTACATTCTATCTTTTTCTTTCGAACTCTGCCATGAGTGAGCAGATTAAGATAGCGCTAATCACTCTGGCTAAAGAACACTCTGGCGCCAACTGGTGGATTCTTCAGTCATGACAGGACAGGGCCAGGCCTGTGGTCCAGACGCATGGGACTGTAAACATGTTTGAGGCCTGTGGGTCCAGCACTGAGCGCACAGCTGGCCTGGGGGCGGGACTAAGCTAATGTGCCAGTGCTGCTATCTTCCTGTCAATCAATTGCAAAGCAACAATTTGACTGGTCAGTTTTAACGCCAAGGTCAGCAGCTTGGAGACAAAAGGCTTAAGGAAAGAGAGGACATTTCTGGACACATGTAACCCCCAATAACACCAAATTTGATAGGATACTCATGTTATGATCAAAGGAGAAGTTTCAATTTGTCAACTGGACAAAGTTTGTTTGGTTGAAAACGTTTCGCCGCTCATCCGAGAGGCTCATCCGAGAGGCTTCGTCAGCCTTCGTCAAAGCTGACGAAGCCTCTCGGATGAGCGGCGAAACGTTTTCAACCAAACAAACTTTGTCCAGTTGACAAATTGAAACTTCTCCTTTGATCATGGATTCTACCTGGACGACTGAGGGACTTTTCACAATACTCATGTTATGTTTGAGAGAATTTTATATATAAATAAAATACAAAATTGTGATTTAATTGGTGTAACAAAGCATTAGTTTTACATTTTTTTAAATTTTGTTTTTTGCTGAAATGTCAAGCACACCGTGACGGCACACCAGTGGGAACCATTGCTTTTGTCCATAACATTTCCCATATTCTCTTATTTATTTAACTTGCAATATAAATAATAATTTGCAAAGGAATTCCTCTAAAATGTGTAGATTTTGGATTAGTTACTTCCAATTTGGAACTTACTAGGCCTGTACAGTGGTCCCTCGCTTTATCGCGGTTCACTGTTCGCGGCCTCGCTGTTTCGCAGATTAAAAAAAAAAAAAATATTTTTTTTATAGGGCAACATTTTTTTATTGTGTAACATTGTGTTCTGCGTCCTGTTTGGCTAAGAGACTGTAGACCTAGGACTAAACGTGGACTAAACCAGGTCTAGACCAGAACTAAACCAGGTCTAGACCAGGTCTAAACCAGGATTAAACCACCACATGCCGCTCTTTGCTGGTTTCGTGCGGCTGGTTTGTGGCTCGGGCTGAGAGGACGCGGTTCCGGGCGCTGCGGTTCGATCTCGTGCTCGCAGCCCCGTTGTACGCGCGGCCTCGCGCCGGTCGTGCTGCTCTGTCGCGGATTTGACCACGAGGAGGGGTGCATGTGGCGCACACTTCTCCAAGGGGTTGGTGCGCGTCGCGTCCCAGGACATGGCAGTGCCGTTGGATGAGCGCGGTGCGCCCTGCTCGTCCCTCTGTGCTCACACTGTGTTTGAATGAGAAGCAGTCCGAGCCGCCCCGGGCCGGATGCACGAGGAGCGGAGACATGAGTCACTGGATTTGTAGGAAGTCCAGGTCTGAACCAGGTCTAAACCTGGACTAAACCAGGACTAGACCAGGTCTAAACCTGGACTAAACCAGGACTAGACCAGGTCTAAACCTGGACTAAACCAGGACTAGGCCAGGTCTAAACCTGGACTAAACCAGGACTAGACCAGGTCTAAACCTGGACTAAACCAGGACTAGGCCAGGTCTAAACCTGGACTAAACCAGGACTAGACCAGGTCTAAACCTGGACTAAACCAGGACTAGACCAGGTCTAAACCTGGACTAAACCAGGACTAGGCCAGGTCTAAACCAGAATTGCGGCTCTTTGCCTTGTTTTGTGACCACGGGTGCACATGTCCGTGCGCAGCCCCCCCCACGCTTCACTATTAATACATTTTGTTGAAAATCTACAAAAATTTGAGTGTTTAAACAAGAGAGAAATGTGAGAAAATGTTAATACCAGACTGAGAAACGTGTATAATGGGTGTGGTGAGGCGTTTACATGTCACGTCCCATGACATGGTACTTCTTGATGCTTTTATATGGCTCCTTAATGGTTCCCTAATACTGTAAATGAATCCTTCTTCAAAATCAACACTCAGTGCATGAGAAACAGAGATAAGATGACAAAGAGTCATAAATATCTCTCTCAAACTCTTTATTCTGGGCGTTGTTGCTTGAATGCAAATGAGGAGGAAAAGAGATGGCCAATAGTAGAGGGTGGGGGCGTGGCCAAACTCTCCGCTCAGAGCTCAGAGCCCACAGCTGATCCATTTCCTTGTTTTTGCACGGGGGAGAGATTTGAAGTGTTCCAATGAAAAATAAACACATTTCCACATAAAATAAAATTAAACCACTGCTGTTCAAAGGTCCAGAGGCTCAGATAAAGGACTTCCGAGCCAAGAAACACTCGGACGTGCCTCCAGGCAAATAAAAAAATGCATTTCGCATTGCCTAGCGCATTCGCAGTCCAAACTCTCTGGGAGTGATTTACAGAGACGCTGAGTACAGACAGACGGGGGTGGAACTGCATTTGCATTTCTTTTTTCGATCTGACGTCAATAAGGTGCCTTGTTCAAAATCGCTCGTTTGAGCTCCGATTTTTTGTAACGCAGAAAAGGATCGCAAATGCTCAGTTTTGACATTTCACAACTTTTAACCATGGGGGGGGCCTAAACAGGGTAGGGGAGCTCACATTAACGTTAAAAAACCTCAGAAAGTGAAAATTTCATGCCATGGGACCTTTAAAACATGTATAATAATTGTAAAATATAAAGTTGTCCTACTTTGCGGATTTCATGTATTGCGGGTTATTTCTGGAACCTAACCCCCGCGATAAACGAGGGACCACTGTATAGACTTTCTGTGTAGAGTGCATGTTCTTCTTATATCTGATTTACTTATTTGATTTGATTTACTTTACAAGTGCTTGAGTCATCCATCTGTCGTATAATCTTCTAGCCTTCAGCCAGGTACTCCTGACCAAGCTGACCTGCAGTTCAAGGTTTTAAGCACTCTAATCCAGAACATACATTTATATTTGCAGATAATAAACAACAGCAATGCCTCTTCTTCAACTTATTTATTTAGCAACAACAGAAAATGCCACACTGTGGAATATTCCATGCAAAGCAATCACCCAAAAAGTTAGTTTTAAAAATGCTGTGCCTGATTTTTACTATCTTACAAACATGAAAAACAGAACTGGATAATTTCAAATTGTTGCAGTGGTACAAAGTTATTCTTCCATTTCTTTGTGAATTTTAAGCATCCTAATTATTCACCACATGAGTTTATAATCACGTGTCACAACTTTCAGAGCTCAGAGAGGAGTTTGCCATCACAGTAATCATAATAACCAGCATGTTATATGCGCATTTGATTTTCAGACAATAAAACACTTATTTATTGATTTTGAGCTCCAGAGTGAGCTGCTTATACAATATATCACTACTGGGACAAGACAAATTGTGTTGAACTAAATAAAAGGTACAGGCCCTTTAAGTATT
Source organism: Paratrypauchen microcephalus (assembly GCA_036785185.1). Lineage (NCBI taxonomy): Eukaryota > Metazoa > Chordata > Actinopteri > Gobiiformes > Gobiidae > Paratrypauchen > Paratrypauchen microcephalus. The sequence continues at coordinate 4,509,144 of JAVJIX010000016.1, read as the reverse complement.
TCATCATCACATCCAACATCTTTCGCTTTTCTTCACCGCTCCTGGGACCCTCCTATTCACATCCTTCCTTTTAAGAGCTTTGTCAAGTGCAAGGTCAAAATCTCACTGACTTCCTCCTTCTCCGTGTGGACAAGTGCGTTTTGACCAAATCCACAAAGACAAAACAGAGGTAGCTCAGCCCGGTGTCTGTGTATTCCCCCCGGAGTCATCCATCAGACACGAGCTGACCCCTGGAGGATGGACCAGCCCCCCACAAGCTCTCATCAGACAGGAGAGACCACGGGGGCTGGGGGTGAGGAGGGGAAGGGGCTGGAGGAGTGGTCCTGCTCATTAGACAGGTGTAGGGCTGACAGCTGGAGGGCTCAAGGGGGCACCTCCTGTCCTTTAGACTTCTGCACAGATCTGTCTCCAGCACTGTCTGTGTCACTTTGTCCTGCTTCAGCAATGTTTGTGCTACTTAATACAGGAAGTAATAATGACAATGGTGATAACATATTGCTGTTGCTATGTACCTGCTGAAATTATGACACAGATGAATAATCACCTGGCATTCATAAACATCATTGGTTGAGCGGTCAGATCCACTGACCCACAGGTTGGCGGTATGATTCCAGCTCCCACAGATGAATGCTGCCGTTGTGTCCTTGGGCAAGACACTTAACCCACCTCGCCCCAAGTGTCTGCGTACCTTGGTGTGTGAATGTGTGCGTGAATGGGTGAGTGGTTCCTTGTTGTAAAGCACTTTGGGTGCCTTGAAAGGTGGAAAAGCACTATATAAAGATGTGACCATTTACCATTTACCATAAAACCTGCACAATAATCATAATCCTCGAGCTACATACTTGCTCCTGGCTAATCCTAAACTCAAGGATTTGAGGAACAAATCTGTTATAGCCAACTCTGGTGAAGTGATTTGTTAGAAAATGTGGTTTACAGTATCTCAAAAAGACACAAAATTGTTCACCAAAGCCTCTTCAAAATTCAAGTGTTCTTGGTCTATTACTGACATTTTAAACTATAGTATCTTAATTCTATATTTCTTCCTATTTTGCCCCAAAAATTTGGGAACTAACCAACATCTTCAAAAAGTACAAAGTAAGCTTCATTATGGCAGTGGTCAAGTAAGAAGTTGCCTGTTAACCAGAATACACTCTTCAGTACTTGCAAATCGCCCCGTTTTCAGATGGGCGTGATTGACAGGTGGATTAGCACACATGGTCCGTGAAGTCAGGTAGAATCCATGGCAAGAGGAGAAATACAATTTGTCAACTGGACAAAGTTTATTTGATCGAATATGTTTCACAGCTCATCCAAGCTACTTCTTCAGTTCTGGCTAGAGTGCTGGTACACACTGCTTATAACTAGCTGCAGGGATGCGCAACTACAATGAAATTACTATGAAACTATCACACCTATTTGTTTTCTGTTTCTGTGTGGGGTCTTGTTAGCATAGCCATTCAGGTCCATAATGGGTGTTTTCACACCTCTGGACCTGACCTGGCTTACCCTATTGTTTTCTTTGGTTGTTTTGATTTAGGCTTGAGGATAGAGTTATAGATGGGAGACAAATTGTGTCTGACCCCTCCATTCCTGTTCAAGGAAGGATTCTCTTTCTTGACAAAAATAGCCTCTTTAACACCCCTCTCAAACCAGTTCTTTTCCCTGGCTAAGATCTGAACCTCACTGTCCTCAAAGGAATGGCCCGCGGCTTCTAGATGGAGATGTACGGCAGATCAGATGAAGATCCACTCTGGCACGCCCGTCGATGTTGGTACATCCTCTTGTGAAGTGGCTGTTTTGTTTCTCCAATGTAGCCCTCACTGCAGTCTTCACTACACTGGATGGAGTAGACCACAGTGCTTTGTTTGTGGCTCGGTGTTTTGTCCTTTGGGTGGACCAGTTTCTGTCTTAAAGTGTTTGTGGGTTTGAAATAGACTGGGATTTCATATTGTCTGAAAATCCTCTGTAGTTTTTCAGAAACGCCGGCCAGATAGAGAATGGTTACACCCTTCCTCCTGGGTTCTGATTCTCTGTCTTGTTTCTTGTCCTTGTCTCTCTTAGTTTGTTGAAAGCCCATTTAGGATATTCACAAACAGAGAGGGCTTTCTCCACATGTTGTTCTTCTTTCTCCTTTCCCTCTGTGCTTGTAGGAACTACTTGGGCCCTGTGTTGTAATGTCCGAATAACTCCCAGTTTGTGCTGCAGTGCCAGAGTGGACTTTCTTTAGATAAGATAAGATAAGACTTCATTGATCTCACACAGGAGAAATTTACTTGCCACAGTAGCTCCAGGACAGTTTGAAAAACAAGAAAGAAAAGTGCATGCAGGCAAGAATGGAATAAAGTAAGTAATAATAAAAATAAGTAATAATAATAAATAATAATAATAATACAAACATTAACATGGAGAGCATGGAAAAAGGATATTGCACGTTTGGCCTATATAGTAGAATTATACAGTGTGATGGCAGTGGGGATGAAGGATCTGCGGTAGCGCTCCTTCTTACACTGGGGGTGCCTCAGTCGGCTGCTGAAGGAGCTGCTCAGCTCCTCTACAGTCCGGTGCAGAGGGTGAGAGGTGTCGTCCATGATGGATGTGAATTTGGCCAGCACCCTCCTCTCAGCCACCTCCTCTACAGAGTCCAGAGGACAGCCCAGGACAGAGCTGACCCTCCTGACCAGCTTATTAAGTCTCTTCCTGTCCCGCTCTGTGCTGCTCGGGTCCCAGCAGACGACAGCGTAGAGGAGAGCAGAGGCCACCACAGAGTCATAAAAAGTCTTGAGCAGAGGCCTGCACACTCCAAAGGACCTCAGTCTCCTCAAGAGGTGGAGGTGACTCTGGCCCTTTTTGTACAGGGCGTCGGTGTTATGGGACCAGTCCAGTTTATTGTTGAGGTGAACACCCAGGTACTTGAAACTACCCATCTGCCATACATCTCCACCTAGAAGCCACGGGCCACTCCTTTGAGGACAGTGAGGTACAGATCTTAGCCAGAGAAAATAATTGGTTTGAGAGGGGAGTTAAAGAGGCTACTTTTGTCAAGAAAGAGAACCCTTCCTTGAACAGAAATGGAAGCCTCAGACATAATTTGTCTTTTCTCCTCTTGCCATTAGTGCAAAAACACATACACATACATAGGCCTGTCTTCTTTAAAACTCCTAATGCATAAACAGTCACATATGGTTGTGTATCAAGTTATGTTTTGGACATTTTAGCAGTTCTATCCTCCTCCCATCCTCTTCTGTGTGTTCTTGTCCACCTCTCCTCAGCTCACAGGCCCTGAAACGGTTGATCACAGAAACCAAAATGCCTGTGTAGCTTTGTTTGTCACTGACTTTTTTTCTCTCCTTCAACACAAACTGTTCTCTCCATTTTTGTCTTTCACCACATGATTTCCCTACATTTTTCACCTCTTTCTCTCCCCTCTCTCTCTCCTTCTCCCTCTGGCTCCTCTCTCCCACTCTCTCGCTCTCTCTATCATCTCTCCCTCTCACTCCATTGTTTTCTTTCACTGCATGATTTCCCTACACCTCCCTCCCTTTTTCTCTCTCCCTCTCTCTCCCTCTCAATCTCTCTCCATCCTTGGTTTCACAGTATCCATCCCTGAGGGCCGATCGATAGACTGCAACTGCCTTTCAATGAAATCCCCCCCTCCCCTCCACTAGTGGAGAAAAGAAGCATGGTGAGATCGAAGCGATAACTCTTTTGGCCCTGGAGCTTTTGATATCCCATGCGCCGCTCTTTTCTCTCCACAGTTTGGTTTCCTGTGCGTTCAGATCACAGCACAGCAGCCTGAGCGCATCAGGCTGAGGCCACAGTTGGGGGCCCATGTGATGATCAATTGAAAAAGATGTTATACTCTAACTGCCCAAGATGTTGTCATTTATCCCAGAGTAATGCAAATATTGTAGTGTAATAGGCAGGGATGGTACAAGATCTCATGAGACAAATTTGCTACAAGATTATGCAAACATGAGAAAAATGATCTTGTGAGATTTCTTTACAAGTGTTTACATTTGGATTGGCCAAAAAAGGGTTAAAGGTGCATTGTGTAACTTTTCTGGTGGAGGGTCCTTCAGATGCTTTTCTTCTCTAAGATGTTATTGCTTTGTCTGGAAAGATTCACAGTATGGTATTCCACCTTTCTATCATCATGGAGACAAAACCGGACCAAGTTACAGGTTAGATCCGTGGAGAGACGACCCCGTTCACAGTCAGAATGTGCGCTATAATTGAATAAATGTAAGGTAGAGCTGTTTAATGTCAAACTCTGGAACATTTCAGACAAAGCAATAACATCTGCATGGAGAAAAGCACCTTTAAGTATTGGTGAGTTACATCTACAGTTCTAAAAAAAAAAAAAAAAGACCAAATTTGGAAACTGAATTGTGAAATGTATATATTAGGAATTATGTTAAGATATCTTCTTGTAGAAATTGTGTCTCTCCCCATCCCTAGTAACTGAATCCCCCATCCCTGGTCAGTGTGATATGTGTAGTGTGGCTGTATTATATGCACCTGTTTTTGTGGTATTGATGAGGGATACAGTAATGGGGGACCTGCACAGCTCAGCATTTTTGTACCAGGAGTCCATATATCAGCAGCCCATGAAATATGCCTAAATGAGAGGCCCGGGCAGGTGTGGTGTCCAACTGTGAAACATATGTGTTGTCTGCACCAGGGCAATTACCACTAGTTAGGACGGATCAGCAGTTGTAGAGCTTGAGGAAGTGAATTTTACTTATGAGAAATGATCTGTGTAACTTTTATTTGGGGCCAAGCACCGAAGGTGCGAGCAGTGTTGCCATAGTTACTTTGAAAAAGTAATCTGACTACTGACTACTTCTTTAAAAAGTAACTTAGTTACGTTACTGACTACTTGCTTTTAAAAGTAACTAAGTTAGATTACTTTTAGTTACTTTCAGCAGAGGCTTATTATATTATATTATATTATATTATATTATATTATATTATATTATATTATATTATATTATGTTATATTATATTATATTATATTATATTATATATTATATTATTATTATATTACATTTTATTATATTATTATATTATCTTATTATTATATTGCTTGTCCAGGTAACTAGAAAAGCATGTTCTGTGAGGCAGCCCAGTATCGTTACTGGTAGGGATCTTAGATCGTTTTCACACCAGGAAAGTCCGATAGTTCACTTGCTTTAGTCCGGACCAAATGTTTTTTTTATTTTTTTTTACTTTTGGTGCGGTTCGCTTTCACACTGCAGTTTTTCCCCAAGCGAACTAAAGTCTATAAACAAAAGCACGTGTGCTGAGGTCGCTCAGCCGTTGGACAAAAATGAGCCGTGTCAAAACCCGGAAGGAGGAGAATAACGGTGTTACGTGCTGTTTTCAATCTAGCCTTAGCGATATGGTTTGCTCAGTTTATACAGTTCTCACAAATGTTTGAGCAGCATCGTGAGGTTTACACTATTTTACAATCAATTTCCAAACGATGAAGACACAGGGCAAGACGGCTACGGAGGACAGCGCTCATGTGCGCGCATCAAGTTCTGACTCTTGCTCTTCACGCAAAACGTAAGTAAGCCTCGTAAGTTTCGTTTAGTTTAGTTTCGTCAGCCTCGGTTTCCCATAATGAAACCATGGGAAACCGAGGCTGACGAAACTAAACGAAATGAAACAAAACGCAGAAATAGTAACGCACAGTGTATTAGATAAGTAACTGTAATCTGCAGTGTTGTATAGTAATGAAGTAATAATACTTCACTACTGTACTTAAGTACATTTTGGGAGACTTTGTACTTTACTTGAGTTTTTAAAAAATTGATTACTTTTACTTTTACTTCACTACATTTCCGAATTTGATTGCATACTTTTACTCCGATACATTTTCAATGTGCCGTTTAGTTACTCGTTACAAAAAAAACCTCTACTGACTGAAGGAAGTCAGGATGTGCCTGGGCTTGTTCACTACTTGCGCATGACAATCAGCCTACACCTGCTGGTTTCATGCAGCTCGTTTAATCAATCAACATCCCTGATGGAAGAGGAGACAGCATCCACGTCGGCTACAAATGAAGGGGGACCTGACGATGAGCATCCCTGGCCGTACTTAAACACAATGTTCTCTTACGCTGATATGAAGGATTCGTCCTATCGAATGAAGTGCCTCTTGTGCCTTCCAAGAAACGTGGAAATCCTATCTTACAGAAACTCCCCGTCCAACCTCAAGAAACACATCGAGGTAAGTTCTAGATTAATGAAATTGTTAGCGTCTTTATTCCAATTTCAGTAACCATAGCATGGACATTCTAGACACTGTTGTGAAACCTTGAGCATAACATGTAGAAATTAACTTTGTGTGACATTGTTTAGGTTACACAAAGCGTATTTGACGATGTTGGAGCTAACAGGCTATCTAGCTTTTTCGGCTCAAGGGAAGGCATAGCTGTAGGCTATTCAGATATAAATTCAGACTGTCTTTGCTTGACTTTTACTTGTACTTTTAATTACATTACTTGAGTACATTTATTTTTACATTACTTGTCATACTTAAGTACAAGAAGTTCCAGATACTTTAAGACTTTTACTCAAGTAACATTTCAGTCAGTGACTTCAACTTTTACCAAAGTCATTTTTGGGAGGGGTACCTATACTTTTACTTGAGTTTGATTTTCCAGTACTTTATACAACACTGGTAATCTGACTACTGGTTTTGAAATAGTAGTTGCGTTACACTACTCGTTATTGAAAAAAGTAGTCCGACTACAGTAACGTGTTACTAAGTAACGCGTTACCGGCATCACAGGGTGCGAGGCACCCATAATGTTTCTACTGATTCTTATTATTATGATTATAAAATATTCTTCCGCCTCTGGGAGTCTATGGCAACCCTAGGACAGTCTGCTAAAAAGTTGTGAAATTTTGCATGCACATTCCAGCCAGTCTCCTCATTACCCACAGCAATTTATAGGCCCCCACCCCCAACCGTCTAGTGCCACCAGCAGGTCAAAGTTGCAGAAATTTTCAGGTACATTTCTGCGTTGCTAGGCAACGCCCTGCTCTTAATTGATTCGGCTAGATCAAAGATCTTTGATCATTGATCTAGCCGAAGTGAGCTCATATCTCGGGAACCCTTCATAGGATTATTTTCAAACTTTTCACAGATGTTCGCGTCCTTCCCAGGTCACTGCTTGGCCCCACATTGCTGCTTGCAGCTATATTTAATACTTAAGTTTTTTTAAATGTGATTTTTACTGTCTTAAAGGTGCACTGTGTAAATTTTCTGGTGAAGGGTCCATCCAATGCTTTTCTCCATGAAGATGTTAGTGAGTTGTCTTTAAAGGGATATGCCACCCCCAGGTCAAATTTGGGCATCTCCCCACAGTCCAGAGACTAAAATAAGTGGTGGAAAGCGTTTTCCTGCTCACCCAGCCATTGTCCGAGTCTGTCGCCACTGACCGCCGCGGTATCTGGTGCTCCTCCGCCTTAGACTGGAGTCTAACGTCGCCAGAGAAAGATTTCGGCCAAAAGGAATTAATTTGCTCGATGCGTTTCCCAATTACTTTGTGTGTAGTGCGCATTCATATCGAGTGCAAATAAATGTGCAAATCAACACGGAGAGCTTGCCTTGGTCATTTTGGGTGGGAACTATTTTCCAGTGCGGAAGAATACAGCCGTATCACGCACCACGTTGTGCAACAGGGGAACTCCCTTCCCGGTGCGTAACAGGGATTCCCCTGGTAGCGTGCTGCGTGATACGGCTGTATTCTTACGCACTGGAAAATAGTTCCCACCCAAAATGACCAAGTCAAGCTCTCCGTGTTGATTTGCACATTTATTTGCACTCGATATGAATGCGCACTACACACAAAGTAATTGGGAAACGCATCGAGCAAATTAATTCCTTTTGGCCGAAATCTTTCTCTGGCTACGTTAGACTCCATACTAAGGCGGAGGAGCACCAGATACCGCGGCGGTCAGTGGCGACAGACTCGGACAATGGCTGGGTGAGCAGGAAAACGCTTTCCACCACTTATTTTAGTCTCTGGACTGTGGGGAGATGCCCAAATTTGACCTGGGGGTGGCATATCCCTTTAATGTTGTGCATTAAACCATTCTATTTTCATGCAGACCAAATCAGGCTTAAAGTTCAAAGTCAGCTTTATTGTCAAAACCATATGTACAGGTTGCACACAGGATTTGAAATTGCAGCGACCTGTGTGACTGTGTGCAGGTCAGTTATAGGTCACATCTGTGGAGAAGCAACCCTGCTCACAGTCAGAATACCTTTATTTCTAGGTATTTTTGAGCAATAGAAACACCTGTAATTTAATACATTTAAGGTAGCAGTGTTTATGGTTATTCTGTGAAACTTTCCAAGCAGAGCAATGGCATATCTATAGAAACAAAAAGGTAACAGACCTTCAACCAAAAAGTTAAATAGTGTGCCTTTAAAGGTGTTAAAAAACTGAATTTAACGTTTCACCTCCTGATTCTGATGACAATAAAACACGTTATAATTAAATGCAGGTCTCATTTTGACATCAAGTGATGCTTTTACAATAAAAGTACAATAAATGTACTTGGGCAAGACAAATTTTGCTCAACTACATATAAACAGCTGTTTTCAAGGATTGGAAAAATAGACAGTGACAAATGGATCTTTCAATCGATTTTGCACTAGACTTGAGTTCACACAAAAAGAATGGATATATTTTCCAAATCCAAATATCAAAAATGTATAAACTGAAAAGCGTCATGATTAGGTCTATGATGTCACCACACAAAAATGGTCATTTTGATTTCCTACCCTCATTTACATCATATATAGGCCTCAGAAAAAGTACAGATAGAGGAACAAAAATACTCACAGATTTTGAAATATAATAAAAATAAAGTAATCGGGTCATAAACTATGATAAAAATACTTCTACTTTTCAGTCCTGATAAAAAAAATGTAAAGTAGAAAATACAGATATCAAAAGTACAGTACTTTTACTTTGTTACGTTCTACATATGGTTCTGAAACCCATAATGTGTGGATCTGTGGATTTCATACTTCAGGGCAAGAGCCATTTTTGCCTTTCGTTAGCATGTTTTTTTTGTTTTGTTTTTTGTTTTGTCCCCCACAAGGATAGTCCAAAAGGAAAGTCCATAGTGGTTGATTATTTCTATTATTGACCATCTGAAACCCTGTAATTATGTCTTTTACTAAACAACTCTTAGTGTTTTTGGTGAATTAGATTAGTGACAAATGTGTCTCCACACTCAAATGAGCTCAAAGCGTCAGCAGCAGAAGCACATGTGACCCAGGCCTCATCTTTTTTTATTTGTGCAGGTGAAAGTGCCAATGCAGCTCCTGCTCAGAGATGTGTTCACACATACACAAGGATAAAGAGTCTGGTGACCTCCCGTGAACCCATTGAATACACACCGCGGGGGTTGTTTTGCTGACAATAACAATTCAGGAAGTGGCATCGCATTGTGCAATTTGATGTGTCTTGAAACACGATAGGATTTGGCTCTGACACAGAATCTCCCAAGGAAAGTTGGGGAATGACAATCACAAGCTCAAGGCAAACATAGCCACAGGGTTATTACAAAGTATTGTTATATTTGATATGGACAGCAAAAAGATAATACTTTGCGAACCAGCAAATCTGAGAACCACTTAACATGATGTCAATCTGATTTATAAATGTACCAGAAGTATTATCACACTTGTAAAGGTAAAACAGGGATATGAATAAATGCAGAGGCTTGTTGCTGGGCATCTGATAAAAAAATAAAAAATAAAATAAAAATAAAAATAGAAAGGTGAATAAATAAGTCAATCAGAACTTAACAGAACAATAAAGTTTGTCTAAGTCTAAGTAGGGTATATAGGAAAATGATGCAATATATTATTCTATTGTAAACCTGGGAGAGGAAAGTATTTTCAGCTGTGGAGAGAAGGACCTATTAAAAAATATGCAGGATTACTGACACAAAACACAACTTCAGGTATGTTTTAATGAGGATATCTTGGGATAATGTTATAATATTATAGCAGAATATATAAGCCCCTAAAACTAAGGTACACTATTGTTAAAATTAATTTGCTAATTTTGTGCTGCATTGAGTAATTTGTAAAATCAGTACTTTTACTTCTGCCTACATTTAATAGTAAAGTGTGTAGAATCCCTCAGTCGTTCAGGTAGAATCCAAGGAAAAATTCAATTTGTCAACTGGACAATTTGTCCAGTTGACAAATTGAATTTCTCCTTTTGCATTTAATAGTAAAGTATTTTATTTATTGCAAACCTGGAAGTAAGAGCTCTAAGATTGACTGCCCTTTGGCTATCTGCCACTGGTAAGCTTAAAACACAATTCTAAAATGGTGTACCTCCTCAAAATATGGCTCGAAATGGATTGTGAATTCTAGTTTTTGATAGATTTAAATACACACGTCCTCCTTTCGTTCTTGGAAAATCTCATAATAAACCTTTAAAACTTGATCCCCACCACCCACCTTTCTTCTTGTTGTGTTGTAGTAGGTTAACTGTTGCACTGTGATGTTACTGACTGGCTGTTGTATTTTTCTCCTTCACTGTGTCGTATATTCTCGTCCCATCCCTCAACTTGCTGTGCCATCTCCTCTGTGGATTGGACTGAAGAGGGGCGCCCCTTCACCTATTGTTGCAAAAGCACCACTTAGACAGCAGAAAGAGACCTTGATGAAAACCTTTGTTCAACCACTTCCAGGAACTCTTTCTGATGTTAACTTGCCAAAGCTAACAGGAAGAGCCTGAAGTGCTTTTGAAGACCTTAGCCACAAGAAATAATTGGTGTAAGTATTTCCTGGAACAGTACACAATGATGTTAGATGTATCGATTGTGTCACTTTAAAGGTGAACTCTGTAACGGTTTGGTCGGGGGTCCGTCACCTGCTTGTTTCTATGGATATGGCCTAATTTGGGGCTAACGATGGGAGACTACAGATTTAATATGATTCACTCAAACTGACAAAAATCTGTGCGTGCACATGGTAGGATCGGATTAGGATTGGATTGGATTTCTCTCGTTACTCAGCGGGTGGTCTGTTGTCCAATCCGGGTGCACATAAAGCTCGTGCAATCGGATTCAGGTCAGCGACCTGGCCGGCTCCGCAACGCTATGTGGCGCTGTAGTCCAACTACTTCCGAGTGCTGACTACTCAATATAAAAACACAACACAACTATCTGTGCGAGGAGTTTGACAGAGCAGCATTGGCGTACGTGTTGTGCATTCTGCAGAATTTGGTTGTTCGTATGAACGAAAAAACAATGCGTTTTTGGTTTCGTTAATACGACATGAACTGTGTCGTCGGCGTTTGATATACAAGCAATCGATGACAACGAAAATTACGAGGATTGGGACCGTAATTGTTTTAATCATGTTCTGCCTTTTTGTTTTTTGTTGCTTGCATCTTTTGTGCCACAAATAAAGGCATTCAATTTGTAGCTATGGGTTTATCGTTCATTTATGTAAGGTCTGGGGTAGTGAAATTACACAACCACACTTTCATTTTGTATGTCTTTGTAATGTCTCTTCCACTCTCTGTGTGGGTGGACTCTTTGGTCCTGTCTGAGTGAACAACTTAAGTAAATTTCCACACTGACTTTTAATATTTACTAGTTATACAACAGTTAAAAAAAAACACACACACACTCTCTTCTGATACTATAAGGTCACAAAAGATAACTCAAAATGTTTGTAAAAGTGCCCTGTGCGTTATTTCAAAAGTTCAAAGCTCCATGCACAGCTTCCAGGTGCTGGTAACAACACGAACATTGAATAATTCCAGCAAACAACGCGTTTCGATTTTACCTGGCGAAACGCGTTGTTCGCTCTAAGCCCAATAAAGGAATAAGAGTAAAGTCAAGCGAGTCAAACTTCTTCTTTTCTGGAATTGCCCTGTGCGTTATGTTCATAGTCCAGAAATGGTGGAAGATGGGGCTTGTTGGTGCTGAGAAGGAACGCTGTCCTGAGCCATCTGGTTGTGGGGTGGAGGACAGCTGTCTGAAGAGCTCTTCCAGTATTTTGTAATGCGGGCAAGTTGTACGGTCTTGACCGCTCTTCACGTTGTTCTTCTTGGCTGTGGCATACGCTGCCCTGGCGTTTTTCCATTTGATTTTGATTTGCTCAGGCGTCCGAACAAACCCTGCCTGCTCCATCTTCAACGCTATCTTCTGATAAAGACTAGTGTTTCTTGTCCGCCATCCGTCCATAAATTTTAAAATGTTTAGCTCGTGCATCTGGTGCAACATGAACTCCGTTTCTTCATCTGTCCAGTAGTGCAAGCTTGTTGCTTTCTTCGCTGCCATGTTTTCATCTGAAAGTCCGGCAACAACAATCGCTACTTATGACGCAGTTGGCACCCCCCTACCACTCTTACCACTTTCGGGTGAAATTCCTGAAATTCGTGGCGCGCACATGTGCAGTACGCCAATCCGATCCGAAATCGGGCACATGGCGACGCCAAGTGGATTGCTATCTGCAGGGCTCTCAAGTCCCACGCTTTGAGAGTGTGACACACGCAATTCGACTCACACATGGTATTTCTCACGCTGAAATGTAGTTACGCAATTCAAGTGCAGCGTACAGCGCTTCTGTGCCCAGAAAATCGGTTAGTTAATGCAGGCACCACAAGTCACTCAAGTTTGCAAGTCACTCGCCCCCCCCCCCCCCCCCTCCCCCAGTCCCCCTAGCATTTTAGTTTCGAGTCATTTCGAGTCCCCTTTACAAAGAAATAAAATTTCTACAAATCATATAATGTCTGCAAGATCTGCCTTGGATGCGGTCGAATGAAAGCAACGTAGATCTACTGTGATTGGATGTTGTGCAAGCCGCGCGCACATGCTCTTTGCATACATTTTCGCAGATTCACAAGTACAACAAGTGCGGTCCTTATCAACATACTTTTAGAGTTTTTTTTTTTTCATTGGACGTAGCAAGTCATCACAAGTCAAAAGGCCTAAGTCCAAGTGAAGTCACGAGTTAATGATATTGAAGTCCAAGTCGAGTTGCAAGTGTTTGTACATTTTGTCGAGTCGAGTCTAAAGTTATCAAATTCATAACTCGAGTCTGACTCGAGTCGAAGTCACATAACTCGAGTCCACACCTCTGGTTAGAGCTGCATAATTTCCTCTTTCAGGTTTGCGGCTAAAACGTAGACTTCAGTAATCAGGTCTTAATTAATGTAATAACTCATCTTTACATATCAGGTGCCATGGTGATCCCACCTGTGTTCTTGCCTTTTGGGTGTGTCCATGTCATGAAATGTCCTTGATCTACAACAAACTTCAGGTAAAACGGACTACTGTGGTGGTGAACGGGTAAAATAAAGTACTACAATGGAACTGCTGTGAACTATTTCAAAGCTACATTATTTAAAGAATAAATCCTTTCCTGTGAATCATTTAAACCTTACCTCTGTCTATACTCAACAGTGGACTTGAGTGCCTCAGTTAAGGACCTGAGCCTATCTCAGGTGGTATTGTTTGGCAATTATATTTTGTTACAGTTGAGATTAAAATGGGTACCCTATATGGATATGTCACTGCTCTGTCTGGAATGTTCCACAGTATGACATTAAACAGCTTACATTAATTCACCAAAGTTGGTTTTATAGCTCAAAAATACCCAGACACCAGACAAGACCTGTAACTTGGTCTGGTCTGCACGAACTTAGAATTAGACTTAGACAAACTGTATTGATCCACAAGGAAAATGGTTTGGACACAGTAGCTCAGACATCACAATATATTATAATAACAAAAAGCAACAATATATAATATAAATGGAAATAAAAAAAAAAAAAATATATATATTTTTTAAAAATAAGGCATAATTATACAGTATATGTACAAGTAAAACTAAAATATAGAAATAAAATAATACAAATATAGAAAGGTTTAATACCGTACTGTTAAACATTCCAGACAAAGCAATAACATTTCCATGGAGAAAAGCATTTGACAGACCAGAAAAGTTACACAATGCAACTTTAAACCTTGATATAGCAGACAATGGGCTCTATTCACACTTACGTCACAAAAGCAGAAGACATTTGGAAACATGCGGATGATGACTTCCTGGGTGGTAGCAACTCTGGGAAAACTGGGAAAATGGCCTGGTTTTCTTCTTTGTATTCTTACCTTTTTCCTTTTGTAAATTGCCTATTATTTTGTGTATTATAGTTTGCCTAAAAAAAAAAGTAAGTAAGTAAAGTTTTGTAATGTTTGGCAGATCAGCTGTTACAACCAGCTGCCACGTCCTCCATGGAAAGCTTTAAATAAGGTTGTGAAGACCGCTGTTGCTGAATCCATGGCTTTATCATATATGCCTAGTGTGGGAAGTCATCATCCGCATGTTTCCAAATGTTTTCTGGTAAGTATGAATAGAGCCTATTACATAAAAATGCACTGTGTTTTTGTCTAATCAGCAGAAAACTGACTTGGATGCTTGTGTTTGCAAATTGGAGCTTGCTCTGTTCTCCCAGCACTTATTACACATCTTGATAGCATCTTTAATTCTGCTGTCTTTAAACCAGGTGGATGCTTGGGTCATTAAAACTCAATTCTCAGTCTTAATTACTTGATAAGACATCTGTGGGGTGAGACAGACAGAGAGGCTTTAAAAGGGATTTCTTCTAACAATAGACATGTCATTTTATAGGTAATTTCATTTCACCTGCTAGGTAAAGATTTCAGGGTTGCTAATGCATCCAGAATGCTACTGCTTGGGTCCTGAATATAGATAAAATAGAATTTAAAGCAGTATATTGTGATTATTATACAGTGTAGGAAATATGTGGCGGAAATATTTGATCCCTTGCTGATTTTGTTGGTTTGCCGAAAATGTTAATGGTAGGCCTACATTTATTTTAACATTGAGAGATAGTATATTAAAAAGAAAATCCAGAAAATCACATTATAGAAAATATATTAATTGATTTGCATTTCACTTTGTGAAATAAGTGTTTGCTCCCTGTGGTCAGATGAGACCAAAATCAAGCTCTTTGGCATTAACTCAACTCGCTGTTGAAGAGAAATGCTTCCCATGATCCCAAGAACACCATCCCCACCATCCAGCTTGGAGGTGGAAACTTTGGGGGAGTTTTTCTGCTAAGGGCACAAGACGACTTCACCGCGTCAACTTGAGGATGGACAAAGCAATGTACCGTTAAAATCCTGAGTGACAACCTCCTTCCCTCCACCAGGAAATTGAAAATGGCTCTTGGATGGGTCTTCCAACACGACAATGACCCAAAACATACAGCCAAGGCAATGAAGGAGTGCCTGAAGAAGAAGCACATTAAGGTCATGGAGTGGCCCAGCCAGTCTCCAGACCTTAACCCTGTAGAAAACCTGTGGATGGAGCTGAAGCTCCAAGTTGCCAAGCAATAGCAAAGAAACCTTAATGATTTAGAGATGATCTGCAAAGAAGAGTTGACCAAATTTTCCTTCTGATATGTGTGCAAACCTGGTCATCAATTACAAAAAAGTCTGACCTCTGTGCTTGCAGGTTTTGTCACAAAGTATAAATCTTTTTTGGCTGGAAGGTTCATATACTTTTTTCATTCAATGAAATGCAAATCATTTTATATACAGTGGTACCTCACCTTACGAAATTAATTCGTTCCAGAAGTGGTTTCGTAACGTGAATTTTTCGTAAGTTGAGTAGCTATTTCAATGGAAAAAGCCTGATTTGTTCCAAAGCCCCGTTCCAAGTTTTTTTTTTTATAGTGTAACTTTTTTTATAGTGTAACATTTTTTTATAGTGTAACACTGTGTTCTGCGTCCTGAGACTGTCGACCCAGGACTAAACGTGGACTATACCAGGTCTAGACCAGGTCTAAACCTGGACTGGACCAGGACTAAACCTGGACTAAACCAGGACTGGACCAGGTCTAGACCTGGACTAAACCAGAACTAGACCAGGTGGATTAAAGCGCCGCGTGCGGGTCTATTTCCTGGTTTCGTGCTAGCTCTGCTATTAGCAGCAGCACCAGTGTACCTCATGAGTCACGGCTGAGGCGAGCAGTGACTGTGGGGGGAAGGGGGAGGGCGGAGAAGTGTGCGCGCGGACACGTGTGATAGCGCAGCATGACCCGGCGCGGGGCTGCGAGCACGAGACCCGTGCTCAAACCGTGACCTGTTCTAGAGGAGGCACAGTTTGAGCACGGGTCTCGTGCTCAAACTCTCGCGCCGGGTCATGCTGCGCTATCACACGTGTCCGCGCGCACACTTCTCCGCCCTCCCCTTTCCCCCACGCTTCACTATTAATACATTTTGTTGAAAATCTATGAAAGTTTGAGTGTTTAAATCCAGTCTGAGAAAAGCGTATAATGTGTGTGGCTGAGCGCGCATCTGAGCGCGCATTATTTGAATTTTTGAGATTTTGCGTTTCGTAACTTGAATTATCTTTCGTATCTAGACGTGAAGGCATTTCGTAACTTGGAATTTTCGTTTGTTGGGTCTTTCGTAAGGTGAGGTACCACTGTATTTTCTATTATGTGATTTTCTGGATTTTCTTTTTGATATTCTATCTCTCGATGTTAAAATAAACCTGCCATTAAAATGATAGACTGTTTATACACAGTCAGCAAGGGATCAAATACTTATTTCCTCCACTGTATTTAATTTAAGTGCTATTCTTATTCTGTAAATAGCTCTGAATTACTTTCTAGATGTTGTTGGACCTCTTGAAAAACACATGGAGTGTCTCAAGGGCAGTGGTGAAAGTAAAGAGGTGCGCACCGGAACGGCGCACCGGTATAAAATTCACAGCCGGTACGCAGCACCGCTAAGAGAATATGGTTAATGGTGGCCAAAACCCACATTTGAAAAAAAAAAGTAAGGTGCGCCATTCGAGAATAACTGAAAGCTACCAGCTGGTTAGCACAATTGGTTACTGGCTGGTTAGCTCAACTGGTAAGTCATAGATTTTCCCCCCTGGGGGTTGTGAGTTTGAATCCCCCCCGGCAAGAGAGGGTTTATGCTGAGTCAGCACTGTAGTTATATTTTAAGGTGTAAAACTTTTTTTTTTTTTTTTTTAACGGTAAATTATAGCACTTGTAAGAAATGAAAACTACTTTCACCACTGCTCAAGGGGCTACTTGAATAAATAAACAAAATAAATGAAGTACACTATAGTGGGGCTCATACTTTGTACACCAAGTGGAAGATCATACTTGGCTTTCTGAGTATGACCAGATTTAGAACCAAACTATATCAAGCCTAAATTAGGGCTAACAGTGAGAGACTTATCTAAAATGAGCACTTGTTATAATGCTGTTACCTCCTCAAAACATATCTGGAGTTGTGTTTTGTTTTATTCACACATGTTGAGTAATCCTTCATTATTGTTCTGTCTACATCTCCAAAGCTAAAATGCTCTGTTCCTCCTTGGATTGTCAAGTAGTGGTTGTTTACAAGTTCACAGCTCCTTGTAACTTTAGTTCAGTAGAAATTGGAAATGATTAAAATGATTCTAGTGAAGATGTATGGAATTTAAAAACACAGTGGAGCTCTTCCTGTATTACCACCTAATGACATCATGAGCTTGAACCGACAGTTTATATATCCCTAAATATGCAGGGTTTTTGATTAGGAAACAACATTATAACATAGATTTGAAAACCTTTAAACAAATGTACAAATCTGCATACCACTAGGTTTACGCTGTACATACAATTGTTCGTCAAAAGCGTAATTTTTATATTTGCTTGTTAGTTCTGCTATGATTCTTCAATGGGAGAGGTTTCAGACCCACTTGACTCTATGAGAGAGTGATTAGCTGTGTCTGACCAGTCCATTAGTCAGCCCTGTAAAGCCTTGGTAGCAGGTCTCAGTTGGATGCCCCTGCTGAGCTCGGGGGCTGGATAGATGCTCAAATCATGTTTAGATGCACTTGGCCGTTACACAATATATACAGTTACAGTTTTATTTCTGGAGATGAAGAGCTGTCTTTGTTGTAGGAGCAGATTGTAATAGGGCTTGTATCAGTTTTGACTCAGGTATGACCTCATTCTCCTGCAAAGAAACAGTAGTTTGTAGTTTTAGTATTTGAAGTACAATTGGTACAATTGGTTCCTGTAACTCGGGGATGAGAAGAGGTAGAGAAGAGGCCGAGTTCATATTCTGGTCTTTGATGGATGAAGGATGGAATGGAGCACAATGTACAGGGATAATGTTTATCAATTTTCAAAGTAACCTATGTCTACTGACTGTCCTGCTTGTATCAGTGAATATTGATACAAACGATAGCCCCATAAGTACAGAAATAGCAACCGGTCAAATACGTAATATGAGAATTAAAAGTCAAATTGTACTGTCTGAGCTGAGTTTTAGAATATATTATAAGAACTATTATATTGGTGTTTTGTTGTGTTTTGTTATTTTTTTCTTGCCTGTGTTTAATCTTCCTATTTAAAATGCTACAAATTCCACCTACAGTACTCGCTGAGAGAAAAAATCAAGTGTACCCTTTTTGTCCTACTATTGTACCCTCCCACATTGGTCTGCCCACATACACACACACACACACACACACACACATGCATGCCCACACACACACACACGCACACACACACACACACACAGAATAGAAACAAGTTCAGGTCAAAACGAGGCTATGGTGCAATCAGAGCCATCGCAGGGGGAGATTCAATTAAGTTCCTCTCTACAGGAGAAAGTGCCATCCATGCCATGTTGGCTTTCCATTATGTTGTCACTAACTATGAATCACAATGAAAACTGCTTTGCAACATCTTCGATTTTCCTGAAACGTTGAGTATAATTTATTTTTCCAACCCCGTGGCTACACTTTAATTATGTAAGCAATCGTTTGAATCATCTGCCCACCAAGGTACTATTTCATTTTTTAGCACGTAAAAATAAGAAAACATTCTCGGATGCAATTTTCCGAATTTCAAGCGTTTTGTCATATATTTCAAGTGTTTTTATTGCATTTACATATCAGAGAGTGTAACAAAAGTGTGAAAGTTCTTTTATTCACAAGATGATTTTTTTTACCCAGGAGTAGTGTACTTTCTCATCCCCAGTCACAATAGTGAAAAAGGTGTTTGCATTTGAAGATACAGCACTAACTGATATAAGAAAAGGGAGTGTATGTCCCAGAGGACCATCAGTCAGAAGGCTGTGGCTCTTAGGAGCTAAAATAGCAAAGGCAGAGAGCATAATTAGGCATTTTGAGTGCTTTACATAATACAATCCATCATAATGAAGGCCCAGTGGGACCTACAGTCTGTGTGGCTATTGTCAGTCTGCCGCAGGGAACGCATTCAGCTCAAGAGGAGGCTGCTGATGAGAGGAAGGATAAGGCAATGGCAGAGGCAAAAGCCATCCAAAGAAATGAAATAAAATCAAACTTTGAATTCAGTTAAATCAATCTGCATAATTGTCTTCACTGTGGATATTATTATTATTATTATTATTATTATTATTGACAAAAGGAGAAGTTCAATTTGTCAACTGGACAAAGTTTGTTTGGTTGAAAACGTTTCGCCGCTCATCCGAGAGAGAGTCAGCTCTAATAAGAATACTGGTAAGACACTTGCTTATATCTTGCTGCAGGGAGGAGCTAACTAGCTAACTACTTTCCGAACCTATCTCATTGGTTTCCGTCTTTTGTTTCTCTGGCGTCTAGATAACGATCCCTATTCATCCCTACGACCGTTTTTCCCACCTCTGGCCCTGCCCGGCTAGCCCTATTGTTACCCTGTTTGCTTGATCTAGGCTTAAGAATGGAATTGTAGATGGGATGCAAATTATGTCTGACTCCACCATTTCTGTTCAGAGAAGGATTCTCTTTTTTGACAAAAATAGCCTCTTTAACTCCCCTCTCAAACCAATTCTTTTCCCTGGCTAAGATCTGAACCTCACTGTCCTCAAATGAATGACCCGTGGCTTCTAGGTGAAGATATACGGCAGATGACGGTCCACTCTGGCACGCCCGTCTGTGTTGGTACATCCTCTTGTGAAGTGGCTGTTTGGTTTCTCCAATGTAGCGCTCACTGCAGTCTTCACTACACTGAATGGAGTAGACCACATTGCTTTGTTTGTGGCTCGGTGTTTTGTCCTTTGGGTGGACGAGTTTTTGTCTTAAAGTGTTTGTGGGTTTGAAATAAACTGGGATTTCATATTGTCTGAAAATCCTCTGTAGTTTTTCCGACACGCCGGCCAGGTACGGAATCGCTACCCCTTTCCTCCTGGGTTCAGATTCTCTATTATCTTGTTTCTTGCCCTTGTCTCTCTTGGTTTTGTTAACAGCCCATTTGGGGTAACTACAAACAGAGAGGGCTTCCTGCACATGTTGTTCTTCTTTCTCCTTACCCTCTGTGCTTGTGGGAACCACTTGGGCCCTGTGTTGTAATGTCCGAATAACCCCCAGTTTGTGCTGCAGTGGGTGGTGTGAATCAAAAAGCAGGTATTGGTCTGTGTGTGTGGGCTTCCTGAAGACTTCTACTTGGAGTCCCCGGTCTCCTCCTATCGTTACTGCACAATCTAAGAACGCCAATGTGTTATCCTTGGCATCTTCACGGGTGAATTTGATATTAGGATCTACAGAATTGATATGTGCAGTAAAAGGTTCCAAATCTTGAATTTTGATTTTTGTAAAATTATCATCAACATAACGAAACCAGTGTGTGGGAGGAGTGCCTGGATATGAAGCTAAGGCACTCTGTTCAAATTGTTCCATGTATAAATTAGCCATGATAGGGGAGACCGGTGAGCCCATCGCACAGCCGTGAATTTGCCTGTAGAAGTTCCCTCTGAACTGGAAATAGGTGGTATTTAGACAAATTTCCAGCAGTTGGCAGATTTGGTCAGGAGAAAGTTTGGTTCTCTCTTCTAGCTTGGAATCCTGCAGTAAACTCCTTCTCGCTGCTTCGACCGCTACAGCTGTGGGGATACAAGTGAAAAGAGAGGTTACATCAAAGGAAACCACTGTCTCATCCTGACCAAACTGGAGAAACTTAACTTTGTTTACGGCGAAACGTTTTCAACCAAACAAACTTTGTCCAGTTGACAAATTGAACTTCTCCTTTTATCATGGATTCTACCTGGACGACTGAGGGACTTTTCACGTATTATTATTATTATTATTATTATTATTATTATTAGAATTAGAACCATACGTACTAACCATAAGCAATCAGCTTATATCATAAATATGCCAGAGTTATCACACTAGCTACATTTAATTCATTCTCCTAAAACAAGTAAAGTATATTTACTTTGTATTTACTTTTCAATTTCACTTACTTCATTCTTTTTATTTTAACATTTTATTTCCATATCATTTGCACACTTGGGATCATATCAGTAAACATTTACAGGTGACCTCTTTTATAGCAAGTAGCAAATACCTATTTTGCACACAAAAAAGTACATTGTATCACAGATCCTCTTCCCAGCAGATCAGATCATCTGCATAACTTGACTAACCAATGCACCAGATCAATGAGGAACATTTAGATGGAGCCGAACCCCTCCCTTCCTGTCACTGCACATTAGCTGGTTAGAGAAACATGATCAATAGAAAGTGTGACATTACAAAATACATTACAAGGCTATGGTGGTGTCTCCTCCTCCCAGAGCCTCTCCCCTGTCTGTCAGTGGTGGATGAGTGCACCACTTGATGTTGACAGTGGATTGATACAGGCTCTTAATGAAAGATGTTTTATTAATGGCCCCATAATCAGATTACCTGCGGGCAGACAGCCTCCATCCATCTCTCCACTCGGAGGTCTGACGTCGAATAACACATCTGGAACACTGTTTCAGCCCCGACAGGTACAGAGCAGGAGAGCTGGTGTGCAGACTGAGAAGGGCTGCCTGCACTGTTCGTGACTTATAAAAACAGGTCTAATTCTGTGGTAGTAAAAGTATGGAGCTTTGGAGCAGAGTTCAAACTTTGGATGAATAGACTGGATCATTTTCTGTGCTAAATGGTAATAAATGAATAAACTGAAGCTAAGCAAGGCCAGGTCTGGACAAACTTGGATGGGAGACTGCTGGTCAGTAACACCAGTAGTGGCTCTATAGACATTTTGACATGTGCTTTTTCCCACCTTCAAGGCCATCAGAGTACTTTAGTGTAATGAACCATTCACACACACACACACACACGCGCGCGCACACACACACGCACACACACACACACACACACACATGCACACACATTCATACACTAGTGTACACAGAGAGCTACTGTCGCCACCAGTACCTGCTGACCACCATGGTTATTATATTGTTTATGTCGAGATTGATTAATATGATTTATTTTTTTTAATACCTATTACCCAGCCCTAGTTTACAGATTAAAGATCTTATATTACCCAAAAACTGATGTGGTGAGCTTTTAACCATGTTAGAATGTTGTTACCCCCTCAAAACATCTAGATTTGTGTTTTGTTTCATTCACACATTTGAGTTTGACTTTATTATTAGTCTACGTCTATTATTGTCTACATCTAAAATACCCTGTTCCACGCTGTGATGTCATAAAGTGGTAGCTTTCAATTAAACAGCTACATTTTGTCTTTTGTTTAGTAGACAATGGAAATTCTATAGCTAAAATTTTACAAATGATTCTTGAGAAGGTGCATGGAGTTTAAAAACACAGTAGAGCGCTTCCTGTATTACCACACGACATCACAAAGAGGAACAGATTGTTTTCAGTTTAAGAGGAGAACTCAGCCTAAATACTGTATGTAGGATTTATTTTTTAAATATGTGTGAATGAAACAAAAACACATCTCCGGGTATATTTGTGATGAAACATTACAGATCAGAAAATAACGTAATACAGGGCCTTTAAACAATATTGACATATACACTTTCTAACTCTGAAGTCCACCTCCTATATGTCTGCAGACAGTATAGCGCTTATTACAGTATATAGTGCCACTTCAGTTAGCATCTATGGCACCTGTGAAGCCTACATCGGAGATGAACTTTGAGCTGTGATTTATCGACTGGTGTGATGTTGTGATGTGTCAGAACGTACCACCCAGCTTCACACTGATAATTTCTCCCTTAGTGCTAACACAACCAGCCCTTCGCATGATAAATCTACCTATTAATGCCAGAATACAGGTAGAGAGCCGCTAAAGACTCTCTCAAAGTGCTATTAATCAACCTGACATTAAACTTACTCCCTGCACCACTTTCTCCACATATGGCAAAGAGCACGGCTAGGGAAGTGTGAAAATATGCAGAATATGAGAGCTTCCAAAATCTAAATCTTATGAAAGCTCCATCCAGAATAATACACCAATCACAATATGCGGAGAAGAATAGCGTGCCTGTCATATTAGCTTTGTGTAGATTTGCAAAGCAGCTTTCGTCTGTCGCTAAAGCAAACAAACAAAGGTGTGCTGTTTTTCAAAAGACTTAAAAAGACCAAATGTTCTCTTTAGTCATTCTGAAGGGCTGCTGGCGAAAACTGTCGAGATGAAATCATTCTTTGAGCAATATATTTAAACGCACTTTCAAATTAAAGCATGCCAATTTCCACCGTAAGATATCAGGCTCAGGCTCATCGTGGGTTTACTTGTCTTTTTGTTTATTCTGACTTGTGTATTGTTGGTGGTGTTTTAATGTTGGGAGGTTGAACATGTAACAATAGTTGCATCTGAAAACATCACACTATAAAATAAAAAGATCAAAGTTATAATAGCGTGCACAAAAAAAGAAAAAAAATCAGACAGTTATTTGTTTACATTTATTGGTGTCAATTCAGGATAGGGACATAATGATAGCTGAGATGTCATGATGCCATATTGCCAAAATAATTTGTAATGAATTACAAGTGCTGCAATAGCTATAAAAAGACTACAGACTACACAAAAGGTAAATGTTGTTAAGCACTTTTAGATCTGAATTTTTTTGGAGTATGACAGTTGACATATTCACAATTTTGTTAGCCTCCCCAAAATATAACAATATATGTTGGACAGTGAAATGCATATTGTGAAAACATGAGATTTGGGCATACTAATTCTAGCAAATCTGCATCGGCCATGAGTCCAAAGATGATCAAAGTCCAATCCATAGCATGGTTATTGGCAAGTTTGTGCTGTTGTCTTTATCCACTTGATTAGAGTCAGAATACAAAGCCAACCTTTCTCTTGGACTTGCTTTCTGTAATACTTAAATTAACAATAGAATGTCTGTGATTCATGGCAATATACATTTGGGTAAACTTAAAGATGTACTGCGGGACTTTTTTGAAACACCCTCTGCTTCTCCATGGAGATGTTACTGATTTGGAGACAATAATTTTTTACCTCATTAAAGATCCCATGACATGGTACTTCTTGATGCTTTTATATGGCTCCTTAATGGTTCCCTAATACTGTAAATGAATCCTTCTTCAAAATCAACACTCAGTGCATGGGAAACAGAGATAAGCTGAGAAATAAACATTTTTCTCACTCTGAACACTCTATAATGGGCGTTGTTGCTTGAATGGTCCAGAGGCTCAGATAAAGGACTTCCAAGCCTAGAAGAGGGTGGGGGCGTGCCTCCAGGCAAATAAAAAAACGCATTTCGCATTGCCTAGCACATTCGCAGTCCAAACTCTCTGGGCGTGATTTACAGAGACGCTGAGTTCAGACAGACGGGGGTGGAACTGCATTTGCATTTCTTTTTTCGATCTGACGTCAATAAATCCCTCCTGTTGTCCTCGGGTCAAAATGACCGGCCACTGTGTTAAAAAAACCCAAAAAATCACCTTAACGATAATTTTTGAACTTGAAATTTTATGACTTTTCCTAGATTGATCCAAACTTTAGAAAAAGTGAATTGTTGCCTTTATTCACATTATCATGCATGCTGTACAAAAAAAGGTACAAAGGTTGTCTTCGGGTCAAAATGACCGAACAGTGAAATTCAATTAAAATCACGGTCACAGAGTTATTTACAAACCACAGAATGTGAGAATGTTTTAGATCTGTCTCAGATCAATTAGTAGCAGATGTAAACAATCAGTAGCAGATGTAAATAAGACAAGACAACACAGGTGGCCTTCTCGTGGACAGTGCCTTTGATCTGTGGATTTCCAGAAGTTATAAAGGTGCTGCAGATGACATTACCCCGTATTCTCTCTGTGCTGAAGCCATGAGTGTGCGTTATAACGATGCAATCCAACTCATGGGTGGCTTGTGATGCCAAATCACGCTTGGAAGATCCAAGTCTACACCGGGAAGCCGACCACTGGAGGCCCAGAGAAGAACCAGGGGATGCGAGTTGTGCTTGATGTGACAGAGGGACTGAGGGGGTCACAATGTGACATGTGACAATTTCTTCACCTCTTATGAACTCGGACAGCAGCTCCTGAAGAGGAACATCACCATGGTTGGCACAGTTCGAAAGAACAAGCCTGAGGTCCCACCTGCACTGCTTGCAACAAAGGAGAGAGAGGTCTTCTCATCAGAGTTTGCCTTCACGCCCACCACCAGCCTAGTTTCCAACATCCCAAAGAAAAATAAGAATGTAGTACTTATGAGCACGCTGCACACAGACACTAGCATTAGCGATCGTGAGGACAGGAAGCCATCCATCATCCTAGACTACAACTGTAACAAAGGAGGCGTGGACAACCTAGATAAGGTGATAAGGTGAACATACAGCTGCAGAAGGATGACTGCCCGCTGGCCCCTGGTTATCTTCCACAACATCATTGATATTTCCTTCTACAATGCTTTTGTGATTTGGAGAGAGATCAGCCCAACCTGGATGCCTCGTAAGCAGAATAAGAGGAGGGTGTTCCTGGAGCAGCAAGGAAAGACACTTGTAACTCCACTCATTGAAAGAAGGAAGCATGTCCCCCGCACAGAAGCCTCTGCAGCAGTTGTCAAAGCTATACAGAGTGCAGGAACTCCTGATCAACCTGAGGATCCAGCTGCCACTGCCGCTGCCCCAGCTGGGGCAAGTAAGAGGAAGAGATGTCTGTTCTGCCTGCCAAAGAAGGACCGTAAAACACACTGTACTGTGTATACTGTGTGCTGTAGGTGTAAGAAATATATCTGCAAGAGCTGTACATTTGCATACTGCCCTACATGTGCTAATTAGATCAAAGATCAAGTCAGCTTTATTGTCAATTCTGCCATATGTGTTCAACATACAGTGAATTGAAATTTCGTTTCTCTCTGGCCAGGTAGTGCAAAAAAAGTGCAAACATTTAGTTGAATGAGTTATATTGTTTTATGGATTGTATATTTTTCTTACATTGTTCAGTAAAAAAAAAAAAATTGAAGAATCTGACTCATTGGGATGAATAAAAATGCATTCAAAATTCCTTTTTGCACTTTTCTTTTGTTTCTAAAGCTATAGAAATGCAGGTGAAAAGGGAAAACTGAAGTATTCACACATTGTGTGGTGAATGTTTCTTCAAGCAAAATACAATTTGGTGTTTAAAATTCAATTAAACTGCTTATATTTGGGATTTAGTGAAGACGGGTCATTTTGACCGGGAGGTCACGGGGTGTATACAGAATATGAGGACAACAGGAGGGATAAGGTGCCTTGTTCAAACCCGCTCGTTTGAGCTCCGATTTTTTGTAACGCAGAAAAGGATCGCAAATGCTCAGTTTAGACATTTCGCAACTTTTAACCATGGGGGGGGGGGGGCTAAACAGGGTAGGGGAGCTCACATTAACGTTCAAAAACCTCAGAAAGTGAAAATTTCATGCCATGGGACCTTTAAGAAAAATTATGCAGTACAACTTTATTCAAAACTAAATCAATGGTAAGGTAATATTGTATTGATACTTTGCAGCAGATGCCATCAACATTCCCTGTGGTGGTCAAGATGCTTTGTTCTGAAGCCCTGTTACTCAAGTAAGACTTTAATCTGAGGTTTATTTCAAAACAATCTAACCATAAAGAACTGACTTATATACTGAACTATAACAGAACTACAACTTAGGCCAGGTGAACTTGAGAAAACAGAAACTTTTTTTTGTTTTGTTTTGTTTGTTTGTTTTTTTATTTGTGATTTTCGTTTTTTTGCAGAATGTGCTAGTTGAGATCATGAAGAACCCACTCCATGTTTCAGATAACAGTATTGGTTGCTTTAAAAGCATACATTTTGTCTTTGAAATTAGCTAGTTTTTCGGAAAGAATCGGGGCATGTGTAAATTACCATAATTACCATACTGGCGCAACTGGCCAATCACGTGACGATTAGCACTCTTTTATTTTCTTTTTCCACCAATCAGCTGTGAGCTAACCTCATAACTATTTACACTGTGAATCAATAGCTTTGACTGTAAATGCTACATAAGAAGGAAGAAGAACTCTCTCTTCAGGAAACATTCAGCCAGAATATGCCAGGATATGCGAATAATTGGACAATGAGGCAAACAGTAGTTACATCGGAGGTGACCATGTCCTGTAGAAAGCCCCTGACAAAAACGTAAGTGTACCCGATTATGTTTACCCGAGCACATTTCTCTTTCTTATGGGGTGAGTATAGTGCCTCTAAACTTTGACACAACATACCTTACGGCATGTTTAAATACTAATTCAGTTTTCGTGTGGCCATATTATTTCTGCATCAAAGGGAGGTATTTAGCTGAAAGCAGGGGGCTTGTTTAATTGTCATTAGCATCATATTACTAGCCAAACCACCCATTACAGCTACTTTTGATTTGTGATGGGCGATTAATGTGAATAATGCTTGAATTGCTAGACTAGTGCGTGAAGTGCTAGTGATTAAGTAATGATTGCAGATGCTGCAGTACTTGTTGCTAAATCATTAGCATCACTGTCAATATTTTTTTCATAGCGTGTGTGTGAGAGTGAGTGTGTGTGTGTCCAGAGTGTGTCTGTGTGTGTAGTGTCCTATACTATATTTACCCATATACTGCTATTTTTTTAATGTATTTTTTACTTTTATCTTTATTCTTTCTCTCCTTTTCATTTTACATTGTATAATACATTTCATATTGTATTGTATTAAATTGACAGTACAGGTGACTTTGACTTAACATACTTGAGTTATTATCCTGTGTATTATTAAATTATTGAATGTACAAATTTACTTTTTGTTATAAAAGCATTTCCATTTTAACAAAGTACCTTCTAATTCTGACCTGCCCTGAAGGCTAACACCACAGTGGTAGAGGACTGCAGGGGGATGACTTAACTTAGGTCGTTTTCACACCTGCCTTGTTTGGTTCGTTTAAAACGAACCAGAGTTCGTTTGCTCCTTTGATTCGGACCTTTTGGGCTGGTGTGAATAAAAACCAAAAGTCCGGAGCAAACAAGCGGACCGAGACCACCTAAAAAGCTCGGTCTCGGTCTGGTTCCATACGAATCCTGGTGCGGTTCGTTTGAGGTGAGAATGCAGACCGGACTCGATCCGACACAAGTTGGCTTTTTGTACTTAACGAGCTCCCGTCGTATGTCGAGCATTATGGGAAACCGAGGCTGACGAAACTAAACTAAACGAAACTTATGAGGCTTACTTACGTTTTGCGTGAAGAGCAAGAGTCAGAACTTGATGCGCACATGAGTGCTGTCCTCCGTAGTCGTCTTGCCCTGTGTCTTCGTCATTTGGAAATTGATTGTAAAATAGTGTAAACCTCACGATGCTGCTCAAACATTTGTGCAAACTGTATAAACTGAGCAAACCATATCGCTAAGGCTAGATTGAAAACAGCACGTAACACCATTATTCTCCTCCTTCCGCGTTTGGACACCGACAGGGCTCATTCTGTCCAATGGCTGAGCGACCTCAGCACATGTGCTTTTGTTTATAGATGTTAGTTCGCTTGGGGAAAAACTGCAGTGTGAAAGCGAACCGCACCAAAAAAAAAAAAAATCGGACTTTCCTGGTGTGAAAACGACCTTAATGTCATGCAAATGAGCCCAGAATGTCTAGAGTCCAAAATCCCATGTGCATGCTTTCAAATGTCCACAAATTCTTCAAATGTTCTCAGATTTCCATGTGTAAAGCACTGTTGGAAAACTTAGAATCTACACTTTCAGAATCTGTGAATAACTCAAAATGCCTCCGGGACGACTTGTGACTGGTTTTCCTGTGGCCGCTCACATTTTTTCTTGAAAATCACACTCTTAAAACAGGATCATGAACTTGCAATCATCACAGCCTCAAATTGTTTAAGTCTTTTTTTTTTTTTTTTTTTTAACAGCGATATATACATAGAACACCAGTATTATGTTACTGCAAAGCATCAATTTAGATTTTCAAAACTATACAGAGCTAAGCACAAGTTACAGCTAAAAAAAAAAAAAGCAACTGCAGAATGGGTCAACAAAATCACACTAGTCTATCATTTCACAACAGCCACAACAGGTGAACGTGTCCAAGTGCCTTAAATGATTTCCTTCACAAATCTCCGTTGGCTCTATTAAAAGAGCGTTGCTAGGGGAGATGGGGTGCAAATACCTTCCATGTTTTTTTCCGTGACCTCTCCTCCTCCGTGCTGAGTCTGCCGTAGAGATGCTCCGTCTGGGGAGAGCAGTCCTCATTGGCCCCCACACCTCCAGGCCCCCTGCACTAATGGAATGTGGGTGGCAACGTCTCTGCATCGTAATCCTGCCACGGCCTTGAGACTCGATTTAATATGCAGAGCAAGAACCAGGCATAATTTTAATCTTAAGTTTATTTGTTCATTCTTTGAAAATTCATAACAAAAACAAGACTTTGGAATAGAATGTTTTCTTGCTAAACAGCTTTATGCAAAATTACTGTTTGCATTTGTAATTGAAAGCATGCTTTTTCTGTGGAATTAGATAGAAAATTAGGATGCGGTTATATCTGCCCACACACCACATCAACATTGGAACTAAAGATGGATTAAAGATGGACTAAACCTGGACTAAAAGTGAACTCAACCTGGATTCAACCTGGACTCAACCCAGATTAAATCAGGACTTAACCCGTACTAAACGCGGACTACACCTGGACTAGACCTGGACTAATCTGGACTAAATCTTGCTCAAACCTGGACTAACCTAGACTAAACCTGGACTAAAGATGGACTAAAGATGGACTAAAGCTGGACTAAACCTGGACTAAACTTGTACAAAACCTAGACTAAACTTGGTCTAAACCTGGACCATATGAACTAAACCTGTGCTAAAAATAGAATAATCTGGACTAACCCTGGAGTAAACCTGGACTAAACTCAGACTAAACCTGGACTAAACTCGAACTAAATCAAGACTAAACCTAGACTAAACTCGTATTATCCCTGGACTAACCTGGACTAAACCTGGACTAAACCTGGACTAATCTGGACAAAACCTTGAACCCAGGTTCAGACCTGGACTAACCTAGACTAAGCCTGGGCTAAAGATGGATTAAACCTGGACTAAACTTGCACTAAATCTAGACTAAATATGGACTAAAACTGAACTAAACCTGGACTAAAGCTGGACTAAACCTGGACTAAAGCTGGACTAAACCTTGACTAAGGCTTAACTAAATCTGGATTAACCAGGACTAAACCAGGACCACATAAATCTACTTCAGGACTAATAGACCTTATACTCACTAACAGGGTAGAGAAGTATACTTCAGGTGTGTTCTGTCAAGGTCTGAGTGACCACTGTAGTATAGCCTGTGTACGTAAGGGGTTCACTCCAAGATGTCCTCCACTCATTCTGTCCAAGCGCCTGTTAAAGAGCTTCAGTGAACAGGCTTTTCTAGCTGACCTGGCACTTGTTCCCTGGCACAGAATGGCCATCATCCCCAACATGGAAGACGCCTGGCTATACTTCAAGACCCTCTTTAGTGAAGTTGTTGACAGACACGCGCCTGTTAAAAAAATCAGAGTTAAAAATCGTGTCAGCCCCTGGTTTAGTCCTGCTCTATCTGAGCTAATTCGCCACAAACATCACCTTTGGCGTGCGGCAAAAGTGTCTAATAAAGTCTCTGATTGGCAGTGCTACAGAGCTCTGAGAAACAAATGTACACAGTCTATCAGACAAGCAAGATCAAACTATTTCAAACAGCAACTCACCATAAATGGCCCAGATCCAAAACAATTTTGGAACACTATCAAGACTCTGGAAAACAAAAAATCTCTCTCACACCTTCCTACTGCTATCAAAACAAATGGTATTGTTGTCACAGATAAGAATACTATGGTCAATTACTTCAACACACACTTTGCTAAAGCTGGTTGTGCCCATAGTGACAATACACCTCCCTCCACCCACCCACCTAACCAATCTGCATCTCCCCCTGCTGCCCTGGAACACCCGTCCTTCTCATTCCAGCCAGTACAGGAGGAGGATGTTCTTGCAGAGCTGTGTGTACTGGACACTCACAAACCAGCTGGACTTGATTCATTAGACCCATTTTTCTTCAAAACTGCAGCTCACATCATTGCCGCTCCCATCTCCTGCCTACTCAATCTCTCTTTACAAACTGGTGTTTTCCCACAGGACTGGAAATGTGCAGCGGTCACTCCTCTTTTTAAAGGAGGTGACAGCGCTGATTTGAACTGCTATAGGCCTATATCAGTTCTTCCTTGCCTGTCTAAAATACTGGAGAGACTGGTCAACAAACAGCTCCTGTACCACCTGGAGACTCACAACATCCTGAGTCCAGTGCAGTCTGGCTTCAGAGCAGGACACAGCTGTATCTCAGCTACATTGAAGGTCCTGAATGACATCATCTGTGCCACTGACAACAAAGAATATTGTGTTGCTGTTTTTGTTGATTTGGCTAAGGCCTTTGACTCTGTAGACCACCACATACTGCTGCAAAGGCTTAAAGACATAGGGCTGTCTGATAGCTGCCTGTCATGGTTTCATAGTTACTGCTCCGGTCGCTCTCAGTCTGTGAGGGTAGAGGGTCTTCTGTCATCCCCTCTACCCCTTTCCAAAGGTGTAGCTCAAGGCTCTATATTGGGCCCAACACTATTCAGTATTTATATTAATAATATCCCTCATGCGGCAGGAAGTGCGGGCATCCACTTGTACGCTGACGACACCATTCTCTACACATCCAGTCCTTGTCTAACCACTGCCGGGTCTTCACTTCAAACAAGCTTCAACAATATTCAGTATGCCTTCTCCAGTCTTCACTTACAACTAAACACAAAAAAGACAAAATGCATGCTCTTCAATAGATCTCTCCCACACACTAACTGTCCGTTAACCATCACCTCTCTTGATGGCTCTGTTATTGAATTTGTTAATTCATACAAATACCTCGGCATCTGGTTAGACAACTCACTCTCATTTGATATCCATATTAACACCGTACTCACTAAAGTCAAATCTCGCATAGGCTTCCTGTATCGCAATAAATCTTCCCTCACTCACTCTGCCAAACACCTCCTGGTCAAAATGACAGTACTCCCTATTTTAGATTATGGTGACATCATCTACAGATCTGCCTCCAAATCCCTTCTGCACAAACTGGACATCATCTACCACACCGCCATCCGTTTTGTTACTGGAGCTCCCTTTCACACTCACCACTGCACACTATACACTCTGGTAAAATGGCCCTCACTTCACTCCCGCAGACAGATCCATTGGCTCCTCTTTATCTACAAAACTCTCATTGGCAAAACTCCACAATATCTTCGTTCTCTTCTCCAAATTCACAATTCAAGCCGTACATTACGCTCCAGCAGTTTGATTAATCTGGTCATCCCTAAAACCCGCACTTCCTTCGGTCGCCTGTCCTTCCAGTTCGCCGCTGCGAGCGACTGGAATAGTTTGCAGCGCTCACTAAAACTCAGCTCTTTTATTCCAATCAGCACTTTTAAGAACTTTCTACATGCTACTGTCCATGATTATTGCACATGTTTTTAGTTGTAATCTTTTATTACTGTTTTAAGATCATTGTACCTGCTTTTAGTTGTTGTCTTTTATTATTGTCTTTATTGTTCATGTTGCACTGTATGTTTTTATGAATGTATCTTTTAATTGTGCTGCCTCTTGGCCAGGTCGCCATTGTAAATGAGAACTGGTTCTCAATTGGTTTACCTGGATAAATAAAGGTTAAATAAAAAAAAAAAAAAAAAATAAACCCAACAGAACCAAAGCGGGAAAAGTGTAAATGTAGCTTTAGCAATTCTTGTGGTTTATAACATTCCATTTTATGTTGTGATACTTTGGTGATAACAAAACAGACATCTGCATTTGAAGCAGAATCAGTCGAAAAAATCCTCCTTTTCAGTTTATCTGAAAAGAAGACATCACATACAAACAAGTCGATACTAAAATGTCAAACTCAATTTCGATACCGAGGAAATACTTGCACAAACATTCTTAGTTTTAGACAACTAAAGATTTTATCAATGGAAATAAAAAGCCTAATAGTTTCTTTACCATGTGGACAGCTAAAACTATTCAGGAAAAGTCCAGTTTTCCATCTATGCAATTTTTAAAATACTTTAATTCTTCAAATGAGTATCTCATTTTGATGAGTTTTATTTTGAATTATTATTCAGCTGTCGATTTATTGGACAAACATACAAACAATGTATTAGTATTATTAGTTTGACTTTAATATGATCTGTTTTCTTGCTAAATAATATTTACATGTATTTACTTTCTCACACTAAACAAAATGGTAGTGTTATGTTTTCACCACAGAGAATAGTGCTCACCCCGGCCTCCCCTTCTTCTGACCCTGGCATTACCCAGCAGCATATGTTCTGTTGTGAAACAGCATGAATGACTTAACACAAGGGCTTTGCTGTGACATGTGTGCGATAAATAAATAAAATAGAAAAATATGCAAATTATCCACGGTTTGGTGCACATGGGTTCCATCTGTTCCATCATTAGCGGTATTATTGACAGTGAAATTTACACCTTTCATGCACTCGCGATGTTGACATTATTTTGGCGTAATTATATAAGTATGTAAGTATAATCAGGCCAATTCTCCAAGGAGCAACCACTACATGTAACATCAAAGCCATCGACAAGGGCATGTCTGAGATGTCCAGTGCTGGAGAGGTGCCTCAAGGGAACTGTGTGTGTGAAACAAGAGTATCCCCTGGAGAAGCATCAGCCATATTCCCCATAGATATGCATAAAACATCTTCATCTGCAGTCACAACCAAAGCACAATGCGCCTAATACTGCAATAATGTAAGTGAAACAGCTCAAATGCCCTCCCCCCACATGCGTCGCTCGTCCTGCGTGAGTGTTCCTGACTTGTAAAAGGATTATCTGCATGCTTGGATGGAGGTGGGAGACATTTTAATGTATAGAATTATAACCATACACTTGCTAGATCTATTGGTGACACTGTGTTATTATGGAAGCAGAGGCTGTCAACACGGATTGCTTGAACAATAAGATAATCGGATTTGCATGTTAATATAATGTAATGTAATAAATATTTAAAATATATATAAATAAAAAGAATAAAAAATAAATAAATAATATGACTAAACAAAGTGCATTTTACTCTATGTAAAAAGAGAATTGCTAAATTTTATTGCATTATTATTTGGGCAAAAGGAGAAATTCAATTTGTCAACTAGCCAAAGGTTTATTTGGTCAAATACGTTTCACTCATCCAAGCTACTTCTTCAGTAGCAGCTTGAAGTGTAAGGCCATGGATCCTACCTGGACAACTAAGGGATTCTACACACATCTTAAA
The DNA here is from genome assembly GCA_036785185.1 of Paratrypauchen microcephalus. Lineage (NCBI taxonomy): Eukaryota > Metazoa > Chordata > Actinopteri > Gobiiformes > Gobiidae > Paratrypauchen > Paratrypauchen microcephalus. The sequence goes on along the minus strand of JAVJIX010000016.1, from coordinate 4,474,484 downwards.
GATTCCATGACATGGTACTTCTTGATGCTTTTATATGGCACCTTAATGTTTCCCTAATACTGTAAATGAATCCTTCTTCAAAATCAAACCTCAGTGCATCAGATATGACTCTGACTGTCTTCATGAGGCTAAATATGTCTCTGCAATGCTTTATTCTGGGCATTATTGCTCGAATGCAAATGAGGAGGACAGACACAGGCCAGTGCAGCGGGTGGGTTGTGGCCAAATGCTCCACTTTTTCCTGGATTAGCGGTGCGCTGGTGCGCTGGCCCCACTTCCATGTTTTAAGAGCGGAGGAAGATATGAGACGCTTTCCATTAAAAAAAACACATTTCCACAGAAAATAAAATTAAACCACTGCTGTTTCAGAGGTTTGGAGGCTCAGATAAAGGACATCCGAGCCTGGAAACACTCTCACGTGTTTCCAGGCAAATAAAAAAACGCATCTCGCATTGCTCCTTTGCGGTCCAAACTCTCTGGGTGTGATTTCCAGAGACAGTGGGTAGACATCTAGATGGGGGGGTGGAAACCTTTCCACGAGTGTGACATCAGAAAGTTCCCTTGTTCAGAATCGCCCATTTGGGCTGTCTTTTTTTCAAATGTGGAAAAGGATCCCAAATGCTCAGTTTACACATTTCGCAACTTTTAGCCATGGGGGTAAAAGTTGCCCCCATGCTAAACAGGGTAGGAGAGCTCACATTAACGTTCAAAAACCTCAGAAAGTGATAATTTCATGCCATGGGACCTTTAAGATTATTATTTTGTATTGTTCAAAGTGAAGATGAAGATATGGCTCTCTGTGCATGAAGAAGATGTATGGGATTGGGTCCAGTGAGGTTCAAACAGACCATAATAAAAGAGAGAACAACATTATGGACCAGGAGGGAGCAAATATTATTGAGAAAGAGTTGATGGATTAAAGAGGCAACTGATATACAGAAACATGCCCACGGGACTTAAACTGGGACGAGGGGGCCTTTATACTCTCACACACCTGGTATACTGAAAATGTCATACTGCTGCAGGTGGAGGCAAGACAACAGCACCAAAACCCTTAAATCAGCTGACCAGACCGCAACATCATGTGACCCCCTCTAAAACCCCTCTTACACCACTGCATCCGACGCTTTGCATTGCACTTGCTGATATATGGCTTAGATAGAAACCCATTCCATGAAGCTCTCTACGCACTGTTCTTGAGCTAATCTGAAGGCCACATGAAGTTTGGAGGTCTTTCGTGATTGACTCTGCAGAAAGTTGGCGACCGCTGCGCACTATGCCCCTCAGCATCCACTGACCCCGCCCCATCAGTTTACGTGGTCTACCATTTCGTGGCCTAGTTGCTGTTATTCCCAATCGCTTCCACTTTGTTATAATACCAGTGACTGAATTTCACAACTGAACTTGTTGCACAGGTGGCATCCTGTCACAGTACCATGCTGGAATTTACTGAGCTCCTGAGAGTGACCCATTCTTTCACAAATGTTTGTAGAAACAATCTACAGGCCCAGGTGCTTGATTTTATACACCTGTGGCAATGGAACATCTGATTTCCATTATTTGGATTTTGAATACTTTTGGCAATATCGTGTATGTGGGATTACAAATTATATGTCATAAATGTTTTTGTAGGTTTAAATACATATATCAGGCCTGACCAAAGAGGAAGAGAGGATGCAGTTAGCTGCTGTGAGAGATTATCCATTCAATATTTCAATAACATTGACAAAATTCCCTGTTGTCATCTTGAAAGATAAAGAAAGGTACACTATGGAACTTTTTGAAAGTTGAAGAAAGTAGCTAAGAAATTATGTACTGTGTCTATAAAGAATACAAAGAAATGAATCAAAGTACATCAAAATGCCAAATATGACTCAATCTCATGAAAGGTTCAGTGTTTTTTGTTTGTTTGTTTGTTTGTTTGTTTTTCCCTTGATGAAAGAAGACTTATTTATTTTCAGATGACCCCCCTCTGGATAGATTCATTTCAAATAAGTAACACAGCCAGAACATTACCTCCAGGCAAAGGAAATTAAAACACATTGTCGTTATGAAGGCAAAAGCAGATTTCTAAATGAATTTTAATATCTTCCATCCACAAATAAAGCTAAAAAATGATAAAGGACAAAATGAGTCACAGTTTATATTGATTCCTTCACTGAGTCTTTGTGCCAAAGTCCTGATTGTTGGTGCACTGTTGTGGTTGGTAGCTTGTGTTGCAGCTGTAGCAGAAGTGGGCTAAACTAAAGAACACTTTAACCTGTGGGCCATGTGTCCATTAGTTACACATGTTCTGCTCCAATGTCATGATTTCAGTCAGAGAAAAGAAAAGAGAGTCAGAGAGAGAAGTTTTTTCCACTGTGTTACAATTGAGGTCCACAAACTCAGCACACACAAACACGCGCACACAAACACACGCACACACACACACAAACACACTCACATGAACATGTACACACACACACGCACGCACACAAACACGCACACAAACACACACACAAACACACGCACACACACACAAAAACACACACAAAAACACTCACACAAACATGCACACACATACAAACACATGCACACACACAAGCACAAACGCAAACACACAGACACAAACACACACGCACACAAACACATGCACACACAAACACACGCACACGTACATGCACACACAAACACACACACGCGCGCACACAAACACACGCACACAAACAAACATACACACGCACACACAAACACACACACATGCACACAAACACACACACAAACACACTCACACGAACATGCACACACACACAAACACACGCACACACACAGGACTTGAATTTGAATTTGTTTTGAGTTTGCAGAAATAGTACAAAATGCTCTTCTTTCTACTATATTCAGCCACAGCTAAAAACTTGATGTTCTCTATCAGTCTGAGACTGTGGCTATGTCCGAATGAACACACTATCCATTAGGGCACTATTTATGGGTCACGCCATTTTATGTGGTGTTCGAATGTCCAGCTGGTGAAAATTTGTGCACTCAAAATTTTCCACAACCTGCACATGGAAAAGTAGTGGGCATCATCACTAGACCGGTCAATATAGACCACAATGCAACCTGATGACGCTGTAGAAACGAAACGCGTTGTTCGCTAAGCCTAATAAAGTAATGAGAGTAAAGTCAAACAAGTGTGCGGTAAACTTCTTTTGTTCTGGAATTACTCAATGTTCCTGTTGTTACCAGCACCTGGAAGCTGTGCATGGAGTTTTGAACTTTTGAATAGACCACAATGCACTTTGAGAGTCGGGAAAACAACAGTGTACAGTGACAGGTCCCACACCACGACTGAAAGCAGATAGAAGCACTGGTTTATCATTAATCCCTCCACCGGCGTCTGACCAGAACTGAAGAAGCAGCTTGGATGAGCTGCGAAACGTATTCGACCAAATAAACTTTTGTCCAGTTGACAAAATGCCATTAATCCATGATTATCAGACCCTCCAGGAATTCGCGATGTTGCGATTTGCAACTTCAAGGCAACTTCAGCCAATCCCCATGAATTCAGGGCGGTGTTCCAATTTTGACCAATCACCGCAACTTTCCCGCAATTTTTACCAATTTTGACCAATCATCGGCGACGTATTGAGCTCACGTCGACCAACTTCCTTCTGCCTTACTTCCTTGTGACGAAACGAAACTGCGGCCGTGTCCCCAGTTCGGAGCGTGGTTTGAAGGGGGCTCAGACTGCAGTCAAGGTGGTGCACACTTGCTCAGCCCTGACTGCAGTCCGCAGACCGCATGGTCGTCTGCGAAATGCGACTCCATTTTCTCCCTTAGAAGAAGTAGCGCACGGTGCATGCTGGGATATATGAGTGTGCGAAGCGTGCTTTTTCACGCGCTCGGTCCACGCCCCGATTTCCATGGAAACGACTGCGGTCTGCAAACGCGTGTTAACTGAGCATGGGACAAAAAAGAAATGACGCACATGCCCTTCAAACCACGCTCCAAACTGTGCACTCTGGGAATTGGGACACAGCTTCTAATGGCAAAGAAACATGTTTGCGGCCAGCCATTTGCCCACAAAAATAACAGCAAAAGACCGAGCGAAACAGTTCCCCTCCTAGTAGGAATTTATTTTCGATGTTGGTAAGGTTGTTTTAGGACCATATCTGTGATCTCTGTGTCCTTGTATTATTCTTTGTCAGTTATAACTCAGTATTCAAAATATTACTCAATTTTAATTACAAAAAGGGAAAATCCCAACTATTTATCGCAACTTTCACTTCCTCCCGCAACAAAATCGCAACAAAAACCTTAAAAGCACCGCAACTTTCATCGCAACTTTTTGGAAAAGTTCACGCAAATTCAGGCATTTTAGCCCGCAACAATCACAAAAAATGCCCGCGAAATCCTGGGGGGTCTGGATTATGAATAAAACCCTATTTATCTTAGCTTCAGTTGTTAAAAGATTGATTCTTTCCACATCACAAAATCAAATAATCCACTTACATTTATGTGAGATCTAGCATGACAAAAATGTGTATGGTTATTATTCGCAAATAAACACTTGCATGCCAGTGAAATTTGATTATTTATATCAGAAATCAAATGTTAGTCAGGCGCCAGTCACGTGACTTGCTCTATGAATGAGCAAATTGAATACTCTGCTAAAGAGTGCACGTGTGAGTGGGTTTAGGGCGAGGATGGAATAGAAAAATAGTCTCTTCACTCAGGGTGAAGAGTAACAGGTTGTTAAATAAATAATAAGGCACAATTACTCTTATCAAGTACTTAAAAACAGGCGAAATAATAATGAAATGAATATGGAGTAGGTATGGAAAAAAATAATTTCAAGTAATTATTTTGAATGTATCTGTATCAAGCATGATACAAAATAAAACATTGGGTGGTACGTTTTCAGAGCCTTTTTAAGAAGTATGTGTGAACAATTTTGGCCTTTTTTCCATTAAACAGAAAAAGCTTTCAACTGAAAAGAGCCTGTGGCGAGGCCAGTTGTACAAAGACTTGCAGAAAAAGTTGATTTAGTTTAATGTTTTCAGTAAACAGAAATGGATGGAACTTATATTCAACTAACAAAAAGGAATATATCACAAAACATATATTCATCAGGAGAATCAACAGGAAACACATCAACACATCACTTTAATGTGGACAAAAGAAACCATCTAATGTACACAAATTGTGTAGTTAGTGCCTTCCTTACAACACATCAGTTCTGTTTACAAAATGTCTATGATCGTTGTTTTATTTTTTTAAATATTTCCTTTCAAAACTCGTTTTCACATTTGAGTCTGATTTTCTACTAATTAGGTACAAAAAAATGATAATTCTCACAAAGCGCTCTGCCTCCTGAATACTATAATCTTCTCTGTTCCATTCACAATCTGTGTATTATTTTTACATGGAGCGAATAATGGCCTTGGCAAAAACACTTTGATTGGCTAGAAGTTGGATATGACTGGTTTCTACACAAAAGCGTTTACCTGCTCGACTTTTTAGAAATGTTTGATTTAAAAATTTTAAAGATTTGGTTTAATGGTGAAAATATCTCTTTTCAGCTTTAGTGAAAATTGTACATTTTCAGGCAACAAAAGCAAATTGGACTGAGACTGATGAGTAACTTATTCTAATAGAGACAGTAGAAAGGACAAACAGGGAAAAGCTGTCCTTTTTCAGTTCCATTCAAATTCAAACTGACCTTTTCCTTTGTCCTGTTCACTAATATTTGTTTGCTCCAAAACATGGAACCTGGTCAAAATATTTCAGAAAACTGGATAGAGAGCCTCTTAAAATGACACATGGCCACAACAGCTATTTGATTTTATATTATTATTATTTATTTATTTTTTACTGCACTGTACTGAATGAGAATACATGTGCTACTTTCACTAAAAAGATCAACTGTATTTTGTTCAAATTGAAAGTCCTTAGTCTTATTGAGCTTTTTTAAAAATGTATTTATTTATTTGATTGGAAACACTTGAAACAAGTGGAGATGGTGGGGAAATAACAGGAAGTCAATTTGAAACTAGGCCTGTAAAAAAAAAAAAAAAAAACCTTCAATACATAGCATGCCCCCATTAAATTCATTTCATACACTCAACAAAAATATAAACGCAACACTTTTGTTTTTGCTCCCATTTTTCCTGAGATGGACCCAAAGATCCAAAATTTACTCCAGATACACAACACTACCATTTCTCTCAAACATTGTTCACAAATCTGTCCAAATGTGTGACAGCGAGCACCTCTGCCCCACCGAGACAATCCACCCCACCTCACAGGTGCGCCACATCAAGATGCCGATCCGACATCATGACCAGTGCACAGGTGCGCCCCAGACTGCCCACAATAAAAGGACACCCCGAAATGTGCATTTTTTTTTTTTTTGCTTTATTGGGGGTCTGGGGACTCAGAACCAGTCAGTATCTGGTGTGACCACCATTTGCCTCATGCAGTGCAACACATCTTCTTCGCATAGAGTTTATCAGATTGTCAATTGTGGCCTGTGGAATGTTGGTCCACTCCTCTTCAAAGGCTGTTATGGACGAAGAACACAGGTGCATTTTATTGATGGCATTTTGAATGCACAGAGATACCGTGATGAGATCCTGAGGCCCATTGTTGTGCCATACATCCATGAACATCACCTCATGTTTCAGCAAGATAATGCACGGCCCCATGTTGCAAGGATCTGTACACAATTCTTGGAAGCTGAGAATGTCCCAGTTCTTGCATGGCCAGCATACTCACCGGACATGTCACCCATTGAGCATGTTTGGGATGTGCTTGACCGGCGTATACGACAGCGTGTACCAGCTCCAACTAATATCCAGCAACTTCGCACAGCCATTGAAGAGGAGTGGACCAACAGTCCACAGGCCACAACTGACAATCTGATAAACTCTATGCGAAGAAGATGTGTTGCACTGCATGAGGCAAATGGTGGTCACACCAGATACTGACTGGTTCTGAGTCCCCAGACCCCCAAAAAATGCACATTTCGGGGTGGCCTTTTATTGTGGGCAGTCTAAGGCACACCTGTGCACTGGTCATGATGTCGGATCGGCATCTTGATGTGGCGCACCTGTGAGGTGGGGTGGATTGTCTCGCCGGGGCAGAGGTGCTCGCTGTCACACATTTGGACAGATTTGTGAACAATGTTTGAGAGAAATGGTAGTGTTGTGTATCTGGAGTGAATTTTGGATCTTTGGGTCCATTTCAGGAAAAATGGGAGCAAAAACAAAAGTGTTGCGTTTATATTTTTGTTGAGTATATATACATGCATAAACATTATTTAAAACATACATGCAAACATGAACAGTATACACAAATATAACAAGACACAGCGGTAATTAATAGATTCAGATTGAAGTTCTTTATAAACATTTAATTACTGTGTTTATTTGGAAGGTCTTAATGATTTAAAATAATATTTTAGATTGCATTTGAAATTAAAGATATAATTAGTATTCCACTTACAGCTATGAATAACATATTTTTCATATGAAATGAGAAAATTTAAAATAATGTTTTTTATTATTGATATAAATATCAATTTTTCCCAAGCTTAGTTCCCACACCACACCAAGATTTAAAAGGTAAAAGGAGAAATTCAATTTGTCAACTGGACAAAGTTTATTTGGTCAAAAACATTTCGCAGCTCATCCAAACTGCTTCGTCAGTTCTGGTTAGAGTGCTGGTGGACACTGCTTATATCTAGCTGCAGGGAGGAGCTAACTATAATGAAATTACTCTGAAACTATCCCACCTTTGTTTTCCAGTTTCTGTCTGGTGTCTTATTTAGCATACCCATTCAGTACCGTAATGGGTGTTTTCACACCTCTGGGCCTGATCTGGCTACCCCTATTGTTTTCTTTGTTTGTTTTGATTTAGGTTTGAGAATGGAATTATAGATGGGAGAGAGATTGTGTCTGATCCTTCCATTCCTGTTCAAGGAAGGATTCTCTTTTTTGACAAAAATAGCCCCTCTCAAACCAGTTCTTTTCCCTGGCTAAGATCTGTACCTCACTGTCCTCAAAGGAGTGGCCCGTGGCTTCTAGGTGGAGATGTACGGCAGATGAAGATCCACTCTGGCACGCCCGTCGATGTTGGTACATTCTCTTGTGAAGTGGCTGTTTTGTTTCTCCAATGTAGCGCTCACTGCAGTCTTCACTACACTGAATGGAGTAGACCACATTTTTTTGTTTGTGGCTCTGTGTTTTGTCCTTTGGGTGGACCAGTTTTTGTCTTAAAGTGTTTGTGGGTTTGAAATAGACTGGGACAGATAACACTGGGCAAAATAAGCTAGAATCCGGATGTGTTTGGACTAGTGCTGTCAGGCGATTAAAAAAATTAATCTAATTAATTACAGGATTTGTAATTAATTAATCTAATTAATCGCATTTTGTAAATATATTTTTTTAGGTGGTTTATTGTGCTCTCCCACAGTGCAAAAAAGGTGTCAAACGTGTGATTTATAGTGGTACAGTGAAAAGACTGCAGACTTCCCCCTTAAGTCCCCTTAAGTTTTTCACTCACTCTCTTTGTCTCCACTGTAAACATGACAAGACTGCTGGCAGACCCCCATTCCCCCTCCCACATTATGTAACATTCATTGGAAAGCTCATTTACACCATTCCACTAATACATGGCGAATATTTCTGGTGCCAAAAGGTGAGCACGTACAGCAGCTTTCATGCAACGTCAATAAATAATATTGTAATGACCTGGGTTAATGGTGTCTGTGCCTTTAAGGGGTTGGCTGTTGGGCGCATGCGTGGGACAGGTGTGGGTGTGTGTTGGACTGTTAATGTTGAGTGAGTCCGAACTTCTGTTTAATAAAGTTCATTGGAGAATAAGAGAAGCCTGGAGTCATTACAATATACAAGGCTTCAAATATACAGAGAATACAAATAATTGCCTGTGAAAATTACTCATGGCTCACATGACCCCCGGAACCCGTGAGGAGGATTTAAACCGCCATCCTCATCCATAGCCTGGTCACTTCCCGTATAGACTACTGCAACTCTCTCCTGTTCGGTCTCCCACAAAAATCACTCCATAAACTCCAACTGGTCCAAAACGCAGCCGCCCGCATTATCACACACACACCCTCCCATCACCACATCACACCTGTCCTGCAACAACTCCACTGGCTCCCCATCACACACAGCATACACTACAAAATCATACTCCTCACCTACAAAGCCATCCACAACCTCGCCCCTCCATACCTGTCTAACCTCATCCACATCTCCACACCTGCCCGCTCCCTCCGCTCCTCCTCCTCCCTGCACCTCACTGTCCCTCCTGCCCGTCTCGTCACTATGGGAAGCAGAGCCTTCAGCCGCTCTGCTCCCCAGCTCTGGAACTCCCTCCCCCATGATCTCCGTGACACACACTCACTCTCACACTTCAAATCTCAACTCAAAACTCATCTGTTTAGAAAGGCCTTCTCACTCTGACCACTCTGACCATAACTGCACTGTCTTTTAATCTGTATCTGTTTTTAAAATGTATTTCTACACTGTTTTTATTTTGTTTTATCCTGTTTTTATGTACTGTATTATTTAATTAATGTATTTAATAGCTTGATGTACGGCGACCTTGAGAGCCTTGAAAAGCGCCTAACAAATAAAATGTATTATTATTATTATTATTAAAGTCCTGGTGTGGATGTGTCCGGACCATCGCACCACGGGAAGAGGGAGGAGGCAGCAGCGCGGGGTGAGTAAATGATCGGGTTTAGCGTGATTTAGCGTGATGGGCAAAACTGACTAAGTCAAAACTTCTAAGTGTGCACCCTTGCGGCAGAACACGCTGAAGAGGTTATGGGAATTGAAAATGGTTCAGCGTGGAACGCAACAGATAGGGAAACGGGCTCGCGTGTCTTCACATGCTCTCCCCTATTAGAAGTGCATTCGTCTCTGTGCCGACCAATGGTAGCACGGCATTTCTCATCGCGTCATCGCTGTCCAGGGACAAGAGGGACCTGCTCCGTCACGTTTTTATCAATAAACTCGCCGTTCAAAGGCCCCGCACGCCAAATTTAAAATGCGCGCACATTGAATTGCCGCTCATAATTAATTGCGTTAATTTTTATAACGCGTTAATTAGCAGTGTAATTAATTAATCTAATTAACGCGTTAAACTGACAGCCCTAGTTTGGACTGGATATTTTATATGACACGCCACATATCCGGACCAGTTTTTCACCATATCCTTATTTCTTGAGAATCCATGAAAATATTGACGTATTTGGACTCCGGATTTCACTGGGTACAATATCTGTTAGTATCTGGAGATATTTTGGAACTCTTGTCTCTCTGTAGCCAGCTCGCTGTCAATGTAAACTGGCTGCTGCTGGCGCTCGAGCCAGCGCTCAGACACTGCCACACTCGCCAGCAACATCGCCATGTGACAGTTGCGACGTCACTATAAAATGTGTGTACTGGTTCACCTCACTATGCTACATGAAACTCTTCATAAACTACGCTAAACATGTGTGACGGTAGCCATAACGGCATAGTTCACGGCATCTGTATTACTGTACACATGCTTTTTCCCTTACACTTCTATATTTCCTTTGCAGAATTGCGCACTGCTCGCACATTTGCAGCGCACAAGAAAACCTATGCAGCGCACTGTAAATCAGGGATGAAAGAGCTTTTAGCAGATCTCCGCTTTTTATTCAGCCGCGGGGTCTTTTTTTTTATATCTGCAAAGTGCGAGCCGCGTGTGTGGGGGGGGGGGGGTTGCATTTCGGATGTTGCGCACAGGGATCCAAGGAGCACTCAGGGAGTTAGTGTGTTTGCTCAGACACATTAAAAATTAGGGGGGAACATTGGCCATGTCCCAATTCCAAGTAATACTAGTCGCAATAGAATAATATTTTTGTCGTTAGGGAACAAGGAGCAGACCACCCGGCTCACTGAGCTGAGGCGGAACTTGTTCCATTTTGCAGACACCCATGTGATCCACGGACTGCCCTCAGGGCTGAGTGAGTGAGGCTGAGACCACACTCCGAACCGCACACTCGCTGAATTGGGAAACGCAGCAATGTTATCCGTGCTCCTGGCGGACAAGTTCGCGGTCACGTTTTGATGGGGAGGTGAACAATCCCACTATCAGAGATGTTTTTAAGGTAAGTTGAAATATCAGAATTGCTATTTGGTGGGTGAATGTTTGCGTTAGCTACACAGTTAGCCTGCCATTCGTTGATAACGTGGGATGACAAGCTGGTTGATGGAATGATTGGGACATAATGTATCATCAGTAATTTGAATGTATAACATGCAATGGCGTCTGATTTTCAACCTACACAGGGGATGAATTTCAAAATCCCACTTGTGTAAAAATGGAGAGTAATGTAGAGAGAGAGAGCTTAAATGTAGCCATCTAGCTAGCGTGACACTGCGATCTATCTTGGGCTAATGAGGTTGTAGCAGCTAGCCTACATAGGTTTCCCACCCAAGTGTTTAGCGTAATAATCTGTGGGTAAAAATACGCTATTTCTTAGTCCATTATCATACAAACCAACTGGGGGCTTTGTGAAATTGGGTGGGTTTTAGAGCCCCAGGAGACTTGAAGGTAATATGTGCTGTGCTGCTTATTTCCAAAATCTTTCCATGAATATTTAGTAAAAGTAAGTAAGTAAAAAAATTATAGTTACTAGTATGACCAAGTAAGTAATAAATAAAATTATAGGTACTAGTATGACCAAATTTATTACTGGAAATTCAAAATGACAGACATGGAAAAGATTTCTTTCCTTTCCCAGTCAAAATTAATACTTAGATTTTGATGGTGGTGGTAAGTATACATGAAAAGGTAACATTTGTGAATGAGCAGTATGCATTCTGGAAATAAACTACCTTTTAAACATGTGTGTGACAAAACGGATTTGTACAGTCATTGCTTTTGATACACAAGATAGATGACAAGATAGATGTAGCTACATCGCAAACATTACAAAAGACAATGAGATGTTGAAATGTTGAAATGTTTCTGAATGCTGCAGGGCAATCGGTGACCTTCGCAGTTCAGTGGATTACCTGAGAAAGGAACTGAGGACCATGCAGGATGCCGTGATGCAGCAGCAACACTCCCGCATGACCCAGGAGAACCACAAAGTCCCTTTGGAGTTGGCGGTAACACTTGATTGTGTGTTTTTGAGAATAGGACACAAACTGGACTCATGTATGTGTCCCATAACTAGGCTGACATCATTATCCACTGTTTCTTTCTATATTGGTCGTCTTAACCACATACAGTTGTATAATGATTTTTTCTTATTCAGGCACGGGTGAGGCGCTTTCACTGTGGGCTTGGGGAACTGCAGTGGATACCCTTATAAATGAACATATACCAGTGAGTGAGCCTACGAGTCTCCAATGCTGGCCAGCCCACACGTGTGTAAAGTTCACAGTGGTGTGTGCGAGAGTTACAGTTTGTGATGAACCTCAGAAAGGCATGATACACACAATCTAACACTTACGCTTATAAAGAAAGCAGGGTCCATCACTGGTGTGTTTTAGTACTGTGGAGCAAATCTTAAAGGAGTGGGTGATTGAGAGGTGAATAGGGAGAAGTGTAAGGATGACCACCCACTGTACATCATGTTCACTAAAAGTGGTAGGAGCCAAAGGCTCCTCCTACCTAGGTGCTCCACTAGATTTAGGAGGTCTTTTGTTCCTGCAGCAATCAGACTTTTCAACAATAGCTGAGCACTATTTTAATGTTGTGGTTCTTTTTGTATTTCTATGATGGGATGTCACTTATTTATTTTTAGCTCTTTATTTTTTATCTGTTACACTAACTTGTGTCATTGTCTTACTATTGTGTGTGTATATGTTGTATGAATGGTCAAGTGGCATAATTTCCCCTTTGGGGATTAATAAGGTCAACTCAATCACTCAAAAGTCTGTTAACTCTACTTCTTACTGTCTTGCAGAAGCTTGAAATAGGTTCTATGAACACCTGAAGACCCCCCAAAAAATTGACCTAGCTGGGAGGACCGATGAAGTAAAGAAGAAAAAAATGAACAGCTGACGTGACCGGGTAGGTAAAACAACGCCCAACACACCTCACCCTGGCATCACACCCTGATTAAGGCCGTAGGGCTGATTCACATTGGTGATTTTATTAGCCCACATAAAAGATTGTTTTGGACTTTTTACAGTAAATCAACTCAAGTGCCTTTTTTCCCCTTTTCCCCCTATCTTTGATCACTGCTTGACCAAAGAACAAAAAATCCGGTTGATGGTTGTGAAATTCTTCCTGGCTGCCATGAACTATTATTTGGGTGCAAGCATTGAAATTCAGGTAGGTCTGCATTCTACATTCTTTTGAAATGTGTTGCTTAATATTGCCCTCTTCTGTGTAGCTTTTCAAGCAGCGGCTTCAGGTGGCCAAGGACCTCCTTGATGACGATGACCTGCAGTATCTGAAAGGAGCAGAACTCCATTCAACCGCACGCCGGGAGTTAAAGTTAAAGGTATTCAATCACATTTTCACAGACGAACTTTGGGCGCATCTCATTAAAGAGACAAATATTTACCGTGAACAGACCGAACGTGATCACACTCCAGCGAGGGCAAAGACGCTTAAGTGGTCGAATGTAACTGTCCCTGAAATGAAGACGTTTATTGGGCTATGTATCGGCATGGGTCTACTTGTTCTGCCTGCACAGAGAGATTATTGGAGACACACCAAAAATCTCGTCAAGACTCAGTTCTCTGACGCCATGGCAGATTCTATGCTATATGGAGGTAAGAACTAAAATACTGATTGTGATAATTATGTAATAACAAACGGTGATTATTAATATTATCAGTGCAAATTACATTTTTTCTAATTATGTAGCATTTCATGTTTACATCTTTGGGCATAATGATGAGAGAGGTATTGGTATTATGCATTGAACTTTTATTCAACCATAATCATGCATACAAATATAATACAAAAATAGATACATACATACCATCATACAAATACAAGCTGTAACACAAGAGAACAATGTAATTTACAGTACCTGTAGACATTTAAAAAAATACATAATATTTTTATTCATCACATACACATAGTTTGCGGTGCCATATTATTTTACAATAGACCGAATATCTCACAAAGCCACAGTACAATGTAAATTATGCTGTTTTATATTATACTTTCATCCAAGGTGACTTTCCTGTGTCTGTTTCTGCATTTTCAGTCAATCGAAGGCAACAGGGAGCCATCCAGCAACAGGTGGAAGTGCCAGCTTGCCTTGCAAATTATCAAAAAATATGAAAGGTTTGTTTGCCTTTTTGGTTTTATGGCAAAATATGTGACTATATAATTATTTATTATGTTTATTTCCACTGTTGCCTTGTGAGTGTGTAATGTGTGCTGTGTGTTCCAGGCGTCGATCTGCTTGATCAAATGGTTGGCTACTATGGGTTCCAGCATCGATCGAAGAAGTGGTGGAGGTGAGTGTTTTTCTTCTTCTTGTCTGTGTCCTGCCACAATGCATACATCACTGCAAGGTCTGTTGAAGGACCTGCCTTCAGCAGAAAGTACAGAGGGTACAAGAACTGGCTGGAGGACTTGGCAGAGGAGCTCATCACACCAATGACAAAAAGGGCTGCTCCTGTGACCTCTCCTCCTTCTCCATCTTCTCTTCCTCCTCCTTCTCCATCTTCTCTTCCTCATCCTTCTCCATCTTCTCTTCCTCCTCCTTCTCCATCTTCTCTTTCTCCATGTACTCCGCCTCCATCTGCTTCTCCTCCAACTGTAGGACGTTTGGGGGCCAGAGTAGCCACACCACCTCCACAGTATGACTGTGGAAAGATATATGACAAGCGCAAGCTGTGCCGGGAATGTCAACTGGTCCAAGAGAACAAGAAAGTAGGTGGGCCAACAGTCTTTGGATGCAAACAGTGCAAACTACCTCTGCACATTGAGTGCTTTGGCAAGCACTATCGCCGGTATATGTAAGGGATGTAACCTGTTCAGTATGTAGTGCACTTCATCTTACTGCCTTATGGCCTTGGGACACTTTATTTTTTACAGTTTTGACCTGAATAAGAGCTGCTCTTTATTTCTTAAAACTTGAAAATATTGTGCACTGTACGTGTTGTGACTATTTTTTCCATATTGTGTTTGTGGATTATTTTATATTTTTTTCTTAAGGTGTAGAATAATAAACCACACTTCTCATGAAACCCACAAGTGTAAGCTTTCAAATACTTTTGGAATTTTGTCTCTATGTGTTTCACTTATTTAATAGGCGTTGACATTGTTGAATTTCCAGGAAAAACCTCAGGATCTAGGAGGTTGTTTTAAAATCACCCTTAGGATTTTCAGGCCTTTTTTCCCAGGCGTTTTAGGTCTAAATGGGTTAATTAATAAAGACAACTTTATCAAACGTTCTTGTCTGTTGTATAAATTGTATTAGTGACGTTGGCAGAGGTGGAAAAATACTTGCTTAAAGCCTACTGAATTAAAAGTACCCATCTAAAAATCTACTTGAGTAAAAGTAAAACAGTACTTGTTAATGTATTTTGAGTAAAAAAAATAAATAAATAAAGTGGTTACATTTTTCCAATGACCTCTAGCTGGGCACCAGCAATCATTAGTAGGCTATTTAGTCATTGTCCACCCCTGGAAGTTGGGAGAAAAGTTTGTCAGCTGTGTAGACTTAGCTTTTTCAAAGTAATTGTGATGAGTTTTGAGTTTTTAGTAATGCTAATCTGTTTGTCATTTTGGTCAATGTCTGTGCTATTTTTGTTAGGGGTAATGGTTCTTCTGGACACTAGGGGACACTGTGGGACATGTGTTTGATCTTTTGTTTCCCTCCATTTCGTTTCTTTACCACCTGTTTCCAATTGTTCTTGTAATCATGTGATCAATTGGGCTGGGTATTTAAGCCCTGGTTTTCTGTTGTTTGTCACTGAGTCTTTGTTACCTGTCCACGTCCCTAGTGAGTCTCTAGAATTTGTGTCTTGTTAAAGATTAAGCCTTTTGCATTCTCGAACTTTAATACTCTTAGTTTTTTGGATATTTTATGTTTTTGGAGAGTTTTTGTGTTGCCAAGCTTTTTGCAAATTTTGGATTTTCTGTGTTGCTTGAGGACCTTCTGAGTTTTTTTGAAAAATAAATGGAGAATATCTTTTTAATTTGAACCTCTGCACTTGAGTCTGCTCTCTCTATCTGGACTATTGCACAGTAGTTAGCACACCCACCTACCAAGCCGGCGACCCGGATTCTATTCCCGAGTCGGCCCTAACAATTTTAAAATAACACTAAGGCATTTAATTAAAATATTAACTGAGTTACCAGCCGCCTAGTCAGTAGTCTACTGTAAAACATTGGTATATAAATGTCTTGAAAATGTTGCATGGTCATAAAGGCTATGGGTTTCACGATACAGTCAGTACTCGAGTTGAGGGGGGATGGGGGGGGGGGTGGCATCCCCCCTGGTGGTAAAAGTAGTCAAAATCATCCCTCTTATAAAACGATCATCCCTTCTTCCATCCCTTGTGGCATTTTATCAGTGCATGTGGAAAATGACTTATATTTAACACTGGAAATAGAATTACCATTCGACATTTAGGTGGCTTTGTGATAATCAGCCTATTACCTATGTGATAGTAGGTTACCGTGAGCGAGGCTGTTCAGTCGGGACGGCGCGCGCGGGAGCCGCGTGTGCCGCGAGTGCCGCAAGGAGTTTTATTCATAACCTCACTCGCGCCAGATGAATGGAACAGCATCATGGCCAAGCGGAGTGGACAGCTGGACCTAAGGAACTTCTGTTTTAAGATAGCAAGGAACAACGATTCAGAAGGTAAGTCAAGAGTCATCAGTCATGCTTTTTATGAGCATACAACCAATGTAAGCTAATTTAATTTGTGGACCGACATAGCGATAACAACACATAGCTAATAATGAATGCTAGTTTGGAGTCTATCTTACACTTTCTATCTAGCAAGACTGAAAGGCTGAAATGAAACCGGTTGATACTAGGTAGTGAAGTATCTAAACGACGCGAACATTTGCGTTATTGAACGGAGGAATCCTTGACTAATGCTACTGCAGTAAGGAGATCTTGCATTGCCGCGGTCGTTAGCCGTGGACGTGGTCCCGAGGTCTCATACTCGAAGCCCCAGGTGAGACGCGCGGCCTCGCGCCGGTACGGTGAGCAGGTGCACTGTGTCCGCGCACACACTTCTCCGGGAGGTTAATGCGCATCGGGAATTAGCCGCAGTTTTTCGTGTGTTTTTTTTTTTAATCCCAATCCGTCACTGATCAAGGCTAATCTGTATTTGTCTGTCTGTAAATGTGCTATAGAAATAAAACTGACTTGACTTGACCACTGCTGTTTTCTACAGCTGACAGTCTGCAGCAACATGCTGCAACTGGAGCTATCTACCTACCTCTGTATATATTTGTCTGTATTGTCTTCATCTGCATAGACTTACTTTTGACTAGTCCATCTTTCTACAGTTATCTTCTTTTTTCTTCTGTCTGGCTACCTCAAGTCAAATCTCAGTTTACATTTATGTTTTATATTAATACATTTGGAAGATGCTGTTTTTAAATTTGTTCTTGCATTTGAAATAAAAATGGACTTTACTTCACATGAGAAGATTCAGAAATGTTTGCTGAGGTTTTAATAGACAATAATTACAAAAAGATTTATTACAAGTACTGAGTATGAAGTAATTTGTCTTCTCAATTGTATTATTGCATTGTTGTTTACATAATAATCTCTAGATGTCCATAGTTAAGTGGTTATTGTTTCTTTCCGATAAATGCAACTGAGAATACAAGCTATGAATCAGATGGGATTTAGGATTTGCCATGTCTAGCAAGTCGCCCTAAAATGGACTAGAATGCAGGAAATTGCATCTAAGAACTGCTAAATATTCTGGGGGAGGACCCCCACACCCCCCGCTGGAAAATATATATATAGTCACATAAATGAAAAAAGAAGAAGAAAAAAAGTGTGTGTGTGTGTGTCACATAAAAAAAAAGAAAAATTTCACCATCCCCCCTGGTTTCATTTTACAACTCGACTACTGGATACAGTAGCCTATAAATGCCTGAAAAATTAAAGCTCCCTAGTGAATGGTAGCTTGTGTATCCTTGACATATCCGGAGGTGAAGTGCAGTACCAGAACGTGACGTATTTGGAGATATATCAACAGTGAATACGTGAAACACGGACGATATCCAGTAAGTATCCGGAGAACAGGATATGTAGCGTGTCGACACAGTGCCATTCTGGAGTTCGGAAATGGTCCGTATACGAGAATTGACACCAAAGTATCCGGAGCGTGTCAATCCGAATATCTACAGATATTGTGAATATCCTGGGATATATGACTAGAAACATCCCCGGAAACAAAGCCATTTGGAATCACTACACCTTTCCTCCTGGGTGATTCTCTGTTGTCTTGTTTATTGCCCTTGACTCTCTTAGTTTTGTTGAAAGCCCATTTAGGGTATCCACAAACAGAGAGGGCTTTCTGCACATGTTTTTCTTTCTCCTTACCCTCTGTGCTTGTGGGAACCACTTGGGCCCTGTGTTGTAATGTCTGAATAACCCCCAATTTGTGCTGTATTGGGTGGTGTGAATCAAAAAGCAGGTATTGGTCCGTGTGTGTGGGCTTCCTGAAGACATCTACTTGGAGCTGCGAAAAGTTTTCGACCAAATAAACTTTGTCCAGTTGACAAAATAAAAGGACAAATTGAATTTCTCCTTTGACCATGGATTCTACCTGGACGACTGAGGGATTCTTCTAGGGCTGCAACGATTACTCGAGTAACTCAAGTACAAAAATAATCTGTAAATTATTTGCCTTTACATTTATAAATTACATTTATAAAATCAGGAATGAAAGAGTTCCGCCTTTTAGCAGATCTCCGCTTTTTTTTCAGCCGCGGGGTCATTTTTTAAAATGGTTATCTGTGCAAATCTGTTGAGAAAAAATTTGGGTGTGTATATATACTCAACAAAAATATAAACGCAACACTTTTGTTTTTGCTCCCATTTTTCATGAGATGGACTTAAAGATCTAAAATTCATTCCAGATACACAATATTACCATTTATCTCAAACATTGTTCACAAATCTGTCTAAATGTGTGATAGTGAGCACTTCTGCTTTGCTGAGATAATCCATCCCACCTCACAGGTGTGCCACATCAAGATGCTGATCTGACATCATGATTAGTGCACAGGTGTACCTTATACTGCCCACAATAAAAAGCCACCCTGAAATGTGCATTTTTTTTTAATTTTTTAATTTTTAATTTTTTGCTTTATTGGGGGTCTGGGGACTCAGAACCAGTCAGTATCTGGTGTGACCACCATTTGCCTCATGCAGTGCAACACATCTTCTTCGCATAGAGTTTATCAGATTGTCAATTGTGGCCTGTGGAATGCTGGTCCACTCCTCTTCAATGGCTGTGCGAAGTTGCTGGATATTAGTGGGAGCTGGTACACGCTGTCGTATACGCCGGTCAAGCACATCCCAAACATGCTCAATGGGTGACATGTCCGGTGAGTATGCTGGCCATGCAATAACTGGGACATTTTCAGCTTCCAAGAATTGTGTACAGATCCTTGCAACATGGGGCCATGCATTATCTTGCTGAAACATGAGGTGATGTTCATGGATGTATGGCACAACAATGGGCCTCAGGATCTCATCACGGTATCTCTGTGCATTCAAAATGCCATCAATAAAATGCACTTGTGTTCTTCGTCCATAACAGATGCCTGCCCATACCATAACCCCACCACCACCATGGGCCACTCGATCCACAACATTGACATCAGCAAAGCGCTCACCCACACGATGCCACACACGCTGTCTGCCATCTGCCCTGAACAATGTAAACTGAGATTCATCCGTGAAGAGAACACCTCTCCAACGTGCCAGACGCCATCGAATGTGAGCATTTGCCCACTCAAGTCTGTTACGGCGACGATCTGGAGTCAGGTTAAGACCCCGATGAGGACGACGAGCATGCAGTTGAGCTTCCCTGAGACGGTTTCTGACAGTTTGTGCAGAAATTGTTTGGTTATGCAAACCAATTGTTTCAGCAGCTGTCCGAGTGGCTGGTCTCAGACGATCTTGGAGGTGAACCTGCTGGATGTGGAGGTCCTGGGCTGGTGTGGTTACACGTGGTCTGCGGTTGTGAGGCCGGTTGGATGTACTGCCATATTCTCTGAAACGCCTTTGGAGACGGTTTATGGTGGAGAAATGAACATTCAATGCACGAGCAACAAATCTGGTTGACATTCCTGCTGTCAGCATGCCAATTGCACGCTCCCTCAATGCTTGTGGCATCTGTGGCATTTTGCTGTGAGACAAAACTGCACATTTCAGAGTGGCCTTTTATTGTGGGCAGTCTAAGGCACACCTGTGCACTAATCATGATGTCAGATCAGCATCTTGATGTGGCACACCTGTGAGGTGGGATGGATTATCTCAGCAAAGCAGAAGTGCTCACTATCACACAGTTAGACAGATTTGTGAACAATGTTTGAGAGAAATGGTAATATCGTGTATCTGGAAAGAATTTTAGATCTTTAGGTCCATCTCATGAAAAATGGGAGCAAAAACAAAAGTGTTGCGTTTATATTTTTGTTGAGTGTATATGTATAGGCCTAGTTGTGTTTAGGGTCGCCAACCGCCCCTTGAAAAATGGAATTGTCCCGTATTCAGAAACAAAAGTACGTGTTTTGTATTAAACTTCTACCGGTGTGCGAGCGGCGCGAGGCCATGTGCTCGTCTGGAGCCGCGAGCGTGCGCAGCTCTTACGCAACAGCGTGTATCACAGAGCAGGTTAAACTGTATAAAACATCCTACCTCATCCTACCTGCCCGTGCCTCACTTAGCGCCTTTTCACGCTCTCTCTCCTCCTGTTCATAGCACGCATAAGCTCCTCCTCAATGCGCTCTGATTAGAAGAGCAAGACTAAGTGCAAAGCAAAAACTAATCTAAATGTATGTAAAAAAATATAGATAGATAGATAGATAGATAGATAGATAGATAGATAGATAGATAGATAGATAGATAGATAGATAGATAGATAGATAGATAGATAGATAGATAGATAGATAGAACATACATCATTTGTACTGTCCAGGCATGTTCTGCCTTGTATTGCTTTATATTAATTTATAGAGTTTTAAGTTAAGCAGGACAGATATTTATTTTATTGTTAATCTTATTATTTTGTATTAAAAATAAATTGCTAAAAAAAATTGCTGAAAAAAAGTATGATTCGTTAGAGTACTCAATTACTCGAAAATATAATCGACAGAGTACTCGATTCCAAAAATACTCGATAGTTGCAGCTCTAGATTCTTCACACATCTTGAGATTTAAAAAGGTTTTCAATTTCACATCAAAAAAACTTAACTCTCTCTCTCTCTGTATATATATATATATGAAGCACCACGAACTTTCACTCCTCATGTCGGCTTTTTTTTTTTTTTTTTTTTCAAAATTTGTGATTTTCGTTTTTTTGCAGAATGTGCTAGTTGAGATCATGAAGAAGCCGCTCCATGTTTCAGATAACAGCATTAGTGATGTTAAAAACATACAATTTTAATTTCAAATGGGTTTGTTTTTCGGAAAGAAATGGGGCGTGTACAAATCAACATATTTTCCCACGCTTGCACGCCCGCCAATCCCGTTGCGAGGAGCCCTGAAGGAGTTTCCCCTGTACGGCGATCAGCTGTGAGGAGCTCCTGAATATGTAAGCGGCGCTGCAGGACACTAAAGAACATGAAAATTGACTTTTAACTTCTACTTGGACACATGACACCTTCGGGAGACCTTCGGGACAGGTTCGGGACATGTCCGTTTCTCAGGAGCTCGTGTACAGAGTGCGATTTAGCTCCAAAACACACGATACGTGTTTACACATGAAGATACGCCGAAACCACTGCAACATGGGGTGAGTCATAATTATTATCATATTTCTGCATCAAATGGACTTCATAGACTTTAGCTGCTAAGCTAATGCTCACGCTAGCATTGAAACAATAAGGTGATCCAGTTTGACCCGTTTCGGCACTTTTGTAACTTTTTTTAAACTCAGCGCTTATTTAGCCATGAAGTTTTGAATGGAAGTTCTTCGCTGCAGGATTTTATCAAAACAAAGACTGTCAGTGGGATGGGAACTAGGGCCACAGCCCAGGGGAACTGTGAGGTCCCGCACAGACGCACTACATGTGGACAAAGTGTGCTCTCAGTCAGAGGCTCTAAGTTCTGGAACTCTCTCCCATCATCAATAAGAGAGACTCCAACACTGGCCACTTTCAAATCATACTTGAAACAGTGGCTAAAGGAAAACCAGACTTGTGGACACTTTTAATGTTTTAATGTTTTAATGTTGGTGTTATTGTCAGTTGTCGTTTTTATTGTTTTTGCTGTGATGTCACCTGCCTAGGGACTGCAGATGAAAATTTGCATTCTTGCTATAATCTGGCATATTTACACTGCAATGCTGCAGATGTTCATTAATATGCACTGTCCCTATTAAATAAAGAATAAATAAATAAATTAAATACTATGCTATATTATGTGCAATATGAAATTCATATGAGCAGTATTACCTCCTGTGAAATACTCCTTAAATACCTTATTTAATACTACCTGTACCTTGGTATTTTATTACATATTTAATTACTTTTTTTTTTTTAATTATATTGGTTACTTTGCTATGCTATTAGTACTTGCTGACTATCTTGGCGAGTCAATGGTTCTTCTTGATCCTAAGTATTTAATTGCATTATTGTTGATCTTTTTTATTTTACATTGTATAAGACATTGTATAATACGTGCAGTACGAAATCAACGTGTTTTTTATATATATACGTGTGTATATATATATATATATATATATACACACACTAGGGGTGGGACATTAACGCGTTAATTACGATTAATTAATTTGCTTGTCGTTAATTAATTCAAAATATTAATGCATCTAAACGTATCCGTAGTTTGCGTGTCAAACAACCCGGGCCGGAACGTTTGTCAGTGCACCATGTTCTGGTACGCCAATTGTACTGACACACACAGTTCCTCCGGCTAGGAGACGGAATGGAGACAGAAGCCAGCCGTGTCTTAATTCTCAGAGTGCACAGTTTGGAGCAGAGTGGACCGGTTTTAAGGGGGCTCACACTACGGCTGCTGCCCGTAGTTGCAAGACCTCTCGCATTTCGCCGACGCCCATGCGGTCCGCGGACTGCACTCAGGACTGTGCAAGTATGCACAGTCTTGACTGCAGTCTGAGCCCCCTAAAAACCACGCTCCGAACTGTGCACTCTGAGAATTGAAACACGGCTAAAGACTGTAGACCATTATCAGTGGTAGAAGACAAAGGTCTGGAAGATGTTCTACAGATAGCTGCGCGTGATCCAATGTTTAAAATGCCATGCAGAAAGACAAGAGTTTTGCACAGAGCCTTACATTTGTTTTCTACTTTGACATGCAATTCAATGTATTTTTTCCAAGACATTTTTTCCACCCATTAAATGAGCTTTAGTTTAAGTCATGTCTGTGTGTATTATTTGATTAAGTCATCCAGTACAATTTATTTGCATAAAATGTTGCTTTTGCGGGAAATGTGGTCATGCATTTAATTTAGATTAATTCATTACAAAGCCTGTGATTAATTAGTTAATTTTTTTCAATCAAGTCCCACCCCTAATATATACTATACTATTATTATTATTATTATTATTATTATTATTATTATTATTATTATTATTATTATGTGCAATACGAAATTCATTTTCAGCAGTATTACCTCCTGTGAAATACTCCTTAAATACCCTATTTAATCCTACCTGTACCTTGGTATTTTATTACATATTTTATTACTTTATTTTTTATTTTTTATTGGTTACTTTGCTATGCTATTAGTACTTACTGACTATAAGTAATTTGAACTTTGACTTAACATATTCCTGTGTATTATTAAATTATTGAATGACTGGACATTAACACACCACAGTGATAGTCATGATGGGGGAGGGCTTAGTTTAATGTCATGCAAATTAGGAAAGGAGGGCTGAAGAGAGGAAAGTTCACAAGCTTTTTTCAGAGCTTTCGAAAATCTGCTGTGCCTGCTTTCAAATAGCAACAACTTCTTCAAATATGGTCAGATATCCATGTGTAAGGCATCATTGGAAAGCTTAGAACAGGGGTCGGCAACCCGCGGCTCCGGAGCTGCAAGTGGCTCTTTGATCCCTCTGATGCGGCTCAGTACAACGGTTCCTCGTTTATCATGGGGGTTACGTTGTAGAAATAACCCACGATAGGCAAAATCCGTGAAGTAGTCAGTTGTATATTGCGTGTATAAATATGCGTGTATTTTACAGTCCCTCTGACCGAGGCGCCTGGCGCCGCTGCGCTGTTGCGGGTTTTGTTGGGGAGAAAACTTGCAAACATACAGCACTTCAGAGCAGTGACGGACTGGGATCATCGGCCCTGGCAATTTACACCTACAAGTGGCCCCGTAGTCTGTGGAACGGGAGGGAGAGGTTCTACAGCTCTGCACCAAACACAGAACTGTAGTGAGAACGCATCCGTGCGCTCTCAGGACTGGTTCTGCCGCCTGGACTCCAGGTTCCACCAGTTCGTTATGCGCAAACA
Organism: Paratrypauchen microcephalus; assembly: GCA_036785185.1. NCBI lineage: Eukaryota > Metazoa > Chordata > Actinopteri > Gobiiformes > Gobiidae > Paratrypauchen > Paratrypauchen microcephalus. The sequence goes on along the minus strand of JAVJIX010000016.1, from coordinate 4,449,814 downwards.
TTGCCGCTACTTCCCGATGCGCATTGACCACCCGGAGAAGTGTGCGCATGGTCAATTCCGTAATAGCATGGCCTCGGCCCTTCTGGCATGTGCTCAAATGCCAGACCGCTCAGTCTTCAGTGTCACACTGCTCGTGATCGAACATTTAAATAAATTTGGCAAACTGAACACATTCTGCACAGCAGACATGGAGGAGAATGACTGACAATGACTTTGTCAGTCATTCTCCATTCTGACTTTGTCTACAGTCCTTTAACCAATCAGGATGCAGAACACAATGCGTGTTGATACACTATAAAAAAATCAGCGAAACAGCGAGGGACCACTGTATTTAATTAAAATGTATTTTATTTTATTTCGTTCATATTCAAAATGTAACTCTATGGCACAAAGGTTTAAAAAAAAGCCATTATATGCAGTGTTATTTCATTTTACATTTTTTTTTTTGCAGCTTCCAGTGTTTTCTTTAATAATAATAATAATAATAATACATTTTATTTATAAAGCGCTTTTCAAGACACTCAAATGTGTGAAACGGGTCCAAATGGCTCTTTGAGTGGTAAAGGGTGCCGACCCCTGGCTTAGAATATACACTTTGAGAATCTGTGAATAACTCAAAATGCCTCCGGGATGACTTGGGATTGGTTTTGCCGCGGTTGGACACACACACACACACGCACACACACACACACACACACACACACACACACACACACACACACACACACACACACACACACACACACACACACACACACACACACACACACACACACACACACACACACACACACACACACACGCACACACACACACACACACACACACATATATATACAGTGGTACCTCACCTTACGAAATTAATTAGTTGCAGAAGTGGTTTCGTAACGTGAATTTTTCGTAAGTTGAGTAGCTATTTCAATGGAAAAAGCTTGATTCGTTCCAAGGCCCCGTTCCAAGTTTTTTTTTATAGTGTAACTTTTTTTTATAGTGTAACACTGTGTTCTGCTTCCTGATTGGCTAAGAGACTGTAGACCCAGGACTAAACGTGGACTATACCAGGTCTAGGCCAAGGTCTAAACCTGGACTGGACCAGGACTAAACCTGGACTAAACCAGGACTGGACCAAGTCTAGACCTGGACTAAACCAGGACTAGACCAGGTGAATTAAAGCGCTGCGTGCGGGTCTATTTCCTGGTTTCGTGCTAGCTCTGCTATTAGCAGCAGTACCGGTGTACCTCACGAGTCACGGCTGAGGCGAGCAGTGACTGCGTGCGTGGGGGGAAGGGGGAGGGCGGTGAAGTGTGCGCGCGGACCCATGTGTGATGCATGACCCGGCGCAGGGCTGCGAGCACGAGACCCGTGCTCAAACCGAGCCTCCTCTAGACCAGGTCTAAACCAGGATCAAACCACAGCGTGCGAGTCTATTTCCTGGTTTCGTGCTAGCTCTGCCGGTGTACCTCACCAGTCACAGCTGAGGCGAGCAGCGAGGAGGGGAGGGGATGTGCCTCCCATCGGGACCGCACGCAGTCTGAGCGTATGAACGAACGCATGCAAGAGCCGCGGTGGTTTAATCCTGGTTTAGACCTGGTCTAGAGGAGGCACGGTTTGAGCACGGGTCTTGTGCTCGCAGCCCCGCGCCGGGTCATGCTGCGCTATCACACATGTGTCCGCGCGCACACTTCTCCGCCCTCCCCCTTCCCCCCACGTTTCACTATTAATACATTTTGTTGAAAATCTATGAAAGTTTGAGTGTTTAAACGAGAGACAAATGTGAGAAAAGTTTAAATCCAGTCTGAGAAAAGCATATAATGTGTGTGGCTGAGCGCGCATTATTTGAATTTTTGAGATTTCGCGTTTCGTAACTTGAATTTTCTTTCGTATCTAGAGACCAAAATTTAACGTGAAGGCGTTTCGTAACTTGGAATTTTCGGTTTGTTGGGTCTTTCCTAAGGTGAGGTGTGTATATATATATATATATATATATATATATATATATATATATATATATATATAGGTCACATTTACAAATATTTTTCTCCATAAAATAATTAATACTTAAATACTTAATTATTAATAAAACGAATACTTAATTATTAATAAAAACAAACCTATTTATCTTTTATCTATTGTTATAAACTCACATTTGATCCCAGTCAATATTTGAAAAAATTATATCCTAATCAAATTTGCACTGAGGAGTTGCTTTTTTTATTTTTTACTATTTGTCTTAGAAATGTCATTCACTTTGTTTTATTATGTATGCTTGGATAAATGCACAATGTGAAATGCATGTTCTTATAGCATCCTGATTTTATATATATATATATATATATATAATCCTTGGCAAAAGGAGAAATTAATTTTGTCAACTGGACAAAAGTTTATTTGGTCGAATACATTTTGCAGCTCATCTGGTCCAGCACTCTGACCAGAAGAAGACTTGGAAGAAGCAACTTGGATGAAGTTAATTAGTTAAAAGGGTGACAGTTCTGAGAAACTGAGTCAGTCTTTATTTGTGACCCTAATTGCTATTCAAATTATGAGCAAACAATGACATATTTAGACTGTGGCACATTTTATAACTTCTTTTATCTTCCAAAAAAGGGGCACCAAGTGTTTCAGTGCAGTACAGTTTGCTTGGCTTAAATTAAAATTTATCAGATAAAATGGAGATAGATCTATTAAAAAAAAAAAAAAAAAAAAAATTACAAAGTTGGTCTTAATCTAGTCTCGATGGGCTGTGGTCTTGGTCTTGTTTCAGTCTTGACCTTTAAAAGTCTTGGTCTTGTCTCCAAATGAGATGTTTGAGTTAAAAACCAAAACAAAAAAACACAGTGCACCATTTCCTGTATTACAGGATGTATGACATCACAAGGTGAAACGGAGTGTTTTCTGTTTGAGAGAAGAACTCAGCCTAAATAGGCACAGTCTGTGTGTTAAGTTTGTGTGTTAAACATGTGTGAATGAGACAAAACACACCTCTGGGCGTGTTTTTGATAAGGAAACAACATTACATAGACTTAAAAAATATAGCGTAATATGGGCTCTGTAAGCAATGTTTTATCCATAGCAGTAATACAGCAATACCCCTCGCCTCTGCCCCCTCCTCTCCTCGGCTCTCCTGCTTCTCACACTGTGAAGATTGGACCCTCAGCAGGTGCAGGAGGCGATGCACAGCTGGCTGACCACAGACGCAACATGAAGCGATGTAAAAAGTGCTCTCAAGGCAATAAGAGTCTACATACAAAATACTGTAGTAAAAAAGATTGTGTCTGTAAATAGAACTTTCTTTAATGAAAAGCCACAACCAAATACTGCACCTTTTTATTTATTTATTTGTTTATATTTATAGTCACACATGATTCAGTGTTTGCAGGTGGATATAACTTTGGTGTGTTGTTAACATCTTAAACTCAGATATTCTCTTAATTTCTCACAATGTTAAAAAACGCAATGCCATCTCTAACCTTAAAATGTAAAGTCCCAAAGCCTGTGATTTTTAATCAACCTGGAGCCTGTAATCAGTATGAGCCTTCACGGTACTGTTTAGGTGTTTGATTTTCAAACAAAAATGAGTAACTGAAAAAGTGTTGGTTAATGCTAGCTACCTTATGACTGTAATTTTATGTGTTTAACAGTAAAAAAATGTGTTAAAACAAAACTCAGATTAAAATCTAAAAACACCTCAGACATAGAGCATGCATCACACCACCAGGGAATGTTAATGACATTAGCTGCAAAGTATCAACAGATAAAACATATAGAGGCATTGATTAAAAAAAAAAAAAAAGATTGAGGTATTCCAAAACGCTCTACTTCCTGCATTTTTGTCCTTTTTTGTATTTCCCCCTCAAATTTCCACCTATCTGATGTACAACTGTGACCACAGATACCATCCCACCGAAGGCTAATAATTACAAAAACATGGAAACCTATTGTATATACACTTTTAAGTTAATTAACATTCTCAAACCATAGTCAAAGTCCAGTCATATTAGGCACATACTACATACATACTATGCTAACAAGAGGTACTGTTGCTTTTGGCTACAGATGCTCAAGGAAGTGAATAAATATTGGTCACATAAAACCTCTTTGACTGCAATAATAAAAGCAGAATTCACATCTCACATTTGAGGCCATATTAATCTTTCAGAAGCTTGTGAATGAATGTTTAATCTTGGAAATGTTCGCCTTGGAGTGCAATATGCTCCATGTCCTCCCTCAGGTCAGTTGGCAGCCAGCACAGCTCCTCTCTGTTTACCAGTGAGAAGAAGTCATAACAGTACAATCCTCCATACTTCTGTACGCTCCCAGGCAGATTACAACCTGGAAATACTTGGAAGTTGGAAGACAAAAGCAGAGATAAAGTTTTGTTTTGAATTTGAGAGTTTCATTGTTATTGTTGTGATACAAAACTCTCAGAGGAGAATCAAAGTTGACAGGCACACACCATGATAATTTATTATATTGACTGAGACTGATGGACTTTAGATGTTTGTTAGATTTTTTTTCTGTTTTTGCTAATGACAACACTATGGACTTGCGTGGTACATCATCAAGGAAGAGGGGTAAAGAATGAATGAAGATGTATAACTTAAATAAGGTATCAAAAACGCTATCAGACTGTATAACTCCATTATACAGTCTAAATGTGCAATTTTTTCTATAATCTCTTATTTACTTATTTTATTATTATTATCTTGTCTGCATTCACCTTTTTGTTGTAACTTTCTTTGCACTAAACTGCCTGGAGCTAATGTGGCAGGTGAATTTCTCCTGTGTGAGTCTTATCTTATCTTATCTTAGCTTATCTTATCTTAGTGACTACAGTGGTACCTCACCTTACGAAAGACCCTACATACGAAAAATCCAAGTTACGAAACGCCTTCACGTAAAATTTTGGTCTCTAGATACGAAAGAAAATTCAAGTTACGAAATGCGAAATCTCAAAAATTCGAATAATGCGCGCTCAGATGCACGCCCCGCTGTTATCCCCGCTCAAAGAGCACCTTTCTCGGCCTCTTAGCTCACAGGGTCAGCCCCCCGGCTCTGGAATCGGATAGAACCAGAGCCAGCCCCGGGGAAAACCCCGGGGTTGTGCCCGCTCAAAGAGCACCTTTCTCGGCCTGTTAGCTCTAGCGCCGAACATGCAAGGAGCACCGCGAGCACGAGATAGAACCGCGGCGAACACGCAGCCCGAGCCACAAACCGAACTCGCACAAACGAACGCAAAAGCTGCACGAAACCAGCAAAGAGCCACACAGGGTGATTTAATCCTGGTCTAGTCCCGGTTTAGTCCAGGTCTAGACTTGGTCCAGTCCTGGTTTAGTCCAGGTCCAGTCCAGGTTTAGACCTGGTTTAGACCTGGTCTAGACCTGGTTTAGTTCTGATCTAGACCTGGTTTATTCCACTTTTAGTCCTGGTCTAGTCTCTTAGCCAATCAGGACGCAGAACGCAAAGTTACAGTATATAAAAAAAAGTTACACTATTCAAAAAAACAACCTTGGAACGAATCAGGCCTTTTCCATTGAAATAGCTACTCAACTTACGAAAAATTCACGTTACGAAACCACTTCTGGAACAGATTAATTTCGTAAGGTGAGGTAACACTGTATTATCCTTATCAAGATGAAGAGATTGCTTTGTATCTTATTCATTTGAAAAATAAAAATAAAAATAGATGCAGCTGTGTATGTGAAAGATTTGAGTACTAATTTCAGTAAAGATTTAAAGTAAAAAACAAAAAAACTTCCTGATTAGAAATTGTGACACACTAGGGAATCCTAAAACTGGTAAAATTCCTCTAATGTACACAGAAATTATCTTACAAATATAAATATAAGAAAATACCTTTATTTTCTCAAAACATCTGGATAGAATTTTCCCTAGTGTGATGTCATCAGTATGTTTAGAATTCTCTACTTCGTGTAATTTTCAACATATTTTTTTTGCTTCTTGATTGGTGTAAAACTATAATTTATATATTGCCTTCACTCCAGCAAGCTATTATTGCAATAACATATAGTTATTTTCCTGTAACCAGACATGGTGAGTGCAAATGATTATAGATGCCCTATTCCTGCAGTTTTAGGTTGTTAGTTCACACTGGCATAAACCTCCACAAAATCTTGACAAACTGTGAGTAATCTAAGACTAGAACTAAATCATTCAGTACTAAACCTGGAGCAAACAAGTCTAGATCAAGACTAAACTGGGCACAACCCAGGATCAAACCAGAAAAATCGAATGTATCCTTGGCATCCTTGGAATCTTGCAGAATCAGTCCTTCAAAGGAAACAAAAAAAAGTTTATATCAAGGATCATCCTTGTATGTTCCACAAGCACAAACATTTAACCATTACCATGTGGAGTTTTAATGGTTCCCTTTAATGTCTTTTGTCTGAGTTTTCTTTGGGTGCTCTGGTTCCCCTATCAACCTAAACCAGGTACTATAGCCTGTCCTCCAGTTAGGTACTCCTGAAGAAGTTCCTGGTTCAAGAGCAGTAGATGAGTCCCACAGCTTCCAGCTGGCAATAAAGAATGGGTCAAATGGAAAGGCTAACATGGGGAAAACTAATGGCAAATGGTCACATTTTTCTATAGAGCTTTTCCACATTCAAGGCAAAGCACTTTACATCACGGTAACCACTCACCCGTTCACACATACATTCATGCACCAGTGTACGCTGACACTGGGGGCGAGGCGAGTTAAGTGTCTTGCCCAAAGACTACACTATGGCATTCATCTGTGGGAGCTGGAATTACACCACCAACCTGTCACCTACTCTATAGAATTCTATACCTATTACGAATTAAATAAAAACCATTGTGACAAATAAAAAATAAACATATGAAAGAGTCAGGTTGCAGACCTTGTGATAAAGCCAAACAAACACTCCACTTCACACATATTTACTGTAGCCCACTTTGCATATCCTCATGGTCCCCCACACCTGCTCTTCAGTCTGGGCCTGTTTAAACCTGCACAAGTCCTCTGTTTATCTGCTGCCTTCACCCTGTCCCGCTCCTCACCTGCTAACCACCATCACCGCAACCAGTGCAGTGCTGTGTGCAAATCCAGTGCTGCCAAGAGCAGCCGGCGCCCCTACGGCCTGCTGTTCAGCCTGAGTGCTCACTGAATAAAATGCGCCTCGTGAACTGCTCTGTTCAACACCAGCTCCACTTTCTCCACTCAAATCTCACTGGCTCCAAACGGGGAAAATACAAGGTGTGAAAGTTGTTTATCTTTTGCCATTTGATGAATACCACCTTGTCTTTAGTATCTAAAGCTCTGAAAACTCACCTGTTAAATAACTGCATCTCCTCTTTATCTGCTTTCTTTCATTTCTGTTTGTGTCTGTCTGGATCTGTGTAAAGCGTCTTTGAGTGTCATGAAAAACGCTATACAAGTGTTATGTATTATTACTAATAAAGTGCTTTGAGTGCCATGGAGTTTGAAAAGGGCACTATAAATGTGACCATTCACTGGTGCTGTGTTAAACGTTTTTTTTGTTTTTTGTATTAAAATATAATATAGGTTTGGGTTAAGAACTGTTAACTGACCAATGACAATATCCTCAAGGAGAAAGTGCAAAGCAAATAGTTCACGTTGGAAACAAGGACAGGAGGGTTTTAAATAATTGTGTACAATTTTGAACACTAAATGAGCAAGTGAGTGTTTGTCATCATGAGAAAATATCCCACAGCATGGTAGTAGTAGTAGTAGCTACTTTACTTGGTCATTTGTAGCATTACAAGTACAAATACTACAGGCATAAAACTATTAAGACAGAAGTTTATCTGACAGATGCTTCTGACTTTTACCTTTTCAAAAACTTTCAAAGAAGTAAATCATGCAAGTTTTCAATGTATTGCAAATAAACAAAAAAGACAGGAGCTGGGCAATAATAAGAACATCTATTAAATAAATGCCATATATCCTTATAGTACATCATTAACTTTAAGTGCTGCCATAGTCTCTTCACTCAGCCCATATCTATTTTGTCTAGCTAAGGTTGTTTTCCCATATGTTTGTAAATGCAAAACTACCTCAAAAAATCCTATGAAACCATATCCAGAAAACCTGGTTGTTATTCTAAGGATAACAATATTAACCAAGAAAAGGTAAGTAGTTATCGATTTGACCCTAAAGACAAATACTAACTCATCCTCATGATGAACACAGACTCACATTCCTTCCATCACTGCTGTGCAAGTCATATTGAGAGCCTAAAGAGGATTACTTCAATGGTGCTCGTCTTCCCTGCGCACATAGCTCACCATTTAACACAGAGACAGACCACTAGAATAAATATAGTGCGTTAGCTAACTGCTTTGTCTTGCCTTTTCCTCTTGATGAAATTAAACTGATAAAAGTATATTGCTGCAGTGTGGAGAAAGAGTGTGGAGATTTGATTTTCAGACACTGGTGTCAGATTACAAGCTTGGGCTGAGGGCTTCCTTGGCATCCACCACAAAAGAGCCCCAGCTCTTTTCAGTGGGCTCCTGTAATGTCATAGGAGTGTACAGTCCAATGAGCTGTAGAGATGGGTAGGTTTTAGTTTAATAACACTACGATTTAATATAAATGTACACATTTTCTGGCAATTTATTCAAAACATAAAAATAAATAAACGAATGAATGAAACCCCATGCAGTACGCCTTACCTGAAATTTAAATGATCAGCTCCTGGGATGCAAACACAGTTTATAGGCTCCTGAATAATGTGATAAAACAACATCAAAACATAATTAATTCATGGAGGAAATTGACCCTGCGTGAAATGGCACAGCTGAAGACATGTGATGGGCCTATAATGAGGTTTCATGTTGGTGGAGGTTCTGTGCTCTCGTCAAAGGTTGCTGTTGTCAGTTTAAACAAAGCTGTAGATTAAATGTAAGGGGAACAAGGTGGCAGGCTCATTCTGACATGCTTCATGAACATAATAACATATATACATATACATATGAGCAGTATCATGTTAAACAAGAGACACCTCTTAATTAATATTTAAAAAATGAGGAAAAGCAAAGTTCTTCAAGCAATTCAATCTGGCAAAAATAACTGAAATATGTTGCTGAATTTTCAAAACAGATTTATAAAAATTGTTATTGACCTTTATTTAACTTGGATAGTCTTACTGAGATTAAGAATCTCTATTTCAGGGGAGTCCTGGCCCCACAGGGGACGCACCATGGTTTGCTTTCGTGACAGGCACCCACAATAACTTTACATCAGCTTCCACACCTGCAGAAATTTACAGAATAAATGATATATGTGACCGGCCACGGAAAATCCAGTCACAAGTCATCCCAGAGGCATTTTGAGTTATTCACAGATTCTGAAAGTGTAGATTTTAAGCTTTCCAACGATGCTTTACAGATGGAAATCTGAGAACATTTGAAGAATCTGTGGCCATTTGAAAGAAGCACATCTGAAAACGACGAGCTGAGAAAAGCCGCGTTAAAGATCTGCTTGTATCCACGTGTATGCGTGTATCACGTATATCCATGGTCTTTTGGCAGCTAAAGTATCCGGAGCGCCGGAGAAACGGACATATCCCGAACGTGTTACATGTCCCGAGGTAAAAGTTCCTTCTTACATAGCATTAACGTAGCAAGTTAAAGGTCCCATGACATGGTACTTCTTGATGCTTTTATATGGCTCCTTAATGGTTCCCTAATACTGTAAATGAATCCTTCTTCAAAATCAACACTCAGTGCATGAGAAACAGTGATAAGATGAGAAAGAGTAATTTTTCTCTCTCTGAACACTCCATTCTGGGCGTTGTTGCTTGAATGCAAATGAGGAGAAAAGAGATGGCCTATAGTAGAGGGTGGGGGCGTGGCCAAACTCTCCGCTCTCCGCTCTCAGCTGTGCCCTCTGATCCATTTCCGCGTTTTTGCGCGGAGAAGAGATGAGAAGCGTTCCATTGAAAAATAAACACATTTCCACAGAAAATAAAATTAAACCACTGCTGTTCAAAGGTCCAGAGGCTCAGATAAAGGACTTCCGAGCCTAGAAACACTCGGACGTGCCTCCAGGCAAATAAAAAAACGCATTTCGCATTGCCTAGCGCATTCGCGGTCCAAACTCGTGATTTACAGAGATGCTGAGTAGACACAGACGGGGGGTGGAGCTGCATTTTTCGATCTGACGTCAATAAGGTGCCTTGTTGAGAATCGCCCGTTTGAGCTGTCACATTAACGTTCAAAAACCTCAGAAAGTGAAAATTTCATGCCATGGGACCTTTAAGGATTTTCTCCAGTTTCACTGTCCTTAATGAAGCGTACATATGCATGAGGCTCGCTCACAGCTGATTGGGGAACAGGTGCAAACACAACCGTCAACATAATCGTCATGATTGGCAGGAGCGCAATCGGTGGGTGATTATGGTGATTTATACCCCCTTTTCTTTCCAAAAAACAAGCCAATTTAAAATACAAAATGTATGCTTTTAATGCAACAAATGATGTTATCTGAAACATGGAGTGGCTTCTTCATGATGTCAACTAGCACATTCTGCAAAAAAGGAAAATCACAATTTTTGGAAAAAAAAAAAAAAAACATTTCTAATGCAAATATCTCAATTTCACTAATTCCGACATGTGACGGATTTAGTGGTGGCGGGTCATATGTTAAGTCAAAGTCACCTGTATTGTCAATTTAATACAGTACAATATGAAATGTATTATACTGGTTTAGATCGATTAAATACTGGTTTATTTATGGTTTAGTCCTGTTTTAGTCCTGGTTTGGTCCTGTTTTAGTCCTGGTTTAGTCCTGTATCAGTCCTGTTTTAGTCCTGGTTTAGTCCTGTTTTAGTCCCGGTTTAATCCCGGTTTAGTCCTGTACACACACGCTAATGTTGACACAAGGCCCCTGCTTTCAGCTAATATCTCCCTTTGATGCAGAAAAAATACGATAATATGACTCACTCCATAAGAAAGAGAACGCGGTCACCTCCGATGTAACTACAGTTTGCCACATTGTCTGATAATTTGTGTATCCACGGTCTTTCAGCAGCTAAAGTATCCAACCACATTCTGTACGGAGCTCTTGAGCTCCGGAGAAAAGGACGTGTCCCGAACGTGTCCTGTGTCCCATGTCAAAGTAGTATTACAGTCCATTTTCACTGAAATGCAGCGTAAATATTCTGAAATGCAGAGTAAATAATAGTAGTAAATAATAGTAATAAATAGTAATTCTATTATATATTCTATTATACCTCCAATGTGCACTGGGGCGGTTTGCAGCCGAGTGTGAAGCGGCTGGGATGAGGATCTGCTCCTCCAAATCCGAGGCCATGGTTCTCAACCGGTTAAAGGTGGCTTGCCCTCTCCGGGTGGGTGGGGAGTCCTTGCCTCAAGTGGAGGAGTTCAAGTATCTCGGGGTCTTGTTCACGAGTGAGGGGAGGATGGAGCGTGAGATTGACAGGCGGATCGGTGCAGCGGCGGCAGTGATGCGGTCGTTGTGCCGGACCGTTGTGGTGAAGAGGGAGCTGAGCCAAAAGGCGAAGCTCTCAATTTACCGGTCAGTCTACGTTCCTACCCTCACCTATGGTCATGAGCTCTGGGTAATGACCGAAAGGACAAGATCGCGGATACAAGCAGCCAAAATGAGTTTCCGCAGAGTGGCTGGACACACCCTTAGAGATAGGGTGAGGAGCTCAGTCACACGGGAGGGGCTCGGAGTAGAGCCGCTGCTTCTCCACGTTGAGAGGAGCCAGCTGAGGTGGCTCGGGCATCTGTTCCGGATGCCTCCTGGTCGCCTCCCTCGGGAGGTGTTCCGGGCATGTCCCACCGGAAGGAGGTCCCGGGGAAGACCCAGGACCCGCTGGAGGGACTATGTCTCCCGGCTGGCCTGGGAACGCTTTGGGGTCCCCCCGGAGGAGCTGGAGGAAGTGTCCGGAGTGAAGGAAGTCTGAGAGTCCCTGCTTAGACTGTTGCCCCCACGACCCGGCCCCGGATAAGCAGAAGAAAATGGATGGATGGATGGATGGATGGATGGATATTCTATTATATCTTATCAGTGTTGCCATAGTTACTTTGAAACAGTAATCTGACTACTGACTACTGACTACTTCTTTAAAAATAACTTATTTAAGTTACTGACTACTTGCTTTTAAAAGTAAGTTAGATTACTTTTAGTTACTTTCAGCAGAGGCTTATTATATTATATTATGATATTATATATTATTATATTATAATTATATTATATTATATTATATTATATTATATTATATTATATTATATTATATTATATTATATTATATTATATTAATTATATTATATTATATTAATTATATTATATTATATATTATTATATTATATTATTATAATATTGCTTGTCCAGGTAACTATAAAAGCATGTTCTGTGAGGCAGCTCAGTATCGTTACTGTAGGGATCTTAGATACAGTGGCACGAAACGATGGTGAGTCAACAGTGTTCACAGGCAGCATTTCGTCAACCACATAATGCCCAACCATCCTATTCAACTTTGCCCCACTTACTGGTTTTACACCGAAATCCAGCTTCCTTTGCTTGGATCTAGGTCTGGGACCTCCTTCACCTGTGACTTTTGCACTTTTCACACTGTTAGCTTCGTTGTGCTGTGCTGTTTCTCCAGATGTTTTTTCAGATTTGACGTTGTGTTTTTGAAGGTAGACAGCACTCTGTCACCAGCACAGAGTGTACAACGGACCTTGTTGTCATCCTTAGCCGAAATAAAATCAAAATCAATAAAATAATGCCTGCAGGGCTCTCAAGTTTTGCGAGTGAGATTTTTTTCAGGGGAGAAGCGCTGTAGGCTGGAGACCAGTGGCTAGAGTTTTGAATTGCTTAACAAAATTTCAGCGTAAGAAATACCATGTGTGGCGTGTGAGCATGTGAACTCGTTGAAATGCGTGTGTCACACTCTCAAAGCGTGAGACTTGAGAGCGCTGTGCCTGTATTTCCAGCTGGAAAAGGCCAACCTCTCTCCTTCCATATTGTTCACATCTGAGGAGATAGAATCTTTGATCTGACTTTGGTGCAGCAGAGCCGAGATGACGTAACCTCGTAAGAAACGTGTAGCCAAAAAATAAGAATAAATAAATGTAACCTACGTTCCCCCGAAATGCAGAAATAGTAACGCATGGTGTATTAGATAAGTAACTTTAATCTGACGACTGGTTTTGAAATAGTAGTTGCGTTAGACTACTCGTTACTGAAAAAATTTGTCCGACTACAGTAACGCGTTACTTAGTAACCGGCATCACTGTATATTATATATTATTCTGCTCAGAGCTGATAGGCGAACAGGTGAAAACAAAACAGCGCTACGTGTCACGTGATTGGCAAGGAACGCCAGCGTTGGTAATTATGGTAATTTACACAGGCCCCATTTCTTTCCGAAAAACAAGACAATTTCACAGACAAAATGTATGCTTTTTAAGCAGCCAATGCTGTTATCTGAAACATGGAGGGGCTTCTTCATGATCTCAACTAGCACATTCTGCAAAAAAAAAGAAAATCACAAATTTTGAAAAAAAAAAATGCTTCAAATGCGATTTTCTCGTTTTCACGAATCACGACATGTGGCAGGTTTTGTAGTGGCGGGTCACATATGGCAACTGAACTTTTGAACACCACTCAAACTATGTTAGCACACTGGAATTGGTTCATAAAGAGGCATAAAAGCACACAGTATGAAAATATTCATTCATTCATCTTCTTCTGCTTTTCCATTTCCTGGGTAGCGGGAGCAGCAGTCCAGGCAGATCTGCTGCCCAGAACACAATGCACCAGCCCCCATGAATCCTCCCGTAGGTGGTGGGTCCACAGGAGAATGGCTCACGTCACAACAGGCCTTGATGTATCTGCTGTCATGGGGGCTTCCAGTGTCCGCAGACACTGGGGGCAAGGTGGAGTTAAGTGTCTTGCCCAAGGACACAACGGCAGCACTCATCTGTGGGAGCTCGGATCACACGCGGTCAACCACCAACCCCTGGATGACTAGACAAACACTCTACCAACTGAGCTACTGCCACCCAGTATGAAAATAATTATTGAACATTTACCAACATAGACAAGAAGCATAAAATCAGAGGTCAAAATCAAAGACTTATGTGCTCTGTGGAATTCGTTTTGTAGGAGAGAGAGGGGAGAGGTGGATCTATGTCACCAGACACACCAACATTTTATGGAAATCACAGAAGCTCTTAGAAGTAGTGATTAGATAGATCTAGATATTAACCAGATATTAACATAACAATACCATACTATTTGCTTATTACGATAATACTAAGGGTGTATTCACACCTGCCTCGTTTAAAACAAACCAGAGTTCATTTGTTCCTTTGATTCGGACCTTTTGGGCTGGTGTGAATAAAAAACTAAAATCTCGATCCGGAGGAAACAAGCGAACCGAGACCGATCAAAAAGCTTGGTCTCGGCACGGTACCATTTGAACCCTGGTGCGGTTCATTTGAGGTGAGAATGCAGACTGGACTCGATCTGACACAGTTGGCTTTTTGTACTTAACAAGCTCCCGTCGTATGTCGGTATTATAGAAAACCGAGGCTTACCAGACACCAGAGAATCCGCAGAGTGCAACCGTTCAGCGAGGAGGATAGGCTACGTTTTGTGTGAAGAGCATGAAAAGTCACATTTTGATGTGCGCACATGAGTGCTGTCCTCCGAAGCCGTCTTGTCCTGTGTCTTCGTCATTTGGAAATTGATTGTACAATAGTGAACCTCAAGATGCTGCTCAAACATTTGTGCGAACTGTAAAAACTGTGTAAACCATATCACTATGACCACACTGAAAACAGCACTTAACGCCATGATTCTCCTCCTTCACTTGTTTGGACATGGCTCTTTGACACTGTTCACTTCTGTCCAATGGCTGAACGACCTCAGCACACGTGATTTTGTTTACAAATGTTGGTCCATTTACAAAAAAGTACAGTGTGAAAGCGAACCGCACCAAAATAAAAAATAAAAAAAAATTAAAAAATTGGTCCGGCCCAAAGCAAGTGCACTATCGGGCTTTCCTGGTGTGATACGCCCTAAGTTTTAACAAATGTCAATACTTAAAATGTCTCAAAAAAAAAAAAAAAGAAAAATAATGAAATACAAATTTTTGTCATTACATTTTAAATATTTTTTTTGAAATGTTAAGTTTTTTAAGAAAATGAAGTTTATATTTTAGTTTTCTGCACATGTATTTCATTTTAATGTATATAGTTCAAGCTGGGGTGGAACAAAGATAAGATGTTGTAGTGGACTTGGTGCCAGATCAAAAAATCACAGTTATTGCTCATTACTACTTAGGAACCTGTGAAGCTCCCAGGCCCCAAGCTGGATGAGGGTGAGGGAGACCCACCACCGTGGAAGGTGAGGAACACACACACACATTTTACAGTATTTTGGCTTAATTTTCTAAATTATGTTAATGCATGATGTTATGATCCTATGATGTCACTGTAACTGCATAGCAATAGAATAGCGATAAAATGTTCAAAATGTGTAAACTCTATTCTCTGCATAAACAGCTAAATACTCCACTTGGACCTGAAATTAAGATGGCTGCTACGTAAAACTCATGCAGCTCTACAGCCACAGACACAGCCACAGCAAGAGCGCCTTGACTCAGGTTTGACAAATGATTTATGTAAATGTAAATGTACTTGTGCAAACAATGATAAAAGTCTTTTGGTAACTCTTTTTCATGCTTTTATAACTTAAATAATAAGCAATAAAGCAAATGTACATTACAAAACAACCATTTTATGCCTTTGGTTTGCGAAAGATTGCCTCAGCTGCATACTCTGTACAGTTAGTTACTGATCATTTAAAACTAAATAAGGATGGATACTTGTGAAAATTGTGTTTCTAGATCAGACACAAATTTTAACTCATGCTAGTTCAAAGTTTTAAATGATAGGGGTTTTCAAACTACATAAACAGAAATGCCAGATAGTTTTCAATGTAGCTTCGTTCTCCTTCTCTAAACAGTGCAGCTATTCAAAATTCATTATACCAGTTGCCTCACAAGGCAAAAAAAATGTTGATTTGACCAACAGAAACAGTAAGAAAACTTAGTTAAGTCAGTTGTTATCAATAAAACATGTGTTATTGTTGAGCAAATGTGATTCTGAGTGCAGGAATGATGATACAGTGAATATAGATTTCTTTATCTGATACATGATTTATATTACTGGTGAATAATCTGGCAACAAAGAACCACATGCCCATTGGGTTCTTTGACAGTCAGGAGCATGGCCCTGTCTGCGAGGATCTACTCCGTCACTATCAGAGTGAATCTGAGAGAACCAAGAAAAAGGCCAGTGGCCAACATCCTCAAAGTGGTGCAGGCGAATGGGTGGAAGTTTGTTGAGTACATGCAGCTGGAATCCAGGCTCCTCCCCCAGGACTGGCTCTTTACTATGGGGGTCTCAGTGCAGGGGGTGGATGTGGTCAGGACAGGGCTCGCCAAGAAAGCTGCAAAACACAACACAACAGCGAAAATGTTGTAGATCCTGGGGTTTGAGTGTCCCAAGTACAAGCCCCTGATTGACAAAAAGGAAAATGCCTCAATAACTGCTCAGGCACATGATGTACTTGTTACTACACAGACACAGAATATCTATAAATAGTAGAGTGCATTTAAAGCTGCCATCTGTATTGGATTTTTTGCCAGTAGATGGAAGATGTGAAACCTGTTGGAATTCTATTGGTCAATAGCCTGGGAATTCCCAGGCCGCTTCCGTTCGTTTCGAACTGGAAGGCGGCCTGGCAGCTCGTCCAAGCGAGAGTCCCAGATTTAGGGCCCCAATCAGAGAGCGGGGAGGGGCGGCAAGACGGTGACGCGTACTACATGACAAACGGAAGCTTGTAGTTTGAACTGACAACTGACATGATTGGCTATGGACTTACGTATACGCTCAATGATAGACATTCATAACGCCCAATAAACGGCCGTTGGCAATCGCTAACCACACCTCCGCTACGGGATTTTTCGAAGCGAGCTCCCAGACCCATATCTCACTTGTGATATGGTCAGGTGTTAACCAGACTAATTGGTCAAAGCATTTGGTTGCACTTTCTAAATTTGTAGTTTCTATTAGTTTTTCATCCCACATTTGAATGTCATTAAATATTTTAATTTCATTTATATTTCAGGTGAGCCAGGTTAATACGGAGCAGGTGGAGGAAGAAGACCTGAAAGAGAAAAGAACAAGTTTAGATCCTGAAACATGTCTGTATCAGGATTGTTGGGACATGTACAGATCTCCAGATGTCATCATAGAGGAGATAGTAGAATACCTTGATGAGGCCTCAGTCCCGTGTGAGACAGATCCTGTCCAGGACTCAGTCAGTCTGTCTGAGGTCCTCCTGGAGATCCAGACAGGATCAGAGGAGCAGGGTCTGTGTGAGACACAAGACTGACAGACTAATCCAGAGACCAGTCCAACTGCTATGATTGTTGAACCTGAGATTTCCAGGTAAAATGTCTTTCAAATATTAAGAAAGAATTGCACATTTGTTCCTATAGAAACAATGCTATTAAAAAATCTTAGCTTGTTACTTACTGTTAAAAGAGCACTTAATAAACCAGAGGAGAAAACCAAAGAGGTTTTTGGAGAAGATGAAGCTCCTGTCTCAGATTCTGGTGGTCCATCTCAGGTCCTCACAGAGGCTGAGGTCTTTCCTGTGCAGGAGAACATGATAGCCCAAGGATCTGACCAGGATCATGCTCCTGAGTTTTCAGAAATCATTGTAGAAGATGAGCTTCAACCCTCTCCCAAATACGATGAGCCTGATATAATTGAAGACTCCACTGGACCAGAGCTCTCAGTCCAGTATGAGGAGGATCCTGTCTCAGACCTGGTCGGTCTGTGTGAAATCCTGATGCAGACTGGATCACAGGAACAGACTCTGTGTGAGTACCAGTCCCAAGAGACTCATCCAGAGACAGAGAGCTATCAAATCCCTGAGCTGAGTGAAGCTGATATCTCCAGGTAAAAAAAAAAAAAAAGACAACATAACATAATTTTCTGATCTGTATGTGACTGTCATCACCAGTGCTATTTCAATATAAATGGTATTACAGTAATAATCAAATGGTCTTTATACACCTTACAGTCAAAACGAGCCCATCAGTCATTTATTACATTTGAAATAAAGCATAAAAATGCATTGTTTTCTTTTATGTAGGATAAATGCAAATAATGATTAATATTTTTACTTTGTGATGTTAATATGCTCAGGTGGGTAGCAAACAAATTTAATTCTGAGAGTTAAAATCTAGTCTAAAGCAGACCTTAGTGAAGTTACACCTTTAATTTAAAATGTTAACTTTTTTTTTTACAATAACCAACATACTATGTTGTTGTTTTCATTTTTTTTTAAGAGAGAGAATTTTTTTTTTTTTTTTCTACAAAATTCTGACACAGGATTTCTGATCCACTCAAATATTCCCATGGTTTTATACCAAAAATAACACAAGATATAAGAGTGACATTTCACCACAGCAGGGTATTGCATTTTAAAGGTTCTGAAAATTCTTAAAAAAAAAAAAAAAAAAATCAAAAATCAAAAACGTATCATTTTAGAATTAAAACACCCACACGCACAAAAGTGAAATTGGGACGTTACCAACTTCAAGTAAATTTCAAGGACTCTGCCAACAGTTTGATTCATAACTACATCATCTTAATGCGTTCTCATGAGATTAAATTCTTCCTTTTTATGCACCTTTGTCTCTTGTATTGTATTTGATGACAAAAGTGAGACACATTGTAGTGACATTATAATTGTTAGAGAAATATAGCACAACACTCAGGTTCAGTGTGCAGTCGTGTGGATCAGTCTGTACAAATGGTGCCTTTGAATGTGAAGTGTCATGAGGGACAAATATGGCTGCCTCCCCTCCCTCAAATGTATGGGCAGAAATATGTGCCACCAGAAACTGAATTTGAATCACATAATTTGAAATTGTATTTTTTAATTTGAATCATTGCATTGAAAAATTGAATCTGAATAGCATAATCTGAAATTGAATTTATTAGTTTGTAACAGGAATCTAATAAAATTTGAAAATTCACTCTTTTTATATGCTCATGTTAAGTTCTCGAAATTCAAATTCAGTTCACAAAATTCAAACTCAAATTACTGTGACAAACATCCTGGTACTTTAAGGATGAAGGAAGAGCAATCGAGCTCAGATATACAGGACTACAGGACCTTGTGATAGCCTACTGAAATATTATATAGGGTGACATCAGGTAATTTGAGCCTCATTTTGGTTAATGTCTTAGGAAATTCGTAAAACTATTTATGACACTGGTTTATATGTATTTTAGTTAATACATACAATCTTTAATATTTTAGGGTTGAATTATTGTATAAAATTTAATCATTTAGGTTTTACAGCTTATAAAACATCAGCTGTCCCACATTTTTTTAATGATCAGTGTTCAGGTAAAATGAGCCACCCGGTCAGATAAATTGAGCCACTTACCAGCTTAACTCTTTCTCTACCGGAGACATCGTTTGACGTCAGAGCGATTCCAGACGTAGTCTACCGAGACGTCGATTGACGTCAAAGCCGTTTTTCAGCGGGGGTTGCTAGGATACGTCCGGGAGCAACTTGTAATTCATAGTTCAAGGTGTAATTCACACATCCAACCCCTAGGTGGTGATCGTGTGTGTGTTAGTTTGGCGATCGGGGGCGGAGAGCCCAGAAGCGCTCACCCGTGTGTACTGAGTAGTGGAGCAATATGGCGTTAGCTGCCTAGCGGCAGCTAACAATCGATCGTTTTTTACGGAGTGATCCGAGCGGTCGGAGTGGTCTTGGGACCCAAGGTCCCGGACCACAGGACCGCGGAGACACGCCGGATCAGGCAAGGACGGCAAGAAAGAGATCTCGTTTGTCCGAGGCAGGGGCCATGTCTATTCGGGTCTCAGACCCGGAGGACAGCGAATTTGAGTCCAGTGAGCCAGACCCCGACCCGCCCATGAGCGGCTGCTGTCGGGATCCTCTGGGAGAAGCAGATCCCCCTCTCCAGAGGAAGAGATGGGTAAGAACTAAGTTTACGTGCTGTGTGGTGAATCAATGAATGAACTTACTTTATCCCCTCCCTGCCTGCATGCACTTTTTCCCTCTTGTCCAAATGTCCGGGAGCTACTGTGTGAATGAATGCAGGCGTGCGTGTGTGTGTGTGCGTGTCTGTGCGTGCGTGCGCGTGCGTGCGTAGCTATGTGTATAAAGGTTTATGCATGTGTGTGTGTGTGTGTGTATGTAAAGGTTTATGCTTGGGTATGTGTGTGTGTATATGTAAAATTGTATATGTAAAATGCCACTATTGATGTGAAGGAATTTCCCATTTACAGAGCCTTCATCCAGCAGAGGACCTACTTTGCGAGCAGGGGTGGGGACCTCTGCTCGCAAAGCGGAGAAGAAAGGTAAAAAAATATATACATTCTCCCCATTACATTGCAGCAATACAAAAAAATTACATTAGGTAATGTTGTACATTTCTGTCATTTTACAGGTGGTGCATCTGCCACACAAAGTGTGGAGTGGCAACAAAAAGGTTGGGAACCCAACATGATTCCCTTCACGGCCACCCCTGGACTCCGAGCACTGCAGCGGAGCTGAAGTCTGACGTGCCAGCAGACTTCTTTGAGCTCCTCATCACGAATGAGCTGCTGGCACACATTACTGAGCAGACAAACCTTTATGCTCGCCAGTACTTTGCCGCTCTCCCTGAAGGCCAACAACACACACACGCACACACACACACACACGCATACATGCACGTGCACACATTGTTCACGCACATGCACACATTGTTCACGCGCGTGCACACATTGTTCTGTTGTTATTGTAACTGTTGTTGCACCGGCTGGTTAGCTCAACTGGTAAGTCATGGACTTTCCCCCTGGAGGTTGTAGGTTCAAACCCCCCCCGGGCAATGAGCTAACCAGTGTGGGTCCTTGGGCAAGACCCTTCACGGTACTGCCCCCCGGGCGCCGAAAAAGATGGCTGCTCACTGCTCCTGAAAAAAAGGATGGGTCAAATGCAGAAGTCAAATTTCTCCCGTGTGTCACTGTGTGTCATTGTGTGTGAGACCAATAAAGGCTAAAAAGCCCCAAGCTTAATTCTCTCAAGATTGTTCTCTTTGTCAATTTGTATATAGTTATTTCTTATATTTGTAAATTTAAAAAAAAAATTGCAATCAAAAATCTTTCTCTGTTATTTTAGATGTTTGAGGTGTCACTAAATCAATAAGTATTGATGTCAAAGTCACTTATCTGCTTGTAATACCTCCTTTCACAAAAAGGTCATTTTCTCAAATTTGTTGTCAAAAAACAGTGTTTTTGCTGAAACTTTGCTATGTTCTACTATCAATTACTTGAGAACCGAAAAGGTTAGAAACATAATTTTTTTTCCAGGTGAAAGATGAGAGTCAACACTTTATTTTGATGTGTGCTACGTTTATATAGTGAAAGAACTCAGTATTCTGTGAGTCTTGAAAAATCAGTGAAAATGCTCTGAATCTCTGGTAGACAGGGGCTTAGATTTTGAAAACAGGCTGGTAGAGAAAGAGTTAAATGAGCCACCAAAAATGCAAAGCAAAACATTCATTTATTTATCATAAAAACATATTAGTAATTCTAACAAACAAAATATAACATCACATAACGTGTGTGTGTGTGTGTGTGTGTGTGTGTGTGTGTGTGTGTGTGTGTGTGTGTGTGTGTGTGTGTGTGTGTGTGTGTGTGTGTACTTTAGTACTTTATTGGACACACACTCACGGAGAGGCGTCTTTCCAGTACTACGGCCCTCGTCTATGGAACTGCCGGAGGACCTCAGGGCCAAAGAGAACGTTCATGTTTTTAAGAGTGGGCTCAAGACTCACCTGTTTAGCCTGGCCTTTGATTGACTTTGGTCATCTGTTTGCTTGTCTTTTGTTTGTTCTTTTATTTGTTTGTTCACCTGTTTATTTGTTTGTTTGTTCGTCTGCTTATTCGTCTGTTAGCTTGTTTGTTTATCCTCTGTTTGTTTGTTTGTTTGTTTGTTCGTCTGTTTGTTTGTCCGACTGTTTGTTTGTTTTTTGTTTTTGTTTTTTTTCCCTCTGGCAGCATGGTGGCTGAGTGGCTAGCACTCATGCTTCACAGCAAGAAGGTTCGGGTCGCCCGAGCCTTTCTGTGTGGAGTTTTGCATGTTCTCCCCGTGTCTGAGTGGGTTTCCTCCGGGCACTCCGGTTTCCCCCACCAACCCAAACATGCGCCATAGGTAAAATCCTCCAGCTTAGGGCCTGACCAAGCCTAAATAACAAAATCATGGGGTTGGTCCCCGGGTCTAACATAGAACAACTTCTCCTGTGTGAGATCAATAAAAGTCAAGCTTCTAATCCTTAACCACTGTAAGGCGCTTTGTGTTACAATTTTGTATGAAAAGCGCTTTATAAATATTGTTTGATTGATTGATTGAACCCAAAAGTATATCCAGGAGGGATAAATAGAACAGATGTGGATAAGCAGGCCTACATATCATCAAAATGCTATGCTAATAGCCTATACCATCAAAATGTTAGCTAAAGCTAACTCTGAAGGTGGCTCATTTTAGCTGAAGTGCATGGCTCAATTTACCTCAGTACATTAAGGTAAATTGAGCCACCACCAAAAATACTAATTTCATGAAAAATATGATAAAAGGAGAAGTTCAATTTGTCAACTGGACAAAGTTTGTTTGGTTGAAAACGTTTCACCGCTCATCCGAGAGGCTTTGTCAGCTCTAATAAGAATACTGGTAAGACACTTCTTATTAGAGCTGACGAAGCCTCTCGGATGAGCGGCGAAACGTTTTCAACCAAACAAACTTTGTCCAGTTGACAAATTGAACTTCTCCTTTTATCATGGATTCTATCTGGACGACTGAGGGACTCTTCACGCATCTTCATGAAAAATAGTTTAGCTAAGCAAAAATTCAGCATCATATCTGATAAAGGCTGACACAACATGCATTTAACCTATTTTTTATAGCTGTAGATCGATTTTTTAATGATTTATCAACCTTATAAGTTTCAAGAAAGAATTGTCTGCCAGACCACTAACCTCACAGTTCTCCTCAGCAGTATGTAAGTGTGGCATTGTCCCGCCCACGATACCAACCATACACCAATCAAATGTATTGTTTTCTATCAAGTACAGTTGTAGCATGCATTTGATACAGTTTGCAGCCATTGGCTGCTAACATTTAAAGAGATAGGATGCTCAAACCTTAAATGTCTCATTTTAGCTGATGGCTCAAATTACCTGATGTCACCCTAGTATTTCTATGAGTGACTTTTTTTCGCTGAAAACGCACGGTGCCTGCATTAACTAACCGATTTTCTGGGCACAGAAGCGCTGTGCGCTGCGCTTGAATTGCGTAACTAAATTTCAGCGTGAGAAATACCATATGTGAGCGTGTGAACACATCGAATTGCGTATGTCACACTCTCAAAGTGTGAGACTTGAGAGCCCTGCTGGTAGAAACTGGTAGAAGTCTTTATCTGTTACACTTAAAATGAGGGTTTACCCGGTGAAAATAGACAAATTCATCTCTTGTAAACCTTTGGTTTTAGTATGTGTACTTATAACATTTTATTTTGAATATTATGCAGAAGTTGTAGCATTTTACTGTTAAGTCTTCCTAAATCTGCATAGGTCCACTGTTTCCCCCTCACACCTGATTCAAATCCATGAGCTGTTAGCAGGTGACTGCAGGTTTGTTGCATTTGTAATGAGATTAATAATAAGAGTTTTTGAGGTGTGTAAAATATACAATGTGTAACCAAATAAATTATGTAATTTCATAATGGGTATATATTGAAGTATTAATGTTCACTGTACATACTTCTATCTTCTTACAACTTGCACCTGGAGTTTATACAAAGTAATAAATGGAGTATTAATTTGTCATTGTTTTCTCTACTCAGACCAGCACATCAACTCTGACTGGATGCGTAGGACCACACAAGCTGGAATTCTACCAGATTCTGCAGTACCAGCCCCAGCCCCAGCTCACAAATGAGTAATGGCAGAGATGACAATCAAAATTATATTTAGTTTAGATATTTGCAAAGATCGTCATTGGTTTGTGTTCTTATTCTGCAAATATTCCTATGCTCCTATGGATCATCTTCAATGCTTATGTTCTCACAATTTTCAAAGTTTTTTCCCCTGTGATGTAAATAAATCTTGACATTATCTTTACACTGTCTACACCATTGAATGAAAAGGCACAAGGCTCTAGATTGGTGGGTAGAATGAACTGTCAACAGTTTATTCTTTTATTAACTTCTGTAAAAAAGTACTGTGTATTCCTCTCAAACGTAAAGGACTGTAGTCAGCTCTGTATATTTGGCCAGCATTTTGCAGAGAGTACACGTTGAGGCAGACAGGCTCCAATCCAGGACGGTCCACTACACATGTGAGCTGTCCCTCGACCTGTCGTAGTCTTCTAGTAACCTAATTAGGATTAGAAATGGTAAGTGTCATTTTTAGGCATAAGTAGTTGTCAAATGAAGATACAAAGTTGTTACCTGGCCAGCCAAATGATATCTCTCTGTATTTCCTATACAGCGCGATACCATTTGGACACCCTCGCTTCACCCTCGCTCCTCCGGTTAAAAACGGACTCCGCGATTCTGATTCGTTCAAAGATGGTGACGTCAGTGCACCCGCCTTTGCCCGCAAAGTCACTCTTAGGCAGCGGAAGTTCCTCCTCAGTTTTGAATCAAGATGGCGCAATCTCTGATTGGTTCACTTAGCTGTCTGTCTACCCGTAACCGCAGCGCATTTTGGACCAAGCGTTACCAGACTCACCGCTGGTACAGCGATGAGTCATGGATTCTTCCAGGCAAACAAAGTTGTTTTCAATTTAGAGTGTTACCTGAGGTATCCAAGCAGCTTCTGAGGGCAAGGTAGCACAATTTGCACAGTTAGATTAGATTAATTAGATTAAGCCTTTATTGGTCTCACACACAATGACACACAGTGACACACGGGAGAAATTTGACTTCTGCATTTGACCCATCCTTTTCAGGAGCAGTGAGCAGCCATCTTTTTCGGCGCCCGGGGGGCAGTACCGTGAAGGGTCTTGCCCAAGGACCCACACTGGTTAGCTCATTGCCCGGGGGGGCACCTATCCAAAAAATATAGGTAGAACTTGGTAAATCTTCAGGTTAATATAAGGTAATACAGACAGATGTGATGATGGTAAATCTTCAGAAGTCATGGGTTAACATGACGTCAATATATGTGAGCATAGAGAACTTTATCATTAAAATATGAGCCAGAATAGTCATAGAATACGTTAGAATGCTTTCTATTATTACTGTACATATGCACAATGAGATTAAAAGCAGCCCATTTTCCAGTGCAGACATGTATGTAGATTATTTACATACATTTTTTACATAGTGCAAGAAAAGATAGCAAAAGGGGGGTAGGTGCACATTTCTGAGGTGCGACATACATAATATGTAAATATTATTTACATCAGGGCGCTCAAGTGGGGTTGTGCGTGAGACTGCGGGGGTGGGGGGGGGGGGTGGGGTATGTTATATAAATGAAGTTATTACCTGATGGTTCTCAGTTTGTTTTATCATTACCGTTTCCTCGTGTTCAGTCGCTGTCCTTATCACTGACAGGGCAGTGTGCGCTTAGCAGATGAAACTACACTCTACAGTCTGCCCAACAACAGAACAATCTATTTTCTGATTGGCTGATTTTTTTCCAGGGAGCGGGACGGGGAGGAGGGAGGGGGAGTTTTTTTCGCTGAAAACGCGCGGTGCCTGCATAAACTGAGCCACACAGACCGATTTTCTGGGCGCACAAAAAAAAAAAAAAATCAGCGTGAGAAATGCCATGTGTGGCGTGTGAGCGTGTGAACACATCGAATTGCGTGTGTCACACTCTCAATGCGTGAGACTTGAGAGCCCTGATTTACAGACGTGTCTGTCCTGCACGCATCAATCCGGAGTAGTGTCCCTCACTGTGTCATCTATCTGGCCTCAGTCCCGCTGATTGTCCGCCCTGGATTCTGCGATCCTGGTGTGTTCAATATGGCAGGACGAGTGTCCGGCTGCCTCCGTAGCCCTCCAGTGACACACTCCCCTATGCCGACAGCACGTCCTCGGACTGGATCCCAGGCTCCGGCCCCCCACTGGAGTCTTCGATTGGCGACGGTACACATCCTGTGGACTCTTGGAAGCTTCATTTGCCTTCTTGGTGTACAACTTCAGCCACATCGCGCCGGCATTCAGCGCCGAGATGCTAGCTTCCTGCTAGCATTCACTGGTCTGACGATGCCGCCGCTGCTCCAGTACTCCGCCTCTACCCTCCGCCGGCTTAACAACCGCTGCCTCCCGGACTGCGCCGCTTCTCTCCAACAGCTTGGACTCCTCCGCAGTTCCCGTCCTCCACATCGGGGATCTGGACGTACTTTTTCCAACCACAGCTCATCTGAAAACGCCATCCTATCCATCTGGTCCCACCGCTCTGATACTTCCGCATTACGTCATCACAACAATCTACACGTGAGTCGGTCCACCCTCCGCCCTGTTCCACGCGCACCACAACACACCGCCAACTCACGTCACCGGAACTTCTCCCTCCTCAATACCCACTCCCTCAGCAACAAGGGACTCATCTTAAAAGAGCACATCACAGACAATAAACTGGATTTTCTCTGTTTGACTGAAACCTGGCACAAACCTATGGACTATTTCTCCCTCAATCAGACCACACCTCCCGGATTCTGTTTCATTGAGAACCCCCGTTCTGAAGGGCGCGGCGGCGGCACAGCAGTTATTTTCAAAAAAGACATTAAATTAACCCCTCTCTCTCTTTCAAACGTTCACTCATTTGAATATACTGCTTTCAAACTGTCCGGTCCATCTCCACTAATAACTGCTGTTATTTACCGCCCCCCGAAGCCCAATCCCTCATTCCTTCCAGACCTCACAGACTTTTTGACTCAGTTAAATGCCATATCATCCTCCATCCTTCTGCTTGGTGACTTTAATTTCCACATTGACAATGTCAACTCCAAACCCGCTGCTGAATTCATGGACCTTCTTCAATGCTTCATCATCACTCAATATGTCAATTTCCCCACTCACACTCACGGTCACATTCTTGATCTGGTTTGCTCCACCGGTCCCACAATAAACAACCTCTCCAGCCATAACCTCTGCATATCTGACCACCTTGCCATAACCTTCAACACACATATCCCCCTCACAGCCCATAAAGCAAAACGTACAATAACTTTCAGAAATCTAAAATCCATTGACACTCCTGCTCTTTCTGTTCTTCTCTCCTCCAAACTGGCTACCTCCCCTCCACCTCTGTTTGAAAACCCTTCCGAACTTGTCACTCACTACAACAACACCCTCTCCTCCTGTCTTGACAAACTGGCCCCCACTAAAACTAAAACCGTCTCCTTCACCCATACTGCCCCCTGGTACTCCCCTGAGCTCCATCAAATGAAGTCCCGTAAGCGCCAGCTTGAGAGACTGTACAAGAAATCTGGTTTAACTGTCCGTCACCAATTCTACATAGACTACACACAGCAATACAAAGACACACTAAACTCCGCCCGGTCCAACTATTACTCCAACCTCATCCATTCCGGCTCCAATAACCCCAAAGCTCTCTTTTCCACAATAAACACACTCCCAAAGCCCAACAACAACACCTCATCTTCCTTCACCACTGACAAATGCAACCAATTTCAATCCTTCTTGACGACATCCAACTTTACATCTCCATCAACCTCAGCATCCACTCCACTCTCACCCACTGCCTAACAGACATCAAAAACTGGATGAACCACAACTTCCTTAAACTAAACAGCGACAAAACAGACTTTATCATCATCGGTCCACACAACTTCACCAAATCCTCACAACACTTCACCCTGCACTTCGACAACACCACACTCTCTCCATCCCCACTCATCCGTAACCTCGGTGTGCTCCTCGACCCCACTCTTTCATTTGAACCCCACGTCAAATTCATAACCCGGACTGCATTCTTTCACCTCAAAAACATAGCCCGTCTCCGCCCATCACTCACCTTCTCTGCCGCTGAAACTCTCATACATGCATTTATCACATCCTCTACGGTACACCATCCAAAACCCTCAACAGACTACAGTACATTCAGAACTCCGCTTCACGGCTCCTCGCCCACACCCGCTCACGTGAACACATCACCCCTGTCCTCCACAAGCTCCACTGGCTCCCCGTCCCTCATCCACTTCAAAATTCTTCTCATCACTTTCAAAGCATTTCACAACCTGGCCCCTCCTTACCTCAGACCTGCTCCACCACCACACTCCATCTCGCTCCCTCCGCTCCTCCAGCTCCAACCTCCTGTCCCTGCCCTGTAGGACCAAGCTCCGAACCTGGGGGGACAGAGCCTTCTCCATCGCTGCCCCCACCCTCTGGAACTCACTGCCCAAACCCCTCCGTGACTGCTCTGATCTCCCCACCTTCAAAAAAGAACTCAAAACCCACCTGTTTAAAATTGCTTTTAATGTTTGATTTTATATTGTAAATTTTGTGATATTTTAAATGTTTGACTTTATGTTGTAAATTTTGTGATATTTTATTCTTTTATGATTTGTGAAGCGTCTTTGAGTGTCTTGAAAAGCGCTATATAAATAAAATGTATTATTATTATTATTAATTAGTGGAATTTAGTTATAGCATATACTGCAGGACTCAGGGTTGCTCTGGTACTCAGGGTCCTCTTCTGTTTAATTAGCAAAACAGATAAACCAGCAAAGTGCATTTTCTTTTGTGTTTGGTTTAGTCCTCACATACAGGGTTAGCCTTATTTTAGATTTCAGTTTAGTCTTGTCCTGGTAGTAGTCATGGAAAAGTATTTTTTGAGGTGGAACTTAAGGTTTGTGAATCATCACTGAGTAACCTTTTGGGACTATATTCATGGCATACAAGACTTAAAACTATATGCAACTGTACTGTATTTACAAAAATTAAATGTGTGAAAAGCTCTAACAAAACATCCATCCATCCATTTTCTTCCGCTTATCCGGGGCCGGGTCGCGCAACAGTCTAAACAGGGACTCCCAAGACTTCCTTCACCCCGGACACTTCCTCCAGCTTCTCCGGGGGGACCCCAAGGCGTTCCCAGGCCAGCCAAGAGACATAGTCCCTCCACCATGTGCTGGATCTTCCCCGGGGCCTCCTCCCGGTGGGACATGCATGGAACACCTCCCGAGGGAGGCGTCCAGGAGGCATCCGGAACAGATGCCCGAGCCACCTCACCTGGCTTCTCTTGACATGGAGGAGCAGGGGCTCTACTCCGAGCCCCGCCCGTGTGATTGAGATCCTCACCCTATCTCTAAGGGTGCGCTCAACCACTCTGCAGAGGAAACTCATTTCGGCCGCTTGTATCCGTGATCTTGTCCTTTTGGACATTACCCAGAGCTCATGACCATAGGTGAGGGTAGGAACGTAGACTGACCGGTAAAATCACCACAACGGTCTTGCTGTTCTGACCCTGAGAGCGAGCAGACGTCTCTCTTTTTCCTCTCTTATCTATTGCTCCTGCCGTCTGCGTGCCTCTCTTGTTTTTGTCATTTTCTCGCTTTTTGGAGCAGATTTTCCAAATTCCAAAAAGATGGATGTGATCAGCTGGACCCTCAGCGCTATTGATACTCTTTTTTCACGGAGGAGTGCCGCTCCGGGAGAAGCGGCGTGTCCGGATGGTACTTTTGCTGCTGGATATGCGAGGGACTCGTATCGTGCGTGGCAAGTCGTATGTTTGGCACCAATGTACCTGGAGGATGTGGAGGATATTTACGTATTCGGATTTCTGATAGCTGGACATCTGTTAATTGGCCTGGGATTGTCCATGATCTATCGCATAATTTGTAAACTGGCAGCTTGTAAAGAGTCCCCTAAGCTGTCTGCCGAAATTTCGAGCCATTGTGAAGGGGTTGGAGATCTTGTGAAAGGATTACATCAGAAAGTGGGACAGGTTGAGGTCCTTTTGGAAGGATTTCAACCGAAGGAAACATCTCGACGTTTGGATATCATCACGGGGATGGTGACAGAACTGTGTAAAGCCAACGCAGCGCAGTCTGTGCGCCAAGAGGAACTAATGAGATCTCTCATGAATCTTCATGGCGATATGAAGATGGGGGTCTGGCACGCGAGCTCAGTCTAAATTATTTACCTGGGTCTCTAAAAATGTATTTTCATCAATGCTTAATCAACCCCCCTGGATTATTCTCTCCTGTGAAAATCGGTCCCAAACAGTTATCTGTGTTTTGACTTCGCCTCCCTGCATAAACACTTCCAAGGCCACAGAATGTGGTTTGTTATCTGGACTCTACATAAACATAGCACACACTCTTACACTGTCACTGAAAACAGAAACAATAGTAGAAATTCCTGTCTTTAGAAAGGTCTGATCTCTGCTCTCGGTTCAATCAACTTCATTGATTTCCAATCTGACCCCTTCCTTATGTAACCAACAAAAAAGATCACCTTATGTTATATCTCCAATTGTTTTTCTGTCATTACATGTTGTTAAATTGTCACTGATTGTACTTGTATTGCATCTTTTCTGTTCTGCATCTCCCAGTCGGCGGCGCGCGCAAGTGCAGCGGCCCCTCCCCTAGCCCACTCTATCACTGTCCTGCCTGGTTAGTGGGGAAACGAAATTTCGAATTCATTCTATGTACATGTACATGATTGTTTTTCGACAATAAAGCAAACTATGACTATGACTAAAGTGACCACATCACTGCCGACCCTGCACTGATCCACCTGTCAACCTCACGCTCCATCATCCCCTCACTCTTGAACAAGACCCTGAGGTACTTGAACTCATCCAATTGAGGCAAGGACTCTCCACCCACCTGGAGAGGGCAAGCCACCTTTTTCCGGTCGAGAACCATGGCCTCGGATTTCGAGGAGCTGATCCTCATTCCAGCCGCTTCACACTCGGCTGCAAACCACCCCAATGCATGTTGGAGGTCCCGGTTTGATGAAGCCATCAGGACAACATCATCTGCAAAAAGCAGAGATAGATCCTGTTGTCCCCAAACCGGATCCCCTCCGGCCCCTGACTGCACATAGAAATTCTGTCCATAAATATAATGAACAGAACTGGTGACAAAGGGCAGCCCTGGCGGAGTCCAACATGCACCAGTAAGAGATCTGACTTACTACCGGCAATGCGAATACAGCTCCTGCTCCGGTCATACAGGAACCGGACAGCCCTTAGCAAAAAGCCCTGAACCCCATATTCCCAGAGCACTCTCCACAGGACCCCACAAAGGACACAGACGAATGCCTTCTCCAGATCCACAAAGCACATGTGTACTGAATGGGCAAACTCCCATGAACCCTCAAGCACCCGATGGAGATTATAGAGCTGGTCCAGTGTTCCGCGACCGGGATGAAACCACACTGCTACTCCTGGATCCAAGGTTCGACCATCAGTCAGATTCTCCTCTCCAGTACCCTGGAATACACCCTCTGGTCCCCCTCCTTAAACACCCCGGTCTGCCAGTCCAGAGGTACTGTCCCCGGCCCCCACGCAATGTTGCAGAGACATGTCAGCCAAGATAGCCCCACAATATCCAGAGACTTAAAGGCAAATTAACGTTTTTTTACAATCTGAGCCTTCTTTCGGCAATAAAACAAGTAGTTTTACTCACCCATAGCATTTTTCTGTCAATTGGAGGAGTATCGCAGAACTTATGTTGAGCCGTTCTGTTCTACTAATGATCCCGTATCTTTTAACATGGTGCTGTATCATTTGCTCGGGGCATTACTTTGCGGTGTCCAAATAACACAAACTTTAGCACTTTTCAAATCATAGAAGCCCGATGTCTTAATGTAAGAAATCGTTTGAAGCAAAAGTGGCCTGTAATCCGAGATTTAGCCATAGTTTCGAGTAGATGAGGACGCCAGTGCGCATGCGCGGACTGCGCCTCGGCCCCAAACATGAAACGCAAAGCTGAAAACTATGGATAAATCTCGGATTACAGGCCACTTTTGCTTCAAACGATTTCTTACATTAAGACATCGGGCTTCTATGATTTGAAAAGTGCTAAAGTTTGTGTTATTTGGAGACCGCAAAGTAATGCCCCGAAAACAAATGCTAATGGTTACGCTACAACATAACTTTCTTCAAACAGCTCCAAATGACACGAACGTGATATGGGTGAGTCAAACGACTTGTTTTATTACCGAAAGAAGGCTCAGATTGTAAAATAACGTTACTTTGCCTTTAAGAAGAAGAAGAAGAAGACATGCTTTATTTATCCCGTAGGGAAATTATTTCTCTGCATTTGACCCATCCTTCAGGAGCAGTGGGAGCTCATCTTTTAGGCGCCCGGGGGCTCATCTCCATGATATTATTGCTAGGCTTGATCTTAAGCTGGAGCATGTTTTGGGTTGATGGGGGAAACTGGAGTGCCCGGAGGAAACCCATCCAGACACGGGGAGAACATACAAACGCCACACAGAAAGGCCTCTACTTCCTCCTCAGAAGACGTGACGGTGGGATTGAGGAGATCCTCAAAGTATTCCTTCCACCCTCTCATTCCCAGTCAAGGTCAAAAGCTCTCTGTCTGATAGTCCTCCTCCATGGCCTCTTTGAACTCCTCCCAACCCAGAGTTTTTGCCTCTGCAGCATGCTTGGCCTGCAGGTACCTGTCAGCTGCCTAAAGAGTCCCATGAGCCAACAAGGCCCAATAAGACTCCTTCTTCCCTGACAGCATCCCTTACTTCTGGTGTTCACCACTGGGTTCGGGGATTGCCGCCACGACAGGTACCACAGACTTACGACCACAGCTACGAGCAGCCGCATTGACAATAGAGGCCGAGAACAAAGCCCACTCGGACTCATGTCCACAGCCTCCCCGGGAATCTTCTCCTGGACATGTGAGTTGAAGGGCCCCCTGACAGAGGACTCTGCCAGACGTTCCCAACAGACCTTCACTACACGCTTGGGCCTGCCAGGTCTTTCCGGCTTCCTCTCCCGCCAACGGACCCAATTCACAACCAGGTGGTGATCAGTTGACAGCTCTGCCCCTCTCTTCACCCGAGTGTCCAAGACACATGACCGGAGGTCAAATACGACAACAAAGTCAATCATCAACCTTCGTCGTGTTTGGACACCCTTGTGCTCAAACATGGTGTTCGTTATGGACAAACTGTGGCTAGCAAAGACGTCCAATAACAGGACACTGCTTGGATTCAGATCAGAGAGGCCGTTACTCTGCCCCTCTCCAGGTGTCACTGGCTATGTGTCATTGCCCATGTAGGCGTTGAAGTCCCCCCAGTAGAACACTGGGCAGTGCACTGTTCAGTACCCCTCCCAGAGACTCCAAGAAGGCCGGGTACTCTGCACTGCTGTTCGGCCCGTAGGCTGACATAACAGTGAGAGACCTGTCCCCGACCCGAAGGCACAGGGACACAACACTCTCGTTCACTGGGGTGAACTCCAACACATGGCGACTGAGCTGTGGGGCAATGAGCAGGCCCACACCAGCCCACTGCTGCTCCCCGCGGGCAACGCCAGAGAAATTGAGAGTCCAGCCCTCCTCAAGGGGTTGGTTTCCAGAGCCCAAGCTGTGCGTGGGGGTGACTATATGTAGTCGGTAAAGCTCAACTTCCTGCACAAGCTTGGGTTCCTTCCCCTCCAGCGAGGTGACATTCCATGTCCCCAGAGCTTGTCTCCATGTCCGGAGCTCCGGTCGTCGAGGCCCTTGCCTTCGACTTCTAAAATCTCTCTGCACCAGCCCCCTATGGATCCTCCTGCGGGTGGTGGGTCCACGGGAGGACGGCTCCATGGCGCTCCTTCGGGCTGTGCCTGACTGGGCCCCATACCAGCCGCTCGCACCGAGCACCCACCCCAGGCTAACAAAACATTACATTTTAATTTGCTTTGGTTAGTTTAAACTTCTAAAAAAACATTACACATTTAAACTAACCAAAGTACCTTAAAACAAAACCATAACCAGATTATTTTCACAACATGAGAAAATTTGAAGAAAAGGATATTTCTTTGACACATACTGTATTTCATTTATGTATTCCACTGTGCTCTGATCCAAAAAACTCAAAGAGTCTTTTTGGCACAGGCAGTTTTTGTTTTCTAAACAACAGATGATGAATTTAAATTATGCACAGAAGTCATTAGAAAATCATTTCCTGAACCAGAAAACAGACAAAGTTTGATGCAGCATCCACTCTGACTATGTTTAGGATCAAGATTGTATTTACTACCTAGTTTCCCCTACTTTCCCACTTTTTTTAGTTAGTGAGTTTTAAAGTAGACCATGTTGCAGTTGTTTCCCACTCATTATTTACTCACCCAAGGTTGTATTTGGAGTGATTTGTGAATGATGAGTGATCTTTAATTAGGGCCCGAGCACTGAAGGTGCGTAGGACCCTATTGTTGTTGCTTTGTTTCCGTATTATTATTATTATTATTATTATTATTATTATTATTATTATTAGGCCCGAGCGCTAAAGCGTAGGGCCTATTGTAACTGTTCTGCAGTGCGAAGCAGAGCGCGAAGCGCTCTCCCCTTTTTAAGCACCTAGCACTCATGTCAAAGACTGGTGCCCGCTGACATGGCACGGTGGCATTGCCCGTGGCCGCGATAGCGGCCAAATTGTAATTGTTCACCCCAAAACATTGTCGGCCCGCGTGAGCTGAGACAGAGCGCAAAGCGCTCTCCTGTTTCCAAGCATAGTGGCATTCATGTCAGTTAGGGATGGGCGATACCAGTTATTTTTGTTTCGATACGATACCAAGTAATACCAGAGTTAGAATCGCGATATCGATTCCGATACCGATAGTTTCATACATTTTCATACATTCTAACACCAGATATCTGAAAAAAAATCTTTGATGAAATGAAAATGGCAATGCAGACATCAAATGTGACCACTAGACTTTTGTTTGTGCTGCTTGTATTGTATGTTGTATTTTTATGTATTTGCCTGCCTAGGGAGTGCGGATGAAAACTAGCTTTGTAGCTAAAATTCGGCATATTTACATTTGTTTTATACTTATGTTCATTAATGTGCATTGTCTCTATCAAATAAATAAATAAATAAAATAAATAAATCTATTGTAAGTTGGGCACTTGCAGCCTATGAAAAAAGACAACAAATGAAGTATGACATCGTGCATGATGTCACGTGTGCCCACAAAACCAGAGCGCAAAGCGCTCTCCCTTTTCCAAACACTCAATGCCACACTACAGTGACACTCATAGCATCCAATAGCACAGACTGGCACTCCCCATTGCCGCGAAAGCGGCATAATTGTAATTGTTAACCAACTCCAAAAATGTGTATTGGGCAAGTGAGTAATCGATGAGGTCAATGACAATGGACCCCACAGGTGCGTTACTGGATGTGAGCCCTTTCCATTGATATATATAGTGCCACCATATTGTTATTGTTCTGGTTTTTCTTATTATTATTATCTATTCTTATTATTTTTCTAACCCCTTTTTTCAGGTTTCGGGTACTTCCCACCGACGAAAACTCACGAAATTTTGCACAAAATTCAAGAATGCCAAAGCTGAAGCCAGAGCTGACGAAGCCTCTCGGATGAGCGGCGAAACGTTTTCAACCAAACAAACTTTGTCCAGTTGACAAATTGAACTTCTCCTTTTATCATGGATTCTACCTGGACGACTGAGGGACTTTTCACGCGCCAAAAAAGGAATTTACAATTAATCTGTATTAAAAAATCTTTAAAAATGGCTCGACAGCGCCACCTCGAAAATCAAAATACATTGCGCCTATATCTATACCCGAAAAATGAACTTTGTCGTAGACAAACGAAATTCGGGTGGTGGATAGGTCATGTCGTTACGAACCAAAAAATATATTACGCCGTTGCTAGACGACCAACAGGAAGTCGACCATATTGGTCCGAGCACGCGACCCGCCGCCGAAGGCGCATTTTCCTGTCCTTGTATTTTAACGAACTCCCCCTAGGGTTTTTGACCCAGACTCACCAGAATCGTGCTGTATCATCTAGACAAGTGGGACATTAAAAGTTGTTAAAAGCGTTCTAAAAGAGTGAATGGTGTTTCTGTGACAACGCCACAAATTTCGGGTTCGTTTTCGCGGCTCGCCATCAAACTTCGACGAGCGATAAATCGCACATACTTTGGCCGATTTCACTCAAACTTTAATCGTTGGTGGACACCCTGGCCCTGAACAGATTGATATAAGAAAATCTAAAATGGGTGCTATAGCGCCACCTAGGGAGATTGCATGGAAGTGCAAAATTTTACTTTGTCGTAGGCATACCAAATTTGGTACACACATTTGTGACCAGGTCTCGATCAAAAAACTCAATGACGCAAACACATCATCTCCCATCGTGTTGCCATGGCAACAGGCCAAACATCTGTCCTCGCCAATGGGACGCCTGGCAAAAACTTTGTCGTAGCCAAACCAAATTTGGTACACAGATGCATCATGGGAATAGGAACAAAAAAGTATATTATGCGGTTGCTAGGTGACCAACAGGAAGTCGGCCATTTTGGACTGAGCACGTGACCTGGCACCGAGGGCGCATTTTCCTGTCCTCGTATTTTAACAAACTCCTCCTTGAGTTTTTGACCCAGACTCACCAGAATCCTGCTGTATCATCTAGACCAGTGGGACATTAAAAGTTGTTAAAGGTCCCATGGCATGAAATTTTCACTTTCTGAGGTTTTTGAACGTTAATGTGAGCTCCCCTACCCTGGCTAAAAGTTGTGAAATGTCTAAACTGAGCATTTGCGGTCCTTTTCTGCGTTACACAAAACCAGTGTTCAAACGGGCGAGTTCAGACAAGGCACCTTTTTGACGTCAGATCGGCAAATGCAGCTCCAGCCCCTCCCTCTGTCTCCGCTCAGCGTCCCTGTATATCCCGCCCATAGAGTTTGGACTGTGAATGCGCTACAATGCGCTACAATGCGAAATGCGTTTTTTTATTTGCCTGGAGGCACGTCTGAGTGTTTCTAGGCTCGCAAGTCCCTTACCCGACCCTCTGGACCTCTGAAATACCAGTGGTTTAATTTTATTTTCTGTGTAAATATGCTTTTTTTCATTGCAAAGTCTCTCATCTGTCTTCCTGCGTTAAACACGGAAGAGAGCAGACAGTGGTGCCGAGCTGCGGGGGAAACCCGCCCCCCCCGCTCCTTAGCCAATCTCTCTGTTCTTCTCATTTGCGCTGAAGCAGCAACACCCACAATAAAGCATTTTAGACACATATCTAGCCTCATGAAAACTGTCAGAGTCATATCTCATGCAGTGAGTGTTGATTTTGAAGAAGGATTCATTTACAGCATTAGGGAACCATTAAGGAGCCATATAAAAGCATCAAGAAGTACTATGTCATGGGACCTTTAAACGCGTTCTAAAAGAGTGAACAGTGTTTCCGTGACAATGCCACAAATTTCCAACTAAAGTGTCTCCAAAAGTCTATGCGCCCTGGCTCTCTTGTTCAAATTTCGACGAGCGATCATTCACATATACTTTGGCCTATTTCAGTCAAACTTTAATCATTAGTGGACACCCCGGCCCTGAACAGATTGATATAAGAAAATCTAAAATGGACACTATAGCGCCCCCTAGGGAGATTGAATGGAAGTGCAAATTTTTACTTTGTCGTAGACATACCAAATTTGGGACACACATTTGTGACAAGATCTCGATCAAAAAACTCACTGATGCCCCCGCGCCATCTCCCATCGTGTTGCCATGGCAACAGGCCAAACATCTGTCGTCACCAATGGGACGCCTGGCAAAAACTTTGTCATAGCCAAACCAAATTTGGTAGTATAAGTAAAGTATATTACGTCATTGCTAGGCAACAAACCAGCCATATTGGATACACCATGTGACCTGGTGGCCAAGGCGCCATTTCCTGTCAAACTTCGACAAGTGATAATTCGCACATACTTTGGCCGATTTTACTCAAACTTTAATCGTTGGTGGACACCTTGGCCCTACACAGATTGATATAAGAAAATCTCAATTGGCCGTAATAGCGCCCCCTAGGGAGATTGCATGGAACAGAAAAAATTTACTTTGCTGTAGACACACCAAATTTGGACCACACATTCGTGACATGGTCTTGATCAAAAAACACAGTGACACCCCCACTCCAGCTCACATCATGTTGCCATGGTAACAGGTCAAACATCTGTCCCTGCCATTAGGATGCCCGGCAAAAACTTTGGCCACACCTAATTTGGTACATAGATGGTTCATGGGAATAGGAAAATGGCGCGTTAGCGCCACCCCCCCACCCCCGCCTGCGAGTGCAAGCGAGGGCCGATCATCGCCGCTTGCGGCTATATTTATTATTGTTCTTCTTCACACACGCTGGGGCAATTTTGAGCATGTTCCCATGCTTCAAAACGAATGTAACTTTGCACGGGCATCACAAAGTGCGGCCAGTACGACCACAAAAAGACCCGGCCCCCGATGGGGCCCAGGAGCTCGCTAGCGCCTCATAACGCAATTTAAGTCGGGGCTGGCATACCGTTTAAGATAGCCGCACAAAATTTGGTATGGACGTGTATCTCAGTAAGACGAACAAAAAAGTCCATACAAAGGTAGGGCCACGCCCAACAGGAAGTGAGATAATTGGGTTTTTGTGTGATTTTGTGTGATTTGACATACAATGGAATTTGAAATACTCCTCCTGAACGTAACTCAGATGGGCGTAATTTTTAGTGTACATGAGCTCAAGACCATGGAGATGTTAAATTGCGAAGGAATTTTAATTGTGATGTAATATGATGAAACGGCGGATTCATAAAGTTAGGTATTTGATTAAATGTACCCAAACAAACAGGAAATGGGTCACAAATCCATTTTGCAGTAGTTCTCTGGACTAAAGCTTCAAAGGGTAATGTATATGAGGACTACCAACATTTTTATGCAAAATAACTAGCAGTCTGACATAGCGCTCCCATGTGGTAGGCAAGTGAACTGTCAGAAAATGTACAGAAATTGAGCGCTTTAACACAAAGAGGATTGTGGGTGGCATACCATTTCAGCCAGACACACGAAAGTTGGTATGGGTGTGTATCTCACTAAGATTAACAAGATTGTAATTACAATGTCATGGCCACGCCCAACAGGAAGTGAGATAAGAAGACTTGTATTGCGATTTTGTGTGATATGACATACAATGGATTTTAAAACACTCCTCCTACACCGTACATCAGATTGGCATAAATTTTGATGTACATGAGCTCAAGACATTGGAGATGTTAAATTGTGAAGGGATTTTTTATATCTTGTAAGATGACAAAATGGGGGCCTGATGAATTTTGCTACCATTTGAAAGTGCCAAATGCAATAGGAGGTGTGTCAACACTTCATTTAGCAGGGGTTTAAAAGCCTGGAACCCCATAGGCTTATGTATATTGTGACTACGAACATTTTCAAGCAAATTAAATGGTAGTTTGGCATAGCACCACCATATGGTAGGCAAAGCTTAGCCCCCTAAACGCAAAGTAGGTCACGGTTAGCATACCACTTGAGCCAACCACACGAAATTTGGTATAGCCTTGTATATGATGAAGAGAAACATTTTTATGCAAATTAACTGCCCGTATGTCATAGCGCCACCATGTGGTAGACAAGGGAACTGTAAAAAAAATGCACTGAAGCTGCTACTGTGCTTTAGATTGACATGACATCTGAAAATACTTTGTATTGCTGGCATGGAGCATGGCCCCACCCCCATAGGCTGCAGGTGCGAGGGCCCGACAACGCCGCTTGCGGCTTTAATTATTATTATTATCTTATTTTCAAGACGCCATACTTCAGATCAATCCCCATTTTCACTGTCACTGGCATACGCCCATTCCTCTGTATTTACTTGGTTCTCCAATTTCATTTTCTAAATTGCTGATACATGTAGGCCTTGTCATTTTGGTACAAGCTGCAGCTATCCATCAGAGTTGCCGACTCTTTGTTGTGATGATGTTTACTGTGACATCGGCTCACTTTGCCCATTTTTGTAATGCAGAAATCAGTAGACCTGTTGTTTGTTTTGAATGAATGTTGTGCTTTAAAATGTGCAAATTATAACATAATGATCCACGGCTGTCATAAATTATAACTATATAGCAGACACATGAGCAATTGGTCTTCTTTAACGTCTGAGCTGAGTATGGGCAGCAGATGTGACTGACATGCATCTAGGTGATTCAGTTACAGAGGTGGGACCAAGTCGTTGTTAAGCAAGTGTAGTGGATTTTCTAAAAAGTTCACTGAGGCCGAGTTACGCAATTAAATGTTTATTCAAAAATAGTGCATGCCATTACAAATGACAAAATATATTATAGTATAGTGAGCTTATATGAAACTTTTTAGAAGAATAGACGCCTGGAGACAGAATGACAAGGTCTGAGTTCCCCTGACCCGGGATCGAAATATGGGCCTGAGGTGACGATGTGCTTGAGAGATAAAACTGTAGGGGGAGAGAGTTCTGGCCAGGTTCAGAAGAAGTCAGATCTCAGACTTCCTGTCTCCATAGTGATTATATAACACATCTGGTGTACAAAGAATTCCACAACACAAGTCTCAAGTAAGTCTCAAGTCTTTGGCCTCAAGTCAGAATCAAGTCCTAAGTCAAAGACAGGCAAGTCCAAGTCAAGTCCCAAGTCAGTGGTCCACAAGTTGAGTCCAAGTCTTATACGATTTTCAAGTCTTTTCAAGTCTTCAGACCCAAATACATAAAAAAGTTAAATAAGCCATGTTAACATATATTTCATATTATGAATTTATTAAACCATTGTACAGCATGTGTAGTCTCAATTTTTTTATTCATGTGATTTGCATTTTGTTAAATTAATCTAGTTAGACCTCAACAAACATGTTCTGAAATGTCCCTTTGTGTCAGATGGACCACACTGGAGAGAATGCGCACTGGTGAGTTCTACCGTGTCTTAACCGTGGTTGGCTACTGCTGCTATGCAAACTCGCATGTTTCTGCTATTGGATGATGTAATTTGGGGAATCATTTTTCCTTCCTGCTGGACAGGAAGAAAAAGCTCCCTAAGTAGAAACGCCTCCTCCTGCCTCCTCCTGATTCTTATGCTGCTTGTTTATAGCGGTGCACATTCAGAATCGCAGTTACTGCTGTAACTATACTGTACGTTTTTAAATGATAAGCAGAAGTTTCCTGTCCAGAAGTAATTTATTAACCAACATGTCAGTCTTCAGACCCTCTATTTCAGTGCACGCCATCGCTGGAATGAATCTCCTAGAATCTCCTTAGTTTTGCTTTGCTCCTTTTCCCCTTCTCTTCTTCTTTCAGCGACCTCAAAAATTGACTTTCTTTTGTTGCTAACTGGTCGTAGATTTCTTGTCTGCCATTGCAACAAACTTTGTATTAACTGCGAGGAAGCTACAGTTGGAAAAAGATGCTAAGAACCCCTGCTTTGGTTGAGTAAACATCGTCTTGCATCTGTGGAATGCGTAAGGCGTATGTAAACCACGTAATCCCAGCGCGCTGGCAAGTCAGTTACGCTAAAAATGTAGGGAGTTTGACTGACAACCTAACAGCCAATAGATAACGAGTTAGCCTTGTTATCTATTGGCTAATGTTTATTTGGCCCCACCACGTCTACAGTTTTTTTTTTTTTTGGTCATCATAATTACAAGGCTGCTGCATCACTATAATGCTATCATTGACAACTTAAAACAAAACAAAAAATCCTCCATACAACCTTTAAATAACGTTTCTATAATTTTCTATTCCATTTTGAGCATCAAGTTTTTTCAAGTCAAGGCTTTAAAGTCCAAGTTAAGTCCCAAGTCAGTGGTGATCAAGTCCAAGTTGAGTCCCAAGTCAAGTCTCAAGTCATTAAATTGCGTGAAGAGTCCCTCAGTCGTTCAGGTAGAATCCATGATAAAAGGAGAAATTCAATTTGTCAACTGGACAAAGTTTGTTTGGTCGAAAACGTTTCGCCGCTCATCCGAGAGGCTTCATCAGCTCTGGTTCTAGGGTCTAACCAGCACTAGAACCAGAGCTGACGAAGCCTCTCGGATGAGCGGCGAAACGTTTTCGACCAAACAAACTTCGTCCAGTTGACAAATTGAATTTCTCCTTTTATCAAGTCATTAAATTGATGACTCGAATCTGACTCGAGTCCAAGTCCTGACATTCAAGTCCCCACCTCTGCCCTGCAAACATGTAAACAAGTTCTAAAGCTCATTTACGTTCATTTAAAAATACAGCTCTGTCATTTTTTAAGATATAAACTGTGATACTTCCATGAAAATTGTCCATGCATTTTGAATAGACTTTTATTCACAAATCACCACTTGACTTATTTAATAGTATTTGAACATGGAAACCTGTCATGTACACTTTAAACCTATAATAGACAGTTTGGGACCTGTTTAGTGTGGATTCTCAGTCCCTCTCTGTAGCTTTGAGTTTGTTGACAGTGACGCCGCGTTGTGCATTTCTGATGGCTTTTCAAAGGTGATTGAAGCCCTGATTTGTGATGTTGTATAATTGGACTGCCTATCTGTTGTGATGAAAGACATTCTCCTATCCACAGCTGCTCCTACACCTTTGATGGCACTTGTTTTAATCTTTGGAGAGTCAAAACCTAAAACTCACTTTAAAGTTGAGATATACTGATGATGAGAAACCTGAAAACTTCTGAAAAAAATACTAATGTCTTTATTTATTATTAATAACTTATCAAGTAAATATGGACTGTGCAGTCGGGTAACTCAGAGGTCAAGTGTGTTTGGTACAATTTTGAGTGAGAGATCAAAAAGCAGATTTAAGATTTACTGAAAGAGGACATGGAGCAAAATGTTGTAAGAGAAGAGGATGGGGTCAGATGGAGGTAGGATGTGAAAAAGTGGAATTTCTATAGCATCAAGACAAAATTTATTCTAACTTGGATATGTGCTTTTTTCCTGAAATTCTATAAAAGTATTAGTGATTAAAGTCAAAAGGAGAAATTCAGTTTGTCAACT
The DNA here is from genome assembly GCA_036785185.1 of Paratrypauchen microcephalus. NCBI lineage: Eukaryota > Metazoa > Chordata > Actinopteri > Gobiiformes > Gobiidae > Paratrypauchen > Paratrypauchen microcephalus. The sequence continues at coordinate 4,406,731 of JAVJIX010000016.1, read as the reverse complement.
GGACAAAGTTTATTTGGTCAAATACGTTTCGCAGCTCATCCAAGCTACTTCTTCAAATCAGAAGTGAAGAAGTAGCTTGGATCAGCTGCAAAACGTATTCAACCAAATAAACTTTGTCCAGTTGACAAACTGAGTTTCTCCTTTTGCCATCGATTCTACCTGGACGACTGAGGGATTCTTCATTAATGATTAAAGGATTTACCTGATTTTGAGAAACATGGTTGAGTTAACTCTGCCTATTGAATCTCTCCTATAATGTTGCACCACATAGAAACTGTCTGGGATAGTCCCACATAGTTGTCTTGTTTCCATATGGTTCTTGTCAAACAAGTTAAACAAGTTGTCAATCCTGGTTTGCTTTTCCCTGTTGTTACTTTATAATCACATCCATTATATTTATCTGTAGGCACTTAAGAATAACTGCAATTTCTGGCAAATTATGTATTTATTTTTATATTTGAACTAATCAAATGATGATATGCTGCATTTGATGCATGCTCAAGGTGTTCCAGTAAATAAGATGATCTTTGAGAACCTTTGTCTCATAATGGAAAAATTCTTGTGTTGTGAAATTTAAGCAGAGTAGGAATGCAATCAAAACTCAAGATAAAATAACAACAAACAGGGAACCTGTAACCTAAATTCTCTGAACAATCAGGAGCACAGTGACAATAGACAACATCCAAACACAAGTTCATACAAAGTACACTCCTCAATATCCACTGCCCGAGAGCTACACAATCCATAGAAAAGGAAAAAGGCATTCACATCCACATTCCACACAGCCAGTGACACACTCATATACTGTATGTGAGAAAGAGCAATAGGAACTATAGTACTTAAAGCCATGAAGGGATTTAAGTACTGTAGTTCCTATTGCTCTTTCCCACATGGCCCTACGCTGTAGTGGAAAATGATACTACTCAATATATGACCTGCAGTAAAGTCTGTACATCCACTACTGCATTTCCCAAAGTGCAGTTAATATTGCACTAATGTACAGATATATTATAAAAGTTGCTTTTAGGGTCAAAATGAGACTGCTGTGTGCTATTTGCATGTAATAGTTTTTATTGTCCAAGAATTAGGATGTGCTTTCTTAAGATGCTAGTTGTTATCATTATCATCACAATTTACCATGAAAATTGTGAAGAGTGTTCATAAACTCATTCCATAGCAAAGTGTCAAAAGTAGTTCTTAAAGGTACAGTGTGTAGGATTCGTGGTGCATAGGTGGATGGTGACTATTGCACTTCCTGTTTTAGCTACAGCAGACCTCGAGGGTCACCCGGTCGCGCCGTAACGCGGACAGCTCGCGTACCCGCGCACGAACGCGTGATGCGCACCCGGTGCTGTGCGAGCCCGAGCCGACAACTACTGTGTAAATAAAACGCGGTCCCGTTCACTGTTTTTTTTTTTCTTTTTGCATGAAAACACACATTCCCGATCGTGTACCATGACAATCTACACATCAAATGAAACCTTACAGTCTCCTCTTTTTGACTATGCAATTCATTTCCCGGCACAACAATCACTCCCCGAGCTCATGGGGCTTTTATACGGAAAAGCACAAAACGAGGTTTGTTACTTAGCTTACCTTTGAAGGCTCTGGACAGGTCAAACTCAGTATTTCACCATAAACTTGGTCTCAATCTGTCCGTAAGGATCCAGCGAATAAAATCCAGTAAAACAATTTAGTCCAAAACACGTGTTAGATCCATTACGACGTGTG